>JAHTLZ010000275.1:18370809-18429516 GCA_023846285.1 Phrynocephalus versicolor | reverse complement strand
TAAATAAATAAATAAATAAATAAATAAATAAATAAATAAATATTGCTGTACTTCAGCAGCAGACACCTGTAGGCTTTTTTATTATTCAGAGGATATACAAGCATCATATTGTACTACCAAAGTGCACTTTCATTCTCAAAGTAGAGGAAGATATAGACATTCTAGGTCAGTGTTGGCGAACGTATGGCATGGGTGCCAAAGGTGGCCCTCGGAGCCCTTTCTGTGGGCCCCTGGCATTGTCTCCTCACAGCCGCCTGTATTCAGGTTAAATGGCTGTATTGGCACTTTGCGAAAAAAAAATTAGTGGGTTCTGAATCGTGGTTTGGGCACTCGGTCTCTAAAAGGTTCACCATCACTGTTCTAGGTTAACACCGTGAATGCCATTTTACAGAAAGATGGTAACTTTGTATATTGGAGGAAGAGGAGGTCTTGTTTAGAAACATGTCATAAGCCGCCCAGAGACCATTTGGTAGCGGGGCAGCTAAAAATTCTGTAAACAAACAAACAATTTTTTTTCTATTTTTCAAGCCTTCTTTGTTCTCCTCTTTGGCCCAGGTCCCAAACCTCCACTTGCTAACAATGACTGGAATAACTCAAGCACTGATAACTTTGGCAACCAAGCACTCACTTCCTCAGTAACAAATGTCAGTGCTAATAATGAAGGGCAGGGTAAGTTCCTGTGGTGGTGGTGGTGGTGGTGGTGGTGTGTGTGTGTGTGTGTGTGTGTGTTTGTGTGTATTAAAAATATCACTGGTGATCTGTTAAGATTTTTGTGACTATTCATGCATCTTTCTTAGGCGAGAAGATAAGGTCTGTGCTTATATTCTAGAATATAGGTTTAAAAAGCCCAACAGAGTGACATAAGAACGGTTTGCTCTTATTCACAACCTTTTTGCATCTTGTTTGTCCTTGGCTATGCCTGGTTTCTCTTTTGGCTGCTTTAAGCAAGCATTCTCAGGTTTTCTTCCATCACTTTTTGTTGGGCAGGTGTTCTAAATTCAACATTCTTGTTTGTTTTAGCTGGAGAAGGAGATGTTCCTCTTAGAGAAAGAGAGAAGAAAGTGCGTCCCTTTTCCATGCTTGATTCTGCGGAATCAAATGGAGGCACCGGAATGCCTGCAACAGGTACACTGAGAAAGAATCAGAGCAGTGAAGACCTACTGCACGATGGGCAGGTATGCAGAAAATTCATTGTGCCTTTTGAGTTATGATCTGATCTTCTTCTCTTTGCGTGTTAAGAAAAAGGTCTCAACCATGTGGTATAACAACTACAGGTTTAGTCCAGATAGCGTCTTCTTTTGTTAGCTGATATGGCCTATTGGATATCATATAGATTCAGGTAGCTTGTTTTAAGTGTGCCAAGGACTCAATAGGTGGGTTTGGCAAATGTTGATCTCCCCTTCCAAGTTCTCCATCTGTAAAGCTGAGAATGGCAGCCAAAAATTAATTCCTTGCAAAATTATGGTCCAATGCATGAATGAAAACAGTTGCCATCTGCTTTTTAGGAGAATGGAAAGAATGGAAAATGTTACCAGAATATTCTATATCCTTTTTGGTCATAACATGGGACTGTACTATGGTGTCGCCTTCACTCAGGTAAACATACCCTGTTGCCAAGTGAAGAGCTGGGAAATAACTTGAAAGATTATTGTGTGCATTAATCTGCACATGTGATCAGCAAACAAGCACATAAACAAATATGCCACCTGTGTACATTTCCAAATTGTATATTAAGCTCTATCATTCATGAATACACAGAAGATTGCAATGTCTTAATATAGCATTTGTATTTGCTGTCACTAGTTTTTTTCATTGTTTTCTTTGCTTGATTTTATAGGCTGGCACTAAAACCATGTCAAAAGTACCACCACCTGTTCCCACTAAGCCTAAACAAATCAACTTACCTTACTTTGGTCAAGGCAGTCAGCTACCTTGCCAAGATATGAAGTCGGATGGTCATGTCCAGAAGCTTCCTCTGACAATTGCAGCCATTGGGAGCAAACAGAAGCCACCAACCCCACTTACGCCACCAGCCTCTCAGCATGTCCAGCAAAGAATCTGTGTGTCCCCAAGTGGCCCTCCTTCCAATCCTGACCTCGCTCTTGCCAAACAAGAGAGTCCTCCTGCAGCAGCCGTGAGACCTTTCACACCTCAGCCAACCAAAGAGGCTCCTCCTCCTCCCCTCTTTCGAAAGCCACAGATGGTGGCTGCAAGTTCAATCTACAGCATGTACACAAAGCAACAGACTCCAGGGAAGAACTTTCAGCAAGCTGTTCAGAGCGCACTGACAAGGTCCCAAACCAGAGGACCACATTTTCCAAGCGGTGAGTGTTCTCTCACTTCCCCAAAGGAGACTTGAATTCTTGTGGCAGTCATGATGAGGGTTTAAGATGAGAAATCAATAAAGCAAAGCAAAAGTGTTCTGCTTATATACTGCCCAATAGCACTTCAAGCACTCTCTGGGCCGTTTACAGTTTTTTTATTATGCAGGCTACATATTGAATAAGAATTATTCACACAATAAGAATTATTGTGAGAATTCGAGGACTGAGTAGTTTTTAAATTACCCTGTTCTAATCACACTTGATCACACACAGTCTCTACTCATTAGTCTGTTAGTTTGTCTGTGAAGATTCTCAGTCATCCAGGTGAAGGTTATCCAGAACTGAGTCGTGGTGAAGATCGATCTCACAAGAAGCTAATTTTGGGATATCTGTTGGTTGTTTTTTTCCCAAGTGAGGTAGTTGCTCTTAGGGATCCATTGATATTATTATAGAAAGTAACAGTGTATTGGGAATCACTGCTTTTGTCACTGATGGGAGGAGGTTCTTGGAACTCAGGACCAGCATGCTATTAGATTCATAGAATCATAGAGTTGGAAGAGACCTCAAGCACCATCTAGTCCAACCCCCTGCTATGCAGGAACCCCCATCACGGTGCTCCTGACATATGGCCGTCCAACCTCTGCTTAAAAATCTTCAAAGAAGGAGACTCCACCACCCTCGGTGGCAGCTTATTCCACTGCCGAACAGCTCTAACTGTCATGAAGTTCTTCCTAATGTTCAAATGGAATCTCTTTTCCTGTGGTTTGAAACCATTGCCCCGAGTCCTAGTCTCTGAAGCCGTGGAAAACAAACCAGTCTCTTCTTCAATGCGACGTCCTTTCAAGTATTTAAACATAGCTATCATATCCCCTCTCAGCCTTCTTTTTGTAAGGCTTAACATTCCCAGTTTAGGCAGAGAGAGGCACTCCTAACTGATCTGAGGAACAACTTGTTTGAGTAGTTTTGAGGCAAGCAGAAATTACTGAATGTATGTAAATATTGTAGTTCTAAGAAGTCCTGAGTTTGTTTTCTTGTCAAATTATTTATGGTGTTCTTTCTCGCTTGCTCTTTAGTGTATGGAAAGCCGGTTATTGTCGGAGCTGGTCCCTCAAATCAGCAACAGCAGATGGAGAATGTTTATTCAAATAGTCAAGGCAAGCCAGCCAGCCCAGAGCCTGAAACAGAGACTTCATCTTCAGTCAGTGAAAATAATGAAACTGAACGCATCCCTCGTCCACTCAGCCCAACCAAGCTTCTGCCTTTCTTATCAAATCCTTACCGAAATCAAAGTGATGCAGATCTGGAGGCCCTTCGGAAGAAGCTGTCGAATGCACCACGGCCACTGAAGAAACGTAGTTCAATCACTGAGCCAGAAGGTCCTAATGGACCTAATATTCAGAAGCTCTTGTACCAGAGAACAACTCTGGCTGCCATGGAGACTGTCTCAGCCCCGTCGTACCCGACGAAACCAACCTCGGTAGCCACGGCCGAAAGCTCAGCAGAAATCCCAAATCCTTACTTAAGCACAGAAGTGGCGAAAGAGGTGGTTCCTACTGTTCTTCCTGAGCCGACAATTCAGGAAGAGGCAGAAGGCTCAAATGCTGAACAGAACACCTCTCTTCTGCCTTCATCAGGACTAGATACTCTTCCCGAAGGAATATCTGACAGTATCTCTCTTACTCAGCCTGTAATGGAAGAACCAGCTCTAGATGTCTCCTTGCCCATAGAAATATACATGGAGGAGTATCCTCCCTACCCACCACCTCCATATCCTTCAGGAGAACCAGAGAGTTTGGGAGACGACTCCTTTAGTATGCAGCCTCCTGAGGTCACTGGGCAGTTCTCTTTACCACCAGTAAGTGAAAACTGCTTTCCTTCTCATTTTAGGCTCTTGGGATTAGGATGGTATATTAAGCTTCTTCTGCTTTTTGTTACTTTCAATTTTGGACAAGATGGAGCAGCTCTTCGGGCCATCGGCTGCACCATGATGCATTGTCTATGGTAACAAATTGTAGGTATATGGGAAAGATCTCCAAATTCTAGTCTGACGCACACTTAGTACTCCAAAAACATGGCATAACTGATATTCATGATGAACATACATAACATGTTTGCTGAGTTGTTATTTCACTTTTTGGCTTAATTGGTTCATTATGAAATGAAGCATTGTTGTAGTTCTTATTCATATATACCAAATCTTGATATTTTGTTGATTTCAGAATTGTGTAATTAAAAAGACAGGGTATGTCATGTCCTGCCTTTTCACTGTGTGTGGGCAGCAGATTGTCATGGATTCATGGATTCATGCGATGCTGAGTGCCAGCTGCTGCTCTTTATGCCAACTCCTTCTTCGCTGTCATGCTTATTCTGAAATCTTTGCACTCTTTGTCTAGTTAAATTTTTCAGATGTTTGGCTACTTTTAATATTCATCCCACAATTGCTGCTAAACAAAGGTAAAGCCTCTGGCAGGTTTCAATGTCCCATGGATGTGCTACCTGTGTCATGCTGGTGTTTATGAACGTTATGCCCAAATTAGAAATGCTAATCTGGGATATAACTAATAGTTAGCGTAATCCCTTGTGGTCAAACTGTAATTTTTAGGGACCAAAAGTGCCTCTTAAAGCGAGTATATGGCAGAACTCCTAAGACATTAACATGACTCAGTTATGAATTGTGCTAGGTTAAAGCTTTTAGTTTACCGTAGAACTGAAGTTATCCTCACAATTGCCTCTTCTTCATTTTTCTGTGCATAAGACCTTATGAATGAGTGTGTCCTTTCTTTTTTCCCCTAGGATAAGAGGACAAACCTGCGGAAAATTGGCTCTGAAAGGATTGCCCATGGAATGAGAGTGAAATTCAACCCTCTGGCTTTGCTTTTAGATTCATCTCTCGAGGGAGAATTTGACCTCGTACAGCGAATCATATACGAGGTATAATTCCAGGTTGAGGAATGAAGCGTGAACTGCTGCATTTGGAGCTCTATGAAGTTTTGGTTGCAGTCCTATTCAGGGGACGATACACGAGAATTATACTTTTTGAGCCATTTCAGATGATAGTACAATGTAGGGTGATATAATAAAGTAAAGTTTTTTTTTCTTTTTTCTGCATAGGTTGAAGATCCCAGCATGCCCAATGATGAGGGCATTACTGCACTTCATAATGCCGTGTGTGCTGGTCACACAGAGATTGTGAAATTTCTAGTGCAGTTTGGTGTAAATGTGAATGCTGCCGATAGCGATGGATGGTAAGGATGAGCTTCCTGAACAAGCTACCAATCTCCTGGCTCATAGACCAATTTGACATTCAGATGTAATAAATATAGTATCAACTAAATGGAATAATCCCATGTCCCTTGCTGTTTCTCTGCCTGAAAGGAAAACCAGTTTTATATGTTTGTTTCTTGGACAAAGGAGTTGCCACTTGAATAGAACAATTTAAACAGTTCTGAAATGAAATTCTGGAGCAGAGTTACTTATTCAGTGTGAAACAGAACATTTCACTTTAGGGCAGTGGCGGTGAACCTTGGGCACTCCAGATGGTTTGGACAACTTCCAGAATTCCAAGCCTGTATTGCTAATGACAAAGGACTGTGGGAGCTGTGGTCCAAAACATCTGGAATGCCAAAGGCTCACCACCACTGCTTTAGGGTATCTGACCCCATAAAAGGGATGTTACTATTATTGCAATGTCTGGCTTACAGATAGCAAAATATGTGGCAGGGAATGAAAGTGAGTGTTGATTGTGATCATTGTATCTGTTGCCTCTGTGGAAGATAGCTGTAGGGAGGTCTAGCAGTTAGCATTAAAATGGCTTGCCTCCCAGGTCTGTTTTTCATATTTTATTTTTTGCTTTTGATTGTTTTCTTCCCCGAAGTCAAGGATATGAGTAAAGAATGTTCTGCGAATTGTTACGTCTTCTTTGCAATTTTAGGACACCACTGCACTGTGCAGCATCCTGCAATAATGTCCAAGTGTGTAAATTCCTAGTGGAATCAGGGGCTGCTGTGTTTGCCACGACCTACAGTGACATGCAGACGGCAGCAGACAAATGTGAAGAAATGGAAGAAGGCTACACACAGTGTTCCCAGTTTCTCTATGGTATGTGGTATTCTTTAGACCAGTGATTTCCAACCTTGGGTCCTCAGGTGTTCTTATACTACAACTCCTAGAAATTTTGGCCATCACAGCTAGTGGTGAAAGTCTCTGACAGTGTTAGTCAAAGAATACTTGGGCACCAAATTTAGGAGTCACTGGATTAGACTAATGGTTACATTGAAGTGCCTGATTTGTTTTTGCCCACCCTATGTTTAGAAACTGTGGAATAAGAACCTTCTCCTTTTAGCCTTCGGTACATGGCAAAACCCATGCAATATGGATCCTTGCAGCTACTATATATATATATACATATATACACACACACACACATATACTCCAACACAGTAAAAACTAGTGAAAAACATTCTGTTTTTTGTTGGCAACATCTCTTATCTCTTATATCTGCTGAATAATGCTAACTGACCTAGGTTTTGCAGTGGAGTTTCTCTAATAACTAATAATATCCTTCTGAAATCTCTCTGGTTTTGTGTATTTTCCCCTTGAACTTTACCAGAAATGCAATGGAGTATCCAAGAATGTCTGAAGTCTTGTTATGAAGCTGGTGTTATGTCTTGAATTCAGATAGCAGAACTAAATGAAGTCTTGCTAATGGAGCTTTAAGATAATTTGTGCATTGACTTAACTTAAAAGAAATACAGTCACCCCCCACCGATCACGCATGAAAATCCGCAATATGCAGAAGCGGGGGTGGGTGGGGCCTGGGGGGGCAATTGCGCGCCTGTCCGAGGCTTCTCAGAGGAGTGCGGGGGCAGCACGGAGCGACCCGGTCGCCCCCTGCCGCCCCCCCGCACGGCCTGAGGTTTCTCAGAGGAGTGCGGTGGGCGGTGGGAAGCGACCCGATTGCCCCCCCGCGTGGCCCGAGGCTTCTCGGAGGAGCACGGGGGTGGCACAGAGCGACCTGATCGCCCCCTGCCGCCGCCCCCACACGCGTCTCCGAGGTGCAGGTACTGCGATTCCGCGATGTAGTGGGACCGCAGTACCTGAACCGCGCAATGGTGGGGACTGACTGTATATTTTTATAATATATTGAGATGGGAACCAGTATATTCGATAGCAGGGACCTTCTAATCTGTATTAATTACAAAGAACATACACTCACAAATCAGTCTGAAAGTTGAGTCATGGCAACTGGACTTCTTTTCTTTTGTTTCGCTACTCATTCAAGAAACTTTGTCAGTCTGAGGAAAGTTGGTGCAAGGCTTCCAAATTTATAGTTCACTTCGCTTTCACACCACCCTGGTTAGCAGAGGCTTGTTAGGTAGACAGTGGCCTGAATAGGCTCATTAGGTGGACAGTGGCCTGAATAGGCTCCTTAGACGTACAATGGCCTCGGGTGTGTGAAAGTCAAACCATGCAACCCTTTCCAACACCTCTTCAGTATTCATAAATCAATGTACTTCAGAATATTTTACTGAATTGAACTGAATAAAGTAACTTAATTAATCCAGTTTGAAGTGTTTGTGTTATCCAAAATTCAAAACCCACACTCCTTCTTTCAATGGCACAATTTTTTTTAAATTACTGTATGTGATGGAGATAAACCAGTGCAAATTTTGATCAAACAAATGGTATTGAGAATTGGCTAATCTATGTCATAATCAGGTGACTATGTTAATTGGCACAAAGAAAAATGACTTACATCTATCTGGTTCTTCAAAATAAATTATTTATTTGGCTTGGATAAAATTCTGCTTCATTAGTGGGTAGATCTAATAGTATTGCAATTGCAGTTGCTATGTTCATTTTTATGTTCTTTTCAGAAACCAATTCTGTGTACTTTCCACTTAAGATATGATTGTCACACTTCAAGTTAATTGCTACTATAGGTATAGCACATTGTTCTTATAAACAGTTTGGCATTCCTGTGGGCAGCCCCTTTGCAAAAAACCTAGCAAATTCTTACATTTTCTGTGATTTTTCTTGTTAATCAGTTCTGTTTTCAGCTCTAATTTTTTATGGGACTTTGTGAAGCAAACCTTCCTTATTTAATCGTGTATAAATGTATGTTGTGAAGTTTACTTAAGTGCTGAAATTTGTACCTCTCTTATAGGAGTGCAAGAAAAAATGGGCATAATGAACAAAGGAGTGGTCTATGCGCTCTGGGATTATGAAGCTCAGAATGATGATGAACTGTCCATGAAAACAGGAGACTGCATGACAATTCTGCGCCGGGAAGATGAAGAAGAAATAGAGTGGTGGTGGGCACAACTCAATGAGAAGGAAGGATATGTGGCACGTAACCTACTCGGGGTAGGTAGAAATACTATTTCTCTTGACACCATTAGAGAGCATTTGCAGTCGCTACTTAAATAGCAGATTTGTCGGTGCATGTTGTCTTCTAAAATGATTACTTATAATACACCTTTACAGTAGCAAATAGTGAGAAGAATCCTACTGGTGGTTTATACATGTGTATGTTAAACTGAATCTCAGTTAATTGCCATTAACCAGTGCAGCACTTGTTGTAGTATGGAGTGCACAACCTCTATGGTGAGTTGGGCATGCATAAATTACCAAAAGATTCTGGCCAGTCTGATTCTAAAAAAAAAAGAGAAAGAGAGAGAGATAAAGGGGGAAAGGGGAAAGGAAGAGGAGAGCATAATAGAATGGAGGAAACTGGAGCAGAAGTGCAGAAGGGGAGTCAGAGAAACCCACTGAATTGCAAGAGCCTAGCTAAGAAAGCCACCATGTTGTTCAGCATCTTAACTCAAAACCTTTCTGCACAAATGACTTCAATTTCCAATCCAATGTTCTCCCAGAAGAATAATCCTATACATTTTTACATATATGATAAGCCACATACATTTTGATATAAAATCACTATTTGTATTATCAGGCCCTGGCCTCTCCTTTATTTTTATTTATATTATGCCTTATTTGATAGCTTTCTGAAACCATAGCTGAAGGGACTGGACTCCAAGGTTGTTCAAACACTACATAGAACTGGATTTGATTGAATTATGTTGTCTCTTATTTGTCAGTGTTTGTTTATTATTTATTTATTTATTTACCAGATTTTTTAGCCGCCCCACTACCAAGAGGTCTTGTTTATTTATTGTGGTTTCTTTAAGTGTTTCTTAATGATTTTTGGAGACCATAAAAGTTCACTAGCAAAAAGCACAACATGTACAAAATATAAAAATATAGTCTTATACATGGGAAAATATTGTATGTTTATGAATTGTTTCCTGTTCTTCAGGGAACTATCCACAGAGGATTGTGCCGTGTCTGTACCACTTCCATTAGTACCATTTTGGGCCTTCATGCTACAGTAAAATGGTAGCAGATGGACTTGGGCATCATTTTATTTATAATTCCTGTCTTTCTTAATCTCTTTATATGTGTCTAGTATCTCTGGTCCAGCAGATAATCCTCCAGCGCTGCCAGAGTCTTAACTTTGTCTTGGTTTCAGCTGATTGATGTTTGATGCCTAGCATCTTCAAACACATAATCCATGTATCCACAAACATGAACATTTTAAAAAAGCCAGCTTTGAAGACTATGAATCCTAGGTCTTTTAAAATAAGATTTATAAATGGAATTTCTCCTCTTCATCTCTTTATTTGTCAGAAATATTGCTGACTACTGCCTTTATCTGCGCCTTCTTCACCAGATGCCTTTGGAACTAGCAACAAAAGGAGACTCCTTTCTTCTTTGCTTCAAGCAGTGTTTTCCAATCTTGTATTAAAAATGTACTTTTTGTTTTAAGGTCGTTCTGACCTTGTCTTCTGACCTACAGCTTTTTCTGGTTAAGCCTCTTACCTTGTTACTCATATTGCTCTACTTACTCATAAGCCCTTCTTTTGACTAGGCAACAGACAATGGCTTTGCCACTGTGGGTGTTAGCTGTGGCATTCGGATTTGAAGACTATACCGCAGTCCTAATTTCTGTTTAATATATGGTTAGGATAGCACGTACTCCACAAAGAAGCAGCACAACAAATGGTGGCAGTTATGGAAGCTGAAGACTGTTGAAAACATAGAGGCATGTTGATGTCTATGAAATTAAAAATTGCCCTTGTCCATGTCAACACGTCCTGTAAAGCAGTGGTTGGCAACTGCCAGAAGAGGGGGGAAATGCTGTATTTATATCACCTCTTCATATGAGCCAGAACCCCAGACCTGGAGAGGGAAAACCTGGATCAAGATGGTGTTGCACCATTGCAACGGCTTGGCACTCCAGAGATCGGTATCTTTTAATTAATGTTTTGTTTGTGTACTTTTTACTATGGACTCTGCACATTCAGGCACAAGTAATTTGCACTCGACAAGAGCTTTTGACTATGGGCAGAGAAGGCTGCAGTCTTGAATAGGGAGGTTTCAACTTACAACAATTCAGCTGAGCTTATTAGATGGCCTGCGTATCAGTGGGTTACTCCCCCTGCTTTTCCATCTAGAAAGACAAGAACACAAAGAAAACGCAAGTGAGTGAGGCTACGTAAAAATCCTCACAAGCCTGCATTGCCAAGTCTTTTTGTCTCAAATGTTAGATCTCTCCCCAACAAGATTGAGGAGTTGGAGCTTACTATCTCTCTGCAGAAAAATATCCGGGATTGCTGAGCTATGGTCTTTATAGAAACATGGCTTGACTCTTCCATTCCAGGGGAAATTATAGTACTACAAGGATGCTCAGTATATTGAGCTGATAGAACCATCGAATCTGGGAAGAGCAGAGGTGGAGGGGGTTGTGTTTACACAAACAACAACTGGAGCACAGATGTTAAAATAATGGACATTCACTGTTCTAATGTTGTTATAATAACTATTATATATATATATGCACACCTCCTGATGCTAACATGACTACAGCTATGGATCACCTGATAACTGCTATTAGCAAACAGCAGCAGGCTTACCCAGATGGAGTGCTGGTGGTTGCAGGTGATTTCAATCAAGCCAATTTAAAGACTGTTCTCCATAGTTCTATCAGCAATTTGACTGTCCCACCAGAGGGAAAAATACTTTGGACCAAGTATATAGTAACATCATGCACGGATACAAGACTAAGCCCTTGACCAATCTTGGACAGTCAGATCATATATTTCTGTTCTTGATTCCATCATGTAGACCTCTTGTTAATAGAATCAGACCATCAACTAAAGAAATGCGAGTGTGGCCAGTAGGTGCATCTGAGCAACCTCAAGACTGCTTTAGGAACACCAAATGGGCACTGATTGAGGAGGACAATGTTGATACGTATACATAACAGTACTGTTCTATATCAAAAGCTGCATCGATGTTGTTACTACCACCAGACTAGTACGGTTGTTTTCTAACAACAAGCCCTGGCTAAATATAAATATGCATCTTTTGTTAAAGGCCAGAAATGTTGCTTTCCACTCTGGTGATGCGCTACAGTACAGAGAGGCCAGAGCTAAATTGAAAAAGGGCATCAGGCATGCCAAAGCTATGTGCAACCGGAGGATTGAGCATCATTTTGAGAGCCCTGATCCTTGTTGGGTGTGGCAAGGTCTGCGACAAATCACAGGGCAGAACATCAAAAATTGTCTACCAGCAGTGATTCTTTGGCTGAGCAGCTAAAACAATTCTTCACCTGTTTTGAGGTGGAAACAGGAACAACTATCACTCCAGCATCTACCACTAATAGCACACCATTAGAATCTACCACCGACAGACAACCACTTCTACTGCAGATTTCTGGTGTGAGACGTGCTTTCCAGAATATCATCGCTTGGAAGGCGGCTGGACCAGATGGAATCATGGGACGATTTGTTAGGGAGTGCGCTGCAGAATTAGCTGGAGTTTTTACAGATGTTTTCAATCTATCTTTGTTGCAGTGCTCTGTCCCTGCTTGCCTGAAGACATCTATCATAATGCCAGTCCCTAAGCAGTCAGTAGTTATATGACTATAGACAATAGCTTTAACATCTGTTATTATGAAATCTTTTGAGAGATTGGTGCTGTATTACATTAAGTCTAGCCTTCCTCCTACTTTAGACTCATGTCAATTTTAATACAGGAGTAATAGATTTATTGATGATGTGCTATGTCCATTGTTGTCCATACTGAACTGAGTCATTTAGAATAACAGGGAACATATGCAAGGCTGTTATTTGTGGATTATAGCTCTGCTTTTAATACCATTCTACCCAATATTGTTCCTTAAAATGTCCAACCTGGGAATCCGTCAGAATATTTGTTTGTGGGTAAGGAATTTTCTGACAGATAGGCCGCAGTCAGTAAGGATGGGATCCCACCATTCTTCTACTCTGGTATGAAGTACAGGAGCTCCTCAGGGTTGTGTGCTAAGCCCCTTCCTCTATTCCTTGTACACATTACTGCACCCCACTGTATAACACCAATGCAATTTGCAGACAATACAACAGTGGTGGCGCTCATTAATAAGAACAATGAGTCTGCTTATAGACAGGAAGTACAAGGGTTGACACTGTGGTGTAAAGAAAATAATCTTACACTTAACACCAAAAAACCCTAAAGAACTTATAATAGATTTTAGGAGGAAGAGAGATGTACATTTACCACTGTACATAAATGGTGAGGAGGTGGAGAGGGTTGGTAGCTTTAAATGTCTGGGCACTTACATATCAGAGGACCTCTCATGGACTACAAATGCCAACATGCTTGTGAAGAAGGCACAGAAAATGCTGTATTTCCTGAGAATGCTCAGGAAGATGAATCTATCTTAGCACTTACTTCTGTCCTACTATCACAGCATCATTTTCCTACCTAACCTATGGCATGCTTGCATGGTATGGGAGCAGCTCTGTAGCGGACAAAAAAGTTCTACAGAGAATAATTAAAATTGCCCAGAATATCATTGGGCTTCAGCTTCCAACTCTGGATGACATCTTCATATCTCGCTGTTTGAGGAAGTTACACAACATTCTCAGAGACTCCTCTCATCCTGCTTATAGTTTATTTTAACTGTTGCATTCTGGCAGAAGATACAGAACAATTAAAACTCAGACCACACATTTTCTGAACAGTTTTTATCCCAGAGCTATAGTTGCACTTAATAATGAACTTAAGGACTACCAGCAGTGAGCAGTTGGACAGTATTACTCGGCCTGTTGTGTAGATGTTTGTGTTTTTAGGTGGGGCGGAGTTTTGTGGGTGGGTGGGGAGTGTTCAGGGATTTTTTGTGTGTGTGTTTGTGTAGAGGGGATTTTTAATTGTGTGTGTGTTGAGGGGATTTTTTATTTGTGTGTGGGTTGAGTCTGGCCTCGGTGTCTGTGAATTTTGTTGTATGTGTATACTGTGTATATACACACTATGACAATAAATTATTATTGTTATTAAGAGATATTATTAAGAATTATTGAGACAGCCTATGGGGACTACCCATCTTCACATTTCCAGGTTGACTTGTTATGATGGCAAGAGTAGAGCTGAAATGCTCTTCTCAACATGTGTAGGTTCTGTATACTTCATTAATTACTAAATATGTCTGCCTGTAGACTTGGAAGTGCCACTTTATAAACAGAGTGCCAAAAGAAGTCACCATCTAAATATTGCTTTCCATGTCTGTTTTCATTGATAAATGTCTTCACAACATGTTGAGGAATACTCTTTACAGTAAGTCAGTCAGTCAGCTGCATCTTCTTTATATAAAACTATACACAGAAGACAAATATTCCTGTAGGCAAAATTTGGAAGAAGGAATGACTAACTAGGTGACTCATCTCACCTCTTTTACCCTCAGCTTTTTCTTCAACAGATCCTACCCACTTGGAGTTCATTATTTTAATCTCTCTCTTTCTCTTTTCTTTTGTAGCTCTACCCACGGATTAAGCCAAGGCAGAGAAGTTTGGCATAAAAACATTTGGAAGCAATTGAAGAGAAAAGAATGCATTTTTCTCCTGTTGGCTTCAGTTTTATTAGACTCACTTTTATTACAATGTGATATGAAAGCTACATTGAATACGCTTTGAAAACAAATGAAGGATAGATCGTATTAAGAATGGCGGAAGATTTTCCCCAGTCTGGAATGCTGCTCTCTAGCAAATGGACTTGTCTCTGTTTCTGGAAATTAATGGTCATTAATGGCATATTTTCCTTCTGCAGTTGGCTTTCTTTGTTTCCACCCCTTTGCAGTGTTTTATAATAGAATAATCCATTCATTCATCTAGACTAGGAGTGGACAAAATGCAGCTTGTGAGCTGAATGTCACCTAAAAGGACTCAAATATTTGGGGGAGGGGAGTTCATTTTTCTTTCCTGGTGGACTTTCCTGTTTAAAGACCCTCTTTTCTCCAGCCCCAAAGCAGAAGTGGACATGCAGTCATTTTTGTACTGATTTTTTTGAAGAGATTTAGTCCATGGTGGGTCCGGATATAAGAAAGAAAATGTGTCTGGAACCCTGGAAATTGCACATCACTGCTGTGGACCAGTGGTTCCCAAAGCTGAGCCCTCCAAATATCCCTGAATATCCACTTCCAGATGTCTCAGGCAGTGTAGCCAGATGTCAGGGACACTGGGAGCTGGAGTCTTAACATCATCTGAAAACCACAATTTAGCAACCACAGTTATAGGTGGTCATAGTTTCTTAAACTTCTGTTATTCTCTTCTCTAGAAACAAAAACTGTAAGCCAGTCAAACCATTCCTAGAGAAACTAATCAAATATTCTATGTATGAAATGTGTCTTAGTAGCAAAGGTAATAATAATGTTATAATGCAACTTAAAGTGAGGAACCTAAACCAGTTCTTTGAGCAATAACTTTAAAGTGCCGTAGCATTTTAGAATTCTGAATTATTTGGAGTACATGCCGTAAAAGAGGTAATGTAGTTTATAGATTTTTTAAATCTTGTCTTTTGTAATTTGGCTATTAAATGTAGAAAAAAACTGTGTAGACTTCATACCTTAAAATTTGTTAAAACTTTTTATTCTTATATTAAATTTTTGCTTTAAAAATACCAATTTGTATGATTGTCAAGTTTGGTAACACTCAGCCACACAGTGTTTCTTCTGTCATTGAGTTGTCCTCATGTGCCGACATGGAGATATTGAATGACGAGAGCTTGTAGCTCCTTGTCTTGTCAGCATTCTTTGGTTATTAGATTTGGACAGTGTTTTTTGACCTATAACTTTTATAAATTGCACTGCACCTCGTATCTGTTACCATAATCGACCTGTTTATATTGCTGAGTTGTGTTATTTGTATCTAATACTGGCAACAGTCTTGCTTGCTTGAATTACTTCCTCCCATCTCGTAACTGTATGGTCCTGAGCTGCAAAAATAACTACCTCAGAACAGAGTTTCACTTTGTCCCTAAAGGCTGAGATGCATATGCCGACCCTGACTCCTCATTCTAGATTAGTAAGGCTTTATTGGTGCTTAAAATGTTAATCTATCTTCCAAAGAGGGAAAAGCTCTTTCTAGTTATCTGATATTTTGTATTGCTGCTTAAATCCAATGCATGGGTTGTTTCTTCGGCTATGCTTGAGTCAAATACTGTAGATACCTATTAGCTGCCTAAATGCCCTAAGCCAGGGCTGTCCAACTTTGAACAGGCCGAGGTCTACTTTTTCTGGCCTAAAGTGCCTGAGGGCTACTACACGAAAACCTCTACTTACGATTTTTTTCCATTCCGAGCACATGCTCATGGCCCTTGAATTGCCCTGCTCAGCTAAGAGAGTGGGCTGGCAGACCTAGAACTTTGCTGGGGCAGTCGTGATCCTTGGGATGGGGAAGGGAGGGGTGGAGAACTTATCCCCTCACATTTTTTATTGATGCCTGGCGGGCTACTTTTGAACCCTTCGCGGGCTACCAGTAGTCCACTGTCTACCTGTTGGACAGCCCTGCCCCAAGCACATCCGATCTCACCTGATCTTGGAAGCTAAGCAGGGTCGACCCCGGCTAGTACTTGGATGGGAGACTACCAGGGAATACCAGGTGCTGTAGAAACTGGCAAACCACTCCAGTATTCCTGCCAAGAAAACTCCACGAAGAGTCGGTCACGACTGTAACAATGCAACACAATATAATTGGACAAATTAACACAATCGTAAATGAAATGTTCATTTTCAGTATCTTGAGAATGCTTTGCAGGCAATGCCTGCTTCAAATCTGGAATGTGTGACTTTCTTCCTTTATGATGTTTGGCCAACCCTTTACTGCAGGTGTCTTCAGTTATTGTTTGCTCCTGAGCCTTGCTGCCTTAAAACGTCAGCAAGTGAAATGGGTTGAGATCAGGTGATTGACTCTGCCATAACAGAACATTCCATATCCTTCCCTTAACTCCTGGGTTGCATTTGCAGTATGTTTTGGGCCATTGGCCATCTGTAAAGTGAAGCACCATCATATCAACTTTGCTGAATTTGGCTGGATCTGAGCAGACATTATATCCCTATACAGTTCAGAATTCATCCGGTTGCCTCTGTCTTCCATCACATCACCAATAAACACTAGTGACCCAGTGCCATTGGAAGCCATGCATGCCTATGCCAACACACTGTCCCAGTTTTACAGATGATATACTGTTGTGTGCTTCACATGAGCGGTACCAAGCCTTCTCTGCACATCCCATCCTTCAGGTACTGGTGGATCTTACGTTTCATCTGTCCAAAGAATGTGTTTCCAGAACTAGGCTGGTTTTAGATTATTATTATTTTTTCAAAGTCTAATCTAGCCTTTCTATTCTTGGGACTTATGAATGGTTTGCATCTTGTGGTGAACCCTCTGTTGTTTTTTCTTGTGAAATCTGATAACAAATATGCCCATCTCCTGGACAGTGTGTTTCACCTGGCTAGATGTGAAGTGCCTTTGCTTTACCATGGAAAGGATCCTACAATCAGCCATCACGGTTGTTTTCCATGCATATCAAGGCTTTTTGTGTTGCTCACTAGTGTACTTAGAATGTACCATACTGTTGATTTGGTCACTCCTAATGTTTCTGCGCTCGCTCTGAAGGCTTTCTCTTTCTTTGCAGCCTAAGGATGGCTTGTTTCACTTGCATTGAAAGCACCTTATGCACACTGTTGAGTTCATAGCAATGGATATTAAGATTCCAAATGTGAATGCCATGCCTGGAATCAGCTCCGGGCCTTTTACCTGCTTCGTTGCTGATGAAATAACAAAGGAATAGGCCACCAATGTCCATGAAACAGCCTTGAGTGCATTGTCCAATTACATTTGGTCCCTTGAGAAAGAGGAATCTACATAATAATGAGCTGTAATTCCTAAACTGTTCTTTTCCAATTTGAATGTGATTACCCTCAAATTAAAGCTGAGAAACTGCATTTTAAGCCCATATTTGTTGTTTAACTCAAATTTGTTTTGGTGAACAGCCAAAATGACAAAACCCAAGCCATCCAATTACAGTATTTTTCCATGTGTAAGACTATATTAGACTAAAAATTGAGGGTCGTCTTATACACAGAAGCAAGCTGAGGAGAGAACCTGTAATTTTGGGTTGGAAAAGTGGGGGTCATCTTATACATGGAGGTGTCTTATAGAGAAAAAATACAGCATATTTTTGTTTAAAATTGTTAGACTAAAAATTGAGGGTTCATCTTATACACGGAAGGACTCGTGCGGTTGCGAAGCTGTAATTTTGGGTAGGGAAAGCAGGAGTTGCCTTATACATGGTGAGCGTTTTGTATTCAACAGCATGAGCCAGCAGTTTTGAAGCATGTAATTATTCTTTTATTATGAATCTCACAACAGTACACAGCATGGCACTGTGTAAATCCCAACACATTTATTCCATTCTCAGTAGTTGACGTTATTAGCTCAGTTGATTTTCTGAAAGCTGTTTTTTAAAATGTTCTGCATTAATCCACTGGTGAAAAGGGGAATGTCATTACATAATTTAGTTATATGATTCTTCTACAGCATAGCACATTTTCTAATTACACTTACTTTCTGTCACTAAAATTGCAGCAGTTGCTGGCAGCAATGTTGTTGCATCATGAACAAGTGCAAAGCTCTTTTATGAGAGTTGTACAGTGGGCTTGCTGATCAAATCAGCTGATAGCTAATTTGATTCAAAACTGATCTTCCACATTTTAAAAAGATAGCACTTGAGGCTTAAATGTCATTTGAAGAATATAAAAACTAGAGAATGTAATTTTCATCAGCCTATAGTTTTGTGGCAAAGGAAATGCAGTGTGTGTTTGATATGTGTTAGATCTCAGTTTGTACTTAAGAACTGGTCTTCAGTCATTATAAACTGAAGTTATAAAAGAAGTATATTGTGCAATTTGCTTCACTACCTGGCATCAGGTTCCCCCCCCCCCAGATGTTTAGTGTTTCTAATGCCTAGAGGAAGAAATAAAGATGATACCCCCTTCTTCATAAGGTGGCATCAGCTTGCTATTTGTCAGTTTCTTCGACACCTGCAATATGATTTCATTTAAAATTATTTTTTCAAATAGAAAAATCTTAAGCACATTGTAAATATTTAAGCTTATATATTGAAGGTGTTGAGATAATTAACTTACACCTTGCATTTTTTAAAATTTGTTTCTTCTTGTCCTTCAGGAGCTTCGTTCTCAACTATAAGGTATACAACAGTGTTGTAATATCTGTGTTCTTGCATGTTCAATATCAATCTGAAATCGTTGCTCATGTTCCAGAAATACCTTCAGTAGAGGAGATCCAGAGCTTCTTCATATAATAGTAAAACACACCCACTGTGGAATGAAAAAGGGGAGAAGTGATACATCTGGTCTTGAACAAATTTAGTACACCCAACATTAAATTCAACCAAACTGTGGTATTTTCTAAAAAGGAAGTTATCCAAGAAAGTAAACTATGAAAAATAAAACTCGGTACAAAACAACAATCCCACAATAACAATAACTCAGGAAACAGAATGGAACAGAAACAAATTGTGGGCATCCCCCTATCCCAAACTTACTGAGAACACCACTATTAAGGGTAGAAATGAGCACCTGCTTGCCTTTTGTATACATGGAACTAAAATACTTAGAGCTGTCAGCTTCATAAAAATCAATGGTTTTGTGCTGAAATCCTTTTTGACTAAGAAAAATCAACCCTATAAAAATGTCAAATGACACAGGCTATTGTTTGACATCAGGAGTATCTAGAGGAGCAGGACTTCCAGGGATTGCCCTGATTTGAGCTGTGGAGGTCGCCTGGTTATGAGTTTAGCCCTTGAGACTATTGTACCTGGAAGGGAATCACAATTATTTGCCATCAGTGATTAGACTCCCTTCCTGTCTTCATTTCTCATCCTTTTCCTGTGCAGAGAAATGAGATGAGTCAAGATGGGCAATTCATACTTTATATGAAGCATGAAGTGCTGCTGGTCAGGTATTGAAAAGCGCCATTTTCCCTCCCCCCCCCCTTGCTGCCTAATCAACTTACCAAGATCCATGAGTTCTTTCTCGGTGGCAGCACACCAATTCTCACGGCAGCCTGACTGGCTCTTCCCCACCACTTCCTCTCTCACCCAGCTAGGCATCAGGAGGGAGAGTCACCCCACAGAGCCAATGAGCAACGGGCAGCCTGAGAAGGTAGAAGGTCTGCCTTGGGCAGGGGGTTGGCTTTAGAAGACCTCCAAGGTTCCTTCCAACCCTATGATGATTCTATGAGGCAGAGAAGAGCTGGCCGGGCTACAGTGAGAATTAGCCTGCTAAGTGGACTAGGCAGCAAGAGGGTGGGAGGAGGGCACGTGGCAACACCTGGCCAGCAGCCCTCCATGCCAAGCATCCATCTGGAGAGATGAGTGCCAGGTGCCCTGCTGAAGCACAAAGTTCCCCTTGGTCCTTCAGTCAGCGTCTGGAAGGATCCCAGGGAACATGAATGATATGTAAAGAGAAGATTTCCTAGAACACAGCTTAGTATGTGTGAAATCAGAATAGCTGTGTTTTTAGAGCTTCTTTCATGGGTCAGCAAATTCCAGTGCATTAAAATGGCTGCAGCTTTGTCAATGTCTTCTGCTGTAATACAGAACAGTGGTTCCTAACCTAATGTACTCCAGGTGGAGTGGGCTACCATTCCCAGTCAGTGATGGTATGTGTGCTAGCCTGAATTAGGGAAGCCCCCCCCCCAAAGTCCTGAATTATTTCTTCTTCCAGTGCCCTTGCAAACGGAAGATGTCTGAGGTAGACAGCAGCAGCTGTAAAACTCAATTCTTATGTGTTTCTTTCCAGTGATTCAAAGGGACATATGACCCTTGCATCATCTGCATTATTAGCTCTACTGAGTCAATAAGGAAACCTGGGCTTGCGACTACGTGGTCAAATTAGTGCAGGATTTGCTGCAAGTGCAAAAGAGAGAAATTTGCTACTTTTTTTTAACTGATCACATGATGCAAATGTTTAAGTTGAATCACACTAGCCATTTTTGTTCCCAGCATGGAATTTTCCGCTGGGGGCTTCTAATTTTTTTCAGCCATAACAATTCAAGCAGACCTTTCTGTCTATTAGTTGTTTAAGCCCCCAAAAGGATGGAGTGCATCATTGTGGGTTGGCATTCTGATAACATTAAGCTGAGCATGATTTTTGGGAAAGTGGGATCAAACCCCCACCAATCTTTCTATTTCCCCCAAAGTATTTTATTTGTGTAACCAAGTTTTAGTGCTAGATCACCTTATGACTCCATTGATATACAGTGGACCCTTGTATAACAAACGGTTTATATAACATAAAATCTGTACAACATAAAAAATTCTGGAGATAGGGGAAATTTGCTTAACAGAATCCTACGGGACAAATCTGTACAACATAAAAATGGGATTACTCTGTTTTCAATGCATTCCTATGGGGAATTTGTATAAAGGAAAATTTGCTTAACATAATTTCATTTGGAACCAACTAATTCCTTTATACAAGGTACCACTGTACTAGTTTAGTGCTATATCACCTCTGTACATAACAAAAATATGCAAATCAACATGAAATAGAAACAACTTAGGCTAACTGCAGCAGATAATTGTGTTCCTATGGCATGTGTATATGCTTGTACATTATGGAGAATTTTCAAAAATGGTCCCTTTTTCCTAATGTTCTACAACGGTTAAAACAGTGCACGGGCAGATAAGGAGAGCTGGAGATCACCAGAGAGCAGGATCAAACTGCATCAGACTGAGGGGCCAGCATGGAGACTGACACCAAAAGAATACACCATCACGGTGTGATCATCTAATCTGAACAATTGCATAAAAAACAGCTGTAGCAATGCTGAATGGCACTGATTCAGCTTGCCAGTGTAGTGGCAGGCTTACATGCATTGAAGGGAATATGGGAGACCCACCTCTTCCATGGTCAGGTGGAACATGAAAGCAGGGCTGTGTGATGAAGAGGGAGAGGCTGCTGGATCTGGGTGGCCTCTTGATATGTGCCAGCACATTTGAATCTAGGAGGATTTTGCTTACAGGAAGAGGCTGCCTGAGTTCAGCAATGCTCCCCCTTCTTAGCTGCACTTGTGAGGAGGGAGGGAACAGGGTTAGCTCTACTCTTTTCAAGGCATGTGGGCTCTACGTAGGTCCTCCATGATGGAAAGGGACAGATACCAGTCAGGAGAACGCAAGTGTGAAAGAAAAATGCACAAATTCGCCTTGCGGGGGAGATAGAAGTACTCCATTACTGAAATAGATCCGAGAAAAGACAATTTATATGTTAATTCTCATGTCAAGCCTGCAAGTGTAATCTTTTGTAGGCACTGTGCACAGTGCAATTTATATTTAAAAGGAATGTGGGTGGATGTTCCTGATCCGAAGGCTCAGGGGAGACTCTTCATACTCCCTGAAGTGCTGGAGAAACAAACAAGCCTGAAATTGCATGAAAACAAACATCTAAATGTTGTGCAAAATAAGTGTGTTTGTAGCCATAAACACTACTTTATGTTTCTGATAAGAGTTTACCTCCTCAGGTAGAAACCACAAATGCCTCTGTAGGAGGGTGATGGATGTGATTTTAAAAATAGGCCTTTGTGTTCAGGATGGAAACAGAATAGACAACTAGAACACCAATTTAGAAGGTGCTACAAAAAGACAGAATTGTTCCTCTAAACCGATTTTAGCTTCTGCCAAAGCCATGCTTATTATATCGTGATAGCCTTGTTAACTTACAGTGGAAAGATTCATCTGTACTGTTCCCTTTTTCTCAGTATCCAGTTTCTTAAATATCTCTGTATGGAGGGAAAGAGAGGATTCAGTACGAAGAACCAAGTGACGGATTCCAGAATGGTACAAATCGAGGGTGGGAGTTTCAGTGTAAGATATTAGGAATAAGATTGCAGATTCATTCTAAAAACTCTTAAAAAAATAAAAGCATCTGTTAAGTCCTGTGGAGAAGGAGCATTTATTATTCTTGCTTCATTTAAAAGGCTCCTCGCATAGCAATTAGAGGTTGTGGTGTGTGTGTGTGGGGGGGGGAGATGGGACACTTCAGTTCCTTTAAAGCAGGGGTGTCCAAACTTCGGCCCTCCTGATGTTTTGGACCACAACTCCCAGAATTCCAAGCCTGTATTCCCAATGACAAAAGACTATGGGAGTTGTGGTCCAAAAGATCTGGAGGGCCGAAGTTTGGGACAGCGCTGCTTTAAACTCGTGCTTTTTCTGTAATCTAATTTACTAGGAAAAAAGAGGAGGCCATAAAATGGATGTCAAGTCACCATGATCCAAATACAGTACAATTTTCAAGTTGGCATGCCTCAGACCTGTTTAAAATGCAATAATTCCCCATACAGAATCATAAGATCATGAAGGTGCCTACAAGGCCACCGAGTCCAACCCCCCTGTTCAACATCTGGCCGGTGGTTGTCTAAATTTTTCCTGAATCCCTCAAGCGTTGGAGCATTCCCCACTTCTCGAGGCAATGGGTTCCACCGTCTTACTGTTCTAACAGGAAGTTTTTCCTAGTAATTCAACCAAAATCTGGCTTTCTGTAACTTGAACCCGTTGTGTGTCCTGCATTCTGGGTTGACTGAGAGCAGCATGCCCCTCCCCTGTATAACAGCCTTTCAGTTATTTGAAAACTGCTATCATATCTGTGGAGGACCGGTAACAAGCCAGTGCCCCGCGCAGACACTGAAAACTACAATTAATCGCAAATGCTATACATAGCATTGGAAAAGAAAAGAAAAATCCAGGGAGACGTATTCTTCAACAATAATGCATAGCTTTATTTTGACATATGCTTGTTTTGACATATAAAGCCCTAAATGGCTTAGGACCTAGATACCTGAAGGACCGCCTCCTTCCATATGAACCTACCTGGCAATTAAGATCGATCCAGGGGGCCCTCTTGAAAGAGCCATCCCTCAAGTAGGTGAGAGGGATGGCTTGTAGTCATAGGGCATTCTCAGCAGCTGCCCCCAAGCTATGGAATGCCCTCTCAAGTGACATCCGCCTGGCGCCAACATTGATGTCATGTTCCAGAAGGTTTTTTAATTGATACAACATAGACTGTGGGTCCTCTGGTGGCAATTTTAGTGTAATGATTTTAGTATAAGGTTTTTATTATTGTTTTAATTATTTATTGATATTTGATGTTTTAACTGTTTCAATTCTTTATTGTAAGCCGTCCAGAGACCTTTGGGTAGTGGATGGCATATAAGTTGTAAAAATAAATAAATAAATAAATAAATAAATAAATAAATAAATAAATAAATAAATTAGCATGGTCTCTGGTCTCTGGTTCCGGCTAGTGGCCAGTTCTAGTAACATATGGTGAAAATACTTTTTTTCAGGATTTTCTTTCTTTCTTTTACCATCCAATGTATAACATTTGCTATTATCTGTATTTGCTATTATCTGTGGTTCAACAAAATACATTTCATAGTTTATGGCTCACTACACTGGCCAGTTCTGGTAAATATATTGTGGAAAATATGTACAGTACTGTAGTCCTAGTGTCTTTTCGCTTCCTCTAGTTTCTTTCTTTTAGTATCTTTCATATTTTGCAGATAAGTGAAACCATGGATACCGATCTTGTGGACACAGATTTCCTGCTGTACTCAGTATCAATGGCCCAGATTCTATACCCAGTCCTTACTCCTTAGAACTACTTTTTCAAAAGATGCTTATCAAAGCCATAATATACAGACTTTTTAAAGTGAAAAATTTAAGATCCTAGCTTCCAGTTTTATACGTTTTATCCTGAGTTGTTCCCACACCTAGAACAGCTCAGCTAAGGCAGTCCATTGAGCTAGACTCCAGAAAGGCAGAGCTGGTTCTTGCTTCTCACCGGGATGCTTGTGCTCCTGCTGTTTCTGCTATAGCATTCAACTGGGAATATGGATATCTTCATTATGGATTAAAAACTGTTTCAGTTGCATGGGAGGAACTAAAAACTAGTATCCTACTGCCTATACAGTGGAACCTTGACTTACGTTATTAATCCGTTCCAGAGGTCTAGACATAAGTCAAACATGCCTTAAGTCAAATGAACTTTTCCCATAGAAAGTAGTGGGAAAGTGGATTAATCCGTTCCAGATGATGAAAAAGACCCCCGAAAACAGCAATTTAACACAAATTTGACTGGGATAAGAGATTCCTTCCGGGGATGTAAATGAAATGTCTCTTCAAAGAGAGAATGAGGCAGTGGAATTATAGTCCACAAGTTATACACCTCCACTTTTTAATGGTCATAGCAACAATGTGTAACATTTAAGTTTTACTGATTTTAACCTGACGTTCCAAGTTCTGAACAACTCTATGCTTATCATTAGAGTCCCACAACTGTACAGCTCCCCAACTAAAATGCTTCCATTGTGGACCAGACTTTTGCAGCCAGATTTTTTACAAGGCTGACCCGACTGTCTAACCAGCGAGGCCAGCCCTGAGCTCCCGGCCCTTCTTCAACTCCGGCAGCAGCAGCGGCTTCGGCGAGGCCAAGGACCAGCTCCAGGTGCTCGGAACTGGCCTCGTCGAAGCCGGCGCTGCTGGAGGAGAGGAAGGAGGAGCAGTTTGGAGGCAGCAGCCACGATGCTGGGTCGTAGCTGCCGCCCGATTCCGGGGCCTTGCGCCGGGGCTCCGAGCTGTAAGTCAAAGCCTGCAGCACAAGTCAAACAGGCCCCTTCCTGCTGCATTTCAAATATGATGCAAGTCAAGCAGCATGTAAGTCAAGGTTCCACTGTACATGGAGCAGAAGGGCACTTATCTATGCAGCTCCCTCTCACTATGCGTTCAGGCAACAGGATACTGGTAGTATGTTTCTGGGCTGCGACAGAAGCAGGTTAAATAGGTTTTGTGCAGCCTTATCAACCTAAGGCATAACTTTTCACAAACTTAGCAAATCCAGATTCTATCTGGCTCATTACTCATCTCACTATCATATTCACAGCTCTCTTTTTTCATAGCTCCTAGTCTATCTATGTCTAATCCTATTTCATCCCCAACTCTAATCCTATTTTATCTGGCATTGTAAACACTCACCCACTCTTAGACACACTCCCCCTCTCCAGCTGAGGAAAGGAGCCAATGGCCATCAAGTTGCATGGGGGCATGTTTCCCCTTCCAACCGTTATACCTGTCTTATCCGTCACTCACCTAGCACTACGAGAAAGGACTCCATGGATCACGGAATCCAGCCCCTGCCAGGGAACCTCTGCCGCTGCGGCCAGATACTAAAACCACTAAGCTTATCCAGCTTATCCAGCACATTGTTAGTCTGTGGAACTCCCTGCCACAGGAGGTGGTGATGGCATCTGGCCTGGATGCCTTCAAAAGGGGATTGGACAGATTCCTGGAGGAACAGTCCATCACATGTTATAAACCATGATGGAGGTGTGTAATCTCCAGGCTTAAAAACGGGGTACTTCAAAGGCCAGTTGCAGGGGAGTGGTAAGAAGAGACAGATATCTTGTCTCGTGCGCTCCCAGATGCATCCGGTGGGGCCACTGTGAAGTACAGGAAGCTGGACTAGATGGGCCTTTGGCCTGATCCAGCATGGCTCTTCTTATGTTCTTGTGTTCCTATCCCACATGATAAACTCCACAATCTTGCCAGGGTGTTCACAAATTAAAGCTGCCTTAAACAGAGATGTTTTCACCGGCTGGCAGAAGGATGTTAAGGAGGAAGATGATATATCCTCATGTGGGAGGGAATTCCATAGTCTGAGAGGAAAATTCATAGTGACTGTCGTCCAGCAAGATCTGGAGGGCGACACATTCCATACCCTGGCAGTATCCAACAGTCTGTTCTGGGCATCAGATGGCAAACTGGGAATGTTAATATGCTGTTTGTGTACAGTGTGTTCTTTTTCCTCTTGAAAAAGAAAAGGACCTCCAGCTGCATTCGATTAAACAGAGGCACAGAACATCCTCAACTTTGAGAATATGACCAGATAACCATTGAACCTTAAAAAAGAACAAATAACTTGATATACATTCAGAATGTATATTAAGAACAGAGATTTTTTGATAAGAATTGTTGAGGTACTCACTGAACAAGGTTTCCAGTCGAATCAAACATCTGACAAAATTGTCAAAATCAATGATCAGCTGGTCATCAGCGAAACGGGCCACAATGATTTGGTGCAGCTGACAATCCAGCTTAAATCCTAAAAGAGACAAGTAAGCAATATTTCTTTGGCACAAATGCATTCCTGGATGGTTCAACTGAATATGGGACAGTGCTTAGTGAGCCTTGTGGCGCAGTGGTTAAACTGCTGTACTGCAGCCAAAAACTGTGCTCATGACCCGGGGTTCAATACCACGTAGCCGGCTCAGCCTCCCATCTTTCTGAGGTCAGTAAAATGAGTACCCAGCTCACTTGGGGGGGTGAGGGGCAATGTTGAGCCTGTATAATTAAATTATAAACCGTCCATAGAGTATATTCTTGAAGGCTTTCACAGCCAGGATCTGATAGTTGTGAGTTTTTCAGGCTGTTTGGCCGTGTTCTGGAAGTTTTTCTTCCTGACATTTCGCCAGACTCTGTGGCTGGCATATTCAGAGGGCAAGGAGGTCAAGGAATTAGGACAGAACACAGAGAAAGCTCTTAGTTCCCTGAGCTCCTTGCCCTCTGAAGATGCCACCCACAGAGTCTGGCAAAATGTCAGGGAAAAAAACTTCCAGAACATGGCCAAACAGCCCGAAAAACTCACAACTATCACTCAGAGTGTTTTAAGCACTATCGAACGGTATACAAGCAGAAGACTTTGTGTTGCTTTGCTTAATTCCTGCAATAAATAAAGAAGACAATGATTACACAAATATAAATTTTAGTATGTCGATAGGCACATTTCCTTTATCCAATTTTTTTAATGTCTATGCCAAAAAGTACACCAAATAGTGGCCAACTGGCAAGCAGGCTGCAAACAAGGTAAGTATATGAGCAGATAGACTGAAATCTTAGGCTGTGATCTGATACACACTGCAATAAGCTCCATTACAAATAGTGAGACTAAGTTAGGTTCAGGATTGTATTGTTCAATTGCAAATTCTTGAGGGTGTGAGTTTGCTTATGTGGTTCTGTAAATTACTATGTATGGCCGTACTGCTGTATTAGTTTACGGAACCTTTGGCGCTCTAGACACCGAAGGGCTACAACACTGAAAATCACAATTATGGGCTGTGCTAGTTCTTTGGGTTGTAGGGGGAACCTGGCATTATATCCATGCTTTTTCCCTGTTATGCTACTAGTTTATGCTTGGTACTGTGAGGGGGGAAAGGCTTCCCTGGTTCCAGGACTTAATTTCCTGAACAGCCACATGAGCATCAAGTAAAGGCTCAGATTCCCTCTAGCCTGAACTGGGGGATGAGCCTAGAGCTGCCCGTAATTCACCTGCAAAAGTAGTCTAGCCTTGGTTTGAATTCTGTGGGTTCCACTGTCTTGGTTGGTGGTGGTTTGGCCCCAGAGAGTGATTCCACTTGATGCAGAAAAAAAAAGTAAATCAGACACTGACTCTGGTCTAGGCTGGGCTTCAGTTGGATCATGTAGGGCCTGCTTTCTACACCCCAGTGACTTGAATTAATGGAAACACTTACTGAAAAGCCTTGAACAAAGACCTGGGCAAGAATCAAGCAGAAGGAAAAACCTATCTCCCTTGGTGAAGTTTTTTAAAGATCTTAGCCTAAGAGGTACCTGCTTGTTGTAAGGCTTTCCGCATCTCATAGGAGTTCATGGTTCCCGAATTATCAACATCCATTTCCCGATAAATTTTCTGCACAACACAAAAACTCAGTTAACAGCTTCATAGTATTTTCGAACAGAGAAATGTTTCTGCAAAGCCATCTTGGTGTTTTACCAAGGACATAAAAGTACAGACTGCTTCCATTGCTTTAACAGCCCCATCATTCTTCCAGTTTTCTGTAGATGAACTAAAAGAGCTATTACTTTTGTTTGAAAGTTACTCTTGGGCCTTATAAACCTGACATCCATTTGGGCCCTAATAACGCTATCCAACCGAAGATTATTGAACATCACTCTTAATTTATGCCCTCTGACTGCAGCTGTTATTGTTAAGACCACTGTTAATAGTTGTGTGTGCACTTAGGATAATACAACGGCTGAAATCCTGTTTATGTCTCAAGGGTGATGATATCATTAGGTGTGTGTGTGGGGGCTTCCAGGCTTCCACGGAATCCCCTTTGCTGTGAGGGGATTGGTGGCTGCAAGAGGCAGAGATAAAATGCCACTGGTGGCAATTTTCAGAAAGTAACCCCCCTCCCCACAAAAAGGCTTCGCATGATAAAAGAGGAAGAGTTGGGATTTTAAAATTTGGGATTTTTTTAAATTTCCAAAAATTTGCTGCATCTGATGACTTCATTAGCTTTATGCATTGTAGCTCTGCAAACAGTTAAGCCCATATTTCTGCCTGATATGCTGGAACAGAGACTGCCTTGGTCGCCCTGTGTGACAACCTCTGCCGGGAGAGAGACAGGAGGAGTGCGTCCCTGTTGATCCCCCTGACCTCTTGGTGGCTTTCAACACCATCAACCATGGTGTCCTTCTAGACAGATTGGCTGGGATGGAATTTGGAGGCACCCCATTTTACGGTGGTTCCACTCCTTCCTAGCTGACAGGGCTCAGAAGGAGGTGCTGTGGGACAGGTGCTCTGGCTCATGGTCGTTACATCATGGAGTTCTCAAGGGCTCTATACTGTCCCCCATGCTATTTAATATATACATGAAACAGCCGGGAGAGGTTGTTAGGAGATTTGGGCTGAGGAGTCAACAATATGCCGATGATACTCAGCTCTATCATTCTCCACCAATCCAGTTGTGGTGGTCTCTGTTGTGAACTCATGCTTGGACTCAACAATGGGCTGGATGAGGGTCAATAAACTGAAGCTCAATCCAGACAAGTCAGCAGTGCTGTTGGTGGGGGTTCCATGTGATAGGTAAGAGGAACATTCCCCTGTCCTGGACAGGGTTGCACTCCCCCTAAGGGACAGGGTCCACAGCTTGGGGGTTCTTCTGTACCTGGGTCTTATCCTGGAAGCCCAGTTGGACTCAGTGGCCAGGTGTGCCTTCTTACAGCTGTGGAGAATATATCCTCCGCCCTTACCTGCATAAGCAGAGCCTGGCAACAGTCACACATGCACTGGTAACAACCAGATTGGACTATTGAAGATGGTCCAGCAACTGCAACTGGTACAGAAGAGGACCATACAGCTAGTGAGTGGTGTTGCTGTACAGACTCATGTTAAGCTGGTTCTAAAAAAATTACACTGGCTGCCAGCTGCTGCCCGGGCCCAATTCAAAGTGCTCATGCTTGCATATAAAGCCCTAAATGGCTTAGGACCCTGGTTACCTAAAGGACCACCTTCTTCCATATGATCCTGCCTGTACCTTAAGATCAGCCCAGGAGACCCTGCTGAAGGTTCCATCCGTCAAAGAGGTGAGGGGGGTGGCACGTCGAAACAGGCCCTTCTTGGCAGTTGTCCCACAACTCTGGAATGCCCTCCCTACGGAGATCTGCCTGGTGCTGACACTTTTGGCTTTTTGGCACCAGGCAAAGATCTTCCTGTTTGGCCAACATTTTAATTAGTCAGTGTTTTTGGCTGGACTCATGAGCAGCAGGGTTTTATAATTTGTATTGTACATTGATTGTTTTAAATTTTATTGTATTTTATATTTAAAAAATTATGTTTTATATAAATAAATAAATAAATAAATAAATAATACAGTCCCAGGAAGTATACACAGCATGCATAGTCCTAGGTGCCAATGTGAGTTTTAGATCTCCCTCTTTTTTTTTAAATAATTTTATTGGGTTTTTAAGGGGGAAAGAAAGGGAGAGGGTATGGGGAAAAAGGGGGGGAAAGGGGGGGATACAGTTTTAAAATTTACATTGAATATGTCAAGCAAAGATCTCCCTCTTTATGTCATTTTTAAACATCATCTTACCTGGTATTTCTGAATCTTGGTCCAAAGTATATGAAACTCCTTCAGGCCCAGTTTACCACTTCCATCAGTCTGCTTAAGTTAAGGAAACCTATAATTTCAAGCATCAAGTATAATGCCCTTCCCTTTTCTTCCCCACTCCCTCTCTAAAATCTGATATACCTGTACCTTGGCAAAGGATATATATGAAAATCAGTGCCAAGAACAGTCCAGTCCAGATCTAAATGAGGTTTACTGCATAGTTTTATTCATGCATGCATGCATGCATGCATTCAATCATTCACTCACTCACTCACTCATTCAACTTTTATAGTGCCCATCTAGGCAGTTTACAACATAACATAATAGCAATTTAAAACAGAAAACATAAACAATAACCTACAAGCTAAGATATCAATGGTGTTGTTGATGTTCAGTCCTTCAGTTGTGTTCGACTCTTCATAACACCTTGGACCAAAGCACACCAGGCCCTCCTGTCTTCCACTGCCTCCTGGAGTTTGGTCAAATCCATGTTGGTTGCATCGATGACACTGTCCAACCATCTCATTCTCTGCCATCCCCTTTTCCTTTTGCCTTCAATCTTTCCCAACATCAGAGAATTTTCCAAGGAGTCTTCTCTCCTCATGAGGTAGCCAAAGCATTGGAGCCTCAGCTTCAAAATCTGTCCTTCCAGTGAACATTCAGGGTTGATTTCTTTCAGGATGGATAGGTTTGATCTCCTTTCTTAGGAGACAGATAAGGTGGACAGACACTCCCATTCCTTTAAGGACTTGCCTTGGTTGGTTGTGGTCCACACAGTCAAAGGCTTTGGCATAGTCAATGAAGCAGAAGTAGATGTTTTTCTGGAACTCTCTGGCTTTCTCCATAATCCAGCGCATGTTGGCAATTTGATCTCTAGTTCCTCTGCCCCTTCGAAATCTAGCTTGCACTTCCAGGAGTTCTCTGTCTACATACTGCTGAAGCCTGCCTTGTAAATTTTGAGCATAACCTTGCTAGCATGTGAAATGAGTGCCATTGTACGATAGTTGGAGCATTCTTTGGTGACATATAATTAACTAAATATGATAATAGTTTAAAGCAAGGTTGCAAACTAATGGTACAACCTCTGAAACAACCACTTTGTTATGATGTGAAAGGCCCCAGAAAGGCCTGTCTCAAGTTTTCAAGGATCATTTAAAAGTTCCCCATGAAGGGTTGGGCAGATTTCAGGCAGGGATGGGAGCTAAAAGGTGGCAATTAGCAAGGTTAGATTAGCTTTACAGACTTCACAAAACTTCAGTCTATTTCCATTCATAGACATCTACAAGTTTATCATGAGTGTTGTGGGTGCCCTGCTCTTTTTGTGTGACAGATATGTCATCTTCTTCACTTGGGGAGTAGCTGGCTTTGATCTGTGCCCCAAACTGAAGGGCTGATTCGATTCATGGTTAACGTGCATTGTGAACAGGACAGGAGCCAGGAAGCCCCTGTCAGCAAGCTGTTGTCCTCCAAGCCTATTGCCCAGCCAACGTAAGACAAGCCACTCTCAAGAGAACATGGCTCAAACAGAGGCATGGGTGGTGGCGACAGTGGCCCTGGGGATTGGGGGGGGGCAACCCCTAGGGGAGAAAAGGGAAGTGGTTTATGCCTGGCATAGGGCAGCCATAAGAACTGCCTTGACAACAACTGATACATCGCCCCCAAGGGAGTCAAGGCAGCTGGCTGTCAAATGGAGGAACGTATGGAATGGGAGCCTAGGACCCACCCACCCCCAGAGGGGGGAGAGGATGAGGATCTAAACAAAAAAAACCCTGAGAGGACACTCCAGAAGAGTTGTCTGTGCCCTACTGAGCTGAGGAATCCCCAGAAGACGAACTAAAGCATCCAGGGTAGTGGGATTTATATTATTGAGTAGGATCACAGGGTGGTGGTAGTGGTCCTTGTGGAACTCCATGTTCCCAAAGATTGGGGGTGAGCACAAAACCCACAAACCACCACCACACCCTGTCCTCTTTTCATACTGCACTTTATTCTCACTGCACCTTATATTCTTGGAGATGGAAACCTGCTTATCCCATTCAAGTTATTACAGACAGCAGAAGATATGGGGTTGGCATAGCAGCTTTCAAAACCAGAAGAACAGGTGACATGTGTTTGAAGGCTGTCCCCTGTTCTAGCCCTCTTGCCAGCTGTTACAAACAAATTATAAGAAAGGATACATCTAACAGGTCAACCATGATCTTACATGTTTCAATGCTGAAACCATCAGATTTAATGTCTTGGCCTGCAAAAACAAAAAACATTGCTTTGATAAAATTGTCAGATGATGAAAGTCTTTTTTCATACTATCCCTGCTTCTGTGGTTATTATATTTCATTTTCATTTTGTTTTGCAGCAAATATTAAATTTCTTTTACCAAGTTATATCCTGTTCTTAAAACAAACAAAAAAGCTAATATAATGCATGCAAGGTAAATAATCAAATGTTAGAAAATCAATTATATGGACCCTACTTATTAGACCACCTACAATATTAGCTAGATTAGAGCATGAGAAATTAGAAAACATTAATCAGTAGTGGTCCTTACCACTTGTGTGGTTGATTCCCTTATGTGTAACATATAAAAAGGTTCTGAAACCACACCAATTTTCAGTAGCACTACTGGGAGTTGGGTTTTTTTTTTTTTTTTGGTCACATATGCTGCTGTTTTATTGTTTTGACCCTGGGATGTTTTTATGGTGGCCAAATTACGGTTTACAACCAGATGAATTTCAGTTTTTGTTATGTGTAGGTAATTTCAAGTTTCTTTTATACTGTATCCAATAATTATTTTTATTCCTGCATTTTGTTCATCTCTCTGAGTAGATTTGATCCAGAGATGCAGCTCGCAAAGATTATGCAAGTTATAAAATGCAGATAAAAATAATGTATAAAACTAAAACTCACATTTCAGAAATAATAAAATGAAGTGGAAAATAAAATTTGAAACTTAAATGCTTCAGAGAAACAAAACCTCAGCTCAAGGGCAAAATGATGGCACAATAAATGCCAGATGACCCTCTTTTAGAGGCACTCTGCACACTCAGGATGTGACAACTGTTTCTACTTTCCACCTACCATAATTATGACTGTGGGCAAGCTAAAAACAGTTTCTATAATTATTTCAGTGGAGGGACGGACTCAAACCGGGCACAAAGGAGTACGATTCTTCAGGTTTTAGAGGTGGGATTTTAATTTTTATGAATTCCCCCCACCCCTCAGAGTTGAGGAAGCTCCCTAGCCAACAAAATGTCTCTGGGGGGTTGCATATGACCTGCAAGTTGCACAGTTTCCATCTCTGTAGTAACATAAGGGAGTAGCAACAACGGCAGCCTACAAAAACATATTTTGCATCTGTAAACAAGCCTTGAAAATATTTTTGGAATGACATCAGAACTATGAGGCTCAAAGAAGCTAGTCTCCAATTCAATAGCATATTTTTCTCAACACTTTCCTCACTAGGCATATATTACAGACAGAATTTCTGAGAGAAAGAGAGAAGAAATGAAGGAGATAACGAAGTAAATAACTTTGAAACATTCAAGGACTGAATCAAGTTTCAGACACAGGCAAAAGCTGGGAGCTATTGCTTTAACGTTACCACCAGCTTGCAGGTAGACTATGAACTGGGGACTGTTTGGGCTTTCTGGATACCTCACTGGTCTAGAAAATGAACAGAAACATATGCTCTAGGGGTCTGTACAGCTTTCTCACTTTGTTGCAGAGACATCCTGGAGATATGGGGGAAGACGGTCGACACCCAACCAGGAACACTGGAAACTGATGCCCAATGTGCCATAATCAATTTGTTAGGTGGACTCTAAGCCTTTGACATTCTGAATTCAGCTGGCTACTACGTTTCTGCAGGCCTCACAATACCTTGTACTATGTCTGGAATCTGCTAAAACCCTCTGTATTTCCAAAGGGAAATCTACAAGTCCCAGCTGATGAGGTAAAGCAAACCGAAACAGTTAGAAACAGGCTGTCAAGAGAAGGTGGGAGGACTTACGTTTTGCCATGACCTTTTTCAGAATATTACATAGTTCAAAGGCTGAGATCTCCGCATCCTATGGAAATGGAAGGAAAAGAAAACACAAGGTATGCTTAAATCTCATATCTCACCTATGGCCAGTTTGTCCACACCAAGTTCTTCATCTTCATTTAAACAAAACAGCAACCCACACCTCACCCTATGGAAAAGTAAATGACTCACCCCTCCAGCTAACTGCCCAAAGAGTTTTTTAAAACTGGGTTCAATTTCATCTTCAGTGACTTCTTTCTAGAAACAGAAATGAATGGAATGAGAAGGAAATGATCAAAGGATGATTTTGCCCTAGTTCTCATCATCATATTTAAGCAAACATTTTTCTTTTCTAGGGCTTACATTAAACATTTCCCCCCTCTGGCTGTGAATCCCTCTGGCTGTGATAGATTAAAATTTAATTTTCACTCTCAATGACTGGTTTGCATTCTGTACAGAATGAATAATGCATAAGCCCTTCAGAGAGTCTGAGGTTGCTCTTCTTGTGCGGCACCAGGAAGATCACAAACAGTTAAAGGAAAGAACCCTTTTTTGCTATATGCTATGAATTATGGAAAAGCATTTCAGTCTAATTTAGTGAGAGAAATGTGTGCAGAAGTATTTGATTTTTAACACACCAAGATGTATTTGAAATTTTAACCTCAGCACCATGAAATAAAGAAGGGTGAAGCCAAAATTGTGGTAAGATTTGTGGACATCCTTTAATCATACAAATTATGTGCCGATCTAAGGACTATAGGCTGAATACATAAATACATGTCCCTACCTTAAAAATAGGAAATTAGGAAGATTAGCCCCACGGGTTGTGTTTGTGAGTGTGTTTTACATCTTTACTGGGAGGAGATTTTTTCGCAAACATTTATTTAACATGAATTGTTAGTCACTCTTCCTTCTCTTCATCCTTTTTTGATGTAGCTTGTTAATGCTCCTAGTTATTTAAAGAGTTGCATGGGTTAACACACGGCTTAAATGGTTACAATCTCTTATGTAATAAAAATAAAAATAAAAATAGAAAAATACCCAAAAGTATCAACAAAGAGCCTGTGAAGATTCTCAGTCATCCAGGTGAGTTTATCTGGAAGCTGAGTAATGGCAACTGGACTTATTTTCTTGTGAGATTGAAACATTTCTCTCCTCATCCAAGCAGCTTCGTCAGCTTCAAGTTTCTGAAATGGTAGACCCATAATGGCAAATTCGAACAAATGCCATCCTCCCTGCATGCTTTCTGATGAGCTTACAGCAAACTGGGTCCATGACAAACAACTGCTACTAGTGATGTATATGAAACCATTGGTGGAGATTATCAGGAGTTTTGAGATTAAGTGCCACCAGTATGCCAATGACACCAAACTATACCTCTCGTCACCTCCAGATTCTAAGGGAGCTGCTATTTTGACTTTACACGAGTGTTTAGCTTCAATAATGAACTGGATGAGGATGAACAAATTAAAATTAAACACAGGCAAGACAGAGGTGCTGCTGGTCGTCGAAAGGGACAACAAGAGGTAGGGATGCAACCTACACTTGATGGGATCACCCACCCAATTGAAAAAAAAAGAGGTGCCTAGCTTTGGCGTGCTCCTGGACTCATCCTTGAGCCTAGATGCCCAGGTCACAGTGGTGGCCAGGAGTGCATTTGCACAATTAAAACTAGTATGTCAGTTATGCTCTTCCTTGAGAAACCTGCTCTGGCCGCGGTGACTCATGCCCTAGTGACGTCCTGGCTAGACTCCTGTATTGCATGCTATGTGGGACTTCCAATGAAAAGTCTCAGGAAACTTCAATGGGTCCAAAATGCAGCAGCCAGACTGCTCACAGGGGTGGGCTACAGAGATCACATTACACCCTTATTAAAGCTGCTCCACTGGCTACCAGTCAGCTGTTGGGCACCATTCAAAGCGCTGACCTTAACCTACAAAGCACTGTACGACCTGGATCCTAGCTATCTCAAAGATCGAATCTCACAGTATGAACCGACTCGGGTGTTAAGGTCCTCAGGAGAGGCCTTCCTCTTCACCCCCTCAGCCTCACAGGTACGTCTTGTGGGATCACATGAAAGAGCCTGCTTGGCTGCTGCGCCCAGACTCTGGAACTACCTCCCACTAGAAGCGAGGACTGCCCCATCTCTGATGTCTTTCCGGAAACAGGCAAAGACCTTTCTCTTCAGGCAAGCTTTCCCTGAATGATGGATTACCTATTGTGTCTTTTATATGAGTCTACCATACATGGTATGCACCTTGGGTCCTTTTCCAAGGAGAAAGGTGTGGTAATAATACTCAAAATAAAAATAAATAAGAAAATAAAATAGGACCTAATAAGGGCAGAAACATTGCTAATTCCTTTCTTCTGCAATGGTTCCGTAGTACAGCACAGCTGGTAATTGGCAATGGAACCAATTACCTGAAGAGATGAGAAGTGCTCCAAGAATTGAGGCATTCAAGAGAAATTTGGACAACCACCTGGCAGATATCCTTTGATTTGTATTTCTCCATAAAGCAGAGGGCTGGACTTGATGGTCTTACAGGCCCCTTCCAACTTCACAATTCTATGATTCCATGTAAGCAAACATACAAGTTATATATTGCCTACAGTAACCTGGTTTAAGACTGAGCTTGGAAATATTTTGGACTACAATGGAGTTTTGGACTACAAAATTTTGGACTACAATTGGAGTTTTGGACTACAGTACAATGCTTTGGGTCACCCCGGGCAGCAGGTCTTCCAAGAAAATAACATCTCCAAGATCTGGTTTTGGCCAAGAGAATGTGTGTGTGGGGGGTTGGTGGGTAGGTGTGGGTGTGGGTGTGGTGGGGGAGGTTTCGAGATTAAGTTAGCACACCTCTTCAATACTGGCCTCAATTTCATCATCAACAACTCTGAAAAGAAAGACAGAAAACATTAATAAAATTAATGCAGTGGGATTCAGATTGATACTACAGACAGCATCTGGGCATTATTTAATATTAGACAGAGGAAAATTCTCCACCCAAGAGATCTGCACATAGCTGGCAAAATTTAACGTTATGGGAGAAGCCCTTATATTCATGCAATGGGAATTCTGCCCCTCCTCCAGCTCTATTTCCTTTCAACCCTTGGCCCCACCTCCAGGCCTCAAGCACGCCACAGGCATGGCCTCCAACAAGTTCCCAAAGCAGTATGGTTCCTCGTGGACTTTCATATTCAGTCGCATGGGGAGGAAAGGGTTAAGTGAATCTCGGTCACTTACTGTGAATCTGCATTCTTTTCAGAGAAGACTCGGAGACAGAAATCTCCATTCTTGTTTGGCTCAAAAGTGGATGGCACCAGAATGTACTTCCCTGGGGGGAGCTTGAAACGGTTTAGCACTTCTCGCAGGTTGATGAATGTGTTTGATCGTTCCCTCGCCCGGTTCGTTAGAAAGTAGTTTTTGCTCAGGTGGACGTTGGTTTGCCCTGAATACTACCAAGAAAATAAAACCATAAAATAGAAAAGTATTATTCCAAGTCAGAATGTAATTGAAGAGAAGGCTTTAGTGATGAGGTAAAAGTTTTAGAATATAGGGGTGCTGCATGGAATGAAAAAACAGCACAGAAGTTACATTTTTCCACTATCCATTAAAAAAAAATCTTCCTGCACAGAGAATGAAAAGTAACAAAGCACAAGTGCTGAGGGAAGGCTGAGACTTAGCACGGGATCAGATGGGCAGTGGCCTCACTCTTTAGTCCACACCAAGGATGTCCACGCTGTGATCTTAAAGACAGCAATCAGATGAAGTCTGAATGAGCTATTTGTACCCACATATTTCTGCCCCCTGTCAGGGGCTTCTTCTTTTTTCTGCAGGTAGGATTATTCTATAGTACTTTGGTTTTTCCACGCTGTGTGTGATTGCTGGGAACATACCAAAGGAATGTTTCCTCTTTCAATTTGTCAGTATTGTGAAGTGGCTTAATAAGAGATCCGCTTAATGATACAGGAAAATGAAACATTTCCTCAGCTCCATGGAAGTGTTTCCTTTCCAAAGGCCGTGTGTGGGAGGCTTGGCATGGCTTGATTTTTAAAGGGGGCAAGCAGAGCAGCAGTAGCAGCACAAACAGATAGGAGTGAGGAGTTTTATTTGCTTTTTCAACTGGTTATTTAAGAGGAAACCAAACAAAAATCCCTTTCATGAATTCCCTCCTGCCTCTTTCCACTTCTGACAGTGGGCTGGTAGGGACCAAATAGGGCTGCATCAGGTCCACAGGTTAACATTCCAACAAGTGGCATATCAGACCTCCTATCAACCTCCACACCACCAACACACACACACAATCATACACAGCATCTGCCATGGAAATGGGTGTGTGCTGTGTCGTTACAGTCGTGACCGACTCTTCGTGACTCCATGTCCATGGAGTTTTCTTGGCAGGAATACTGGAGTGGCTTGCCATTTCCTACTCCACGCGCCTACAGCACCTGGTATTCCCTGGTGGTCTCCCATCCAAGTACTAACCAGGGTCGACCCTGCTTAGCTTCTGAAATGAGGCCAGATCGGATGTGCTTAGGGCATCTAGGCAGCATGGAAATGGGTATATCTAGGCAAAAGACCCAAATAAGAAGTGGTGTTGAATTAAAGTTTTAAATACTCGACAAGCTTTTGCACAGCAGTTGACTATGTATTTGACTGATTAAACTATTTTCAATCAAGTAAATAGCAACAAAACTCTTTTGAAATAAAAAATAATTCAGCTTTTTTCCTGAACCAACTTTCTTAATACTGTCACACAATTCGAATTCCTCATAATGATACATATTTTTACAGGACTTAGGTCATGAAGCACAATCATTCCATGGTAAAAGCTAAATACAGTTCTGAAACTTTTAAACATCATATTCAAAACTATGTGCCTTTAGTTAATAATAGAAAGACTGCCTTTTCTGGGACATTTTTCATGCTTCATGCTAGAAATGCATACTTCATTCTGTGGAAAATCCATATTATTACATACCTCAGGAGGTACCTATGGAAAATAAGGAAAAACAACAAATTACACAATAGCAATCATAAAACAGTGGCACAGATTGATTACAGTGATACGGATCTGAATGCTAGTTTCACTAGGCAATTCCTATCTACAGTGGTACCCCGGGTTACAAACAACCTGGGTTATGTAATTTCCAGGTTACATAACGAAGGCCTTCGGAAATGTTTTCATTTACATGTTTTTAAATGTAAGATAACCGGTTTCCATATTTTTAATGCAAAAAATATGGTTTATGCATTTTTCTGAAGGATTTCATTTCCCAGGATGCATTGCACTTCATTCGGATTCAGTTTACATAATTTCCAGGTTACAAAGCATCATGGGAAATGGAATAATTACATAAAATGGGGCACCACTGTACTTGGTTCCTTAACAGCAAGGATACTCCGCATAAGGGTCCTCAAATGTTTTGGGATTATACACCCAAATTCAGAAATTCAGGAACCTGTTTGAGGTAGCATTTTAAGATGCCTGTATGACAGGTATGTCTAGTCACAACATGGCTGCCATGGAGTGTAGTTATCCATCCATAACATGACCAAGGCAGAGGCTGGATGTGAGTCTCCAATATAAAACCACACATTTGACCCAAACACCACAGTCCATTTCATAAAAGGCATGATATTAAAGGGCAATGGGACCAGGAACCTAAATACAAAGCAAAAGTGGCCACATCATCTTCAAATCACTCTCTACTTTGTATATAGTTTCCTGCTTTAATAAAAAAAAACTTGCTTCATCCTACCTCTTCCAAATCAGATCATCTAAATTACATGACCCCTCCCAAATCAATTCCTCTTCAATTAAGTATCAATCCATTCAATTCCCTCCGCTAACACAGCCTAAGCCCCACCTTTTTCTCTCTGCCACCAATCCATCCCTCCTCTGTTTGAGAGAACTTCTCACTCAGCTCACAAGGGATTTTGCAAGTAGAGGAGCAAGGCAACATTGCAAGCACCAAATTTGGAACATAAGACTCCTTTGTACCAGGCTGACTTGTGGTCATCACCCAACTCTAGTCCTCCCAACATGTATTGGCAGCAACATGGCTAAGCTTTACAGGAGTTTTCTTTAGCCTGCCTAAGAAATAATAATGCAGTAGTTTGTAACTCTGGGGCTGATTCACATAGGCATGTCCATCATTTGTTGAGTCCATTTCCATATATCTATGGCACATGAGTGCCAAACATGTATTCGATGAAGTGGACGTTTATGGCCAAGACCCTCAAGCTTTATCAGGCAGCTACCCAAAAAAACTTGGGAAGATATTTTATTGGTATTTATAATTTTGCAACCTGTTCATTAACAATGAATTGCTATCTACAAGTGTAATGAGCATTTGCTCTATCCAATGTCTTACTTTGCAAGGAAGAAAGCAACAAGGATCTTACTTCATAGATGGCAAAGCCTATGGGATGCATATCCTCTCCCATCTTCCGTTGCTTCCGGCGGTGTTTCTGAATCAGGCCAACCAGGAAGGTACAGCCTTTCTCGGGATCATCTGGATCTTCATCTTCCTGCTCAAGTTTAATCAAATACTGTGGATTCATCCAAAATGTATCTGACAAAGGAGGAGGTAACCAATGCTATCTTCAGCATCCATCGGTTTAACTCTTACTGGCGATATACTGCAAGGTTTTTATCTAAGTTTATGGCTTGAAAAAAGCAGCCCTTCAATTTTAGATTACAGTGTCTATCATGGGTATATCTAGGCAAGAAGTGTGAGGAATGTTGGCTTTTTTCTTTTTTGGTGTAGATTGTGGATGCTCACAGTTCTTGAAATTCCAGTGATGATAATGTTGTTAAATGCTATTAACTGTAAGCCAAGGTCCTGGATGTCAAAGAATCAGTGGTCGTGAGTGGGCGAATGGCTTCACGGGGCAAGATTCCCCTAAAAACAAGACGTGAGGCCCTTCCATCTTTTTTTTAGTAACAAAACTGTACAATTTTTAAGAAATCAAACATTTAATCAAAGAGGCCCATGTGGCTTCCAGAAGGTCAGAGCAAAGTCTGAAGAAGCCCTCCAGTGCTATGCACGTCCCACTAAAGGTCCCTCAACCAGATGACAAAGGTTTCCATTGAATTATTGAACAATTTGTTTACATGCTGCTTTTTGGCAGTAGATTTATGCTCAAAACAGCTTACACTAAATATCTATACAGTATATCAAAATGTCTCACGGTAGTTAAAATATTTAATTTTATTTCACACTCATAGAACTCTGGGAAATTCTATAATGCTGACTAAAATATTCTCTTGTCCTCAAAATAAAACCACAAGGAGCAAACAAATAAACCTCCCAAACCCTTTTGTTTAACAACTGAGAGACAAAAATCCATGCTAATTTTCTTCTAATCACCAAGTAATCTACTAGTAGATCATGATCTTAGAATTTCAGAACAGCATAGCTGGAAGGGACCCTATAGATAAAATGATAATTGAATCCAACCCTAGACAAGGAGGCACAGTGGGGGATTGAATTCTTAAGCTCTGACTTCACAGCCAGATACCTAAACCACTGAGCTGCCTCTTACCCTAACTAACCTTGCTCATTACATTGTTGTTTGATTCTAGTTTGGAAAAGGGGGAAGCCATTTCTGCAAATGGAAGTAACAGCTAAAGGTTTAAAGATGACTTACCAGGGTAATTTCGGCACCCGCCAGCAGTGGATCCTTTTCTCCAATTCCCCTCTTTCAAATTCAGGCTCCATTTCTTGTACTTATCACTGGCCAGAGTGTCTGGAGTCAGGTTACAGATCTCAAGGCGAGAATAATGTTTCAGGAAATCATGAAATGACATCCTATGGAGTAAGGCAAAGGAAAGAAAGACTCTAAGACACTTTCCCTACCAACTACTCTACTATGGACTGAACTAGAGGTAGACAAATATCAGAGATTTAGGACTCCCTTGCTAACCCTGTAACCTATTGAGTAGCTGCTTGCCACCTAATTCTACAATGTCAATATTCAGCAGCAATTGGGGTTAAAAAATTGCATTCCACTTAAAAACAAAATGTAGAGAGAAAGCAGTTCTCATGGATGTTGGTTTAAAGCACACTGCTTTCAGCTTTTGCTGATTGTTTTTCAAAATTTGGAAGCACAATAGTAAATTTAAAATATGCCTCTTCCCCTTTTGCTCACTGTGGGAATGAGTAGCAGCAGTGTTGAGTATCTGGGGACTGCAGGGGAATGATCGGAGGAGGCCTCCATTTGGTCTATGAGCTACATGTTATCCAGCCCTGAACATGCAAAAGCAGCCATGAGCCACAATGGCAGCAGGAAGCCTTGGCAAGCTGCAAAAACAACTGACAATAGGGCAATACCCCTTACAAGACCAAAAGGAGTTCTTAATCACTCTGTTGCAACCTTTTCCCTACAGACCACTTTGTAAATAAGGAAGTAAAATTCAGAATGATGAACCATCCAGCAACAGGATCCTGGACTAAGGAGAATCCCCCACTTTTTCACATGGGACCCTGGCCCAGACATCCACGTTAGTGCTTGTTGGTGACATGTAAGACAGTTTAAGAGGAGAAACATTAGTATTGCCTTTTTCATTTGGAGGAACATCCTTACCAAAATTCACCATCTTCGTGTTTCCTGGTTAATCTGTCTCTCACTTTAGGATCAACGTTATTCCAGCTTGGACAGCTACAATTGTAAAGGGAAAGGGACATAGAATTCAAATTTAGAGCACGAAACACAAGAAGAGAGAAAAAGGCAGCCTCCTAGGAACAAAAAATCCTTTGTAGCATTGGGAAGAGGTAATCTAACCAGGTTCCAATGACATCAAGTTGCATCAAGTAGCATCCAACTTGTAGTGACCTTAAAAGGGTTTCCAAGGTAAGTGAGGGTTTTACCAGCACCACCTATCCCTTCCTATGAGTTTCCATGGCTGAGTGAGGATTGAATGAACCCAAAGCTCCTGAGTCCTAGTCCATCACACTTATCTTACATTGGGGAGAGAATTTTATTAGAAACCTAAAATATCTGGAAGTTGAGTCATGTGGCTACTGGACTTCTTTTTGAGAGATAGAAATGTTTCGCTGTTCATCCAAACAGCTTCATCGGTCTAAATACAGCTAGTGCAAGTCCTCCATCTTATAGTCAGCTTTGACCTCTTGACACCCTGGTCTGAATTAGGCTCATAAGATGAACAATGGCCTGAATAGGCTCATTAGGGAGACAATAGCATCCATAGCCTTAAGGTGAACAATGGCCTAAGGTGCTGAAACCTATCAAGAATGGGTTGTTAGCTATGGCCTTGGTGGTGAAGGCTTTTTGATTTGTCTGGGTACTTTGGAAAGGCCAATAGGAGATCCCTCACAGAAGATTTTTAAAAGCCTTTATGCTATAGAAATTCAAATTTTAATTAAGGAATATTACTTCATATCATTTATGGCACTTGAAGTGATTCTGAGCAAAAAGAAGGCAGTTTTAAATATGCTTCTTATCAAGGTTCTCAATCAACAATGGCCATAGAAGAAGCAGATTCCCAACTGCATATCAAACATCTTGAATTTTCCCACCTCTACTTTATGCATACAATCTACCTGAAGCTTTTTCTGAGTCCCCAAACCATTATTTGCCCCTACAGAATTGAACATCTTTGGGAACAGCTTGTACCGAAGGGTCTCTTTAATTACTTTGAACAAGTAGGGCCTCCATATTAATGTCCTTCTCCTTTTCCATGACAGTGGCCATCTGTGATCCAGTCATTTCCCAGCACTTCTAATCTACTAATTTAGCATGTCTGTTTATGCAAATGACTTGCTGCCTTGGTATTGGTGAGGAAGGTCAGGAAGGATGCAATCTGAAAAAATAAATGAAAATTTTCTTCACTGCAGTATTCTGAGGAGACTGACAAGTATAGTGAAACCCCCCCTAGTCCATTTCATATGTGGATGTTCTTCCTCCCCTGAACAGGTCTAGGGTCATGACTGGACCTGCAGACCTGCTAGAACTTCTGTTTAATAAAAAGCTGATGGGGCACTGGTCAGATTGAGAAGATCAGCCCATCCCTTCACTGGAACTGATGAAGATTCCCCTTGGAGAGAAAAGGAAAGGGGATGTAAGGAAGATCATTTAAGAAATGATTATGAGCCTCTGCTAGACTACATTAAAGGCCAGCATGAGACCATACAGGCCAGGATCAGGAAAGCAGCATCTTTTGTCCCATCCCAACTGGAACAGGTAAGGGTGATAATTAATACCAGAAAAAGCTTAATTTGTAAAGTGTGACAACCAGCTTTGGTATAACAGAGAGAGACTAACATGTGTCCTGAAAAGTGCTAGAAAACACATGTATGATTTAAACCAATGTTTTCCAAACTTTTAAAAGTTGTAACCACCTTTTATAATAGCCAAGTAGCCTATGACCCAACATGTATGCGTAAAAAGGCATTTCAATGGGGCAAAGAAAACACATTAAAATACATTTTTTTCAGAATATAATTCTAACCTAAGAGTCAGTGCAATTAAAAATAATTATAATTAACCATGCATGCCCAGATGCAAGTACAATCAGCTTCAAAATTCATGGCTGAGTATTTGTTAAAACTATTCACCCCCTTGTCCCTTAGTGGGCTCCAGGAGGTGGAGGTAACAAAGGGCGAGTTAAAATTGGGGTTTACAGGGGGGTGGAGAGTTTTTCCTTGGTAAGCCAGGGGGCTTTGGGGAGGATACAAGCGAGGGAGTAGTCAGGGTGCAGGCAGAGTGGAATTGGGGAAGGGGGTGCAAGTTGAGTGTGAAGCATCCCCCTCCTCAAAAAATAACCGTGAGCCCTCCCCCCGCTCTCCCCAGAAAGTATTTTGTGACTCTCTTGGGAGTCCAGACTCACAGGATGGGAATTGGTGATTCAGAATCCATACAGTTACCAAACTGACTTCAAGTTAGACAAGGGTGGTGATTTCCATTTAATTTATAAATTTACATTTTTTTATTTCCATTTTAAATTAAAATATTGTAAGCCGTCCAGAGACCTTCTGGTAGTGCGGGCGGCATATTATTTATTTATGTATTTATTTATTTCTATACGGAACTCTAACTATTATATTCCAATGGAATATAAGTTGAATGAATGAACGAACGAACGAATGAATAAAATTTTAAATTTGCTAACATGTTTGCACTGTGGTTTTCAGGAAAATGTGTAGTTCTGGCAGCCGAGACGGAAACTTACTTATCATGCCATTTTCCAGTCCATTCTACTTCCCCCCAGGGGTTTCGGATTCTGACCAACTTCTCCAACCTCCCTTGGCAATTCACCTAGCAGGATTAAAAGAGAGGGACGATCGTCACTAAAATATCAGATATTCTGAGATTTAAGGAAGAAAATAGCGTGCCTTTAAACTGTTCTTTTTAAAATACTGCATACCTATACAGCATATTTATGCTATTGTTGGACCTGGTCTGCTTGAGATATCTTTCTCATGGGTGACAATGTTTTAACCAGATCAGTAATAGTCAGATTATCCTTCCCTCCCAAGAGGTTTTGCTCAATTTTTGCCACAGCTGTTTGTGTACACCTTCAGTAAGGACTTCTGTAAATAGTTGTTTCTGAACTTCCTAATAAACTGTAAATGAATCAGTGAAAGTGCAATGCAACCTATGCATGCCTTTCTTAGAACATGTCTCCTTAAACTCAACAGGGGCAGACATTACAGGATGTCACTCTTAGGCACCCTTTACACTTCCCTTTTTAAGTGACGGGGCAATTGCTTCCTAGTGGCATATTATATAATAATGTATGGCTTGAGTGGGTTAGGTCAGAAATGTGCCATCCAGATATACTGCCCTCCAGATGTTGTTGGACAGAGTCTCCAATAGCAGATGTTGATGGAGAACCATCTGTCACTTGTAGATTGACTGAGATTCCTGCACTGAGTGGTGGTTGTCCATCAACACCTGGGACTTGGACTCCTTGGTCCTTTCCACTCTGTTGTTCTATGATTCTATGATCCCACAGCCGACCATTATGATTTTTGAAGTACTGACTATACAAGTTGGATCTGAGAGGAGCTACAATTCTTTACCTTCTGGAGACACAAAGTCCCTATCTCTAGCTTATACAAATAACTGCAAAAATTGGTTTGTAAAAGGAAAACTATTCGGGTTATTATGCTTAGCTGGCATTTTTGCTTTTATCTGCTCAATAAATCAAAAAAGAAAGAAAAAAAGAAAGAAGGGTGGCCCAGGGTTACATGGAACATTCTTAGCATTTGAACTGCTGACCGGGGTGGGATACAGAGATCACATTACACCCCTATTAAAGCAGCTCCACTGGCTGCCAATCAGCTGTCGGGCACAATTCAAAGTTCTGAACTTCACCTACAAAGCACTGTTTGACCTGGGTCCTAGCTACCTCAAAGATGGAATCTCACAGTATGAACCGGCTCGGATGCTAAGGTCATCAAGAGAGGCCCTTCTCTCCATCCCGCCACCCTCACAGGTATGTCTTGTGAGAACTCATGAAAGGGCCTGCTCGGCTGCTGCACCCAGACTCTTTAATTTCCTCCCGCTTGGAGGCCAGGACTGCCTCATCTCTGTTGGCCTTCCTGAAACAGGCAAAGACCTTTCTCTTCAGGCAAGCTTTCCCTAAATGATGGATAACCCACTGTGTCTTTGTATTAATCTATCATACATCCTCTGACTCTTTATATTAATCTGCCACCCAACCTCTGACCCTGCAGCCAGAAACCTTGGTCACTGATTTTTCCCCCTATGCAGATATTATATACAGCTTATTTAATGTTGTGCTTTATGTTCTGCATTTGGTGCAAACTAATAAGAATAAAAACTAGCAAGTGAAAAAGCTAATATCTCTATAAATACTACAGTGAACACTGAGTAACCTTGGCCCAGACTTTCTCTCTCTTCATCCCCTACCCAGCCCACAATGTTGTTTTGTTAATAAACCTAGGGCAGGAGGATGAGTAGGGGACAAAGCTGGTAAACAGCCCAAAGTACATTGCAATAAGTGAACAAAGATTAATGTTCATCTTTAGATTTTATCCACTTAGGTCTGTCTTTCAGGAGAACAGAACAGATACTGCTGGTGGAAAAGAACCCTCGTCCCCTGTAGCCCCATGCATACATATTCAAATCTGCTCTAAAAAGTTGATATACCACATGAAGCAAATCTGGAGGGACAGTGGGGACCACGGGTGAAGAGAAGATCAGGGGTTACTGACCTAACCCAGCATTTCCCTTTATCGCAGGATGGGTTGGCTCCCTAACCCCCATGATAAATGAAGGATTACCTTATTCTCTACCTGGAAAACACTGAAAATTGCTGTAACTCAGAATTGAGTTGACTGTGCTTGATTATTATTTATTATAGCCTGCACTCTGTAATTAAAATTGTAAACCGCCCAGAGAGTACTTGTAGTAGTATGGGGCGGTATATAAGCAGAACACTTTACTTTAGGAGATGTCTCTCTGAATTACACTGCAAGTTTACCTCTTAAGAATATTCTCCCTTGCATCTTTCGTTAGGAACCTTGTTCATGTTAAAAGCCATTAACTGGAAATACTTGAAACCCTTTGTCACAATTTTAGGCTTACAGAAGAAAGCTTAAATTCAATGCAAAAACAGTATTTATCTTGACGGAAATACTCCATGCTAATGATAAACATCAGAGGTCTTCTTCTGGCCCAACAATGGCAGCTAACTGGGTGAGAGATAGTACAGTAGAGGCAGAGCCTTTTTGGTGGTGACCCCGCACTTCTTGAACTTTATCTCCAAAGAGACACATACAGCCTCATCACTGAATCTGAACAACCAAACATTTGCAGACATTGTGTGTTTGATCGTGCCTAGTAAAGGGTTTTTACAAAAGCATTTTAGCCAGCTCTAAAATCTTGTTCTCTGTGAGACATAAAACAATGTTTATTTAGGGCTTTCTTGATCAAAACATTCCCTTTCACGTTCAGACTCCCTATGTATAAATGCAACACTACAATCCCTTATTTGTCAATACATGTCTATTCAGAAAAAAAATGTGGCCTGCTTGCAGGCAAATGGGTTTGGGACTGCAGCTGAGCTAAGGTATAAAAGATAAATTTTCACAAGAAGGTTGCAGAGCCTGTCTTGTGATCTCATAGGCCATGATAAGTATTTGTGGCTCAGCATAAAAGAGCTCCATGGGACATCCTTGAGACAGTATTCAGCTCTATTCTCCTTTCAGCTCTCAATCAACACAACCTGCTTTCTTCTGCCTGTTTACATTGGTAAACACCAAAGTCAAAACATTGGAGGCCAGCTGCAATCAAAGCTCTGCCAATGGCTCATTATCCTGCTCAGCTTTGATGCTGTCTGCCAAGGACTCAGCTTTCCACAACATTTTTAATCAGAAGGGCTAGGGATGTTTCTGGCGCGATGAGACCCGGAGCCTCTTCCAAAGGTTTGCAAACCAAGCAGTTGAAAGACCCAGTTGATGAACGTCTCTATTCACCTCTTCCATTCTACCGTATCAGATAAACCCTTTTCAAAGATCTGTTTTTTTTTTTGGGGGGGGGGGGGGACTAATACTTGCGCAGATGGGTGGCGGGAGCAGAGCATTGCACTCTTTGGACAGATACACCACTTTGCACAAGAATAAAGGGAGGGGGGCCTTCATTATGCTCGTGGCTGACCCCTGTAACAGTCACTCAATAGAACTGAAAGTGTCCTAAAGAAAAACCAGTATACCTGCTCTTACCTATGCCCTCAATGTTCACAATTTAAAACCAGCCCTACAAGTCCTGTATAAAGATACCAACAGTTACTATTTGGGTTTGGAATCGTTAATATTCCCCAGACTGGCCAGTCGCTCACCATGTAGGGTATGGGTTTTTGTGAAGTGCAGGAAAAAAAGGAACTTTTTTTTCCATTTTAGGTCCTGCATGCAATTCCCAGAAGCCTTTACCACCACATAGTAGTGGGACGTGTAGTCCAGAAACACCTAGGTCACCTAAGGTTGGTAACCACTGGGATAAAGCATCTCATAGATCTCGATGGGCTACAGACATCAGGAATTTCTTCATTCTCATACTGCCAGGAAATATTCTCTGGTGAAAGCAGAGGGAAGTCTATTGGGGAGACTGGATTATGGATGCCTTTCTGGAAAAAGTGGTCTGATTCCTTCTTCCATTTGATCTAATGTTTTCTTAAAAGATAATATTTGGCGTCTAATATAAATACATATAAACAATCAGTTTTAATTCGCTGGGAGTTTTCTTGAAGCAAAAAATCCTTGACATGGGGTGTCGTCTTTTTGCAGCCTTAAAAGCATTGTAAGTAAGCATCTACAATCATGTTGTACCCTGCCTTGTTTTTGAATGCATTTTTGTAATTATGAGCTATTGTAAACTATGCAGTGGAGTTCTTGCATTACATTAAATATTTTTTTTAAAAAAATCTACTAAATCAATCAAATTATATTAGATAACAAAAACATCTGAAGCTTCTAAACCCTGTACAAGTAGTAGGATGTGTTTTATAAAACAAACACCTGGCACAAAAAAGCAAGGCTCTGCACTCATCTCAAACTACTAAAATGCTGCAGAAAGTGAAACACTATGAAAGGGCCTTCTCAGGGGCTGCGTGCAGACTCTGGAACTCCCTCCCACTAGAGGCCAGGACTGCCTCTTCTCTGTTATCTTTCCAGAAACAGGCAAAGACCTTTCTCTTCAAGCAAGCTTTCCATGAATGATGGTCTACCTATTGTGTGTCTTTTATATGAACCTACGGGATCACATAGACTTTGTGTTTTTATATAAGTACTTATAACCTTATGGGTTTACATTAACACTATGTTTTCAATGTTAGTTTCCATCACTCATAACTTTACACGGAACTTTACTCCCCTTTAACTGTTTGCATTCTCTTGTAGCTTTAATGGAATGTTGTCTATTAATGCTGTAAGATGTCCTTCAATTCCTTGTTCTCAATACTTGAACATGTCTTAATTGTACTAGACTGTATATTATCCTTCATTCTGTCAGCCGCCTTGGATCCTTTTTACAAGGAGAAAGGTGGGGTAAAAATACTCTAAAATAAAATAAAATAAAATAAAATATCTGGTGCTTTGAAGGCAACATTTCATTGGTACAAGGTGACCATATTTATTATTTATTTGATTTGTGCATTTATTTCATGGTGTGAATAATGAGCGATAGGCAATCTTCCAGATATTTTGGCCTACCACTCCTACGGTGTTTCCCCGAAAATAAGACAGTGTCTTATAGTAATTTTTGCTCCCAAAGATGCACTGGGTCTTATTTTCAGGGGATTTCTTATTTTTCCATGAAGAAAAATACGGTACACATTTATTGTTATTTATTTATTTATTGAGTTTATCTTATTATAGGGAGGCCTTATTTTCGGGGGATGCCTTATATTTCCGTGTGGGGGCAAAACCATAAGTAGGTCTTATTTTCAGGGGATGTCTTATTTTCGGGGAAACAGGGTATAAGCTCTAGCTATGCCATCTGGAGATGATGGGAAGCTGAGAGTCAACATATTTGGAGGATCCCATGCTGCCTATCCCTCACATATATTATAGGAAGTGATCTGTTGCGAACTGGAGCAACCATGTTTCCCTACAAGACTTGCAACTAGCAATGTAATTTTTTTGAATGTTGATAACAAGGAGGGAAAACTTTGGAGAAAAAAAATTGGAGGAGAAACAGTTCCCCCCCTTTCACCCATAACGTCTCTGCTTGTGACCTCCTCATTAGTAATGCAATTCACTACCAAACACAGATTTATTTATATTCAATCATTGAATTTATGTCACTCCCATTAGTGCCAAAGGCACCACTCTGGATGGTCAGCAATACACAGTAGTTTTCCTGATTGATTCAATAAGTAGCATAGTCCAATAGTTTTCAATCTGGATCCTCTGGCAGTTTTGGCTTCACCTTTTATAACTGTTGACCTGGCCAACTGGGACCTTTGGGTACTGAAATTAAACACATCTAGAGGATCAAAGGTTGAAAAACCATCTACCTGGGTGGCCAGAGAAGATGTTTTCCAGTATTGTTCTGATGCACTTTACACAATAGGCTGTTATGAGACAGCACAACCATAAGAGGGTAGCACACCCCAACATTTCACAAAAGAGTGCATCAACGTAAAAGGACAGCGGAGACATAGAAAACAATAGGGGTCCAACTCTAATAGGTCCTATCCATGGCATTCAGTTTGTTTTCTAAGAAGGAGATGCTACCTCTTCTGCACCGGTTACAGAGTATGCATGCCCCTTGACCAGCTTCTGTGTTGTGATGGCCTCCGTCTCAGCAGCACTTGTGATCTGTAAATACAAGGACATTCAGTGGTAAATGCTCAGGGAAACCAGGAAGACAGAAGTATTTATTTAATTCATTTATGATATTGTGGCCCCAACTTTCTCCTTGAAAAGGACCCATGGCAGCTTATGACATTAAAAGACAATGTTTGGCGTTAAAGACAATGAGTATACGATGGTTGTTAAAAACATTAAAAACAATATTTGAAGCTAAGAACGAGGAGTGTTAGGATGCAAAAGAAAAAAAATTCCACTCTGAAGTATGAACTTTGGCTGGGTAAAATTCTACCCAGACTGCATGTAGCTATAGCAGTTAATTAGTGAGAGAAGGCAGTTGATGGCTATTTGTGATCTTGGTGGTATACAATCTCCAAGATCAGAGGAAATGCACCATTTCCCATCAGTTGTTGAGAACCACCAATCAGAGGGTAGGGTAGCATTCACTTCCTGCTTGTGGGCTTCCAAAAGACATCTAGAGTGCCACTGTGGGAAACAGAATGTTGGCCTAAATCACTTTTGGCATGATTCAGCATCCTATTGTTTTGTTACTACATAGTAGGCTCTTCCTTACTGAGCTGCTCATCTAAAATGGGTAAAACAATTTCTAGTACAGGGGCAACTTTTACGTTACTACTATGTAAAAGAATGCACACACATGCTTTTGTGTTATATTGTTCTGATCATCAAGAATGCGACAAGTCAGATTATTTATTTACTTATTTCAGAGATGGGGAAAGCTATTGCCTTTGGACTACAGTTCCCTAAATAGCCATGCTAGCATGACCCATGGCTCAGCTGGCTAGGGCATTCTAAAAGCGCCAGTCGAAAAAACATCCATGACAACAAACAAGCAAGCCTCCACCCCCAAAGGTCTTCCTCCTCATTTCTTTCGTAAATACTTCTCTATATCATTTCATCACAAATTCAAAAAGCAGTTTATTGTATTTAAAACCACAATATAAAACAAAATCAAGTAACGAAACAATGATTTTGAATGAAACAATATATATTTCATCAAAATCACCAAGAATAACTGACCAACATGGTAAACAAGTAAGCATTTAACTCCTGATGGAAATGTTCTCCACTGGAAGCCTGTTTGGCATGAATGAGAGAGTTCTTGGGGGTTGCATAAAATCTTGGACCTATATTTACTGTTAACTGTTCACTGCAATGTGCATTTGGAAATGAAACTCTTTCCTATTCTGTAACCACCTAAGCCTATTTGATATCTTCAATGTGTAATTAATGAAAGAAGCTGTCCTGCTGAAGATTTTGTTTGTAGTAAGGAGTGGTAGAGGTTTCTTGTCCTTTGCTTTGGATACCAAAATATCTTGGGTTGGCTGTGACAATCATGCATTGCTAGTAAACAGTATGGATTCTGCTACAACATTCAGTACTAGTGTAGGAACAGTGGCAGAACAATACACAAGCAGACTCAGCACAGACATTTGCCACGACTTTTGGGGGACAATTTTCCTGCAGTCCCCATGAAGGGTGATACCCAGCCCGAGGAAGTGGGACTTCATCCATGAAAGCTTGCAATATGTGCGATTTTTTTTTTAAAAAGAGTTTCAGTAAAGATATTGCCTTACTCACACAATCTGATTGGTGATTCTCAGTTTCTGAGTTTTTTTCAAGCACTGGAAAACAGATGCTCACTCCCAAGTTTCAAGATTGTAGTTAGAAAATGCATTCCAACACACAAACTGTGTATCAGATCAGCACCATATCCCTGGCCTATGTCAAATTTGAAAACATTAGGGCAAAGGGTTTTCAAGTTCTGACTTTTTAAAAAGTAACACTGTTTTACCCCTGTGCAGAAATAAGCAACTTGGAGCTGTGTCTGACTGAAAACAGATGGAATATATTGATAAGACAAAATCTGAATACTTGGGGGGGAAAATAACCTCAGTTATTAGGTGCTTTTTTTTCGTTCACAAGGAATGAACCATTCATGGTTCTAACTCACACTTTATAATTAATACCTTTAAAGCCCGAAAAGCTCTGAAATTGCTGGGTTTTTCATAACTTAAAAATTCTAAAGGACTGAACTATTTATATAGCATAGCATTCTGACCAATCAGAATGTGTCTAGAGTCATACAGGCAGTTATACAGGGAAGGTGTCACTTTTAATCTTGCCATGACTGACATTCAATGTGAAAGAAAGTATTTAATTCCTTCCTGGAGAAACTCAAGCTAGTGAAAATATTTTAGAAGAACCTTTTTTTTAAAAAAATATAGTAATACTAAGCAACTTACTCATTTCCCCTGTAAAAGTACTGTTTTTATCCCCTTTGTGGTTGGCAATGACCTCAAAGCAAGTTTTACCCAGTTCACTCATGAATATGTTAACTTGGTTTACACACTTTACTCTGGAATAAGTTTACTTGGTTTACTTATGGGTAAATTTAACCAGTTTATTTGTAAGTTTAACCAGTTTATTTGTATTACGTGGTTTACCCATGAGCATGTTCATCCATTATACTTGTATTTTAAAAATAGAATAATATTCAGAAATTCTCTTCAGCTGTGAAATAACTGGTTTTTTTGTTTCGTGTGAGAGGAGAATATTGTGGTGAAGATTAGGAAATAGTAGAGAGATAAAAGCAAAACCCTTTCCCCCTACCGTTCTTGAGGTAGGTCTTTTAAATGCACAGTTGTTGTTCCTTTCTTGAGTCAAGCCACCACATAACGAGATCATCGTCTTTGTCATCTGGTCTACCCCCTTTTTTCGAGCAATATAGTCTATTCAGGTTGCTTCTGTATTTCCATTAGGTGTGCATCGTAGAACAGACTCAGGTTACTTGTTTTTGCTCAAGTGAGAATTCAAGCTTGACTCGATTGAACATCGACTTTTCTGCTTTTCTGACTGTCTTTAGCATCTGTATACCAACACCACATTTCAAAAAACTTTTATTTGTCCCCCTGTCTTTCTTCACTATCTTCCTTTCACATAGCATGGATGATTTTGACCTTCGTAACACTCTTTGCTAACTCCAGCTTCTTCCACTTTTTAAAAATTTTCAAAACGCAAAGTGACATATTTGGGGGTGGGGGTGGGTGGGAATCACACAACATGTTCATAGAGCTTTTGGTTCAGTACAGCTTTACTTCCTCAACTTGTCTAACTCAAAGGAAGGGACTGGAAGCAGAAACATAGCTTTCCAGTCTGCATTGGTGGAACAGGCATGGCAACATTAATTTAATGACAAGGTTAAACAGTGTATATGGTCTTCAATTGTATGTGTCGTTTCTAGTCACTCCTTCACTTCACTTTTCACTGCATCGAAAACACACCTTCAAAATATTTTGGCACACACAAACACTACAGCTACATCCAAGCTGCTCTCCCTTCTGTCTTCTCCCAGTAAACACAGTAGAGACCATATGCTGATCTTCTGGAATCCTCTACCACTGGGTAAATCCAGATGAGGAAAATTTCTGATTGAATTTGTGGGCAGCTTACCTTTATTTAAAATCCTGTTTTTAAAATCCAGGGAATTCAGTTCTTTTAAAAAACCTTCCAGTTTATGAATGTGAGATATTGTGCTTCTGTACCCATGATTCAAAAAAATCCAGTAAACGACCCAATACTGCTGCAAAATACTGTGCCCACACTACTTTACATAGCAATAGGCAACCCGAATGTTGACAACTTCAATGGTAGCAGTCATCATGATCAACACTACAGGATATCCTGTTCTGCTTGCTACCCTTCACACTTCTTGAAAAACTACTCTGACAACTACTCTGTGTTTGGGTGAGAAGTAGTTAACTGATAACAAAAGGAATCACTTCTGAGATTTTTCTCTTGTATGGTGTCACTTTGTGAATGGTAGTGGTGTTGGGGGACTCCTGACCATTTGTCTATGGAGTATCTCAGGGTTCCATGATTCCCCATAGTATTTAGTGTTTACATGAAAACAAAGAGGCTCTCCGTCCTGAATTTTGTGGTCTGCTACCACCAGTCTGCTAATGACAGCCAATTTTCTCTGGTTTATAGGATCCTCCAGGAGGCCCTTCTTCCAGGCTCTCAGGCCCCAGTGTGTGGTCACCCAGTACCCCCACCCCCACTGTAGCCAATGGTAGCCAGGGCTGGAGCAACTGTTGGAACAATGGTTATGCCTACATATGTGGACACACATGCACAGGCAGGCAGGTAGGCAAGCTAGCTAGCATCACACACTCACATTAAAATGCACACGTAAGCAAGCAAGTATTTACATAAATATGCCCAGAAATGTCGGAAGATGCTAATTCAACAACTGTTCTCCTTCACCCAATTCATTAACTCCACAGCTCAGATAAGGATCATAAAAACACAGCTTGCCTCCAAATCAGAAACATTCCCACTTGCTCCTGGTTCCCATTTGTGCCTGGTTTCAAATCTGGACAGGCTGGTGTTCCCTCCTTCCTCCAGCATCCCTGCCCCGAGTATGCACAATGAGAGATTTAGCAGCAGGGGAACCAAGGTGAGGCCCTGAGCCTTTGACCTCATTGATGAGCCTCCATGGTTAAACATGACAACAAAAACTCCTGTGACAAATGTTTGAGTTTTATTTCCAGCCTTACAAGCTGTCTGTAATTTGTATGACTAGGAGGGAATATTCTAGGCTGGGGTGATTAGCTATTGATCCAACACAGACCAATAATTTGCTCTAGCCTTTGAAAACAAAGACTGCCTCTAAAAGGGGAAGAGCTATTGATTTTCAAGCTTTTCTGGTACTGTTTTGCTGGCCTACCAGGATGGCTGGAAATATGTGCAGCTATGATGTTACCCAACTGGAGCAGCCTGCCCTTTGGCCCCGTGTTACAAAGAATCCTAACCGTAGGCTAGGAACTGCCTCTAACTCACATCAATGGAGCATCCAAGGAGAGAACCTTTTTGAAGAGCTTTCTGGATGATTTTGAAGAGGTTTGGCGGTGCTTTCCGCAGCTCATACCATTCTGCAATTCCACCAGTGAAGTCCTCAAAGCCTTCAGTAGTGCTTCCCCCTGAGAGTGCCTCATAGGACCCATTTATTCTGCAGAAAGAGAACCCACGAAATTTAATATTACAGTCTTTCTCCTTTAACTGTGGTAGAATCAGGAACCCTCTTGTCAGGATTTGCTCTTTTTCTTCTTTCTTATTACTGGAAAGCCCCAAATCAGTACAGAATCTATCATAATTTTGTTACACACTGATCAGATCATGAACTCTGCTTGTATGACCACATTAAATTATGTCAGCGATGAAAATATATACAGATTCCACACATCCTGGACATAATCTGTTTCAATTGTTACCCTCTGGGCTACGTTTTAGGGCATTGCATACTAGGACAACTAGATATAAAGATAGTTTCTTTCCAAGTGCTAACAAACTGTTGAATAATTAATTTTTACTTCTCTTCTTCCTTTTTAAACAATAGGTTATATTGTATTGTTGTACTGTGTTTTTATTGTTGAATATATGATTCTTATATTTCTTTTTATTTATGGAGAGCATATTTTAGCAAAACAAATTCTGGGTGTGTTCAACCACATTTGGCCAATAAAAGGATTCTGATTCTGATTCTGATTCTGGATAGCTCAGTGAATTAGTAATACAGCCCCCTCCCCCCCCGTACACCCCTCTACTCCTACTATGCTGTCTATCACAAATTACGGTATATTCTTCCCTTCAACATGAAGTGTTCCACGGAAGGTTCTGTCAAGTAATCTAACTTTTAACAAAATGTATATAATATAATATTTAACAGATTCAAAATGGTTTCTGTGTATAAATGCATAGTCATTTGTCAAGACAGAGGTGAATAGTGTAATCACATGAAAAGGTCAGAATAATTATATCCAGGTGCCATGGATAACTGCTTAACATTGTCTGCCTATCTGTACTCATGTGATTGATTTATATGACATCCGCCATATGTATAAAAGCCAGGATTGTAACCCATTTTGCTTTGGGACCGCTTTTTGGTGAGATGAGCAGTTTTCCCCACTACTCTGTAATATTTATGTTGTGCGTTTTATCTCGTTGTGTATTTTGTGTATGTTTTTAAATCTGTACATAGCAATTATCCTTCCACGCCACTGTATAACTCTGCTGATTTTTGGAACATTTAAAAGCCCAACCACTTCTTAACAGGTTCATAATCTGCAAAGGAGAAAAATACACAATAAAGCATGCAACAATGACAAATGAAACTGAACAGCAGGAAAAAAACACCATAAAACAAAACAAAAGTAGTTGGCATTTAATTAGTAATTTAATGAACTAAAAACTGCAATAGGATAATGGTAACACTATTTTCCAAAGCTAAAATGTGTAACAGAAGCAATTACTTTTCAGTAATAACTTCTGGCGCTCCAATTAATGTACTAGCAAACCCAATGCTTTGTCTGTTAAAAAGCTTCCTGCTATTACTACGAAGGGAAAACATACAGGGGACCAGTGCTGGCTGATAGGCAATGCAGGTGATCGGATAGAAGGGAAAAGAATGTATGACAGGTGGAGCCAAGAGTGACAGACAAGGCCTGGGACAACATTGGGTATTTATATACCTACTCATGCACACACAGAGGCATACAGAGGTGGGCAAGCTAGAAAGTTGGGCAGCTGGCTTGTTTCCTCATATTCATTCTCTTATTTCATCCCACCCACCTGAAATTCTGCATGCCTTTGCCACATA
>JAHTLZ010000275.1:18336209-18370799 GCA_023846285.1 Phrynocephalus versicolor | reverse complement strand
ATTTATTTATTTATTTATTTATTTATTTATTTATTTATTTATTTATTAGTCTTATACCCCGCCCATCTTCCCAATGGGAACTCTGGGCGGTTTACAATAAAATGGTAATACAAAAAAACAGGTAACAAGCAAAACAAAACACAAGGGAAAGGAGCAAGATGGTGGGCCATTTAAAAAAAACCTAACTAGAAAGGTCGCCCAACGCCTCCCTGAAGAGGTGAGTCTTCAGGGCTTTTCTAAGGCGGGCAGGGACTCAATCAGGCGCAGCTCACATATAAGATGCCAGGCAGGAGTGGTCCAGCTGAGGCGGCAGTGGCTTTTTCTAAATGTGTCCCAATGCCTGATTTGCCCTAATGGACAGGATGTGCCACTAGAAGTTGCCATAAAGTATTCGGTGTTTTCTCCCACAGGGAATCAGTTTCAGGAGAATATTTAACAGGAAAACAACCGTATATGTAAAGAGATATTCTCCCAGCAATCTGGTCCTTATCCAGCTCAATCCCATTTTTTAAAAAAAATTAGAGCAAACAAAACTGACACCAAAGAAACCCTTTATATTATATGAAGTGATTTCCTGACTTCACTTACTTGGCATAGGCCTTTTCTAACAGGGCACTCCAAAATTCGCTCCCTTCTGCTGAGTGGACAAAGAGGAGCTCTCCATTTTTGGTAGGTAGTCGGTCATCAACCACCACGTCTGTCCATTCTCCATACTGCCAAAACTGAAAGGGGAAGGGGGGGAAATCCAGTCCACATTGAATACCAGATACAGGAGACATGCTCTTTGCTCTAGGTAAAATTAGCTGAGGTAAAAACAGATATTTGTATGCTTCGGCAGCTATTTCAATATATTTTGGGAAAGACTCCCAAAACCTGCCAAATTTCTTACCTGAAAGTCAAAGGGCAACATAGATATTCTCTAATGAATGCTACAATTAATTTATATATTACTTTGGAGACATGCAGGGTAGTTCAAACACTGGTGTTTCCATAAATACCTACAAACTGACTCTTGGAACAGCAAATTGTTCAAACACATATGGTACAGAAATAACCTGAAAACAAACAAGTACAGCAGTTTGAGCATTCTTAAAGACTATAAATTAATCAATGTTTTGGAGCCCCTCTCCCTTTTAAATTTGCAAAATATAGTTTACACATTATATATTTCTCTGTACCTCATTTTTTTTTTGGTAAATTGTGAAATTCCAAATTTCAAAATTCCAGAAAAAAGGAATAATTTGAAATAACTGGTTAGTTATACTTTTTTCCACTTTCACTAATTATTTTTATGGTTAGAGGACATGGGCTCATAGAATCATAGAGTTGGAAGAGACCTCAAGGGCCATCTAGTCCAACCCCCTGCCATGCAGGAACCCCATCACAATATTTCCGACACAAGGCCATCCAGCCTCTGCTTAAAAACCTCCAAGGAAGGAGACCCCACCACCCTTTGTGGCAGCATATTCCACTGCCGAACAGCTCTAACTGTCATGAAGTTCTTCCTAAAGTTCAAATGGAATCTCTTTTCCTATAGTTTGAAACCATTGCCCCAAGTCCAAGTCTCTGAAGTCATGGAAAACAAACCTGCTCCCTCTTCAATATGACATCCTTTCAAATATTTAAACATAGCTATCATATTCCCCCCTCAGCCTTCTTTTTCAAAGGCTAAACATTCCCAGTTCCCTAAGCCGTTCCTCATAAGACATTTCCTCCAGACCCTCAACCATCCTGGTCGCCCTCCTCTGCACCCGCTCGAGGTTGTCAACATCCTTTTTAAATTGAGGCGCACAGAACTGGACACAGTTCTGACCAGAGCAGAATAGAGTGGTACTATCACTTCCCTTGACCCAGACACTATGGTTCTGTTGAAAGTTAAAAATAAGAAATAAGAAAGTTAAAAAATATTATAATTTAAACATTCTTTAACTCAAATGCTAACTACATGGGTATCAGAGAGCCTTGTGGTACAGTGGAGTGGTTAAACTGCTCTACCACAAACAAAATTGTTTGCTCACAACCAGGGTTCAATCCTAGGTAGCTGGCTCAAGGTTCACTCTGCCTTCCATCCTTCTGAGGTCAGTAAATTGAGTACACAGGTCACTGGGGGGCAGAGGGCAATGTGAAGCCGGAATAATTCATTTGTAAACCACCCAGAGAGTGCTTTCCCCAGCCACTGTGCAGTGCTAATAAAGTGGCTGGAGAAAGCACTGCAATCTTCACTGTGGAAGACAATTTGGCCAGCAAGACCCTTAATTTTAATAGTTTCTACATCAGTAAAAAGCAGAAAGCCATTGTCTGAGTACCTGGAAATGGAAGATCCCTGCATATCTGTCTTGGAAGCTCTGATCACTTGGGACAACTCGAGCCAAAACTTCATTGTTCAAAGTGAGAGAGGCAATGGCTGCCAGGAGCCAACAGTCGCCTGTGAAATCAATACAAAACAAAGGCATCTTCCATTAGTCTCCGTGCCGTTGGATACATTTATACAAGCTAGAAATTGGGTGCTTTTAAATCCCACTGATGCTTACTGGAAAGATTTCAGTAACTGTAAGCCACAGAAATCCTGTGTTTCATTACATCAGGTGGGAACATGTGCCATCAAAACAGTAGCAGAACTGCTGCTCCTAAAAGTGTGCTCAGCCTGAGAAAGGAAAAACACAGGGACAAAAATCCCAGAATGGTATAACAATGCCTGACAATTCTACCACCACCACAAATAATTTGAAATACTGTACCCAAAAGTGCCTGCCTGGCAGGACTGGGCTAGAGACGATATGCATTTGCACATGGAGAGAGCCAATGATAAATTCACAGTAAGAGCTTGAAATGGATCATTTTCCAGACAACTAAGAGAATCCCACAACCAACAACATCTTAACACTTTTCAGGTCCAGTGCAACTCTACTTAATCATTCTACTCCAGGGTGTGTGCTTCACATGCCCAGAGACACAGTTGGATTGGGACACTTGACTTGATCATGCTATGCTCAACCACTCCAAGACAAGAGGTTTCGTTTACTTGTTAAGCTGTCACTTTTCATGCAACTTACACTTCATGCTTGGAGTGGGATACGGTTTGTGTTTCAGGGGAAGTATGCAGTGATTGAACACGCTGCAGCCAGAGACACGTGTCACCATCTGTGCACAATATACTAAAAAATTAATGAAGACAAGCTAAAGCTTCATGATTGCTCAATCAACATGCACGTGACTTCACTGAAAGATGGTACTCAGAACTTACATCACCAAGAAAGACAGTAAAAATCACACAGCTCACCCTGGAGAAATACTTGTTGATAAGCCATTTCATCTACTCAATGTAATTCCAGATTCTAAATGCCACACCCTAAAGAAAATCAGATCAGCATTCTTAAATGTTTCTCTTTTATAGACCCAATACAATCTATGCAGCCGATTGTTGTATTAGAATTAATAATAGTAGTAGTAGAAAGAAGAAAAATCAAAGGAAAAGAAAAAACTGTCAGGTATTGAAGAAAACCTCACCATCTGATCCCACCATGTACCACTGGCACATAAAGATGTAGAAGTGGAAAGAAACTCCAACTGAAATCCAGTAGTAAGTCCCAACTAGATCAGGCCTACTGAATTAGTAGAAATTATGGTGGAGTGGATTCACCAAATCCATACTGGTTCAAAGGACCTACTCTAGTTGCAAATTACTACTGGACTTCAATCACTGAGACTACTAGCTTGGAAGGTTTGTGTATTTTACCGATGCAGAGTTACAGGACTAAATACATCTGCAAAGCTCCTTGGATGTTGTAAATCATTGTTAATAGAAAAAGAAACAATGGTTTTTGCACAGGAAGGAAGTTTGTTCAATATTTATATTTTTATTTCAAATGATATTGCCAACAATGATCTCTGAGACTGATTTTGCTTTCAGATGAGACTGATTTTTGATCCCCTCTAATTTTGATCTCTTCTGCAACAACAAGTTTATCTATATAATTCCATGCAACATTTTTCTTATACAGTAATAGCATATTACCAATACTGACTGGCTGGATAGCTCAATTTTTTAAGGTTACTACAGCAGAGCCACAGGTTACGAGTTTGATGCCTCACTGTGCCTTCTGCAAGAGCTCAACTATATGTGATCTTTGGCAAGTTGCACAGTTCCAAAGTGTCCTCCCAGAAGAAAAGAATGGTAAATCACATCTGAATGGTATACTTAGAAAACCCTAAAAAAGAACATCATGTATATAAAAACTGACTTGATGACACATTTTCATTATTTTACCATGATATGGATATTTATCATTTTACGCACTAAGGCTATTTATACGTGGAGAGGGGCAAAACAGATAGCACTACTACAAGCACACAGGCAGCACTTGCAATGTGGCATGTGGTTCGACCATCCCTCTGTTGATCAGCACTGATAACAAGAATTATTTCCTGCTTGCCCTTCTCAACCACTGCTTCGTAACAGTATAGACACACTAGTTTTCCCTGTGAGGCACCACCTGAGATACTCTAAACAAGTTCAGTTTTTGGATAGCAAGAAGTCTCTAAAAGTGTTGAGGCATCACACAAATCTGACCTTGCCAGAGACATGTTTATTGAACTTCAAAATACTGAGCTTAGTTTTCCATGGCTGTCTTTCATTCACCAAACTGATGTTTATGCATGTCTGTGTTTGGTAAAACCTAGTTGTTACTGGCAACCAGCCACCATATAAACAGAGGGCATTCTGAAGCATAGCCTCCAGCATTGGTCAGTGGCTAAGCATGTGGCTATGGAACACAGAGTCTGCTTTCAGAGTTCCCATGACTTGCAAACAGTAAAAACATGAAGACTGAAAACTCTACTAGACCAGAAAGGCATCAGTGAATTTCCACACATCCTAGTTTGCAAATACTGCTTGAGTCAGAATGGACAACTAGTAGCCTTCAGGATGTTGTCAGACTTCACCTTTCATGAGTTCCAGACAGCATAGTCAAAGGCAAGGGATGACTGGAGTTAATAGTCCAACATGGGGAGGACCACATGATACTGACATCTCTGAGTTGTAATCTCTAACTAATTTTAACAGGCAAACCAAGGATCGAATACTACTTGTTTATTTTATTTTATTAAATTTGTCACTGCCTATCTCCCCAGAGGGGACTCTGGGAGATTTACAAATAGTATACCTAAGACTGGCTGGCCAAGGGCCATAGTACTGGACAGACATTCTGCTACACAAGAACCCCTGCTGCCATGAGAGATATTTTAAAAAAGAAAACCACATAAAGATACAGTATATGGGCAAAGCACACTGCACTGCCACAGGAGTAATGCATGGGAGCAAAGATTTAAACAAGAAGCACGGGACAAAGGAAAGGTCTACTTCACTAGACATGATCACAGTATGAGAAGTAATCTAACCTAGTATAAGACACTCTAATAGAATAGAATAGAATAGAGTTTTTTTGTCATTATGCATACACAAGATATGCACAACGAAATTAGAGTGCTGTTCCACTACACACTCTAAACATACAAAAGACATAAACACATAAAACACATAAAACACCATACAAAATATTAAAAATTCTTAAAATTGCTTACAAAATTTAAAACACTACTTAAAAACTGATTAAGATGGTGCTAAAACTGTCGCATTTAACTTGGATACTGCTCTGTGATAAAAACTGTTCTTTAGTCTATTTGTCCTTGATCTAAGAGTCCTGTATCTCGTGCCAGACAGCAACAGTTCAAAAAATTGGTGGCCAGGATGGGAAGGGTCTCTTAAAATTCTAGATGTCTTCCTTGAGCATCTGGAGTTGTATAATTCTTCCAAAGGAGGAAGAGGACAGCCCACTATCTTCTCAGCAGTGTTTATGACCCTCTGGAGTGCCCTTCTATCTGCCACTGTGCAACTTGTGAACCAGACACAGAGGCAGTAAGTGATAGTGCTTTCTATAAAGCCCTGGTAGAAGGTTACCAACAGTTTCTTAGACAGTTGTTCCCTCCTGAGAAGTCTCAGAAGATACAATCTCTGTTGGGCCTTCTTAACCAGTGCTTCAGTGTTGGCACTCCAGGTCAAATCCTCCTGTAGAATAACTCCTAAGAACCTACTGTCCGTCACCCGCTCTACACAAACTCCATCAATAATCAGGGGCTGAGTGTCTGATTTCCTTTTTCGATAGTCCACTATAAGTTCTTTGGTCTTGTTGATATTTATTATCAGATTGTTGGTTCTGCACCACCGTTGCAGCCGATGCACCTCCTCTCGGTAGGCTGACTCGTCTCCACCAGAGATGAGTCCCACTACTGTTGTGTCATCGGCAAACTTGATGATTTTAATCTACTAACAGCTGGAGGAACTCTCAAATTTAAAACACATTTTTTGTGCAAGAGGAATGCCTCATTATCCAAAACTAGCAGCAAAGTTTCATCTAGATCAGTAGATCTACGACTGTTGTCTCACACTGATTAAGCATCAATTTGTTTAAAAGTTATCCTTACACTGGAAATGGTGTTTCCCTTCCTACACTGCCTCCAGGCAGTGGCCTGCCTAGCAGGCAGAAAAGAGAGGCGTCTCATCTGATGCCACATTAACCCAAACCTGCAAGTGACATCTTCCGTGAATGCCAAGAAGAACAAGCAAGGGGCACAGAGAACGATGAGGTACTCCAAGGTCCAGCAGCCATTAAGCAAACATTTTAAAACAGGCCTTTGGACTCGAGAACCTTCATTTGATCTGGTAAAACTCTTCTTGTGGTCTTACATTCTTAGGAAATAATGGCATTCATACTACGTAATAAGAAAACCACACCGCCCTAAAAGGAATACAGAGTAAACAGTAAACTTTGAGAGATTCTAAGGCTGCAATCCTAAACTACATTTCTGAGGGAGTCAGTCCCAGTGGGCTGACTCCCTAGGAAAGAACAGCTAGCAGGTAAAAAGGATAAAGAAATCAGTATCACTGTGCAATCATGAAAGGTTCTTATTGAAGCAGACACCGAAGGTACTGGGCATTAAACATATTAAACCATATGCAGAACAATTATGCATTAAAACTCTTTGTAGATAATATACTGGAATGTCAGAAATATCCTTTCATTGTATGTTTAATATTCCCAGTCCTCAGAAGAAATGGACTGCTTGCTTAAGACATTAAGCCTATAGGAGGATCTTATGGCAGTGTTGGCGAGCCTATGGCACAGGTGCCAAAGGTGGCACTCGGAGCCCTTCCTGTGGGCACCTGACATCACCCCGTCATAGCCACTTGTATTCAGGTTACATTGTTATATTGGCACTTTGTGAGTAATTAGTGGGCTTTGAATCACAGTTTAGGCACTCGGTTCGCCATCACTGTCCTATGGGTTCCCCACTAGTGCTCTAAACCAAACCAATATTGGCAACAATAGCAAAGGAGAAAGAAAACTCCATTAAAGGCAGTGAACAATTTGGAATATATCTGGCACCCAAAGGACTGCATCAGATACAGAGAGAGCAGTATGTACCGAATGTAGACATCGTATTAAAAAGGTTTCTATAGAGAAGTGAAGTGTACAATCCCATCTTACCTAAAGCTCCCTGGCAGATATCCGTTCGGGTGGCCCCTCCAACAATAAACTGTGGATTGGAACATAATTCCTAGCAAAGGAAAGAAAAAGAAGAAACTTGTGATGTATTTTGTTTAACAATAAGGACATCCAGGCTAATCTGTGATGGATATCTTTGGTATCACATACTCGTCTACAAAGTGTTAAGATCATGTTTTCTATCATAAAACATGTTTCATATCAATAGAAACCAGTTGTGCTCACAGTTGTGCTCAATAAATCTTATTGAAGCCGGTGTGACTTAAGATGCCCAGCTGTGTTTAGGGCTGCAGACAGAAAGAGGAATGGCTTGATTATATTTTCCTGAGTGAGGCAGACAGCAATTATATAGTGTTTCCACACTAGCTTTTGTCTCCCTATCAGTCATCCTTTGTTTACTTTTTGCAGAGGACACAAACAAAGTCATTGCTAGATCTGACACTTTCCAACATTTTCTGTGTTACTCTTCCATGTTTGTTCAGATCTGATTTATGACTAGTGTGCCTTTAATCAAAGCCCTTCTCCTTGCAGCTTCTAACCCACTACAGGTTCAGCATGTCTTGGGAATTACATATTGATGAATTGCTCCCTAGCTTCTGTTCCCCAAAGACAGGGCCTTTAATGACTGCTTTCTTTTCATCATTTTATCTCCCTTTCAGTGAAATAGCAACTCTAATTAGAAAGCAGGTGGAGAGGACATAATCAACATAGAATGTAAAACACGAGCAAGGGAATTTTATGTAAGGATTGAGAATCATTATTTTTTTTCAAAATAGGCAATAAATTGGGAGGTGCATTGGCATGGCAGGGGATCTGGCAAAGGGAATAAACACCTGAAGATCATCTACATTATTGCTAGTACTAAAAGCTGAAATCCAGTTTGGTTTCCGAAGTATAATTTTGACACATTGTGAATTGCTAATCATACAGGCAAATGAAACTTGTGCTTTGGATTGCTATGTGCCATCTATTCACTTCCTGCCCCCTGCCAGTAAGTTAAGAACATAAGAACATAAGCGCATAAGAAGAGCCATGCTGGATCAAGCGAAGGGCCCATCTACGTACGGTTTTCTGTATCTCACAGTGGTCCTGACAAATGTCTCTGGGAGCACACGAAACTAGGTATCTGTTTCCTGATACCACTCCCCTGTAATCCCCAGACAAATCAGCAGCACTTCACGCCCCCACCAGCAAGGCCACCGCTAATGACTCATATTTAATGGATGGTGGAAAGGGTTGCATTGGTGGGAGTTTCATGCTCCCCAGGATATTGTCTACCTAATGAGCCTATTTAGACCGGATGATATGAAATCAAGGTGAACTATAAATTGGAGGCCTCATCACTAACATTCCTCAGACTGGCGAAACTGCCTGGATGAGTAGCGATTCTAGCGAAATTTCCATCTCATAAGAAAAGAAGTTTGCTTATCTGGTTTTATACTCTGTTCTGCCTCTGCCTGCTTTTGTATGCATTTTGAATTATTATTTTTTCTTTGATATTTGATTTAATTATGATTGACTGATTGACAGATTTTATATTTGGTTATATATTATATATTGTTTAACTGTATTATTTATTGTACTGTTTATGTTCAAAACTTCTGTAAAACACCCAGAGTGACCTTTGGTCAGATGGCGTGGTATATAAATCAAATCAAATCAAATCAAATCAAATCAAATCAAATCAAATCAATCAATCAATCAAAAGTCCAGTTTCCATGACTCAACTTCCAGATAACCTCACCTGGATGATGGATACGAGCTGGAGTTGCCCACCCCAGTTTAAGTCTCCATGTTGTTGTTGTTATCTGCCACCAAGTCACTTTCAATGTATAGCAACCCTATAAACTTGAGTCCTCCAAAAGTTCTGAGCATTAACAGTCCTGCTGAGGCCTTTTCAGTCTCAAGACTGTGGCTTCCTTGATTAAATCAATTCCGCTCATACTTGGTATTCTTCTTTTCATTCTGCCTTAACATTTTCCCAGCATAGTTGTCTTTTCCAGACTGTCTAGTCTTCTCATGATGCACCTGAAGTATAATAGCTTCAGTTCAATACTTTTTGCTTCTACAGAAACACTGGGCTTGATTTAAGTTAGCATCTGATTTCTGGCAATTTACGTTATCTATAAGCTATGTTTAAATTTAATTAATAAACTAGCACTGAAACACTTGCATGTTTATTATTAACAGAAGCCTGATCTGCAATTTTCACAGCACAGAAATAACCATATTTCTTAACTTCAGACTTCAAATGTGGTTGCATACATAGCCAAAATATTACCATTTGTGCATAAGACCGAGATACCAGAAGACGTGGGGGGGGGAGCCAGAGCTTGTAGAAACACAAAACTCCTATGAAGAAGAACAACCCTTGAGTAGTGGTGATATTGAACATTCTTCCTTTATATAAGCAAAGAACTTTATATTTTGAAAGTATGCATGCACCTTGATGTTGACGTCCGAATCCTGAGTTTTGTTAAGATACCTTGGCTATACCTTGGCTAGAAGGCATCTATACAGAACACTCTCCCCAAAACCAACACCTCCTCCTCCCTATGCTGATAGATAACAGGAATTATAGTATGACATAGCTCAAGGATGCCCAGTTAGAGAAAGCTGGTAATGCAGATGTGAGAGCACATGCTTCCAACCTCAGTCTGATCTGCCTCCTTTAAAAAGCTCAAACTTTTTAATAACATTTTCAGAACTAGAGTTGCACATTACTGCACTGTGCATTAATTAAACAAAACATCTATTTTCTGCAGTCAATAACAGAATTAGAAACCTAATTCTAATTAGGTATCTAATTAGAAGCATCAAGAGCCTTGGGAAGACAACCAAACACAAGAGACTGGTTAAAGAATGGTTAACAAGCATTATATCAAAGGTGGTCAACTTGTTGTCATTCCACCCCCTCATATTGTGGGGCTCCCAGTACTATTGAATGGGGGAAGATGGAAGTTGCAACTCAACATCTGGAGAGCCACAAGCTGTCCACTGTCCATATCCCTCTTCCTTAGGCTTGATTTTGTTAATAGTTATTGTGTGGAACCTAAAGAAACTATGTGTGATCTGCATGAGATTATCCTGAGAGGAGTTGGGAGTTTTTCGGGCTGTTTTCCAGAACATGACCAAACAGCCCGAAAAACTCAAAACTATCAGATCCCCACGAAAGCCTTTCAAGAATACATTCTCCTGAGAGTTAAGAATTACATCTTCTTTCTCCCTCGCCAACAAGATCTAAAGCAGAATCCAGTCCAGCTCAGGAGTACTCTGGTTTAAAACCTGCAGCAAGACGATCATCACACACCGTCCCGAGAGAAGTCATTAGGTTCCAGCACCGTGGACGTCTAAGCGTCAAGTTCAGACAACCACAACTCCGGTTATTTCTAGATTTTGAAAGCTGGGGAAAAGAGGAGGAGCCCTAACCCCACGTTTAGGCACTTCTCCGCGGGGCTTAATTCCCTCTCTACAGTTTCCATCCCAAACCGAATAGGGAATCCCAAGGCGCCCTGTGTTGTCCCAAAACTCGCTTTCCCCTCCATCCCCCGTCGCCCCCCCCCCCCAGTCACTCCCCGAATCAGCCTCGGGGCTCCTACCGTCGGTCTCTTCCAGACGATGCCCTTCGTTTTGTGCGAGTTCGGCCCCAGTTCTTTGTACCCCAAGGCCGCCGCCGCCGCCGGGAACGAGGGGTCTTGGAAGAGCTTCCCCGCCTCCAGGCACTCGTCCCTCAGCCTCTGGAAGTCCTGGTTTAAGTATTTGATGGCTCTTTGGTTGGAGCCGAGCCCCTGGGCGACCTCCCGCTCCTTGGCGACTTTCGCGGCAATCCCAGACATGATGGTGGTCGCCGGCTGCCGCCCGGGGGCTGGTCCTCCGCAAGGCTAGAAGCGCGACCCTGACCGCGCCTCGACCAAAGCAGACTAAAAAGAAGCTTCCCTTCGCAGGCCGGCGCGCTTCGCCTGGGGGTGATTCATCACAAAGGAGCGCGCGCGTGTGGGGCCGCCGGTCGGCCTCGCTCCGCTCAGGGTGGGGCGGCTCGCTTGGCTCTCCTGCCCATCCCGGCCATGGCGGAGAAGGCCACCCCACGGCGACCTCCCCCTGCTGCGAGGAGGCCAAAGCCCGGCCGTCATTCCCGCCCTTTTCTTAAAACGATTCGGAGCAGGGCTGGGCCTAGGGGTGTGCAATTAACCCTGTCCAGCCCCGTGCCTTCTCCATCCGGATCTGCCCCCCCCACCCCCCACCCCCCACACAACGCTGCTTGCCCTGACTTGAGAGAACAGTAGGGTCTCGCTCCTTGCCTGAGTTTCACAAGTGAAAAGCGGGGGAAAGGGGCACGTTTTCAGTTCTCTCACAAAGGAACTTAAACCGTTCCTTCGTGGGCCAGCAACGCATTTCGTTTGGCTGCTCTATTCATCCTTTTCCCCTCATCTCAATTCAACATTTTAAAGGCAATTTTAAAAATACCGGCAAATCTGTGGAACTCCCTGCCACAGGATATGGTGATGGCATCTGGCCTGGATGCCACAGGATATGGTGACAGCATCTGGTCTGGATGCCTTTCAAAAGGGAATTGGATAGATTCCTGGAGGAACAGTCCATCACAGGTTACAAACCATGATGGAGATGTGCAATCCCCAGGCTTAAAACCAGGGTACTTCAAGGGCCAGATGCAGGGGAGTGGTATCAGGAGAGCTCCCAGATGCATCTGGAGGGGCCACTGTGAGATACAGGAAGCTGGACTAGATGGGCCTTTGGCCTGATCCAGCATGGCTCTTCTTATGTTCTTATGTTCTTATAACAAAAAATATAATTTCTAATCGACATTTTTTTTCTGCTGACAATATTGGCCACTGTGTTGCAATATTGGGCCATATCCTGTCTTTTTGAATGTCATGGATGTAGAAGCACGATATCCCACATTGATAAACCAGAAGTTTTTTGAAGAATTGCATTTTTATCTGCCCAGAGCGATATGTTGCAGTTGCATATACTATGCTTGCCAATTATGCTAAAATGATTATATGCAGCTTTGCCCTCTTTTTTAAAAAGCCAGTATATGTAGAGACTTTGATTATGGGCACTGTAGTCCAAAATGCCCGGAGGTCCAAAGGTTATTCCTTTCGGTGTATCTATAGACAGTGTTAAGGGAGAATGGTGTTTTGCAGCCTGAGACAAAATTACACACACACACTCATTCCACAAACCAGACTGATGCTGGAATTTTATTTCAGTACTGGTGATAACAGTATGTAGCAGTGCACTAAAGGGGTGCATAGTAACTTGCATGGTTTCAACTAGGGGCGCTTTTACATGACCCCTAAGATCCGCTGGTCCCTTAAATTCGGACCAGCGATCTTAGGGGTTTGTCACTCTTCGTGCGTCTCCATGCTGGCTGCTGGCTGCGTGAGGGAGGGAGGAAAAAAAGGACAAAAGAAGAAAACCTTACCTCCTTGGTGCCGGTGGGAGCTGCCAGGCGCGGTGACTTCCTGGTTGCTCTTAAAGGGGCCGGAGGCAAAAAACAAAAACAAAAAGAAGCGAGGAGAGCCCAGCACATCCGCATTAAATATTTTTCACCATCAAAGAGCAGGTACAAGAAAAGTGCAGCTGGGTCGCGCTTAGGTGGGTGGGGTCGCACTTAATTGTCTGCAAACTCCGGACCTGGTGGGGAAACATTTTTAAGGTCCGGAGCTTGCAGCCCTTTGCCGCGGAGCTTAGGGGTCGTGTATAAACGCCCTCACTTGCAGTGTCAGATGCAACGTAGCAAACTGAGTCATTGCCAGTGCTGAAATAAAATGAAACCAATGTTCTTTTTCAACCAGGAGAAATGACTTGGGAAGCCACTTCTTCATCTTTATAAGACCTGCTCCTGCCTCAGATGGCTATTGCCACACTCTTGCCTAATGATACTGTTGGCCCTGGAAGGCCCCACCCCCTCCAATAAATGCCTCTCCAACCCTATTCATGGACTGCTTGAGATAAGAGAGCTGAGATTTCAGTCTTGTGCATCCTGACTTGGATATAAAACTCATTATATTTACTGCTGCTTACTTGGATAAGTGGTGCTTTGGTTTGCAAGAGCCTAAGTCAGCTATCAGAAGTTAAAACACAGCTAAAGCAAGAAAGACTCTTAAGCACTAACCTGTTTATTCAACTTTTATAGAGTACAGTCCACTTTCCCAGATACATAAAATATCAGAAGTACAGGAAAATAAAAAAAAAAATACTTGTGGTTTACAGCAACAGACTAGTGTGCCTCGGGAAATTAAAATGAGGCTGCAGTCCTACATATGCTATTTTCAGTGTTAACTCCATCAAAATAAATATTTAAATTCACATACGTTATTTTAGAGGAGAGATGTTTAAGATGGGAATGTTCTGTTTCAGAAATCAAGCAGGTGGGACATGTCTTCCCACAAACCAGAAATCTTGGCAAGTCTGCACCAGATAAAAATCTGGTGATGCTTTCTCATTTCCTTACTGAATTTATATGCTATATTCAGGGAAGAATTGTTCTTCAAATGCAGACCACATGAGCTAGTAAAAATATAAACAAAATTACTGTACACCAATTCTGATACCATTGTAAAACTAAAAACGGCAACCCAGGAGCAGGATACAACACAGCAATTTAGAAAAGCCAGGTTAAAATAATAGCACAAACAACTGAATTTTCTGTTCTAAGTCTGTCTGTCTACTGGCTTCAAAACTGAGCAAATTCTGTATTTGTAATGAAGTAGATTTTGATCCATGCAAGCTCACACTGAAATAAATCTGTTGGTCTTTATTTTGCCCCCTGTCTATTATTTTCTTTCTTCTTTAATTTTACTTACATTGTGAGACAGGCTAAAGGCTTGACTGCATTGCAACAAACCCCTCCAATTACTCTGGGTTTAGCATTTCCAAATGAGTGCATTGATGTGCTGCAAATGGTCAGCATTACTCAGTGGGAAGACTTAACATTTTTCCTCTGGTAGCACATCATCTGGAAGGAAATTCAGTGATCATTACCTAACATTTAGTCACCGTGTTAATGCATTTTTCAACCCACACATTGCTAAAACTGCTACCGAGTCCAAACATACCTAGACTTGAGCATTTTATTTTGAGCCCTCCTGCAGATTTGAGGCAGAAAGCTAAGGAGGATATAAAATCCAGATTTATTATGATTCACCACTATGAAAATAATTACCGTACATTTATACCGTAAATGCATAATCCAACATAGCTATGTAACTGTGGAGGAAACTATGCAACTGTGTTTGTAAATGCATTACAAACAACATAACTATGTAACTGTGGAGGAAACTATGCAACTGTGGAGGAAGACCTTGTGATAAAACCCTCTGGCACTGTGAGCCACAGTTAAACTTAGGGCAGTGGGAAGGAAGGGTGGGGTCAATCAATTCCAGTATTGTTTTTACCCCATTTGGTACTAGTGAGACTGTTCCAAGTCATTTTTTTCCATGTGATTGCTACATTCTTGCTAATTCTTGCTGCCAGATTGCTACATTCTTGCTAATTCTTGCTGCCAGATTTCACCCGAAGAAAGAGTAATTCAGAACAGATACAGTATTCCAAAGTGGCTAAAAGAAGTTACAGACTTTGTGATCAAAACTATATTTATATGAGAATCTTTGTTTTGCAATTATTGCACAGAAAAGTCATGGAGCAACTTCAGACATTACAAACAAACACTGCTTCTTGCTTATCAAAACACTTCCATCATCTGTTACTGAGGCTTATTCTGAACATCTGAAAAGGTTCTGGGGTACGGAAGGTACACAGGGTTTATCAGCTAGGTATTGTTATACCCTACTTCCAATAATCTTTTGCAACTGCTTATGGTGACTAGGGCCAATGGGAATTGTAGTCCAGTCCTAAGTTTCAAAAAGTTACCTTTTTTCGGCTGTTATGCCAGAATTCGCTAGTTAACATGGCCAAACTCTGGCTTGGGGATTCTGGAAACTGGTAAACCAAAAATCCAATTTCCCAAGTGTTGGGAGAGTCAGATGTTCCTCGCCTTCAAATGCACCAAGAGCCTGTATAACTTCCCTGTGTCAGGTGTTTAAGAAGCTTACAAACAAGAGTTGGAAGCATGGAAGAGTTGGTGACTAACCAATGCAACTGGGAACATTAGAATGACTTATCTTCAGGGCTGGCCCAAACTAGTTTGTTGCCTGGGGTGAAGTGCAACATGATGCCTCCCCATTTCCAGGCTGACTGGACTTGCAGCTAACTCCTTCTTTAACATTAGACATGGAATAGTTAGGCTTTCACTGCATCTGAAGGTGGCAGCAAGATAGCATAGTGGTTACAGAGTAAGCTGCCTGACACATGTGTGTGTCAGCCAGCAAGTTGCTGTCTCCTTTCAGCAACACCAATTGCCTCATTTTGTCTAGTGCAAGCATGTCCAAACTTTGGCCCTCCAGATGTTTTGAACAGCAACTCCCACAGTCGTTTGGAACAGCAACTCCCACAGGCTTGGAATTCTGGGAGTTGTGGTCCAAAACATCAGGAGGGCCGAAGTTTGGCCATGCCTGGTAATGGAAGGACCAGTCCTGATGTACCATTAGATACATTTGTGAGAGAGCACATGCTTTGTAGACGGGTTCAACCCATTGCCTCTTCAGGGAACTGGAAAACGATCCCTTTTGGGGACTCTGGAAATGAACTGTCAAGCCATGCAAACAACATTAAACCAGATAAAACCTGCTTTGATTCATATTGCACCAACTTATGTCCTAGGGTCCTCAGCTGAGGCAGACTCAAGTACCTTAATGTCTACTGTTCTACATTGGCTTGTCAGAGAAAGCAAATATTGGTTTATTATCTGTTGTAGCTTTTAGTAACCCTTATTGCTAAACTGTCATTCACCTGCCTTTTAAGAGGTTTGAGGGACCTTTTCTTTCCAGGTGTGATTGTCAATAAATCCAGAGTAAATAATTGTTCCCTCTAATTTTGAACACAGATATCCCTCTGTCCCATCCTCCTCTTTTTTTCAGTCTGCTGTCCACTGGTTTACAGTTATGTACAGGGGTACTTTGTATAAAGGAATAAATTCGTTCCAAATGAAATTATGTTAAGCAAATTTCCCTTTCTACAAATTTCCCATAGGAATGCATTGACCATTTTTAATTTGTACAGATTCGCCCCATAGACAATTCTGTTAAGCAGATTTCCCCCCCTCTCTGGAATTTTTTATGTTGTACAGATTTTATGTTATACAAACCATTTGTTATACAAGGGTCCACTGTACTTATGTGGTGGCATGGTGGCTCAGTGCGCTAGAGTGTTGAAACTATCGGCTGCAAATTTGGCAGCTCAGTGGTTTGAAACATGGGTGCCACGCAGTGGAGTGAGCTCCTGATGTTAATCCCAGCTCGTGCCAACCTACCAATCTGAAAGCATGTAAATGCAAGTAGATAAATAGGTACCGGTGTAAAAAGCGGGAAAGCAAACAGTGTTCCGTGTACAGAAATGCATTCAGCCATGCTTGCCACATGGCCACAGACTTGCACAACACTGGCTCTTGGGCTTAAAAATAGAGATGAGCATTGACCCTAGAGTCAGACACGACTAGCATGCATGTGTGGGGGAAAACATTTATTTATTTAATTATTTATTTACCACCCTATTTTCCCAAGGGAATTTAGGGTGGTGAACAATACAGACAATTTAAAGCAAAATAAATCTAGTATCCACAAAGAACATATATGATAAAAAATCCAAATCAAGCTAAAGATACAAAATCAAGAATATGAGGGCAAGATGGCAAAAACATAGGCAGTATGAACAAATAGCATGAGAACAAATCAACCTCCCTTAAACAGCCAGGTTTTCAACAGCTTCTTGAAGGATGAGAGGGGCTCTGGCATCCTATTTTCACTTGGCAGGTGCTTCCAGAGTGTAAGGCCCGCCACAGAGAAGGCACGATTCCGGGTTGAGGCCTTTCGCGCCTTCTTAGGAATGGCGACCTGAAGAGAAAGGGACTGTGCTGTTCTGGTGGGCCGGGCCGACGCTGACCTTAGGATGATACGCTCCGTCAGATATTCTGGTCCCAAGCCATGGAGGGTTTTGTAAATTACCTTCACCTATGTGGTAGTCTGCTAGCAGTTGATGTTAGAATCAGTTATGGAGCATACAGTATGCCAGTATGCAGTTATGAGTCATTTATGGCCTCTTCATTTAACCAGTCATTTTTACATTATGCTGTTTTTTAATCTGTTGAGAACTGTGAGTAAATGGAAACTTTTCTTTTTTATCTTACCATTGCTTCAAAGTTATGGAGGCGATATGTGCCAATTGATGGAAAAAGTAAAAGTGTATCCTAAGTGGGGAGACTTGAAGCTGATTCTGCTCTGAAAGTCCCTGCACTTTCTGTTGTGTAGCTAAAAGTCTTTAGCCAACATCTCACACTCTATTAAGATTTGTTGGCTCAAACCATATGAATGAGCAGAGGCCAGAGTTATAGCTGACACATGGAAAAGAATTTCCACTTGAGTGATAGGAAGCACCTGAGTCTGGTCTGGCTCTTTATTCTAAGTGACACATCTGCTTTCATGCCATATAATTTGCCCACTTTAGCACTTACAGTATTTCTGTTCTTAGTAGCCATGAGCAAACAGGGCCATATGAGGGTATATGGTCAGATATGAAAATTGGATCTCCCATTAAGATTCTGTTCAGGTGTTAGGATCATCATGAGAGGCCTTTCTCTTGGTATGGACACAGAAAGTCTGTTGCAGCTCCAAGACTTTGGAACTTCTTCCCATAGGAAGCCAGGCTGGTCCCCTCTTTGCTGTCCTTCTGCAAGCAGGTGAAGACATAAGAACATAAGAAGAGCCATGCTGGATCAGACCAAAGGCCCATCTAGTCCAGCTTCCTGTATCTCACAGTGGCCCCACCAAATGTGTCTGGGAGCGCACGAGACTAGATATCTGTCTCCTGATACCACTCCCCTGCATCTGGCCTTTGAAGTACCCTGGGTGGTACTTTAAGCCTGGAGATTACACAACTTCATCATGGTTTGTAACCTGTGATGGACTTTTCCTCCAGGAACCTGTCCAATCCCCTTTTGAAGGCATGCAGGCCAGATGACATCACCACAGCCTGTGGTAGGGAGTTCCACAGACTAACAACATGCTGGGGAAAAATTACTTTTGTCTGTTCTCACTCTCCCAGCCCTCAGTTTGAGTGTATGTCCCCTATTTCTGGTATTTTGTGAGAGGGAGAAGAGTGTCCCTCTATCCACTTTACTCATGCCCTGCATTATTTTGTATGTCTCAATCATATCCCCCCTCAGGAGCCTTTTTTCCCAGACTAAAGAGCCCCAAATGTTTTAGCCTTTTCTCATAAGGGAGGTCCCCCAGCCCAGTAATCATTTTGGTCGCTCTCTTCTGCACCTTTTCCAGTTCCACTATGTCTTTCTTGAGATGCGGTGACCAGAATTGTACACAATACTCCAGGTGCGGCCTTACTATCATTTTGTACAATGGCATTATAATGTTGGCTGTTTTATTTTCAATCCCCTTTTTGATAATCCCTAGCATGGAATTGACCTTCTTCACCGAACTTTCTCTTCAGGCAAGCTTTCCTTGAGTGACTGGTTGTCTGAGGTGGGTTTTAAAAATGAATGTTTGTGCCTTACTACTTTGAATTTTTTTTAGTATTGTTTTTGTTTATAATTTCTGATTTCCGTCTTATTCTTTTTGGTATTTGTTTAAATGAAAAAATGAATGAATAAATATAAAAACGGACACAAAAACAAATAATAGTCATCTTGTCACTTAGGATCCATGACAGAATGGCACAAAATCGTAAAAATTGACAAAATGCTCATGTAGGTTTTGAAAGTAATTAAATATTATTAATCACATCTAAATAATTTAGTGTTATTATTAGTAAATTTGTAACTGTTAAATGCATTAATAATTTCCAAAAAAGCAACTAGCTACAATTAAATTTATTGTTTACAATTAGTTATTGTAGGCAAAAATCAAAGAAAAACAAAACAAAACAAAAGACACAAAACATGTGGCACCTTAAAGACTAACTTTCATATTTTAATGTAACGATTCATGGACACATCCTCTTCTTTCTGCTGCTATATGTCTGAAAAAGTGGACATGTCCACAAAATATTACATTAAAATATGAAAGTAAGTCTTTAAGGTGCCACATGTTCGCTGTCTTTTGTTTTGTTTTGGTTTTCTTTGATTTTTGCCTGCAGTTCTTGAAAGGACTAATACGCCTACCCTCTCTGAAACTTCAATTAGTTATTGTACTTCTAAACTCTGATTCTGACTCAGAAGGCAGCATGTTACATTCCAAAGAACCCACAGGGCATGTCCATATTTTGCTTTCTAAAGTGAAACATAAGATGATGCCATCTGTTTTTCCTGCTTATAGAAGCTATCTGGTTTGGTAGCTGAATTTTAATTCATTACAGCCTATAGGATAGTGACCTCTACCATCTTTAAGGTAAGACTTATACCGTGGCACACACTGGTATACAGTATTCTCAAACACAGAGAAGCAGTCATGAGGCTGTCAATGCTCTTCCATAAATTGCCTTCCTTTATCTAATGGTAAACATGGCATTCATTGTCTTATAATACATGTTAAAATGAATCTCATCTCTATGTAATATTATGAACTCTAAAATGTCTTAGTCACTAACACAGGATGCTGCCTTATAATGAGTCAGACTATTGCACTATTATACAGTGGTACCTCTACTTACGAGTTTAATCCGTTCCGAATGCATCAACTCATAAGTAGAGCAACTGTATCTAAAATAATAACAATTAACATTGAAAAATTAAAAAAAATGTAAGTAGAGCAGAACACATCTAAAATTTGTAAGGCAGCAGTTTAAATGTCAATGGTTTTCCGCTCTTAAGTCGAATTGTTGATAAGTAGAACTGCTTGTAAGTAGAGGTACCACTATATCTATCTGAGCAATAAAAAGGAAAAAAGCGATGTGCTTCTGTTCCTCAATCAAAAAGTAACCATGTGTTTCATTGTTAGGCATTTTGGATGGATGTGTATAAGGAACTAAGTGACTGACCGCTCTCTATCGTACAAGCTTGGGGCATTCTTTTCTACATTGCCAAAAGTAAATTACTTACTGGTGAGTGTTGCAACACTAGAGGCATTCAAGAGAGATTTAGATAACCAACCGGCAGATCTCCAAGGATTTGTAATCCTGCCTTGAGGAAGGGTGTTGGACTCAGTGGCTTTGTAGGCCCCTTCCAGCTTCATGAAGTTGGAACCCTAACATATCTGAGGAGATTGTACAGCCTCCATTCTTGTTTTGAACCAGGAACCAGGTACCACTTCTTGTTGTGGGTTTTGGACGTTTTATGTTTTTCCCCACCATCTCCAGCTCTGTAATATCCAGCCTGATTAAGACTCATGGGAAGTGGAAAGACATCCTTTCTGCGTGAGATTTTTGTGATCTGATAAAAGTATCACTCATCCTTTCCCCCCCAAATTGGATGGGAATTAGTTCTTCAGAGGTTTCAAAAAGGGACTTTTCCCAACCATACCTAGGATTGAACCTGGGACCTTCGGCACACCTTTTGCACACAAAGCCACACATTCCCCAACACTAAGAGTTAGCATTTGAATAACTGCATTTACCTATATGTTTTTGGAATCATGATATATGCATACCTCATTTATTGCACAACGTGACATGTCATATTTCCTTAACCTGGTACCTTTAGAGAAAAAAGAGGAATCTCTTTATGAGGATCGCCAGCAACAGGAGCTTGGGTAAGGCAGCTGGGTGGTGGTGGTTAAGAAATGAACCTCCCTTCCCCCCAGCAAACTGGATACAGATTGCTGCCATCCACACAGGGATGGAGGGAAGAATGATCTGGATCAAATCTGTGGAAGAGTATTAGGGAAGGAAATTATGATAGTTTGCGACAGGAACCTAGGAATAATTCTCAGTGAGAATGTTTCTTTTTAGTGGCCTATTGCTTTCCAGGGTTTATTGCAGTGGTGTAGTATCAGCCTAAGTCACAACTAGAGTCAACAGAAATGGCTAGGAAAGCAAGTCTCTCCTTTATGTGTTGCAATTGTGATGGAATGTGGTATGGCAGGAAGAGCAGAGATTGTTGTTGGCCCACATTCTGTGCCTCCAAAACCCCAGCCTGTGGGTACAATTTTAACTTAGATGGGGAAAGTATCGTTCAAATGAGCAAAAGGCGAGAGGGAGGAACAAGATGGATGACTTCTCACAACCTTGTTTTTCCAGTTTTCTCTCAGCCTTCTCAAAACACAGACTATTAAGGGTCAGTTCAAACCTTTGTTTTAAAAATGTGTATACATGTGTGCACTCTTCATCCTTCTGGCTATTACAAGCCTCACATTGGAACAAATCTGTTAGACTTTAAAATGATGCAATAGTTTGCGTTCCTCTCTTTCCCTCTTCCTGTCTGCCAGCAGCCCCGTTTGGTATGTATTCACAAGAAAACAGACCTAGTTCTGCTCAAAGTATTTCACCTCCAGAAGTGAGGGCTAAGATGGCTCCCCTCTCCATTCTATGCACCTAAGATGCAAGGAATGACCAACAAACCTGTCATCAATGCTTGGACCATCCGGCAGCTTGAAACACGTGAAAGGATTCCTTGACCAGCTGAGCCAGTGGCCATGCTGGCTGGGTATTTCTGGGAGCTCTAGTCTAATTAAAAAGTATCTCTATACTCCCAAGCTCTAACCCAGTGGCTCCAAAACTTAGATGCCCAGATATTCTTGGACTACAACTCTCAGAAATTCCAGCCGGCACAACTAGCGCTGTAGGCTTCTGGGAGCTTTAATCCAGGATCATCTGAGGACCCAAGGTTGGGAACCATTGCTAAAACCCAGTAGTGGCCAAACTTCGGCCCTCCAGATGTTTTGGACCACAACTCCCAGAATTCCAAGCCTAGACTGCCAATGACAAAGGACGGTGGGAGTTGTGTTCCAAAACATCTGGAGGGCCGAAGTTTGGCCACCACTGCTCTAACCTGAAGGCAGCAGTTAAGAGATACAGAGCAGGACATCTGATACTTACTTCTTTCATTCCACATCTCAGTACTGCCTTCTGGCATTTGCTGCTTAAAGGGATGCTTGCATAATGGGAGGGCAAACCCCAGAAAGACAAGCAGAGAAGGCATGTAAGATTTCAATCAGACCAGTTTCTTTCTGTAGACAGCATCTTGTATTTTTTGCAAAACTCCTTCCTCATTTGATCTTTTTATACAGTGGGCTCCCCCACCCCATCCATTCTTGTCATGTTGCACAGTCAGGCTTTTAAATGCTGCAAAGAAAATGCAGGAGATGCATTTGAAGCCAGGACATGCTTATCTATACACCCCACTCGCCTTTGTTCAGCTTTAAACCACACACTGCTGATTTGCTGCCATCTCGCTCTTCACTGTCTGTTCTCCTGAAGACAGTTTCTTCAGTTCTGTTATATTCTGCTGCTAGAAACTGCTGAAGCACAACTGCTGCCAATTTAACATTGTTTGGTACCAATGGGAGATTTAAACCAATTGTTTGCATAGTTTGCTGCTGAGTCAGGAAGTCCTTGGAGCCAACCTTGGTTTATTCCCCCGCTTTCAATATTGCACACTGCATATATGAATAATATTTAAGCGCCATCTGTCCTTTGTCTATGTATATGCCCATATGGTTCAGTCTGACATCAGCCTAGAACTGACAAAGAGCTATTACCTGTCCTGTGCCATGCATAGCATCTGGCGGTTAGTTGTACACTTATCTATTTGCTTTTGAAGGCACAACCCATGCAACAGTGGAGTCAGCTCTGGAGTGATGGTCCTTTCTGATTAGCAGTGGTTTTACTGTCTGCCAACCACTCCCCTGTCTAACTTGTCCCATCTGAGTTTATCTACAGTACAAGTTCCAAACCTGGGGCTTGGGACACCCAAAGGGCTCACAAAGTGTTTCTGGGAGGGTGTCACCATGGTTATTTTAGTTGCAATTATCTGGAAGTTGAGTCGTGGCAACTGGACTTTTTTTCTTGAGAAACTGAAACGTTTTGCTGCTCATCCACACAGCTTCGTCAGTCATTTCAATCTCTGAAGAAAAGAAGTCCAGTGGCCATGACTCAACTTCCAGATAAACTCACCTGAATGACTGAGAATCTTCACAGACATAGTTGCAACTACTTTTATTTTTATTATATTAAATATAGTATACACAATGCGGTTTTATTCTAATCGTCTTGGCCCACAGATAGGGAATTTTAATCTGAACTGGGATTGTGGCAACCTAGAGTTCTTTGTTATTTCTGTAGACTTTTGGGAGGATTTTCCTTTGATGCATGCACCTCACTCGTACCCTCTCCAAGAGAGCTGCTCTCGCTGGTTTCTCCCTTTTCCGTTGAACCTACTTCTGGAGGACTCACATCAGTCCTTGGAGCCCAGCTCAAAGAGTTCTGAATGAGGCAAGGACACATGGGATGCTGCGAAGGCTGACACCCAAGACGGAGGCAGGACTGAAAAATTGTTGGTGGCATAGTGAAGGGAGTGGGGACTTGGGCGTGCACATGTCTCTGAGCCCCACCCAAGTCATTGAGGAGGAAGGCAAGAGGGGCAAAAAGTTTAGGGAGGAGTGGGGCATGGAGGCACATCCCAAACTGTAAATTAAATTTGAAGTGTGTTGGCATATTTTCCTTTTCAAATTTTATCTGATAGAGGCAGATTTATAGTCCCCTCATAATTATGTATCATTCAGTAGTAATATTAATATATTAGGTAGGATTAGATTCTGAAAAATGATTTCTAATGTGTTTTCTTTTTTGCATTAAAATGCCCCTATATGCAAATGGTTCCCCCCACAGATTACTTAATTATTATAAAAGTGCATTGTGACTTTTAAAAAAGTTGGGAAATACTGAATCTGCACTGATCAGGAAAGTTTGTTTTGGATTACAGGCACCACACGGTACTGTACACAAAGAATTGTCAATGCTATGGAGAGAACTGGTGTGTGTGTGAATCAGTTATGCTTTGTAGTTACATTTATGGGGGCATATGAGTTATATGCAGATATATGGGGGTCTGGTGCCTCTAACCCCAATGCTGTTGAAGGAAGAAGTGTAAATAAATTTAAGTTGTTCTAAAGAGGAACTACAGGTCTGGTTGTCAGTTTATTCTAATCATAATTAAATCTGAGGAGGATGGAGTGGGACTGGCAAGATATTTCAGTTACTTCTCCCTCCACCCATTTTTTGCCAATATATCTTTCTGTCTTCTGCATCGCTTAGAATGGTTTGGTGGATGGAAGAGACAAGGAGCTGTGATCTAGTGACAGAGACAGCTTGACCTACTTGAAAACCATGACTCTGAAAGGTTAAAATTTCCACTCATTAACAATTCCCCTGACAACGCTTAATGGACACAGAAATTTCCATCCCTTGTCAAATAGGACCAAGCAGAACATCCATCAAGGCTTGGGAATTAATTATATGTTTATAACCTCTTCTGACAGGACCCAGGCCTTCCTTTTGCCCCTAGGTGGCGTTGGTGCATCAATTTTCACATTTGACGGTTACTAATGGCAACCATAGGCTCTGGAGAATACTTTATACAGTATACTGTCAGATGCAGCTAAGGGTTACTAAGCTCAGAGAAACTTGCAAGGCATAGAAAACCAGATATACTACTGTTTGTGAAGCAAACATGTTCCATGTTTATACTGCTAAGTGGATGTGCTAGAAAGTCACCAAGTGCTTTGGTTTTAGAAGAGGTAGCTGTGTTTAGGCTGTACTGGCAAATTAGGAAGAAACAAAAGAAAAAATAAACAATATAGAAGACAAAAATGCTGTGGCACCTTATAGGCAAACTACTGTATTTTAATACACATGAGCTTTTGTGGACAAGTCCACTTTCTCATACATAAGACTCATCCAAGGAAGCTGACATGAAAATATAGCTGCTAGTCTTTCAGGCATCACAACATTTTTGTCTTCTATATTGTTAATTTTTCATTTGCTTTTGGCTGACATGGCTTTTAGGTACATGAGCAGCATAATAGGCTGAAGATTGAAAATGCAGCATACCCAGAGGTTGGGGGATTGATTCCCTGGTAAGCAGGAAAACAGAGGTAAGAAATTAGTATATCGAGTAGACAGTAGGAACAGTAATAGAAACTCAAAGAAAAGATGGGGGAAATTGAGATCGTCATGAATTTCAAAATTATTTTAATTAACCTGCCAGTTCTTTGGTGACAGGATTCCAGTAAGAACTGTCTCAATGAAATTAAAATCACTCTCTCTTTCTAATTTACACTGAGCTGAAAGATGCACCTGTTTTTCTCTCCAGCTCTTTTCTTTTTTAATGGTATCTGAGAATTTCTACAATACAGTATTTGTACCCAGCCATTCTGCCTCCTACATTCATCTGAAATGACAAATACAGTGGTACCTCTACTTACGAGCAGCACTAATTACGAGCAATTCAGCTTAAGAGTAGAAAACCATTGGTGTTTTAACTGCTGCTTTACAAATTTTAGATGCGGTCTGCTCTACTTACATTTTTTATTTTTTATTTTTTATTTTTTTTTAGGAACGGCTGCTCTACTTACCAGTTGTTCGACATATGAGCATGCATTCAGAACGGACTAAACTCCTAAGTAGAAGTACCACTGTACTAGTGTTTTGGGCCAGCAACCAGCTTGCAATTTGTAACAGATTTGATCTTGTGTTGAACCTGTAGGTGGAGAAAAAGAAATGAGCTTTTAATTGGAAGGGGCCTCCCAAGAGATAAGGAACACGTGACAAAATCTAATAAAGCTCATGGACTGAACAAAGGATAGAAACAGCAAGGCGTATACCAATGATTTGATCCAATTGGTCTATTTGGATGCTTTTCAGAGTAATGTCTTCTGTGTCCCATGACAGAAATGAACAAATGTGGATGCTTAGGTGCACTTTCACAGATTATGGGAAGCAGTTACATGTCAGAAAATGCTTGTCATCCAATACTTCCAGATGCTTCTTTCCTTTCCTTACTTTTGTGCCTGCCATGTTATTTACGCACCTGCAGGCTGTTAGAAAGGCGAAATTTATTAATGTAGTACCCCTATATCTGTTGATTTGGCATCAGTTATCTGTGGCTGACCACCAAAAATAATTAAACAATTCACTGTTGCAAATAGGTGCCGCAAAGCAAGTTACTATCACAAATAGCAGCCATTATTGATTTTTGGGGGTGCTAACAGGACATTCGCATTTTGGTATCTGCGGGGAGGTCTGGAACCAATCCCCTGCAGGAGTACTACTATAGTGGGTTTCCACTAAGCATGAAACATTATTTGCTTGGAATCCCCAGCCATCATGTCTTGTAATGCTAGTGCCTAAAGGCTTCTGGGAGTTGTAGCCAAAAAGGGTAATATTTCTAAGATCTTGAGCCCCCTGTTGTTCTATCTCTCTAAAAATCCATTTTTACTATAATTCTCAGAATCCCTCAACTAGTATAGCCAGTGACATAGAGGGATTGTATATAAAAAAGTAAAATTTCGAAGTCCTACCCATGTATGTGCTGAAATCACTGTGAATAAATATTTACTTGTATAACATGGTACTGGTTCACCTGCAATCAGACTACTATGCCAAAGTCTTAGTTGTAGAATATTCTCTGTAAGAACAGCAGTTGCTTTGGTTCAAGCATAGGCTCTCTCTATTGTATTTCATACTGTATAGCAGCTGGCTGCTGTGGTTATAGCCATCCAAATTATTTCAGAAAAATAGTAACTATGAGTTTCTCAAGAGTGTTGACGAATTATCAAGTCAAGGTTGTCTGACTAGGAATATATACATTCATTTTTTTTACTGCGAACTTGCATTTAATGAGTTTGCTTTTGCATCACAAAAAAGAGTTAGTTGGTATTGGGCCAAATATCTGAATAAGGGACATTTGGTCATTTCAACTAAAGAGTCAGATTTTTAAGGCTCAGTGGACTAAGGCTCCGAAACTGTTGACTGCAAAGTCAGCAGCTCGGCGGTTTGAATCCTGGGTGCCATGCAGCGGAGTGAGCTCCCGCTGATAACCCCAGCTCCTGCCAACCTAGCAGTTTGAAAGCATGTAAATGGAAGTAGAAAAGTAGGAACCACCATAATAAGCGGGAAGGTAAAACAGTGTTTCCTTGCAGCCATGCCAGCCACGTGGCCATGGACTTGCACAACACTGGCTCTTCAGCTTGAATACAGAGATGATGATGATGATGATGATGATACCTTTATTGTCAATGTACAACATGTGCACAATGAAACTGGCTGAGTCTCCCTTGCCCACCCCCAACCCCATCCCACTAGCAACTACTCAGTCTTATTGCACCCTGTGTACTTGACACAGAATGCACCAGCCCACAGGCCAGTTCTTCTACACTTTTCCTCGAATTATTTCCCATTTAGCAGTCTGACAGCCCATGGATAAAAACTGTTCTTTAGTCTGTTAGTGCGGCAGGCTATACTACGATATCTTATGCCTGATGGTAACAAGGTAAAGAGGTGCTGACCAGGGTGTGAATCATCTTTAAGAATTTTTTCAACCCTCCTGAGGCAACGATCCCTAGCGATGTTGTCCACTGCACTTAGGGGACAGCCCGTGATATATTGAGCTGTGCTTACCACCCTCTGTAGTGTCTTCCTGTCAGCAGCTGTCAATCCAGCATACCAAACAGTAATGCAATATATGAGGATGCTTTCAATTGTGGACCGGTAAAAGGAGATAATCAGTTGTTGCTTCAATTTGTTCTTACGCAAGACCCTGAGGAAATGCAGTCTCTGCTGGGCCTTCCTGACTACTTTGGTTGTATTGATTCCCCAGGAGAGGTCTTCACTGAGGTAAACTCCCAGAAATTTAAAGGAAGAAACTCTCTCCGCACAGCCCCCCTGGATGTACAATGGGGCTGGTTCCTCTCTCTTCCTCCGGACGTCCAGCACCATCTCCTTTGTCTTGGTAATATTTAGATGCAAGTTGTTTTCTAGGCACCACGTGGACAAATTTTGGACCTCGTTCCTGTATGCTGATTCGTCTCCCCCTGTAATAAGACTCATTATGATGGTATCATCTGCGAACTTAATAATCACAGTAGATGGAGCAGATGATACACGGTCATATGTGTACAGTGAATACAGGAAGGGAATAAGCACACAGCCCTGTGGGGAGCCAGTGCTAAGTTCAGGGGAGTAGATGTAAAAGGCCCAACCCTCACTGTTTGTGAGCGGTCCCTTAGAAAGTCCTTGATCCAATCACAGATGGTAGAAGAAAGGTCCAAATCAGCCAGCTTTTTAATAAGAATGTTTGGTAGGATGGTGTTAAAAGCTGAACTGTAATCAATGAAAAGCATCCCAACATAATTTCCAGCTTTCTCAAGATGACTCACTGCAAGGTGTAAGGCAGTAGCTATGGCAAAATCTGTTGATCTATTTCTCCTATAGGCAAACTGATGTTTGTCAAAGTCTGGTGGAAAACAGCCCCTAGAGTCAGACACAACTAGCATGCATGTGCAGGGGGACCCTTTATCTTTTTACTCATCTAGCTCTGGGTGCTTATCTTTTTAAGTACTGTAGATTGTTGTACATTACTGCTTTGAATGTGTTTTGGTGTTGCTTATGTTTTTCAATATGTTGTTGTTTGATCCTTTTTAGTGTTTGTATATGCACTTTTGTTTGCTTTAACATTGTTTATTAATTATGTAAGCTGCCTTCGGTATTTTTAAGGAGAATATATATATTTGTCTTGCTTTTTGTTCTGTATTCCTCTCTGTTCCTTTTGATATAAATCCCATTGGCTATCTGATGTTAGTGCTAATTGTGAATACATCTGACCTCTTGGTATGGGGCATATTTTATTTGGTTGACAGAGCTTATGTTGTTGTCATTCGTGCTGCTTGTTCTTGCTCTTGCCTTATGTGATCACTTATATGGGTTCGCGGGGACAGTAGCTGGCCATGTCCTGATGCCATTGCTGATTATAGACAAAATGTGATGGGATGTAGGAGTGAACCCATCTACCTTTGCTTGCCATCTGCTTGCAGTGGGAAAGGCAATTGGAAAATTGCATTTTTCCCTAGCACTGTAGCTATAGCATTACACTGATACTGCACTGATTCAAATACTTACAATGCTTTGTCAGTTTAGCACAATTTCACTTGCTAAGTGTTAAAATTAATTAAAGGCTCTAAATGCAGGTGAAAGCGGTGGAAAGGATGCTTGTGATAAAGGCGAAGGGGGAAATGGGACTGTGTGACATATAGATCCTTGAAACATACTTTCCTTAGGATAATGAAACATTTCTGTGTGAACAGTCATGCCAGGATGAGATGTGGAGAAGGTCACATCAACAGACTCCTTTGTGGTCACATCTCTAGATTCACCACTTTAGACACTGTTGATATTAAGACAAGTTGACTCCATATGTGGTCTGTCATACCGATGAAGGTGCTGGCAGGATGAACTTAAAATTAAGGGGTCAGGCAATCCCCTTTCTTGGATCACAAACTATCTTTGGCGAGTTCCAGTACCATAAAACAGAGTTAGACAATTCTGTCAGGTCCTGGCCCACTCCCTCTTTTTTGAAAACTGGTTTCTTTGTGTGTCTGGTTTTGTGTGTCAATGATTCCCTTTGGCCCATTTAAAAGATCAATTGCCATGAAAGCTAGGGCCACAAAACCAGCCTCAGGGCTTGCATACAATGGTGTAGCAATTAAAATGATGGTTTTGGGAGTGGGAGATCTGGGTTAGAGTACCCAGTTGGTCATGACATTTGTATATATGTCACCTTGCACTTGTTGGAGGAAAGATAAGATATAAATGCAGCCAAAAATAAATAACATTGACACAAAAGCCCAGGTTTTCCTCCAACATGTTCTCTGCTTCTTAAAAATAGATCATTTCTGAAACAACAATAGAGTAAATCTTCACAACCCCCCAAAAAAGCAAAAAAAAAAAAATCAAAATAATTTTATAACTCCCATAATTCTAGATTTGGAGGATCTGGGGTGTTACAGTCCAAACAAGTATTATTTGAAAGCACCAGTAAGTAGATACATCTGCAGCAGTTGCATAGAAATTCATATTCCTCTTTCTCAGAAAAATAATAAAGAACTGAATGAATACTAGAATCACTGAATGGTTTGCTTTCACGTCAATTTCCTTTTGTCATTTTAACTTTTTGTGCTTGAATTGTGTACATATTTACCTTAGTGTGTCACCTCCCACTTTATAGATACTGGGCGGTGGTAGCTGGCTCCACCTTGTCCTGGCCACTTAAAAACTTACATGTTTTGCAACAGGTGTTCAGATTTTAAGTCTTACCCTGTTCCACTTGTTCCCAAGGCATCCAGTGCAATGGCCAGTGTAGCAATTAAACTGGTCAAGGAGAAGGAGGTATTGGACGGCCTAGGATCCAAGGGAAATTCAGTGAAATACTTAAAACAGGATTTTGAGCTGCTAAGGAAGCAGTGCTTACAGTCTGGCACCTTGTTCAAAGATGAAGAATTCCCTGCTTGTCCTTCTGCTCTCGGCTATAAGGATTTGGGGCCTTATTCTCCCAAAACTCAAGGCATTATCTGGAAACGACCTTCGGTAAGAACATTGCACTCTGCTGATAGCTGGCTTCAGATAATATTTTAGAGATCAGTGGCAGCGCCTCAACTCACAATGATCTTGTGTTAACAGTGCTGCTTTAAACCTAAGCACAGAAAACCAGGGATGTCGGGAAGGGACCACCTCTGACTTCATGGACATCCATTCTTTTGCACAGAAATATGAAGTCTGTAAATGAAAGGCATCCATTATGCTCGGAGGACTGTGTGACGGTTTGCAGTAAGGAACATCTGGCAATATTCAGCAGCACCGAAAATATCTGGAAATATGTCCATTTAGGGTTTCCTTCTGTGCTTTGCCAATTTTGGAGATTTTAATAGGCTTGCTTTTTACAGTGCTTATTTTAGAGGCATGAAGGGTTTCACAGATACATTGCTGGCACATGCGCTTTGGGAGAAATGATAAGCAAATCTGTCTATTCCAGGTCCCTGCCATTTCCCCATTTTGTTCTAATTCTGCACAAATCCCCTGTTCATACAGAAAAATGCACTGCAAAATGCATTTCGATATATTTTAAATACTGTACTGTATATGTCTTCTATTTCTGTGCATATTTGCTCTCTCCTTCTCTCCTGAAGCTTTACTCTCCATATATCTTTTTATCTAGTGGAACCATGTTCGGTGTTTGCACAAGAAATGGCACAGACATGTCAAAGCTGACACTTTTCAGTGCAGCATCCTTTCCTTCTCCTCCTTTGCATCCCCATCTCCACTTTAAATCTGATGCTAAGGGAGCAACCTGCCAGGCAGGTATACATTTACAAAAGCTGACTGCAATTTATTTATTTATTATTTATTTGTTAAGCTTATATCCCGCCCATCTTCCCAAGAGGGAACTCTGGGCGGCTTACAATAAAAACCAAGTAAAACAAGCAGGGGCAATAGAAAATGGATAGCGGGCAGGACCCAAGCAGAGATAGTGTGGGCAATAAATAAATAAATAAATAAATAAATAAATAAATAAATAAACAAATAAATAAAAACTAAGTAAAAAGGTCGCCAAACGCCTCCCTGAAAAGGTCTGTCTTCAGGGCCTTTTTGAAGGCGGGCAGGGACTCTGCTAGGCACAGCTCACTGGGGAGATGGTTCCATAGCATGGGGCCCACCACAGAGAAGGCGTGGTCACGCGTACATGATTTCCGCGCCTCTCTGGGTGTGGCCACGCTCAGTGAGCGTGCCTGCACCAAACTCGTGGGTCTGATCCCAGTTGATCTCTGGGCCCAGGCTGTGGAGGGCTTTGAAAATCAAAACCAGGACCTTGAACCTAATCCGGAGGACAACAGGTAGCCAGTGCAAGCGAGCCAGAACTGGGGTGATGTGCTCGAATCGACGAGCACCCACCAACAGCCTGGCCGCCGCATTCTGCACCCGCTGTAGCCTCCGGACCAGGGTCAAGGGCAACCCCACGTAGAGGGCATTGCAATAGTCGATCCTCGAGATCACTAGGGCCTGCACAACTGTCCTCAGGGAGGACTCATCGAGGTACTGGCGGATCTGGGTGATCCTGCGGAGATGGATAAAAGCGGCCCTGGAAGCAGCCATCACCTGGGCTTCCAGGGAGAGGGCTGAGTCCAGGACCACGCCCAGATTCCTGGCCCTGTCCGTAGGCTGGAAGGAAACACCCCCCAGTTTAGGGAGGGGGCAATTGTACCCAGACAAGGGCGCCCCGAAGAACAGAACCTCCGTCTTCTCCGGATTCAGCTTGAGCCGGTTATTTTAACATATCTTTTTATCTAGGGGAATCATGTTCGGTGTTTGCACAAGAAATTAATTATTTTAACATAAAAAGGTTAAATATCACATTGTTTTCCATAGCAATAGGGTGTTTTCAATATGGGGTGTTTTAGGGTCAAGCGAGTGAATAACACAAAGTGATGGTGATAGTTTGACAGCATTGCATATGAAAATGGATTCTGGGTGCATCCTGCATTGCTCCCTGCCCTCTCCCAAAGCTCCCGGCTCCTGTCTTGTAAGTTTTCTGATGATCAGCTTCATCTCTCGCCTACACACTCCAGGCAACCAGCTGCTAACCCCATTATGCCGCTGACTCACCCCCAGATCTGACAGCGTGACATGTGGGGAGGGGGGTGAGCTGATCTTTCAGTAACTGCTCGGTAGGGAACATTGACTTCACTCTCGGGAGCAGAGCCACCCCTGGCATCTTCTATTCAGTACCAACCTTACATGGAGCCTTTGTCTACATCATCTAGATCTGTATGCAATATGCTTGGAGCCATAGCAATTTTTCTTTTTTTCTTTTTTAAATTGATGCTTGGTCCCTGGAGGATCTGTGTGGGTTTGACATAAATTTCAGCAGACTTTTAGTACCTGATTTTAAATCTGCTGCTTTTAAAGGTTTTTATAAGTGCTGCTCTGAAATGTTCTCCAGCTGTTAGTTGTCTTGCTCGCTTGCTGAATTGCAACTTAATGGTAATTTTATTGATTATTTTGTGTTTTTACTTGGGCGTATTGCTTTGAATTGTTTGTTTTAGGAAAGAGGACAATCCGAGTAGCAGTTGTCAAAGCAGTCTCACCACTGCAAGAGTAGCAGGAGTAGGAATAGAGTCAAAGTAGATGCTAGAGAGCTCACTGTAGGAAGTGACACTTCCTGAAATGTAAAAAACCTTGTGATCACAATGTTTCCTGATATCTTGTAGTTTGTAAATTAGCTCACTTTGTTTTGTGATTGGCCATTTGGGGTTTAATTCTGGCTTAGTTTGCATTCTCATTGCTCTGATATGATGCCAGGAGAGGATTGCATGGTTGAAACACTATGATTTCATCTTCCAGTGATATGCTAATTATAGCATCTGATTTGACCCTTAGTGAAAACAACTGAGGACTCTTGCTTGCTACAGGTTAGTGTTGGAAAGGAGGAGTTATTATGCCATCGACCATCTGTTATATATTCAGATACATTGGAGAAGAGGTCCAGGACATTTCTTAGCAGAATGAGCCATGGGGACCTGAAAACATAGCAGCCAGGCATACCACCTTTTGGAATGCCACTAAAGTTGCTTCCCATCCCCACCCCATGTGATGAATTTTAGCGCCTAACATTAGTGAACTACACCCAAGTGTGCCACAGTCTCCTAATCTAAGTTTAGATAAATTTTGAGAATATGCCATTATAATGTGTAGAAAGGAATATTTTTGTAAATAGCATACAGAGGAAGGAATATGTGCAGAATCTTTTAAACACCACCTTGTTCTTAACCTCCAATAATGCTGGCTCTGTACTATTTTTACATAATCTGCCAATGCATGCTTCTCTTCCTCAACTGTCTGCTTCACTTGCAAAAGACCTCAACCACCTAATTTTCTAGGTAAATGCAGCCTGTCAACATCACTGGCTGTATTATTATTATTATTATTATTATTATTATTATTATTATTATTATTA
>JAHTLZ010000275.1:18285680-18322958 GCA_023846285.1 Phrynocephalus versicolor | reverse complement strand
GTGTGTGTGTGTGTGTGTGTGTGTGTGTGTGTGTGTGTGTGTGTGTGTGTGAATATATTCATTTAATATGAATTCTAAAGCCTCTTTTTTGGTTCTTTCATTTTGGGTTTCTCATTTTAGTTTCCCGACTTCCCCCAAAGTCTGCTAATTATCAAAAAGTGCTCAAAAAGGAGGGAGGTAAGGCAACAGAGAATGAATCTACTCCAAAAGAAGGCAATAGTGTATAAGAAGGGGAAAAACCTATACAGGCACACTTTATAAGGAGAAGAAGCTGCACCACTATGCATACTACCAGTAGTGGCTGCAAAGGTGCTTTTCCAAGTAAGATACCTTACCACTCCCAGTTTTGTGCACACAACAACAACAACAGCAACAAAAATAACAAGGTCTTCACTCACCTACTCACTTATTTAAAAAGCAGTAAATCATCCAACAATTGCACCTCTGATAGCCGTGATTTCCAGATCTCCAGATGATCTCATATAGTCCAGCCTCATATAGTCTATACATAATATCCCCATCTCTGCTCTCATAGAGCCTTTTCACACGACCCCTAAGATCCACTGGCCACTTAAATTCGGACCAGAGATCTTAGGGGTTAGTCGTTGTTCCCACCCCCTCCGCACTCCTGGCTGCTGGCTGCGTGAGGGGAGGGAGAAAAAAAGAAGAAAAGAATGCCGCTCACCTCCGTTCTGCCATCCCGGCACTGCATTCAGATCTCTTAAAGGAGCGGGGGGCAAAAAAAGAACAAACAGAAGCAAGGAGAGCCAGGCAGTCACTACGTTATATCCGCATCAGGAATTTTCACCTCCTGAGAGCAGGTACCTGAAAGGTGCGCTGGGACGCACTTAGGTGGGCGTGGTCGCGCTTAATTATCTGTAAACTCTGGAGCTGGTGGGGAAACAATTTTAAGCTCCGGAGCTGGCAGCCATTTGTGGCGGAGTTTAAGGGTCGTGTACAAATACCCATAGTTCCTTAGAACACATGAAGTTCTTGTAAAGTTACACCAGCCGTTAATAAATTGCATGGCAACTGAGAGAGAAAAAGAAGCAATGTTAATAAATCAGTGTGGAGATTTATTAACTTACACCGGGCACGATTTTCTTTTTCCATGTTCGGAAAGCAAAAAAGTTGGGGATTGAGGGAGAGACCGAAGGGAAAAGAAGTCTTTGTAACTGGATTATTTTCAAATCCAAATAAATATTTTACCATACCAAACACATTGGTAAAATCTTCTTGACATTAAGCAATCACATGTTAAAAATGCAATGAATAGCCTTTGAGGTGGGAGGACTACATGGTTGTGGGGAAACCCTTGCTCAAGTGTGGAATGTGGAATGCTCTTGGAGGTCTGATTGACGCCCAAGATGGCCTTATTAAAATTTAGCTACTTGGGTAGGCTTTGAGGGTTCAGGATTCACAGCTTTTATTTGTTATTTCTGTGTTTTTATCTTGATTATGTTAAATTGTTTTACTATTTTTAAATTGCTTGTAAGCTTTTCTACCAGCTGTACTTTGCCTCGCAACTTTGGCTACAAGGTGGGACAAATATATTTAAATAAGGAAGTAAATAAAAGGCCATGTAAAAATATGTTTGTGAAGATTATCAGTCATCCAGGTGAATTTATCTGGAAGTTGAGTCATGGCAACTGGACTTGTGAGATTGAAATGTTTCGCTGCTCATCCAAACAGCTAGTTTCAAGTTGTCCATTTTATAGTTCACGTTGACCTCTTGTCACCCTGGTCTGAAATAGGCTTATACGATGAACAATGGCCTGAATAGGCTCCTTAGGTAGACAACAGTCTCAATAACCTTAAGGTGAACAATGACCTAGGTGGTGAAACCCATAAACCCTTGTAAAAAGCAGTGTAATTCAAGGTAGTCTAAATTTTTCTTTCTTTGTAACAATAACACCTTGAAGAGACAATCATTCCAACTCTGTCTGCAGTCCTATTGGCATAATTTTATACCACCTACCGGTAACTAGAAATATTTCATCAGTCTAAAACTGTAGTATTTAATTTAATTCAAAACTTCCTATCCCACCCCTCCTTTCAGATTCCAAAGCTTCCTAGGGCTTCTTGTCAACCAGGGCAGTTTTTGAGAGTTTGCCAACAGGGATCAGGACCGTTGCTGCTGATCCAGAGGTGATATTTCACTATTAAAGTCTCCTCTCTCATCCCAATCAATCAATCAATCAACCAACCAACCAACCAATCAATCAACCAACCAACCAATCAATCAATCAACCAACCAACCAACCAACCAACCAACCAACCAACCAACCAACCAACCAACCAACCAACCAACCAACCAACCAACCAACCAACCTTTATTGGGATAAAAAACAACAACAACACAGTTACAATACAAGTTTAAAAACATATTGTTAAATTACAAAACTGGCAATTCAGTGCATCTCAGCCTCCCAAGGTGTTCCCAAGGCAGAAGGGAGCCCTAGGACGCTTTGGAACCCGAAGGAGATAGCTAGGAAGCTTTCAACTAAATTAAATTGAATACAGTATTACTGTGTTGCCATAGACTGAGTGACGACTTTATCCTACTTGCATGGTAGAAAGCCTCTTGGAGCAGTAGTTAAACTGCCGCACTGCAGCTATAACTTTGCTCATGACCTGGGGCTCAATCCCAGGTAGCCGTCTCATGGTTAGACTCATCCTTCCATCCTTCCAAGATTGAGGTCAGTAAAATGAATACCCAGCGTGCTAGTTGCGGGCAATGTGTAGCCTGCATAAATAAATTGTAAACCGCCCGGAGAGTGCTCTAAGTGCAATGGGCAGTATATAAACAGAACACTTGCTTTTAAAAATTACACCAAGACAGATTTTCAGTCCATATGTGTGTGTTATTGCTCAGCCATCATAAAGCAGCAACAGAAAGTCAAAGGAAGACACCACATCACTCTTAAAGATGATTTCCTCCTGAATAGTGTCTTGATTGTTCATGATGTAGCACAATGGAAAGTCTTTAAAACAGCATAGTCATAATTCACCTGAGTTTCTGCCAGTTCCAGCATCACCAGACTCTTCATGAGTGCAACTGATTCTGACAAATACAATTGGACCCACCAATTGCTAGTAGTGGAGATATAAACCTCCCCCTCATCTTTTTAAAAAAACATAACCCCCCTTGAAGGTACTAAAAATAAATAAATAAAAAGTAGCATATAGTTTACTCCATAAGACACTGTGTCTGAAATCTTGCTGCTAAGAAAATTCATAATGTTTAGTTCATTCATAGTAGGTAAAGAAAGAGGCCTTGGTACAATTCTTGTGTGCACTCCAAATAACCAGGGTGCAAATTCTCTTTGTTGCCTAGGAACACACTGAATTTTACTAACTTGCTTGTGCTAAGCAACAGGATTTCAGCCTATATGTACATTTCTTAGGTTGCACTGCCATCTATGTGCACTTATTTTTTAAACTGAACATTTTCTTCCTACAGTGTCTGGAAGTTGAGTCATGGCTACTGGACTTCTTTTTGAGAGATAGAAACGTTTCGCTGTTCATCCATGAAGCTGTTTGGATGAACAGCGAAATGTTTCTATCTCTCTCAAAAAAAGTCCAGTAGCCATGACTCAACTTCCAGATAAACTCACCTGGATGACTGAGAATCTTCACAGACATCTTCCTACAGTACTTGCTTTTTGAGACATTGGATTGTTGGAAAGGGCAGAAAAGCTACTGTAATTCCTGCAAGAACAGTTACTGCTACATATCCACCCCTAATTTATGTTTTATCCTGTAATGATTAATGGAAGCTACTCTTCTTATATCTCTGCAGTGCTCCTGAATGGAATTATATTGACCCCAAGCAAAAGAGTGCTCTGGATAAACAAGCCGATGATGGGGAATTTTGGTGAGAATCTAGTTTTCCAATGGACAATGCTGACAAATGTGCTTTTCGTAATCAATCTGTTGTGCCACACACCAGCTTTAAGGGAGGAGTGTGTTGAACTCCCTGCTTGGATCATGACTTGTTCTCATGACATTTTGTGGGCTGAGGCAAAAAACAGAATGGTGTCACCCTTCATCTTACATACATGAGCCAACTGGGCTGGTGGAAACACATGGTCTTTCACCACCCCTGAGGGCAGTGGACAAATCTGGGGTTGCATGTGAGGCTGTGTGAGACCTACAGCTCTGACCTCCAAGAGAGGAACTTGGCAAGGACTAAAATTCTGCCTTAGTTGCCTCTAGTATCTTCCATCTTTTCCTGGGGGCTAATAATAGACATGTAAGGGAACATTGTCATTAGCAATCTACCAGGGGAGGAAAAGGCGAACTACTATCACTGCCCAGCATGCCACATCCTTGAGAAACATCAAAGCGCCCTGCTCCATCTCTGGACCACTAGTCTTAAAAAATTAAAGAAACAAAAACAAATGAATGTATAGTAGTACCCTCCCCCATCCGTGGGATCTATTTATATTTATCTACCTATAGGTAACTAGAAGGAGCCAGTGACCAATACAGTGTTCAATACTTCTACATCTGTGGGCGCCTTGGAAGTGATAGTCATACTGTATTTAGGGTCAAGTCTAGTTTTGTCTGATGTTTCTTTGCTTGGCTTAATACCACACCTAACTGCAAGTCTAAACAGATAGCAAAACGATGACGTTTCTATTTATAGGTCACTATTCCTTTGTGGTGGCAGCGTTCAGGATAGTAGGTCAGAACTTTGGTTTGAAAACCAAGGATTCAAATGTATATCCTGGGCTAATTTAGCCACGATAAACTGTGGAGAGTTAGACTGACAATAATCTAATAAATCTAATTAGTCTGACAATAACCTAATAAAAACATTCCAGTGTTCTTTTATATATTGTACATGTGTTCAGAGGTTGTCAGCAATTGTACTCATTTCTAACAATAAGGCGAATGGGATGCTTGTGTGACGTAGACTGCCAAGGTTCTGTTAACTGAGCCAGTTGGGGCAATTTGGTTTTAGCAGTTCCCCATCAACAAGAAGTGGTGAAGAATTAGGCTCTTTAATAATTCATTGATTTAAAACAGTCATTGGATAGGCCATGTCAGACATGGCTCATAATCTATTTCAGTGTAACTAATGAATTGCATGGAGACTGGATTTAAGAATGCTGGCCACTGCAATTTTTTTTTGTCTTAAATCTATATGAGCACATTCCTAGAGGTTTTAATTCTTTGTAATGCCCAATCATTCCGGTGATCCAATTGCTTCAGTAGCAAAATAGACCAATGGCAGCGAGATATGGCTGTGCTCCAGATTCAGTAAGCACTCGCTTGTGTGTTCTTACGGCGGCAGGATGTCTTTGGCCGATTTTCAGAAGCAGTTCACGAGACTTGACATCTGCAGTTTGACTCCTGATGCCCTCACAAGTGATCACCTTCATAAATGGAGCATGACTTTGTTTAACGGAAGCTGGCGACGGGGCTCTACAGCCGGTGGCTGCCAAAACTATCCAGGTAATGTATTCAGGAAGAAGAAAATCACTAACCCTCGTGGCTTCTGACAGAAACAGTTTTGTGTTAGACGATGGCATGGCGATGGTTTCAGCGCTTACCCTCAGCGCCTGCCAAGAACGGATTTCTTTATGTGATATAGGATACCTTTCCTTTCCTGTTTTTCTTCCAAAACTGGGACTCACGCCATCTTACAACAGCATTAACTGAAAAGCCACAGGTAAAAATCCCATAAGCAATAATATTAATACAATCTGAAATAAATTAAAATATTAAAGCTCACTGGCTGAACTCCTGTTGCTCCTGGTGGAGAGGTCCTCAGGGAGGTATGCCAAGGCAATGCACACTGTATGCCTGATTGTGCAACTGATTGTACAACTAATTGCACAGTTGTCTGTGGAACTGCTTGTTGGTTATGCCTTCTGCATTGGTGCAGATTTTGCAACTGCTTTCACAGCTTTGCAGATACAACAGGATTTTGGCCCAAAAAATTAAAATCCATTTAAAACCATTGGTAAAAGCAGAAATTTATGAATTAAAAAGTACAATGCCCACATGTTAGAAAGCCTTACTTAGCAGCCAGCCAAAAATGCAAAACAAAAACAAAAAAACAAAAACAATACAAATACAAAAACAAAACCCACTCGGCTTGTGAGGAGAGATGGTCACATAAACGCCTCTGAGGGAAGTTCTTGGGGGGGGAATGGTTCTCCCCAGTAAACCAAGGTGAGGTGCATTTTTCTCAGAGCCAGACAACATATTTTGCCATGTGAGGCAGAAAACATCACAAGCACCTCTCCTTCCATCCAGAACAAGAATGCAATAAATACAAAGTAAATTGTTAGCCAGTGTGCTGTGATGTAGAATCCAATGAGAAAAAGAGGAGCCTGCAGATTCTCTCACAGACTTTCTGTTTCAGCCAAACTGGGAAACCTCATAAGCAATAAATGTTGAAGCTATTTGGCCCAGGAAGGTACTAGCATATTCTTTTTTTAACAGCTCAGGGAAATTGCTTCATAAGATTATACCAAAGCATATCGTAGGTGAAAACTCTGTTAACCAAAGAAGTACACTCACCCCCCGCCATTTTGCAGTTCAGGTACTGTGGTACCACTATATTGTGGGATTGCAGTACCTGCGGGGGGTGGGGGGAGCAATCGCATTGCTTCCCGCCACCCCCCCTCCGGGAGGCCTCGAAGCTGTGCAGGGGGGGCGGGGGGAGCGATCAAATTGCTCCCTGCTGCCCCCCCCCCGACCTGGCCGGGAGGCCTCGGAGCCACGGGGGGGGGAGGCGGCAGGGAGCGATTACATCACTCCCCGCCCCCACCCACCCCTCTGATCGCCCTCTGCCCCCACCCAACCCGCTTCCACATATCGCGGATTTTCATGTATCGCAGGTCGGGTGGGTCCCTAATCCCCGCGATAGGCGGGGGGTTACTGTAACTTTTCTGAGCTCTCTTTAGCTATACCTACCGAATCTTAATATTCTAGGCAAAAATCAAAGACACAAAACAAAACAAGACAAAAATATGTAGCACTCTAAAGACTAACTATTATAATAAATAATAATTAATAAATTGAAACTCAATCCAGACAAGACGGAAGTGCCGTTAATGGGTGCTTTACTGGACAGGTTAGAGGGCCATCTTCCTGTCTTGGATGGGGTTGCACTCCCCCTCAGGGACAGGGTCCGCAGCTTGGGGGTGCTCCTGGAACCCGGTCTAACTCTGGAAGCCCAGGTGGACTCGGTGGCCAGGGGTGCCTTCCTTCAGCTGCAGAAAATATACCAGCTCCACCCCTACCTAGATGAGCAGAGCCTCATGACAGTTATGCATGCACTGGTAACATCCCGTATTGATTACTGCAATGCACTTTACGCGGGGCTGCCTTTGAAGACAGTCCGGAGATTGCAACTGGTTCAGAATCGTGCGGCGCGGCTGGTAAGTGGTGGAGCCGCCAGGGATCACATCACCGATTCTGCGTAACCTGCATTAGTTACCAGTTGCTGTCCGAGCCCAATTCAAAGTGCTTGTTTTGACATATAAAGCCCTAAACGACTTAGGACCTAGATACCTGAAGGACCCCCTCCTTCCATACGAACCTACCCGGCAATTAAGATCGAGCCAGGGGGCCCTTTTGAAAGAGCCGTCCCTCAAGGAGGTGAGAGGGATGGCTTGTAGACAAAGGCCCTTCTCGGCAGCTGCTGCCAAGTTATGGAATGCCCTCCCTATTGAGATCCGCCTGGCACCAACACTGATGACATTTCGGCGCCAGGTAAAAACCTTCCTGTTCCAGAAGGTTTTTAATTGATACAATATAGATTGTGGGTCCACTGATGACAATTTTAGGATAATGATTTTAATATAAGGTTTTTATTACTGCTTGATGATTTACTGATATTTTATTTATAACTATTTTAAATTGTTTTAATTCTTTGATTGTAAGCCGCCCAGAGACCTTTGGGAAGTGGGCGGCATATAAGTTGAATAAATAAATAAATAAATAAATAAATAAATAAATAAATAAATAAATATTTCAATGTAAGCTTTTGTGGATCAGGACCACTTCTTCGGACATATAATAGCAGAATGAGATGTTCAATGGAATATACAATGGAATATAAGTTTCATACTGTACCAATTTGATTTTTGCCTAGAATTTTTCCATAGACTAACATGGGTACCTCTTCCAAAACTGAATCTGAAAAGATACACCTAAGTTCCCTGTGCTGTCTTTTCATTGATATAAGATGTATTGGATTCAACAAGTCATATTTCTTCTTCTCTACTATTATTTAAGATTTCTTAATCAGCAATAACTTACAGCAAGTAGCTCTCAGATCATTGTTGCAATAAAATGTTGCAGCCTAAGACTGACTCTATAAAAGAGACAACAACCTTTTGTTTGCAAGAGCTGAGCAGGCATGCGGAGGGCAGCGTATTTTGGAGGCCACATATTCATGGGTTTGTCATAAGTTGGATGCAACTTGATGACACATCATGGCATCAAAATTGCAGCCTACAAGGTGGACATGATAAAGCCAATGTGATGAGTTATGTTCTTGAAAGAGAGCCATAATTCACTGTGTGCAGTTTTTCACCCTTAAATATTTCTGATCAGAAGGGCTCTGTTATATATGACATTTGAAGATCGAACTCTAGTGCTTGTAATACTATTTTCATTGCTTTTTATATTTGTTTTCCTATATCACTGTTATTTTAAAAGACTCTTTATACATCTTATTCCATTTTCTGTATGGTAAAACTGAATAAATATGCACTAAACAATTGCATATATTAACAGCCTAGCTAAGTTTTATTTTCATTTGTTTAATGATAAATTAATTTCTAAATCCACTGCTGTGTGGGGTTCTGGTTCTAACATGTAATTAAGATGAATAGCAATATGGTGTGGGTTAATTAAGCATTTTCAAAATGATTTCAAGTAGAAAAATAGTTGTTTTGTGAGATAATAAAACCATGATATTAGTAAGAGCCATTCCTGAAAACAATTCATAATGTAAATATGTAACTCTGAAAAGCTTCATGGAATGTAATCTTGTTATAATAATTAAACCTTGCAAATTCAGATAATTTAGTATTTCCAAGGACCCTTGTTTGTATAAAACCAGTGCCATATTTCACTGTGAGGTGGTGCTGTAAATTAGTTCTGAGACACCCTATGGCGGGGAAGGATCACGGAGAACCACATGTCTCTTTTACAAAATTAATCTAAACTAGGAAATTGATAGCTTCAGGTAATTAAAGTTTTGGCTGTAATCAGACATAGCAACAAACTGAGCATCTTCTGAGGTCTACGCTTATGATCCTCTCAGGACTGGAGAACAGTGGTTGTGCTGAAACCACCGGCTAAATTGCTTGGGGGATTGTGAGAAAATGTAGTCCAAAAACAGTGTCATTCCAAGCCTCAACCATGGATATATTTCTTAGTTCACCATGGCCACTTTGTCAGCTGGAACTAAAACTACCCTGCCGTTACTAAGCAGTGAATTAGGAGGACTTCCACTGTGCCCTCCAGCTGCTGCTTGTTTGAAAACTCTTTTTGTCTTGGTTTTGTTTTGTTTTGTTTTGGTAAATGTGGGGTGTGGTTCTTTACATCACTTATACTTCACCCCTACTGTATACTTATGGTGCTATGGGGGTTTGAGGTTTCTGAGACAGCTGGGTGTATGTATGAAAGAGGACCCTATGGACGGTTGTGTCTTGTGTACACCAAGATCATTAGAAAGTCCCAAGAGGTTCTTGAAACGCTCAGGTATCCACTGCCCATTTGTTAGTACCTCACTATACAGCAGGTTAAATGTCTGTTAAGTGGCCATGTGCCTTTGGAGGCTGTGAGCCATCATTAACAAGTAGCAATATATCGGCATGTAAGGGAACTTTACAGGGGGGTTGCTCCTCTGCCCAGATCCATCTGTCTTGAGACATCCGCAGCTGCTGTTAACTGGTATCTGGAGGAGTTAGTTCCCCTTCTAAATGGTCTCTTTAATAATCTCCCAGCCTGGCTGTATTTACTTACCAAATTCACCAAAGCACCTTCGTTTAAATAATAAGTAAAAGCTTTTATTTAACTGATGAGGTTTCACAGGAATATTGTCTTACTGAAAAATAAAAACACATGATTTCCCTTCCTAGCATAAAGAAATCTAAAGCAAGCTTCAGAGGCAAATGCCTCACTAAAGACTACTACATTGTTAAGCATTAGCGATAGTCCATATGCAGAAAACCATTCAGGAAAAATCTTTCTCCCTGTCTCTCTCTGTCTCTCTTCACAGCATGGGAAAACCAGTCTCATGTCTTCTTAGGCCAATGAGTTCACTTGCTTCTTAGATTGAATGCATCTTCGGGCTTTGCTTACATTCCTTCATGATTTCAGATATACAGCAGTCTACGCATTGCCGCTTAATATTAGAGATGTTTACCTTTGGCCTTAAAGACAGGCTTCTTCACTCTTCATTTACGTTACAGGGCTTGAACAAGGCTGCAGTCGAACAGATTGTACTTAGGGAGGGGTTGTTTTGAAGTTTTGTTTGAGAGCTGTATCTTACTGGATCTGCCCAGTTCTAGTTTTCTGCAGATTAAATTACTCACTTATGTTAATGACTGTGGCTTTTCTTACTTGGTTATGACTCCCCAGGCAATAACTTTTACTAGTTTAATTTGATAGCAGGACATTGTACAACTTGGGGAGGGAAGGGAAGCATAGTCTGCTTTGATGTAACAGGAAGGCCAGGCCAGAAATCAAATCAAAGCTTGCTCTTAAGAATGCTCCCCTGGGGTTCCACCAATGGTAAATGTGGCTGTATTCGTGGCAAAGACATTCTGCTATCATTGCTCTGCCACATCCTGACTGCACTTTGGCCTTTTTAGCAACCTACTGGACCAATCCTCAGTTCAAAATTAGGCTGGATGAGCCAGATGATGGCCATGACGGAAGTGCAAGTGAACCATGTTGCACTGTGCTGGTGGGCTTGATGCAGAAGAATCGCAGGAGGGAGAGGAGGATGGGAGAAGGGCTGCTGAGCATTGGCTACTCCATGTATCAGGTATGCAGGTTATTCCTCCATATTATGTGTCCATTAACATGAAGGTGGAAGAACAGTCCCTTTGCCCAGCAGACCACATCTGGAAGTGGTGAGTCATTTGGCATGGTTGGAGCTAGTGATGGGTGTGGCCTGGACTCCCTGTGGGTGAGACCAAGGCAAGTGTGTCCCTTACACAATCACATGCACACATAGCTACCACTCTCCTCTCCCTCTCTTCCAGACACAATCTCATTCACATCCACTCACACCGGCATATATGTAGCCACACTCTCATACATTATACACCTTGCACTTGCTCTCTCTCTCTCTCTCTCACACACACACACACACATAAATGCACACAGTTTTCTCCCAGTTGTCAAGCACTCATACACATTCATAGGGAGGACTGATGCATAGTAACAAAGGACTGACATCTTTCATGAACTCTTCTCCTATGCCAGCTGCCCTTTTTCCAGTGCAGCCGTTGATGGAAAAGGATGCTTACTCTAAAGCAGGCATGTCCAAATTTTGGCCCTCCTGATGTTTTGGACCACAACTCCCAGAATTCCAAGCCTGTATTTCCAATGGCAAAGGACTATGGGAGTTGTGGTCCAAAACATCTGGAGGGCCAGTCACATGCCTCTGTAGGCTGATTGTGAGACATACAGAGGTTGGTGTTCATTAAGGATCATTCTTGCCTATTGTCCTGCCCAGGAAAATTGTGCTTTGCTTCATTAACCAACTAGCCAATCAATAGGCTTGTGGAAAGCACATTTGGGAGGAGACTATTGATGGTAATAGTGCCCAAGTTTAGTGATGGCAAGGGAGTTATTTGGTAGCAATAGGTTGGACATCCATGTGACCATGCTGAGCATCACTACGTGATCAAAGGGCCACCGCTTATCCCTACGAGCTCTAGATACTTACTATACATTGTGACATTTCTCCTCTTTCTCTAGATCTTTAGTGGGACCTCAGCTTAGTGGCAGAGTTTGAAAATGAAATATTTTTCAACTACATATTGTGGAATCCAGATAATGGCAGCATTAGCCATGCTGCCTGAAGGATTCTGGAGGACACAGGGCAAAACAGTAAGATCTTGAAGTGGTAGTGAAGCAGCGCTGCCAACACTAGATCCCATCACCTGACTGGAAATTGGGAAAAGTTGCTGCTTGTCACAATAGACAATGTTTGGATCAATAGTATAGCTCAGAGGAAGACAGCTTTATGTATCCATAGTATAAAAGTAAATTTGATTTACCACCCTAAGCCTCTCTAGAGTACTTATTATACCCTCAAAGGTCAGCTGCAAATCATCCTTTAAAGGTTTCAGATTCTCAACCAAGATGCAGGATGACATCAATAAATATGTTTGAGACTCTTTGCAAAGTATGAGGATAACATGAGCCTGCATGCCATAAGACCATATCCAGTTTTTCCAGCCATGGCAAAGAGTTTGGAAACAAAAATGGTACAAGAGTATTGTGCATTTGGATGCAATGGCCTGAGAGACGCAGTGTTTAGGTGGATGATGGAGAACTGGTTATTTTCAGCTACTCTGTCAAAGTGTGCAATACTGTATCGTAATAAAACCAATTCTTGAAAAACAAAAACAAACAATTTAAAAAACATGCACCTTGACTGTTTACTTAAATAATTATGCTTGTATGGTGCTATAATCAACATTCTTCATGTAAACACATTTGCCTTTATAAGAAGCTTTAATGGCGATTTAATTCTGATAACGGGGTAATATATATCCTCCTTTACCCGTGAAAAGCAATTTGGCCATCTGCCAGATCACTAAACTTGGCAACTACTTACAGCTTGACTATACATGGGGGTGGGGATAGGAAATATGTCTTTGGAGTGGGCTGATTCACATCCCCCCCCATGGAATAAGTGATGTAATGGGAAATGCTAATCAGCTTTGCATTTGTAATTTTTCCTCCTCACCAGAGATCTGTCTAGTTTTTAGAAAGGCGAACACTTTCATTTCAGTTCAAGTATGTGATCACTTGAACGGATGCAGAAAGGAAAGACCATCTGAGTGCATGCACGGCACACATAGACATAATGGTGCTTTGCCCAAACACCTTCCTCCTTCACATACCTGTGCAGGCGCACATGCACACGAACACACACGTGCGTGCACGCACGCACACACACACACACACACACAAGCAGTGCCAGTACTCACTCTCTATCCCAAATAGAACTGCAGTATCAAGACTTATCCTGAAAAAAAACTGTATATTGTAGCTGCTTAAATTGAAGAGAGGAGAAAAGGGGCACATTGCCTTCTGTGGGCAACTCATCTCTTCTCACACTTGTGACACCCCCCCCAAGCCCTGCTCTCTTTGCTCCCTGCTGTGGAGTTCCTGGGCTTCAGAGCACCCCGCCCCCGGTGTGGATTTTTGAATCAGACAAAAATGACTTAGTTCTCTCCTTGAGGTGGCAATGTTGCTGTTAATGTTTTGGACTTGGCCACCAATCCAGAATATGGTGATTGCATTGGATGTAAAAGACCAACCTCTCAACACTATTAAGTTTTCCAATTGATGTTTCATCCAGCTGTTTCAGAAAAAAAGTACATGAATATCATCTTTCATCAGCCCTCCTTTCTGTCTCTTGCAGGTTCCAAAAGAGGTACATACTGTATGCTTTGCTGATAATATCCATTCTCCAAAATCCTGGGGCTAAATCTGTTGACCATCTGCTGCTGCATAAAGGTTGACATTCCCAAACTGAAAAATGTGCTGGTGATACATGGGAGTTTTGCATTTTTTCCTGGGGATGATATTTCCTGGGGAATATGAAGTAGGGTTCGGTGTTGTTTGCTGCCTTCTTTCTTTTCCTTTCATTACACATAGGTGGATGCATGTATCTATTGTGCATATGCACTTGTGTGTGCATGTGTGAGAATTCTATCAGTATGTTGTAGAAAGGAGGACTTAATAATCTATGGCAAATCAATGTGAACCTGAATTCTAATATTATTGGGGGCAGGGGATTAAAACCTTGCAGTTAATACTACATTAATTTCTAAGTAGAAATAGACTATATTATAATTGGACTAGAAATATTGCCACAGAAGAAAAAAATGCCTCAAAGAAACGTTAAATATGCTTTGCAACTCATGAACAGTGTTGGTACAGATTTATATTATCAGTGCTAAAAAAGATGCTGGAGTTCCAGACACTAAGTTAGTAGATTAGCATTTAAGTTGTATAGGAGGAGGGCTATTTTAAAATGTTGTTTTGACATTTGGTGGCAGAATATATTCCTTCATTCTGAGCAAAGCAGCCCACATATTTGACATAAACTGATGGACGTATCAATAGCAACATAACCACTCATCAACTGATGGGAATAAATAAATAAATAAATAAATAAATAAATAAATAAATAAATAAATAAATATGGTGGGTGACCATATGGTATGTACAGCATGTTCTGTTAGACATTGGTTGTTGGTACATGGTTACAGTAAAACATCTGAAAAATGCTATTTTGGATAAACATGGGAAAGCTGGAGAAAAGGTCCCCATCTAAAATTGCTCCTGCTGTTCATGAATGTACACTGTGAGAGAGCAGTACAGCTGTATATATTTACATTCACGAGATATATTGCTTATTCCTTTTGCAAATACTCAGGCTGGACATTCTTAAACACACCTTGAATTAAATCCCACCACTCAAATAAGAAGAATCAGCTTCAGCATGCAGGTTTGTCCTCCTAATCAAATGACTTGCTTGCTGTTCATCAAATTAAACATATGGGCAAACTGGAGAGGGCATATACTTCACTGTGGATTGGGCAGTTCCTAATGTAGTGTTAACTTTTGCTATCTAGTGTGTATGACTTATACAAAAACTTGTCTGGAATGTTTGTTAAGCTCTGTGTAACAAACCTGTATCGATATTTGAAAATAATTTTTCTACTCGCGCTCTTCTTACCAGTTGGAAAGTCAAACTGATGTTCATCTAGGTAGAGATTTCTTCTCAGCCAACAGACCAGCTGCTCGTTCTGATACATATGTCAACTTGCGTGGCATTTCGGGCCGCTTCCACCTGCCTCAGGGAGAATACCTCATTGTGCCATCTACCTTTGAGCCATTCAAAGATGGAGAATTCTGTCTCAGAGTCTTCTCCGAGAAACATGCTAAAGCTCAGTAGGTATCTTCTACCAGCAAGTGGGCTGTGGATTTTAGCTGTGGATATCCTTCACTGGCGGGAAGATTGACTAGCTAATACATAAGATGCTTTCAAAATCTGCAGTTCTACCATTCTCTGTGGTCAAAACGACCATTGCATTTTGCATGCAACATCTGGAAAATGTGTTACATTCAGGTTCCTGTTTCATATTTCATCCCCCTCTTTAACAGGTTTTCTATTATATTGTCTTTCCCTAATTTCATCCACACCTCTTTAGCTTGTTCATCTTGTTCTGTTTGCAGGCAAATAAATCTTTACTTGGAAATAGTTCCATTTTAGGATCAGTGTAAACATTCAGTCTGAGTTTCAGGAGGAATTTTAGGGAAAAGGAAAAAAACAATTTGTAGGATTTGGCACTGGAGCCCAAAATGAGAATTTTTATCATACTATACATAGTATTTTTCTGTCTTTTTATGGTGCCTATATTTGCTGCCCAACAAGACAATCAGAGAGTTATCATGGTTGAGTCTTGGAGCTAAAATAATAAATACACTGCCAAAGATATAAAAACAAATGTTGCATTAAAATTTTCAGCAGAGGAAGACCTCAAATCAAAGACAGTACAACTGAAAAGATACAATATAAAAGAAATGAGCTAATAATTCAGATGTTAGGGTGGCAGTTTTTAAATTCCTGAGAGAACAAACCTGGCATGAAGAAAACTATAAAGAGGGTATAAAATGATTGTGTTTTGGAAGAGTGTTCCAGTTCTGAGGCTACTTCCCCGTATCACTTTTCTAGACAGGAGTACACAATGCTCATCATTTAACAAGAATCTAAGGTTCAACCAGGCATGTAGTGGAGAAGGTGGTGTTTCAGGTAGCTTGGTCCCAGGTCTTCAAGAGAATCCATTCCCTTGGACCTATCTTCCATCCCTGTTGAGCTTATGGTAGACAGTTGAAATTGAAGTGTTCTGAAGGAGCTTTGGTGTCTCAAGAGTAGTTCTTAAATTTGTCTTTTGGAAAATATTAAACGTCCTTGGAACCCTTGGTAGGCAAAAAAAATGAAGAATAACTGCTTGAAATTAATAAAATAAAATAAAATAAAATAAAATAAAATAAAATACATGTATTGGATTTAAGTGTTTTTTATTTTATTTTATTTTATTTTATTTTATATTTTATTGTTTTCTGTGATTGTTGTACACCGCCCAGAGTTCCTTCGGGAAGACGGGCGGTAAATAAATAAATAAATAAGACAAATAGTCTTGGATGTAATTATTGTTTTATGGGGTCCAAAATGCAGTCCTTTAGATGTGATTGGGAGCATAATTTGCAGCATTCCTTATCAGTGACTTTGCTTGCTAGGTATGACGGGAGTTGTAGTCCAACAATGTCTTAAGAGCTACTCTTTGTCCCCACCCATGTAAGGGCTGCTTGTCTCCATAGGAGCTTCTCATGCTTTTAAGATCTGTCTCAGACAACTTGTTCTGTGTATTATCTTGGAGTCACCAGGCAAATTAAACAGGAGAGATAAGGCCTTCTCAGTCATAGGGAATTCATGAGGGGCTTTCTTAATTAATCTGTAGATGGAGATTAAAAATATGTTTATTACAACAAACAGTTCATGAATAGTTCTGTTGTTTTAATTAGGCTCTTAAATTGTCATCCTAGATTGCTCCTGTTTTAAGTTGTGCTTATATATAAAGTTTATAATTTTCTGCTTGTTTAATTCTGCTTAATTTTATTGTATATTTTGATACTATCCAGTTAGAGTGCTCTGAGCATAAGAGCATGATTTATAATTATTGTTTTTTTATTTTTCCCCTATCACAGGGAAATTGGTGACACTGTAGCTGCAAATCCATATGAGGTAAATGAATCAAGCAGGGTAACATTTACTGATTTAATTTATGTGGTTGAGACATACTTTGAGATGAGACTTTCACCATGCTCTGACTCATTCATGGAAATGTACTGGGGAAGGCAGTTGAAGCTGCCTTGAAGTTGTGATTCTCCTCTGTTTCCCCACCGCTTTTTTGTCCTACCTTTCAAAAAATCTTGGTGAGGGAAGAAAGGTAGATAGGAGCACAATGCCTTTTGACTGGTAGCAGTAGGAGTCCTTTGTCAAGAAGCACCCACAGTTTCGTTGCTAGGAGAACGGAGGACCATTCTGTATAGTCCTCCATTCTGTATTGTATAATATATACAATATTCTGTATTGTATAATGCATTCGTTGCATTGGTAAGACCTCCTCCACTAACTTTTTTGAACAGCCTACTTGTGGAGAATTGAAACTCTGCTTCTTAGAGCCTATGTGCTAAACTAGGCCTGCCCAACAGGTAGACTGCGGGCTACTGGTAGCCCACAAAGGGTTCAAAAGTAGCCCGCCAGCCATCAATTAAAAATGTGAGGGGATAAGGTATCCACCCCTCTCTGTCTCTGCCGAGCGGGGCAGTTCAAGGGCCATGGCAATTTGAAATCTGTTCCCTCCAAAACATATTAATTGGTTTTCAATGCATTCCTATGGGAAACTGCTGCTCTACTTACAAAAGTTTTTACTTATGAGCATGTGCTCGGATGGGAAAAATTCGTAAGTAGAGGTTTTAGTATAGTAGCCCTCAGGCACTTTGGGCAGGAGAAAGTAGACCTCGGCCTGTTCAAAGTTGAACAGCCCTGTGCTAAACTAGAGGCAATGTTGGCTACTCAGTTATAAACTGTAGTTCCTTAAGAGGTGAAGAATGAGGTCCTCACAGTTGTTCAAGATTCCATTGCATGTTGATTGCACAGACCTAGCAGCTTTGAGAAAAAGAGTATCTGGAAGGATAATGTTTTATTAATGATTTATTCTTTTTTTATGCTTTATGCTGTGAACCTCTGGGAAAATTGGGTGGTCTATAAATATAAATATAAATAAAAATAAATAAATAAATAAATAAATAAATAAATAAATAAATAAATAAATAAATAAATAAATAAATAGAAGGTTTTATCACCTTCTGATTATGAAGACAATATTTTGTGTACTTCAGTCTTATGATCACAATGATGAAAAATGTGGCAGATTTTATCGTCTTTGGCCTTGGCTCTGTATCTTTATAATAGAATACGCATGCAATGTATGTGCAACAACAGAAGGCAGACTTCATAGGCTTCTGTTTCTTTCAGTTTTTCTTTTATTATCATTATTTTGGGCCTTTCACAGGAAGCCTCAGACCAAGGCAATTACTGGTGAAAATGCAATGTTATTTATTCGTAATCACTTCTGTTTTAGCCTCACGTTGAAGACAAGGAGATAGACAGTGAGTTCAAGAGTGTGTTCCAAAAACTTTCTGGGGAGGTAAGAAGGACATTCTGATGTGAATAAAGTTTCAGATTTGTTGTTGTTGTTATTGTTGTTCAGTCATTTGGTCGTGTCCGACTCTTTGTGACCCCATGGACCAGAGCACACCAGGCCTTCCTGTCTTCCACTGCTTCCCAGAAATTGGTCAAATCCATGTTGGTTGCATCGATGACGCCATCCAAGCATCTCATTCTCTGCTGCCTCCTTTTCCTTTTGCCGTCAATCTTTCCAACATCAGGGGCTTTTCCAAGGACTCCTCTCTCCTCATGTTGTGGCCAAAGTACTGGAGCCTCAGCTATAAAATTTTAGAATTAGACCACAACTTTGTAGGTAATAAATGTCCATCTTCACTGGTGGAGATTTCATTCTACTAACACAAATTAGGCTTGATTAGTTTAGGCTTGATGAAGCTTTCCTTCACTGCTTCCAATGGATCAAAATTCAAAACAATTGGTCTTGTTTACAGTGCAGTCCTATGCAGTTCTGCTCAGTAGCTAACTCCCTTAACCTCAATGGGACTTATTACCAATTAAGTGAATACAGACTGCACCCTTAATGGCTTTATTTAGACTTGTGGCCTGCCTTTCCCAAAGACATAGTGCAGACAACAGTGTTGTGCATAAAATTCTATTAATGCACTATGCAACCCCGCTTGGAATCCTGCTGTTTCTTCTCTTCCAGTCCTCTGGATCTATTAGTCCATTAAACGTTCATTTCCCTCCACTGGGAAATGGTCAGTCCCAACACGCACACTTCTATATTTCTCGATAATTCCCTTAGGCAGAAATGCAGATGTTCCTTTCAGAATCACCCAAAATACCATTAAAAAGAAAGATTAGAGGAGTGGGAGCATTTCAGAGAGGGCAAATGGTAGTGGAGTGGATGTGCTTAACTCTTTTCCTACTGTCATTTCCCCCATTCCACATTACCCCCTTACCACTGCTTTTACCACCAAGGAAAGCTAGTTCACTACCTAAAATTGTTTTGGAGGTCCTTGAGCCAATGAAAGGGATAAAAGCCTTTTAAAGAAAGAGAGAACAAAGCACGTATACATGCAAAATTCCACATGAAAGAAAATGGCAGGCATTGTTTGCATCTCTAAAGTTGAAGAATGATAGTAGCTGCAGTACAGCAACATTTAGAGGGCCATATGTTTCTAAACCCTAGTGTATAAAATTAGTCACACAGGGTTCTAAAATGCATGGAAGGCTTGGGTTTTTAATCTGGTTTCAAATGAGGCTCGATTATCTACTTCAAAGCAGGGCTTTGCAAGCAGGTGATCTCAAGATTTCCCATAAGCACCATCTAACATAGGAGTGGTTAACGATTCTGGGTACTGCTATCCAAAATGGGCTCTGTGCCCCCTCTTTATTGTGGCTGGCAGTTAAATCTCTGATTTGTCTCTTTTGTGCAGGACTGTGAACTGACTGCAAATGAACTACAGACTATTTTGAACAGAGTTATATCAAAGCGTAAGTTGCCATCAATGCTTAATCATTGTGCAAGAAGGGCAGAGTAATCACAAACAATAGATACTTAATAGTTACTCACATTTGGAGTAAGCCTGAATATTTCTTCATCCATTTTAACCTGCATTGTAGGTTTTTGTATTGGGGTTCATTGTTAAAACTATATAACTAGTGTGTTGTACAGTTTTGCCTAATGAAAGTAAGAATAAACTGGATATTTCTGTAGCAAAGGGTGTCAGTGTAGGGGATGGAGGAGCAATATGTCCTTTGGTTTTATGCTTGCATTCAAATGGTATGTCAGCACAAGTGACGCCCCAGTTCCTTCCACTGTTATGTGAATTTTTCCCATGCTGCTTAGGGGAGGAGCAGGGGAAGTGAAATTATTATTTTTGCCTATGCTACACCATTGTTGATGCTACGAATCACTTAGATTAATTTTTCTTCTTTGCCTTGTGTGTAGTGCTTTTTTTGGGAAACTGCCAGCAGCTGTAATTTCAATTGACATTTCACACAAAGACAAAGAAAAACTACTAAATTTAATACAGCATGTGATTTATCACTCTGCTAGTGATGCTGTAGCATAGAATTTTTTTTACTTCCCTTACTCCTTCTCAGATAAAAGAGAAGTGTTCAGTTTCTGATATCCTGAGCCCTGCATGATTATTTTGTTTTGTTTTTAGAGTGTTCATGTGATAATAACAAATGAAAGTAAGTACCAGTAATCAGAACTTGGGAAAAGTTATTTGTAGCACTATTAATCATGCGTACACAGAATTTGGGGTACAATCATCTCCTGGTCCCAGGGTGTGTCTCTCTGTGCGTGGGTCTCTCTCTCTCTCTCTCTCTGTATGAGAGTGAGTGTACGACAGTGTCTCTGTGAGGCGTCAGGGACCCAAGGCTCTTTATTGGTAACAGTAAATAAGTACACAAGGGGTGGATACAAGCCTACCTGCCAGGGGTCAGCTAAGCTGGTGAATTCCTGGGAAGCCTCATCTAGAGTGGCAGGGGCAGCTTGTTTGTCCTGCAACCCCCTCTCACAGGCTTCCTGGCTGAGCTGGGGGGACAGATACAGACCAAGCTGGCTTCCTGACTATATGGGCTATGGAATTAATTTCCTTCCATCCGGGGCCTCCCCGCTCAGATAAAGAGGTTTAATGATTCCCAAAGGCCTACTTATGCAGGCCACTGGGGTACTGTCCCCCGGCCCAAGGGGACATCTCTATAATTATTTCGGACTATAACTCCCAGAATACTGGCAATGCTTTCCAGGGAAGTTTAGGATGTGTAGTCCCAAAAAGCAACTTCTTGGATCTCTGTTCACAGTGATAACTGGGAGAATAACAATCACAGGAATGGAGAAAGCTATCCCCTGCATAATTTTGTATGTCTCACTCATATTCCCCCTCAGGCCCCCTTTTTCCAGACTAAAGAGCCCCAAACGCTGCAGCTTTTCCTCATAAACCTTTCATCAGCCCAGCAATCAGTTTTTCCCCCATTTCTTCCTGTGTTCCTGAGTTTCTTTTTTATTTTAATTTTTCTAAAATGTTAGGGTTTTTTTCTCCCATAGCATGAGGGCAATTGCTTTGTCATAGTATCAATAAAAGCAACATCTTGCTTGCTGTGTTCTTGTAATTTTCCTTCGCTGGTATGCCCAGCTGTCCTCTAAAACGACTGAGCAGAAATAAGAAGTATATTTTGTCTTAACTACAAAAAGTACCCATGAATGAAGATGATGTTCCAGTGTTTCTTTGGGAGGCAGATAAATATTTGTGTAAAATATTTTCCACTTTTCTTTATTGTGTAGGACGAGACATTAAAAGTGATGGATTCAACATAAACACCTGCAGGGAGATGATCAGCCTCTTAGATGTATCCTTCACGTGTTAATCTTCTCTCCGGAATTTCCCTTGTGACCTTGTTGACTAGATGAGGGAAGATTTACATTTCTCATTTTCCTGGCACATCTGTCTTCAATTGCTCTTTGGTGTGAGGCATCAAGTGTAGATCTTAGCTGCTTAATACAGCAACGAGAGTTAACCTAGCCAGCTAGCTAGCTGGTTGGTTTGCTGTTGTATTGGGTTTCTTTTCTTTTGTGTGACCACAGGAAAGTGTCTCATTAGTGGTGTAGTGGAGCCTCAGCTTGCAGTGTTGAAGTCTCAGGACTTTTGATTCACAGAGACAATGACATTGTGTTTCACCACCTCAAATGGTGACTTCCTGGTTTACTTGTTTATACCTGCCATCTGCAAAGTAGGTGGAGAGCACTGTGTATGCTCTTAGAAAAGCTAAAAGCGTATTTTGTGGCGGCTTGGCCTTTTGTTAGTTTTACAAAAGAACCTGTTGTTTGTTTGTTGATAATGGTTTTTTTTTGGGGGGGTGTCTTTTTATGTACGTGGCCATAGGAGACTATCCATGCCTACACATTGTCACTCTACCTGTTCATCACTACTTGAAGTCTACAAGAACATATCCACAACAACACAAATTGTGAGCAACATGAGGTCATTATTCTCTTTTCTCCAGTCCTAGCCCTGTTTGTGCTCTACTGCAGCCCTCCCTCCCATTGTTGTTTTTTGCTCAAAAATTTCCTTGAATTGGGTCATTTTTGCCATCTTTGGAGAACTACTGGACACTCCTGGGACCCTCCAAGCTCTCTCTAAAGGAAATGTTCAAAGAATGTATAAGAGAGTGTTTCTTTTTAAAAATTAACCTTTGCAAAATCTTAGCCAGTTTTTTCCACACAAGAAAAACCTGACTCAGCAAATTTACACTATATAGCCACTGCACAACAACTTGGTTAAAACCCATGCAAATAAATAAAATATGTCAGCCTCTTTAGACACCTTCTTCCCTCATTAGCCACACTTCTGCCGTGCTCTCTTGAACGTCCAGCAAACGTAGAAAACCAGCCCTGTTGAGATTTCCCGCCTTCATCTTGTACATACTATGACTGCAGCTCTAGTTATATTGCGCAATGTGTTGCTCTCCCTTGATATATGAGAAAGATACACAGAAAGATCTAGAGAACTGCAGGGAGGCAGTAAATTGTTGAGCCGGAACCCACTCCCTGCTACCCATATGGTTCAGGAGATAACAGAGGAAATAAAAGATGGAGGACCTGCCAATCTTCACAGCACGTTCTTCTCTCACAGAAAAGTAATTAACAATGCAAAGAGCTTAACATGCTAGAACAAATTTATTATAGATGGTAACCCAGGTGCCTGGCAGAAAGCCACAGACATGATTGGCAGAGAGGGCAAGCTGTTACCTAGAAGGACAACCCTTACAGCTCCAGCAGCTCTCAGTGTGTTTCCATAGGAGATCTGCAACTGGACCAGGCTGAACTGTTAGCATCCTTGCTTTTAAAATTATTGGTCCATCTCTTCCTGATTGGAACTCTGGGCCAGTCATGCTTGGAAGTAATGACACATTAATTGATTAATCTTCAAAACTGCGACATTTGCAAACCCAACATCCAATCCGGAGCTTGTTGTTTCCTCCCAGTGACTAACCAGAGCCTGTTGTCCATCTACTTCTGATGACCTGTTCCCAAACAGTCCTTATGCTACATGCAAGCTTTTCTTAACTCCTTCCCCCATATCTCCTTTTCTTACTCTCATATTTTATTGGTATCAAGGCTCTATGTGCCTTTCCCTTTCTGTGCAATTGAGCTGGGAGCCTCTCCATATTCAAATCCCTCTTCAGATATTTTTCTTTCCAAGGAATGACAATTAGATGAGAAGCTTTTGCTTTGCCTATTCAACTTGCTTTCCACTGTTACCTCTGAATTTCTATGAAAGCTTGTTAGTACCGGAGACAAAAATAGGGTGACTCCATACAATGAGGGCAAAGATACTTCTCTCTGTCTCTGGTCAAAACAAACCTTTCCTAAATCACCCTGACTTCACTTTACTTTGCAAGATAGTTCTTATGCTATCTTTAAGGCCAGAGAAAGACCTTAATGATAACCACAGCACTTTGCATATTGGTGATCAAGGGTGTGTGATCAGACAAGGAAATCATTCACATTTTTGACCTCTTGTTGTACAGTTTGGTGTGCGGTATTTCTCCGCAATCACATGAGATCCTGATTCAGCCATGAAAAAACTGGGCCTTTTTTTTTTTTGTCCAGCAGAAAGGTTACACTTTCTTGGAGCCAGCCTGGAAGGGTACCTCAACAGACTGAAGGGCTGTTGTAAAAGTATATTGACAGTCCTCAAAAAGGCACCTGCACAACAAGCTAAAATCAACAGTAAATGAAAAACAATCATATAATATTTGGGATGCTTGGACAATTTTTATTTTCAGATGTCCATAGAAAGTGCAGGTCTTTCTCTGTTATCAAACCAAAATCTGTTTACTGGGCAACATAAATATTGTATTATAATTTTCTCCATGTTTACAGCATAGATTTTGTTATTATTACACACTACCTTGAAATCTTCCTGCCTAAATAATTTTATTACTATATTAAATAAATAAATAAATAAATAAATAAATAAATAAATAAAAAGACCAGTGATTTGAAGAGGTCTTAAATTAAAAAGAGGTGGATTGTACCCATGTAATCTGGTTTTACATGTATTTAGTCAGAAGTATGTCCAACATCTCTATGGGTCTTTTATGTTTATGTGTGTCTGTGTGTGTTGCGTTGTTACAGTCGTGACTCGTGACTGACTCTTTGTGACCCCATGACCATGGAGTTTTCTTGGCAGGAATACTGAAGTGGCTTGTCAGTTCCTACTCCAGGCACCTATAGCACCTGGAATTCCCAGGTGGTCTCCCCTCTAAGTACTAACCAGGGCCGACCCTGCTTAGCTTCCGAAATCAGGCGAGATTGGGTGTTCTTAGGGCATCTAGGCCTATGGGTCTTACTCACAAATAACTATAACTATTACTATTCACCCTCTCAGAGTCTTATATAATTTATTGCCGTTAATAAATTGTGGAGTGCTTGATGGTGTAGTCTTATTGAAATATAGGTGATGTAGAGCTGATTATGGGAAATCAGTGATGGCAGTTTGTGAATTGTTTGTGAACTTTCTAAAGGAAGAATGGGAGAAAAATGTAATTCATAATTAATGGGACTCAAGCAGCATCAAAAGGTGCATGTTAAGATTTGCAAATTTTATTTTACAATTTTTTTTCTCAAGCAGATGGCTATTCCTTATAGTGTAGTGGGTGAGCATGATCTATGTGGTTTTACAAAACTTTAATAAATCACTCTGAAAAAGAGAGTCTAGGCATCTTTAGTGCACTCCTGGCTAAGCAAACCGAAAACAGCAGGTGTGTTTCCCCTGGGTGTGTTGGAAGTGCAGATCCATGCATCACATAAAGTGGAGCAGTGCACATTTTAATGAGTCATTAATTTTTATCTAAGCTGAAAACTGGCTGAGAAAAAAAGTTATTTTCTGTCCTGAATTAGACCTTAACATACTGCAGAATGATGGAACTGGTACCTTGGGGCTCGTACAATTCAAGATACTTTGGATGAAGATTCAGAAATACCTGGTAATTTTTTTAAAAAAACAAACAAGCAGATCTTTTGAAAGATAACCTTCCCCCTTGACAAATTCTTAAATGTATGAGAAACTAAGCCTCGTTGTCCAGAAATGTTGTTTGCGTAACCTTGGGGTACTGATGGAAGCCAAGGTTCAGAATTGTTTTGCATCTGATAGCTGTGCATATGTTTATAAGCCCTCTTTCCACTTATGCTATGTTTTAATGATAGGCAGAATTTACTATGCATCACATTCATGTAGATGGTAAATTGTGTCAGGCACTTGAGTGGTGAAAGGACAAGAGTGTAGGAAGATGAAATAGTTGGGTCATTTAGAGTACTGTAGAAACAAGAGAAAACAAGAAGTACCTGAAAGACTAACAGGTTTATTTCAGTGTGATTTTTGTGGATTATTGTACTATCCCGGGCATATAGGTTTATACTCACATCGTATGTGGTTGTGAGTTTGGGAACCAAGTACAGTATTAATAACTTTGTGCCATCAAATCCGTTCTGATTGATGGCAACCCTTTATAGGATTTTTTATAGGAATAGGGTACTTAGATATGGTTTACCATTCCCTTCTTCTAGGAGCACTCCGTAAATGTGCAGCTTTCCCAAGGTTAAGCAGTCTAGATCTTCTCTTTGGATGTGCAATTGGGAATCAAACTCTCAACATCATGCACTGCGCTATTCAGCTAGCTGGGGACAGAATAGAGAGGAATAAACCGCCCATGGTGACCTCACTGCCAGATGGGTGGAATAAAAATTCAATAAATAAATAAAAGCACCATCTTGTCATTCAACACTTAGAAGTCCTTTAACACTGAGCAAAGCAGTTACAGATCACCAGATCACCAGAGATCTTTTGTATGTAGTCTAGGCTGCAGCAATGTCTCAAAAACACAATGCAGAACTAGCATAGCATTATTCAAGCCAGCATGTACATGACGACTACATATTAAAGCTACGTTAAACATACATATCTGCTGCATATGTAAAACAAACAAATAAATATTCAGAAGGCATCTAGAAAACATTCACTTGTTTTACAAATGGGCAGTACAAGTATCTCACGTTTGTCAGCCAACCTGTGAATCCGTAGCAGAAGAGTTAAAACCCTTGGAAAGCAGGTATTTCAAGAAAATAAAATAAACTACAGGCGATAAAATCAAGGGGATCCAAAGGAGAAAATTCAGAAGTCCCACAGACCAAGTCACTCCATAAAGGAGTAATTTGAAGGGAACTGAGCTACTTTAATGGTGAAGCCATCTATAGCTGAGCCCATTTGTGGGTGGTTCTGGCAAGTTGGTAAATGAACTTTCAGAGCTTTGTTTAACAAGATCAAGACGTGGAGGGAACAGGGAGCACTATATGTAGTGCGTAGTGTAAGCATCTGGCACATGGATGAACATGACATGAAAATTATGTTAATGTCATGCAACTGAAATAAGATTAGGCCTCTGGTTCGCAATCAACGTCTTATCTGTGCTTCAATGTTTAACATCTTTACTTATTTTTACAGCAAGGATGAGTATGAAAGAACAAGAATGGCAGCACTTCCCACTGCGTTACAGGCCAGAATAGCTTCTAATTACGCAGCTAGAGACGGATAAGAAAGCATTTGGCACTGAAAATTGTGTGTTGTTCAGAGGTGTAGCCAGGATTTGGAGCGCCTGTGGACAAAGTTTGTTTTGGCATCCTTCCTGCCCACCCCCCACATTACATCCACCCAGCAATGGGGGCCGAACCCTGTGGGCATGGGGAGGGTGGGTGTGCGTGCCTTACACCTCTCCCACCAAGGTGAGGAAGAGGAGGAGGAGGGCGCTGCGGCCACTGCACTCCTGCCTGACTGCCTGCTTTGTCAGTCACCTGGTGCATGGTGGCAGAGATGGCGGCAGAGGGGGGGCCTGCCAAGCCTTAGGGGAAAGAAGGACTGCTGGGTGGCAAGAGGGTGGACGGCTTCCTCCTCCTGCTCCCCCTCCAGGCGCCCCCAGATTGCTACACCCCGGGGCAGATGTACCCTTCTGCCCCTCCCCAGATACGCCCCTGCTGTTGTTTCTTTTAAAGTATTAATCTCAATCAAGTTTTGCATTACAGCTTTTGCTAGAGGAAGGGGTTATTCTTCAAGGGCCTGTTTGCCATGTGGGTGGGCACATTGCCAGCCCTGTGCAAATTATTTCCCTGGGCACACAGCTTGCCATTAGTTAATTGAAACTCACCCCCTTCTGCTCTCGACCACCACCATTTACACTTTCAGAGAGAACAAGTTTGCTTGCTTGGCAGGAGCAACAGTTGCATAACCTGGCCAACCAGCTAACTGGTCAGATCTTCCAAAATCAGTTTAATAGAGCAGGCAATTGTATATTCCATTTTTTTTGACTTAGGAAATCTTTAAGAAAGTGGACACAGACTACTCTGGGACCATAGATGCCCACGAATTGAGAAGTGCTCTCAAAGAAGCAGGTAAGTATACAAAAAAAAAAATCCATATTGACTTGGTTGTAGAGTTTTGCTTTTCCTTTTTTGCTGAACAGTAGACGTACAGAGATCCACAGAGCAGAGCAACTACAATTTCACCATGTAATCCAACCCTTTCTCATTAAAACACACAGATTGTGGGCCATTTTCTTTTATTTGAAATCAGTCTGACCAATGAAGGATCCCAGGAGAATATGAATCTCCTCACTCACACATTGGTAATCCTTGCTTGCAGAGAAGATATGAAAAAAAATGTATTCTTAAATGTTTTACATCCTGGCCCTCTACGTATTACTGTACTTTGAAATGAGTCCCATTGATTTGTTGATCACATTGCTACCACCTGCAATCATCATCACTAGCAATAGTCATTAGTTACTGTAACATGCAAGCAGGCTGCTTATTTTCCCTGTGTGATTCCTCCTGTGTGCAGGATTCTGTCAAGAAACCGACATGATTATGGAAACACCAATTCCATCTGATGTAGCAAAGAAAAGCATGTATGAACAAAAAAATCATTTTTTTCTGAGCTGCTGCCTAGAATGAAGGGTAATTTGTTTGTGTCTGACTTTTATCCTTCCCATTTAATGGCATACGACTATTCTGGGCAGCGTACACATATAAAAATAAATAAACATAAAAACACTTAACCTCCCACCTAATAAACATCTCATTAAAAACAACCAAAAAGCCCCTTCCTTATTATTTTATTAAACAAAGTTACACACTATAAACAGGATTTTCTACATCAGGAAAGGAATTTCAAAGGGAGTCTCCAGTGTAAATAAAAAATTATCAATAAGCTTCTTCATTGAGCTTGGACAGAAACAATGGTCCTTTTTCTGCCATTAGGCTTATTCAGCTACAAAGCTGGATGATTAATTAATGCCTCTTTGTAAAGTCAACATGCCCACTGTGTACAGTTTTCAGCTCTACATAGAACTGTCACACACAGTAGCTCTTCCGTATTGCGGCTACTGGATCAACTGCTCAGAATATTTTTCTTTTGTACTATGTATGGGTCTCTCTGCTAGGAGAGGATAACATTTTGTGCCTTTGATTAAGTGGATGCTAGCTAGCCCACTAAACACTTGTGCCACAACACATCTATTAATCTTTAAGGTACCAGAAGACACTGTTATTTCTGCAGTGTTGACACATGCATGGGGCCGGTATCTGATCTTTGCAGAGAAAAGAGAAATCACTTCTACAATATGGGGAAATGTTGAATCTCCACAAATGTGCTTCTTCACCCCAGCCAGCAAGCTATGCCAAAACAAAACTGTAGAAATGGGCAAATGTATATTTTGTATGAAACTGACTCCCTGCTATGGATTCTGTTTGATCAGCGCCCTGGGAGTGAGTTAAGGTAACACTAATTAGGGGCTTCTGAAAATAGGACAAGGAAAGTCATGTGAAAAGACAGATAATATATTGCTTTAGAAGATGTTTGTGAGTGATTGTTAGGGCTGTGATTGCTTCAGAACAAAAGATACTGAACAACAGTAGGTACTGCAGAGCCATAGGTGACCAACAAACCTGTCAGGATGAGTGATTTTTTGTTGGTCTCTCTCTGCAGCTGTAAAATGAAACAAAATGCGGTGAATTAAATTGAATGCTGCCTCAGCTCACGTAACCACACATCCCTTTACTGGCTTTTTGGATTTCCTTCCTCATAGGTTTCACTCTGAACAACAAAGTCCAGCAGAGCTTAGTTCTCCGCTACGCCTGCAGCAAGCTGACCATTGACTTTGATGGTTTCTTGGCTTGTATGATTCGCCTGGAGACCCTCTTCAGTAAGTTTTCCAGAAGACAAGAAACATGGGGAAGGGGAGGATCTGGCAGAATGCTCTTCTCTCCTTGCCCCAGGCTTTTCACTAACAAGTAAAAGAGTTCCTCTCATTTTTTTTTTTGCCTGAGCTCAAAGAACTGTGTGCCAGTGAAAAAGTGCAGTTACAAAATCTCTCTAATTTGGAAAATTAGATAAGTGGTCAAAGTATCTCTGCTCCCAAGCCAGGAAAAAAATCTCAGATCTGTCAGCATTGGTCTCTGACAAAGCAGAGACAGAAACACAGAGAATACCAAGCAAAATCAAAAGAAACAAACCAAAACAAAAGACAAAAACATGTGGCACCTTAAAGACTATTATATTTTAATGTAAGCTTTTGTGGATCAAGTCCACTTCTTCAGATATCTGCTAACAGAATCATATGTTGAACATTGTTTCATGACCTGATCAAAAAAAAAAAGCTTACATTAAAATATGTGAACAGAGATTAGCTCACCTACCTTCCCAAAAACACAAAGAGGCTCCCATCACCATCACCACCAACACCAAAAACCAAATCTAAACCATAGGAACTCGGGCTTTCAGACTCGTCTCTGGACACATAATGTGACTGCCATCTTTCTATTTATTAGAGTCTGGAATAACTGAAATAGTCATTAGTTACACTTAGCTCTTGTCATTATTCTTGTGAGTTATGACAACACTATTATATAGTTTCAAGACATGTGAAGGAGCATTGACTCCATCACCCCAATGAGTTTTTTCCATAGCTGCTTGGGAGATTTGAAGCCATGTCTCCTATGTCCTAGAGCCTTTTCACACGACCCCTAAGATCCACTGGCCACTTAAATTCGGACCAGAGATCTTGGGGGTTCGTTGCTCTTCCTGCGTCCCCACTCCCTCCGCACTTCCTTGCTCTTGTCTGAGTGAGGGGAGGGAGAAAAAAAGAGAGCTAAAAAATGCAGGCTCACCTTCATCTGCCGGTAGAAGCCACCCCGAGCCCTGTTGTCGTCCTGATTCCTGTCTCTTAAAGGGGCGGGGGGCAAAAAACAACAACAAACAGAAGCCTAGGGCCTCTCCTCATCTAGATCCAGCCCTGCTTACAAGAACCCTACATGTTAGGTTTGGCTGAGAGTGAGAGAAAATGATAGGCTCAATGGGAGAGTCATGTCTCAATGTGGAAGTAGACCATTCTAACTATTACATCATGCTTGCATCCAACCAGAGCAAGGGTTTTGATAAGAGATTTTGTCGGAAGAAGGAATCCATGGTGGTCATTATATGCAATGCCTGCTCTCCTGTCAAGAGAGCATCTTCCTTTGTCCCTGCTGATAGCAGACTAGGTTGAGGTTGTGAGTTACAAGGCACACTGTATGGCTCGGACTACTTCAATATCTACCTTCTGAGGTGATTGTCTCACTCCGGCCCATGGTAGGACTGGCCTTACCTATCTCATTTTGCTGGAATGACACACCTTTGTTGAAATCCATGTTCCAGCAAACTGAATATGACTGGAAAAATCTGGATTGCTATGGCAGGGTGTGCCTGTGTTGATAATACTACCTTTGGGCCAGAGAATTAGATTAGATAGCCTCTGGGCGTCCTAATTTTATTACTTTCTGTAAGGCAGGAAGTGCTCTGTGTGCCCTTCGGGAAATGCCTGTACAACATGTTTTTACCTCACGAGCAAGTGTGTGGTTGTGGCCATTGTATAAATACCTTGTAAAAGGATCTGTGGAAGAAAAAGCCTATCTTCAGATTTGAAAAAAACTGAGTTGGACTCATGCCCATGTTTGCACCTACTACATACCAAAAGAGTGTTGTTAACAGATATAACATTTCTTTTTTCTTTTTCTTTTCCTTTGGCTGTCCAGAAATGTTTCATATGTTAGATAAGGATAAGCAGGGGATGGTCCAGCTCTCTCTGGCTGAGGTAATGATGATTAAATTGAACTGCTATATGGTTATACTGTATTAGATTATGGTAGACTGCTATGGCAGATCTATAACATTAATTAAGGTTTGGCCGGAATAAAAAGAGTAAAGAAAAGAACCAGAGGTTCCTGTCATCAAAAGACTTCCAGGCTTTAAAAGGCAAGACCATTAACTATATGACAGGGAAAGTTGCTCTGGCTTACTTTCTCTACCATAGTTCTTCCACCCTCCGTTAATGTAAGGCAGGGCTGTCCAAACTTCAGATGTTTTGGACCACAACTTCCAGAATTCCAAGCCTGTATTGTCAATGACAAAGGACTGTGGGAGTTGTAGTCCAAAATATCTGGAGGGCCGAAGTTTGGACACCACTGATGTAAGGCAAAACGTCTGAATCATACTCTCTTTATGATTTAGAATTCATGATTCTAATGCTTCAGTATAGGCAGCTCTAGCCTTCCTATTCATTTCATTACTAGATCTCAAACTTTGATCCTCAAAGTTGGTGACATTTCAGGAAAGGAAGCCAGTGACCCAGCAACCTTAATCTGTTTTGGGGGATGGTAACCTTTGGCATACTGCAGAACACACAATTTACATTTGCTCCATCTTTAGTTTAGAAAGCATTGTGTTTTTTCTTCCTTTTAGTAAAGCATTTTCTTCTGATTGTATATTTATGTGTTCAGCATGCTAATCTCTTCCAAAAGATTATCCAGGAGACAAGCATTTAATGGCAACAGTTCACTCTAGTTATACACCTCTCTCTCTCTCTCTCTCTCTCTCTCTCTCTAACACACACACACACACACACACACACACACACACACACACACACACACACACACACACACACACACACACACACACACACATGTTTTGGAATTGTTGCTTGTTGAAGGTTTTTCCTGTCTCTTATAAGATCCTAGGGACCTGCTGCTATGTCTCAGGGAATGGGAATGGGATGCTGCTGACCTTGCAGCCCTACTCCATGCACAGGAAGATAATGGAAGTGTCAGTGGAAGGAGTAGGGGAACTGACTGAGTACACTTATGCTGTATATTTATTGCCTGAATGGAGCAGAACTCTAACCATTAAGAAACAACAAAGGGATAGAACTGGCATAAAAACTTTTTCAAGTCTAGTACGACTGTAACGACGCAACACACACACACACACACACACACACACACACACACACACACACACACACACACACACACACACAATCTTGTCTAGATAATTCTGAATTCTAGACATTATTGTCCTCATAAATGGCAGATCTATTTTGTGATGCAAATTATACATTTTATGCACTCCTTTAAAACTTTTCTCTTAATAACTGTTGCAATTGAAGTAGCGTAGCATTACTAAAAAGCCTGAAGTGGAGCACCCTGGTTATTGTCATAGCTTTATAGGTATAGCTATAGTTATAGTTATAGTTATACAGCATTTGTAGTTGCTTGCTATAGGAAACTGCAGGTCTGCAAAGAGAGCTAAGTTCTTAAGATTCACTGAAAACACAGCCTGTCTTGTAAGTTAAAAAAAAATAAAGGTATAGAATTGGACTTATGTTTTATATGCAAAAACAGAAATTTTGACAAAATACAGTAACACCAAATTAAATGAGAAACTTACATTAGATATGAGCTCTAATATTTCTTAATCGTATACGGAATTAGGTATTATTCTCTTATGATACCTTAGTGGGCTAATTCCAATTGATTAAGTAGACCACTCATTAAAATTATGGATATAAATTAGTGATGACTTTAGATTCATTTAACAGATCTATTCTGTTTGGACTTGGCTCAATTTTACCAGTATCTCCCCCTTTCTAATAAAATTAAGCCAGTCAGTAGAAAACACTCACTTCTTATACCAGCAGCCATTGCCCTGGCAATGATATTTTTGAAGTTTTTACTAAAGGCCCTAGCTATTATGCATTGTAACACTTACGTTTTCTTTTTCCTTCCATAGTGGCTATGTTGTGCATTGGTGTAAGGAACTCATTCTGGAATTCATCTGAGAAGTCCACGGCATATATCTCCATGGAGATATATTCTGGGAAGATATTTATTATACAGAAATCCTAATGATTTCAGACAGAAATTAAATTTCTGGGTCTTGGCAATTTTAAATGCACAGGGATCCTTCACAAAACAAACAGTTATCTATGGAATCAATACATATCCCAATACAGCATGTATACCCATGTAAGCAGCTTTCATATTACAGTACCAAGCTGTTTGGTCCTTTCAGGGAGAAAGGTGGGATGTAAAGATTTAAAATAAATGAATAAATAAATAAATAACAATGATACTACAAGCTTCAAAATGGTGAATAGATTTCAAATGTGATGTATAAAAGTTAGCAAAGGTGGTGTTTTTCCATCTCTTTATTTAATTATTAAATTACCATGGAGATAATTTAAATGGAAGCTTGAACAGCTGTTTTCCAAGGAACTCTGTTGGTAAGGGCACAATAAGGGACAGTTTGAGTTTTTTTGAGCATTCATCTTATATTGAGGCCCTGGATTTTTTTTTCTGATTGTGGGCCTGTCCCCATGGGAAATTTCCAATCCACTTTAAAGGTTCTGAAGAACAATCTACAGTATTGCCTATTTGAGTGATCCTTCTGTCCACATAGATTGCACTAGGTTTACTCATGGGTAAGGAGATAGCATCCGAGGACAGCTCCACTATATGGTGAGAACAATGTGGTAAAGGGTAGGGAGACAGATACCCCCAATTTCCCTGAGTTTTTCCTCAGCCAGGGCTGAGGAGTGAAGCCTAAGAAGTCAACATGGCCTCCTCTCCTCTCAGAACTCATTCACGATGCTTGGGTGACTTTATTTTTGTTTGCAAAAAGAGTAAAGTGACATATTAAAACAGCAATGCATCAATCTGGCATGGTTTTAGAATTTCACTGTGTTGGTTAAGGAAATATTAAAAATAAAAGAAGATGAAAATAGAGGAGGGCTTTTCTCCACCCTCCCTTTTAATTCCACAATCCCCCTAATACCACAGGGTTGTCTCCCCAGTTAACATTTTCCCTAGTATCATTTTGGTGAAAACTCCTGTCCGCAAAGGCTAAATAAAAAGCTATTGTGCATCTCAATGCATCATGGCAAAAAAGTCACATGACCTAGCCTGGTGCCAGTTTGGTAGGGGACAGCTCTTAAAAAGGGGAAGGATGGATTGTTCTAAGTAGAAACACAAGTGGATGAGGTTGTGGGCTTTTTATGCCATAGAGTGCCACCAGGGTTCTCTAAACCATAACAAATACCGTCTACACAACATTCTCTACAACATTCCTATTAGCTCTGTATCATTCACATAGTAATATGTGTAGATTATTATTCATCATTTTGCTACCTCATTACCATCCTAAAAATAAATATAAATAAGGCAATTAAACACAAGCAAGTAAGATGGACCTTCCTGAAAAAGGCAGTTTAATCAGCTTGTTTATTAAGGGTTGTTTTGGGTATTTGGCTGCTGATTGTGATTATGCCGATGTAGTTAGATATTATAACAGGCCTTCTGTGAGCAAATATGGTCTATGCACTATTCACACGGAACAAATATTTGTCTAATGAGTGCTGTTTATTGAGCAATGCCAAAGATAAGAAAGAGATGCAAGAAGAGGTAGTAAAAACTAATGTTAAGATAAATGTGTATTTTCCTCAATCAATACATTTTCCCCATTCATGAGAAGATTTCCTCATAGATTCCTGTCTTAGCAATCAGACTTGCAAAATTCTTTAGAATGACCAATCATAAATACAGATGGCATGAAGTGAACCACAAAACAAACAAACAAATAACAACAGCAAACGAACAACCATGAACTGGGCCTTTTCATGGTTCATTGGGGGTGCGTTGGCAAAATGTTCCTGCCCAGAATGAAACGAAATGCCCAACTGTTATTGGTGTTGACAATTTGTATACAGTAATGCCTTGGTTTATGAGCATAATTCGTTCCAGAAATACGATTGTAAACCGAAACACTTTTATATCGATGCAAATTTCCCCCATAAGAAATAATGCAAACTCAGATGATTTGTTCTCGGGACCCATAGACAACATATTGTACACACAAAATGCCCAAACTTGCAAAAGATGTTGTCTAGAAGTCCACATCCACGCCATGGTTTTGGCACCTGGCTGCGGAATCTGCTCTGCTTGGGACTAACAACTGGATTTTGTGTTTTTAATGTGACAATAATAAAATGCAATTTGAACAACAGCAACAACAACATGATGTGTAATTCATTTTTATTACCTATTAACTATCTTGAAATTTTGTAATGGTTTTGTTCTCTTAATCTTTTTAAAACTACATGTATGTATTTTCTATTTTGTTGGTTGGGTCTGTGACCGTAAATAAAGATTGTTGTTGTAAAATGCAATTTATGGCCCTATACACACTTGACTAGCTGCCCCATGCCTAGAAATGACCCCTAACCTGCACCCCCCCTTGAAAATGTTCCTGGCTGATGCAAGGGAAACCTCCATTCCTCTCTCCTCCCTCTGCTTTTGAGTCTGCCTTAGACAGAATGGTCCAGGCAATCACCCACAATCCAGCATGGGAAGAGAGAGAGACAACCACCATCGGCTCACTTGTGATCATGTGATTTGCTCCAGTTACTTATATTGCAAGACATTGCCTGTTGATCAAGGCAAAATTTAGAAGAAATGTTTACTTGTCTTACAAAACGCTCTTAAACCAAGTTACTCTTAAACCAAGATATTACTGTACTTCATGGCTCATGTGATTTAGGACTTTGGGCTTGTTGTGAGTTTGGCATCTTTAACACATGCAGGGTCTGTTCTACTGCAGAAATCCCAAAGTGCACAAATTATTTTGTTGGAAAATTCATGAATGTTAATGAATAACAACAAACCATGATTCTTCGTGAACCACTGCTTTCCCAGTTTGTGCCCATCTCTAATCTCAAATGAAACGTGAGAAATGGAAGATGCATAGGTGAGGGAAAAGCATGAGCCTTCATAGGCTTGTTTTCATCATTTAAGGGGCAACATCTCTAAAACTGTCCTAAGCATGAAGAGCCTCATGGTGCAGTGGTTAAATTGCTGTTCGGCATCTATAACTGTGCTCATGACCTGGGGTTCAATCTCAGGTATCCGGCACATGGTTGACTCTGCCTTCTATCCTTCCAAGGCTGGTAAAATGAGTACCCAGTTCACTGGGGGGCGCAATGTGTAGCCTGCATAAATAAATTGTAAACTGCACAGAGAGTGCTTCAATTGCTATGGGGTGGTATATAAGCAGAACACTTTGCTTGTTTGGCTGTGTGTGGTCTCTTGTTGGATCTGTACAGTACTTGTGATCAGGATCCCAAGAGTTTTGAAAGGCTCGGTGTCTGAAACTTAAACCTGTTCTTATAGCTTTGTGGCTTACAGAATACAGTCAGTGCCAAATTCCTCTCTCAGTTTTCACTTCTTCCACTTGGTTCTGATGCCAATATGCCAATATGCCAATATGAAAATAAATTCATATATAAATTTTGGGTGGGGTGTGTGTGTGTGTGTGTGTGTGTGTGTGTGTGTGTGTGTGTGTGTGTGTGTGTGTGTG
>JAHTLZ010000275.1:18266831-18280319 GCA_023846285.1 Phrynocephalus versicolor | reverse complement strand
CATGACTCAACTTCCAGATAAACCCTAAACTTTTTCTTCTTCTGTGTTGCTCAATTTGAGATTGGTCTGCATACCTGGAGAAGTGTAGCTATAGACTTGGAATTCCTAGTCTTTAGTAGTGGGAGTAGTGGTTTGCAATGCACCTCAGTGGGTTTATTTATAACTGCTTCAAGTTCATTTGGTGGGCACACATATGCAAGGAAAGTCCAAAGTAGGAGAAAGGGTTCATTCACATTTTTGTTTTTCAGCCACAGTCTGTTGAATCCTCTCTGTTAGGGTATCTGAATATCAGTACTGTATCTGAATACTGCAATCAGTATCTGCAATTATGTTAATTAATATGGCAAGCAGAGCTAATTGTCCCAAATCCAAATATTCAGCATAAATTGAAACATTATATTTTTCAAGCTCACATCAGGAAGAACGAACAGAATTGCTAGTGGAAAAAAATCTTAGACAAAGGAAAAGAAATACCCAGTACAGTGTAGTGGATTGAGTAATGGACTAGGACTCAGGAGGCTGGACCAAACTTTTTATTTATTTATTTATTTATTTATTTATTTATTTATTTATTTATTTATTTATTTATTTATTTATTTTAATATTTCTATACTGCCCATCTTCCAGAAGAACTCTGGGTGGTTTACAACAGGATACAAGCAACAATACAATGAAAGCAAACAATAATAATAAGCAATAAAACAACATAATAAAACATCATAATAAAATTACAAAAAAAGAAAGAAACTTGTGTTCAGACATGGAAACTCACTGAGGGGTATGTGGTGGAACTGGTAAAACCACTCCTTAAATATCTCACTTACCTTGAAAGCCCTATTTTTGTTGTTCAGTTGTTCAGTTGCTCATGAGGTGGCCAAAGTACTAGAGCCTTAGCTTCAAAATCTGTCCTTCCAGTGAACATTCAGCGTTGATTTCTTCCAGGATGGATAGGTTTAATCTCCTTGCAGTCCAGGGGAGTCTGAAGAGTCTCCTCCAGCATCACAGCTCCACAGCAAAGCTTCAATGCTGCGGCAATTAGCCTTTTTATGGTGCAGCTCTCACTTCCATACACCACTACTGGAAAAACTGCAGTTTGACTATCCAGACAAGTGATGTCTCTGCTCTTTAAGATGCTGCCTAAGTTTGCCATTGCTTTCCTCCCAAGAAGCAGGCATATTTTAATTTTGTTGCTGCAGTCACCATCTGCAGTTATCAAGGAGCCCAAGAAAGTAAACACTGTCATTGCCTTCATTTCTTCCCCTTCTATTTACCAGGAGGTGATGGAGCTGGTGGCTGTGATCTTAGTTTTTTTGATGTTGAGCGTCAGCCCATTTTTTTCACTCTCATCCTCATTAAGAGGTTCTTTAAGTCCTCCTCACTTTCTGTTATCAGAGTAGTACCATCTACGTATCTGAGGTTGTTGATATTTCTTCCAGCAATTCTGGCTTGTGATTCATCCAGTCCTTCCTTTCACATAATGTACTCGGCATATAAGTTAAATAGACAAGGTGGCAGTATTAGAGATGGGCACGACTCAAAAAAATAATTTTTCGTTTGTTGTTTGTCGTTTAGGGGTCCATTTCGGTTCATTTTCGTTTTTCAGGGTTTTTCTGCACATTTTTCGTTTTCGTTTTCGTTACGAAATGAAACGGAAAAAAGACAACGAAAACAATTTTTTTTGTTTCGTTAGCATTCTTTTCAATGCAATGTGTCTGCCGTAACGAAAACGAAAAACATGGCAAAATTTTTCATTTCGTTTCTGTTGTCGTTTTGCTTCTGAAAATTTTTTCGTTTTCGTTACGAAACGAAATGAAAAAACGAAAACGAAAACGAAAATTTCGCTGAGTCGTGCCCATCTCTAGGCAGTATACAACCTTGTCCTACTCCTTTCCCAACTTTAAACCAGACAATTGTTTATAAGTTGGTTCTTTTTTGATGGCACACAACAAAGACAATGCACCTTCCATACTCATGACCCATGCTTAATGGATGTTGGGAAGGGCTGCAGAGGTGTGCCTTTCACACACCCTTGGCCATTGTCCATCTAATAAGCCTATTCAGACCAGGGCCTAGTGAAACCAAGGTGAATTATCAACTGGATGTTTTTTTTCTACCAAGCCATGACCCTCATAGATTTTAGTGTTTTTAATGTTTTCAGTGTTTGGAAGTTTTAATTTTGTATGGTTTAATTTTCAATTGTTTTAAGTATCTTCTGTTTTCACATTGTTTTATACAGCTTTGCAACCTGCCCCAGAGATCCTGTGATAGTGGATGAGCTACAAATGTTTACATAAATACATAAAAAATAAAATAAGTAGCTCATAGTTAAGCTTGTCTCAAACAAGCCAAAGTTAAATTTAATTCTAGAGGAAGTCCACAGTAAGACTATATTCTATTTCATGATGCTAACTGGTAGTTCTGTTTTTCAGTCCTCAGGTCACTATCTCAATTATCCATGTCATTATCTGCCATAGGAAGCATCTTGTTTAGTGACTGTTCAATGATTTCACTTATCAAAATAAATTCAGCCGGAAAGCAGCAATAAAAGGAGAGTATTGTATTGCTATATGAATAGCCTTGTTTGCCTTACCAATAATGCCATTTCCCACAATTCTCTGTTTAAAGAGTCTTGCATTCCTTGTTTATCAATCATGTAAGCAGTGACGTGGCTCTGTGGGTGAACACTTTGCCAGCTGCCTGCTTCTACATTTGATGGTTTTATATTTATTTCTGATAGACTCTCATGACTTACCTCTTAGCAGTTTCCAAGTCTACACCTTTTAGCTGTTTTTGAGTGCCTCATCCAATGATGATAGAAAGGTAATTATATTACAGCATTGCCCAAATGGACAGCTTCTTTTTAGTAAACATAGTTGCAGAATTATATCTGCAGATAACAAATGACAAAAGTTTCACTGAGAATTACTGTAATTGGTATTCTTGGGTGTGCCTATAACTGTTGGCCTGTCGTTGTAGGTCAGGCATGTCCAAAGTCCGGCCTGGTGGCCAAATGCGGCCCATTTTAAAATGTCGAGTGGCCCTCAGCCTCTTCTCCCTGCCAGCTCAGCCTGTCACTTATCCCCAATGGTTGGCCCCTCCCCATGTTGGGTAGATACGTCAGCTTGCAGTTTTATGGTTTGCCTGCCCTCCCTGCCTCCATCCATCCCCACAATCACCCACCCTTCCTACCCTCCCCTGGCTCCATTGCTGCAGTCTCCTCCCCACCACCTTGTGAGGGAGGGCAGCTTATGCAAGCAGCGGTGCATCTTGGGTGCACATGGGCCAATTCCCAGGCCATGCAACAGCCACTGGACCCTTGGGCACCTTAAAACCGGAGCATTTGTGGCTGTTGCAGATGTGCATGGGTCATGCCCTTTCTCCCGCCTTCAGGCTGAATAGTCGGTTCCCACACATTTTCAGCTCACCAAATCTGGCCCTCCTTGCAAAAAGTTTGGACACCCCTGTTGTAGGTCCTAGAATCCTAGTAGATGTGAATTCATTCTGAGCTTTCTGCACTTTATAAGGGCTATCCAAGGTACTGAATCTATATTAGGGATAGAGTTCAGCACCTTGGACAGTCTTAGCTGGAGTCATCAGCTGCCATTTGTCTTCATTCTATCATGTCTCACGAGAGGACTAGAAGGGAATGCTGTATGTTTGAGTGAGAGGTTGATAAGACCTCTTGGAGCTTCCATCAACCTGCCAGATACTGTCCTGTTCCACACTGGATGAGGCAAATTAAGTTATTGACAGTTGAAGTCCCAAAGGAAGGAAAGGATGAAGCAGGAGTAGTAAGAACTATAAAGCTCAGTGAAGCAGACACTCATGTAGAACATTTATTTATTTATTTATTTATTTGTTTGATTTCTATACCGCTCCATCTAGCAACAATAGCCACTCTGAGCAGTTTACAAAATTAACAAGTACAAAATATAAAATACAAGATAATAGGCAATATATGTGTGTACAATGTAATATAGTAAACACAATAATCAAAGCAAAACAATGGAAAACAAGAGAACAAGAGGACTGAAGGTGGAACAGGAAAGGGTGAATGAGCAGCAAATTATAACAAAATAAACTAACCCAAAGTCCTGGGCCAAAAAGCAGTTCAAATGGTCAAAGGTCCAGGCAGTCCAGAGCTGGGGATTAAGGGACATAGGAATAAGGTAGAAGCTATTAGATGAGTATTTTCAGCATCATGCAGGCTTTTTTCAAGCTGTCCTGCTGGAATCCCACTTGGCACACAACTGCAACTATTCAGGTGGTAAAGAAAGAACACAGCCACAGAACGTGCCCCTGAGTTGTCCTGAAAGAGCCTACTCCAGAGGAGACCACTTAATCACCAGACCTCACCTATAATCAAGTTCTCTACTTTGGGGCTTCAAGATGGACTTATGCCTTAAGTCTTCTTTGTTCCTAAGGGCTGGTAGATCATCCCATCTGCTTCTCAGTCTACCACCTTCTCATAGGCAAACTCCCCACCCTCCACAATCTACAGCCTCAGGCTCCTGGGTTTCTGAGTGGCCAGGATCTCAAGGTCAGGCTTCTGGTTCCCTGAAGGTCCAGGATCTCCAGATTCCAGCAGATCCTAAATCTCATCAAGCTTTTAAGTGTCCAGTTCCTCCAGCTCATTAGACATTTTCTCTGCTGGTGCCATGAAAGATACCATAGCAGCCCTGGGACCTCTCTCTCTCTGTCTCTCTCTCTCTCTCTCATGAAGTTTAGGAATAAGAATGGATACCAGCAGTGCTGTACATTCCCTCACACTGTTCATTCCATTTCAGAACAGGAAGTTAATTTGCATAAGAGGTCCACCCAAGAAGTGCGAGCCTTCTTGATGACAGGTCCTGAGCCTCCTTGGATTTTTTTTTTAATACTGGTAATAGTTTTTTGGAGGAGGGAAGGCTGAGGAGTTGATAATGTTTGCCAAGAAGGACCCCTGGAATCTGCTATAGCTTCAATGAAATACTGTAGAAGGAAAAGTATGCTTGTGTCAGGGCTGAATGAAAGAGCCCCTCAGCCATGGTATAATTCTGCAGTCCCCATGGTCATATTAGCTATGGGATTCTGGGACCTGTCATCTTAAAAAAGCAACGTTTCTCATTTCTGGGCAAAAATAACTCCTGGAGAGCCTTACTGCCAAACAGCTGGCTTAATCAGAGCTTAGTCATAACAATGGTAATAACTGTTACTATTCTGACAAAGTTTCATTGCACACTTACAGAGAAAGCTACCAATCTTTTTTCTTAATAACAAGCAACATTTTCTAGCTATATTTTCTAGTGACTTTTGAAGATTTCATTTAAAAGCACTTTGAATCATTTTTTTCAAGTTTTTGGCCATGCTCTAATTTCTTAAACTATGATCTGCACTCTCCCTAATAGCACTGAGAGAATTTAATGAATAAGCCAATTGCTTGCACTGAAAAAACATCACAGTGAGAAATGAAAATGAACAATTTTTTTAAAAAAATACAAAACAACAAACTTTAACAGTTTTACAATTTCTTGATCTTTGGTGATTCCCCTGAGTACTTCTTTATTTCTCTTGATCCACATAAAAAACAGTGGCGTACAGGCCAGAAATGTACTAAGAATTATTGAACAGGGGTAGAGATTCAAGCAAGGAATTTGGTTACCATAGCAGAAAATATATTTCAGTTAATTCTCTGACAAACTCTTTCCTACCTTCTTCAATGCAATACAGTTTTTAGAAAGTAATGTGAGTTCTTAAATCTTTCATAACCCTACCTCCACAAAGAGTAGGATAGAGCAATAAGTGTCCTCTTAGCTGGGAAGTGTATTAATCTGTATTTGCTTATCAATAAAAAAAGGCTACAATGCTGAAACTGTCATCTGCAAAGTCGGCAGCTTGGTGGTTCGAATCCCAGGTGCCACACGGTGAAGTGAGCTCCCACTGTTAACTCCAGCTCCTGCCAACCTAGCAGTTCAAAAGCATGTAAATGCAAGTAGATAAATAGGTATCGTTATAAAAAGCGGGAAGGCAACAGTGTTCTGTGTACAGAAATGTGTTCAGCCATGTTGGCCACATGGCCATGGACTTGCATAACACTGGCTCTTTGGTTTGAAAATGGAGATGAGTGCCGCCTCTAGAGTTGGATGCGACTGGCACGCAAGTGTGGGGGGGAACCTTTACTGTTTAGCTCTTAAAAGAAGACTCTGCACCAAATGAAATGTATTTGTGAGTAATGATTATAGAAGGATCACGGCTGTTGGGAAAGACACCGTTATTACAGTGTATATTAAGCACCTTGTAGACCATCTGTTTTTAATTTCAGTTCTAGTAACCTGTGTGGAAGAAATGCCCCTGTAGCAATAAAGAAACTTAGCTAGGAAGCTTCCCTAGTATGTATAAAATGTGCCCACAGAAGACTTTCATATGATATTCTAGAACTCCACCAGAGTTTTGAAAAAAATTAGGGGTGGTTGTTGTTGTTGTTGAACAGCCAAAATTCCCAAACCAACATGACTACTGTGGGATTCTGGGACTTGCGGTTCAAAAAAATAAATTGTTCAAACTCAGAGGCCTACATGAGTAGGCCTATCTGTTCAGTTTTGTAGAGTGGTCGTACAGAAGTCTACACATGCATTCTCTCTCTCTCTATCTTTCACACACACACACACACACACACACACACACACGACTTCTTTCACTCTTGAACTGGCCTTGTGGACAGCTAAAGGCGTTCCATCTGGGCCATGGAACTTATGAAGTGAACAGGTGGCTAGGGCAGAGGCCTCAAGAATGGCAAAGCCATATTGTAGGATCAATACGTTTTTCTCTTCTGCCATCAGTCTTGCTGTGCGTACACTCTTCCTATTCACATTCCCTATTGCTGACTATCCAAAGGGCTCTACTTCCCAGGTACTTCAAATCTCATTGGATTTAATGTTTTGCAGCTGAGAACCATAAGGCTTGATTGGGAGATGGTCTGGCACTGTTTAAGCTTTGTATTAAAAAGTGGCTGCTGAAATGATATCAAGATGAATACTATTCACAGATTGGAAAGGAAGACTTGTCCCAGGATGTCTTTTTCTATACATGCTTGGAATCTAGCAACCCAGAGTGTGTTGCATGGAGACTATTAATATGTCACACATGGCATGCACTGAATGCAAGTTAACCACAGCTCTTCTCTGTATCATACCCCCAGGCAGCATAAAATTAATCAATCTGTCATCTAGTGAGATGACACAACACTGATAATTTACAGTTCCATTAAATAAGGCATTTTAAGATAAATTATATAGCGTCCTAGTAAGATTCTCTCCTGTTGGCTTTTTAAAGTCTTGGATTATCATGTCAGGGTGGGACAGATTCCACCAGAACATATTTTATTAATAGGTTCATTTAGATTTCTAATTTCTGACTTTTCTGTTTTGTGCATGCTCTTGATGATATGGAAGAAAAACATTCCTATAAAACATGCATTTATAAAAACTGGCAAGTGGTTAAAATGATGGCTTTAAAAAAATCTCCCTCTTCCCATTTATGCTCACAGCAAACCTGCCAGATAGATCAAGCTTAGAAGCCTCTGTTTACCTTAAAAAGCTATGGAGTCTGTTCATGATCCCCCTGGCTTTTTCTTTCACCTTCTCAAAATCAGTCAAATATTTGCATACATATTCAAGTATATATGTATGCAATAAATGCCATTAAATGCTGTATGTGTGTATATGTGTGTATACATGGAATGCATGGACATAGAAGCAAGCAGTTCACAAAGACAGAGGAAAAGAGAGCAAAGAAGATGGATGCAGTAAGAAAGCACATGTTTCCTTCATCTCATAAGGCTGCACATAAAAGCTTCTTACATAGATTTCAATAGTTCAGAGTAGCAGGGCTTAGAAATGCCTTGGAGAACTACTCTCAAACTTTTTCCGAGCCAGCGCCACACAGATATGTTGGATGACCATCACTGCAACCCACAAGGTCAATCTGGGGTGATGACAGTGGTACCCTAAAGCATCTATTGGGGGTTCCAAACAACCCAGTGCTGGGAGGGGCACCTTTGTCGACCCACCTGAGAAAGAGAGAGAGAGACGCTGCCCACTAGCCAGGTTGGCCAATGGGGGGTTGCCAGAGCACCTGGGAGGACTGGCCAGCCACCAACCACTGGGTCACCTGACCTCAGAGTAAAGCCCCATGGAAAGGGCTAGCAATGAGGTCAGCGCCCTCATTGTCTTCTGGGCGCTTGCTGGACAATACCTCCGCTGCTTCACAGCATTCTCGCTCCACCATTCTGGCCACAAGGGGTATTGTTATTTGGGCTGTTTGGGCTTTGCACATAGAATTGCTTTCTTCTCGCTTCCCTCTCCCTCTGACTCACCTAGAAATAAGGCGGGCGCTTTAAACTTTTGAAGCCCTGGCTGTCACTTCCTAGGATGCTGGTAGAAGCAGCAGGCTCTTTAATCTCTCCCAGCTGCTGCTCTCCTCCTCCTCCTCTCCCTGCCTTGCTCAGTGGAAGAAATAGAGCAAGCCTTTGCCTGCCCACAAATTTTTCATCACTGGGGGGCGCTACCTCTCCAGTTGATGCCCCCCCCCTTTATGTCATTTGTAAATACCAGAGAGTCACTTGCCCTTTCAGGTCCCCCTTCTATGATAACAATAGGAGATATATGTTAATAAATTGTGGCCCAGTATTAATCCCAGAAACGTATCTCATCTCTTTATTTCAGGCTGGCTGGACAAAGGTTGCTGGGTTGAAGGGGGCTAGAATAAATAATACTGGGACTAATATTTGCCAACATGGGAACTGTATATGTCTCTGAATTTCAGGATCTCCAAGCCTTCTCTTATAGCTCTGTCAAGATCACATGAGATCCTAAATCTACAGAACTTGCCTAGCATAACTTATGCAAGCTATATTATTCCTGTAATGTGGTTAAACACACCTATACATCTCCAGTTGAGGCTACACTTCTTTGTGGGCCCTGGACATGCACAGGAGACAGTTTGAGGAAGCATCACCAGTTGACCTTGACAATTTGGGCAATGGACTAAGGAGCTCTTTGAAGTATTAATGGCTAAGTTAAGGCTTCTCAGGTCAAGGTTTCTGGCTTCAAATGGGTCAAGACACAAGGAAAAGCCATCTGCTACTTGCATTCTGAAGTGTTTTCTTTGTCTGGACTGTCCGTGCAAGAGGTTTTGGACAGGCTGTGACAGGAAAACAGCTTATATCGGCACATACCTAGTGTCTGTGTTCCTCAGTGCAAAAGCCCTGGCTCATCCCACTTCTCCCCTGTCCTTGCACCCCTTTTCCCCCATAGTATAGCAAAATGGAGTGCTGAAATTTCCCATCACAGCTGCTCTCTGCCAGCCCTTTCAGCACTGGAGATATCTCTCTCTCTCTCTCTCTCTCTCTCACTTATAGCTCTCTACTGCTGTGCTGAACAATTGTGCGCTGTTGGTGGAATGGAAATGCTTTAGAGGCTGATTGCAGATTTGTTTCCCTTTCTACCCCATGGCAAATATTACATAGGAAGGAGGGTGGGATGAAGGGCAGGGCTTCTCCAGTGGAGTGCTTGAAGCTTTCCTCTGCATGAGGCCTTGCAGTCTTTTCAAACTGCAGGGGGAGATTGTCTTCCAGGCTCTGACTTCTGTTCTCTTCTTTTGCTTTTTTTTTTTTTTAATAGGGGAGGAAGCATTTTACTTTAGTGGGTTTCACTGGAAACTTGCCATGCCTAACAGAAACCTACTTCTTTCTGCTTTTCTTTCATTTTGTTTGCAGAGAATAACCAAACAGCAAAGCAAAGAATGGGTGGCCTGAGAAATGAAAATGAGTTTCATAAAGATTGCCCTCGAAATATTAGCAACTTTTTGGGGTATTATTCTAGTAGCCTAAAGGTATCACCTGTTCTACTTTTGTATTTAGTTTTTGTAATGGCTATACGGCTCCTCAATTTGTTTTGCTTCAATAAAGATTAGGAAGGCTCTTTGGACAGCGCTGTCATTGAAAAGTTCTGGCTGTATAACAGTGGCTGCAGTCAGATTTCTGGGAGGGGGGGGGGAGGCAACTCTCCTCTCAAAGAGGCAGAAAAGTGAAATGCCCTCTCTCAGGTAGCCCACAGAATAGCAGTTTAAACAGTGAAAAAGACAGAAGCGGGTGATGTATGTAGTGTGAGTGAATCAGGATAGAGCGGATCGAAGGAGCAAATGAATGCACAGTATAAGCAGAGTTTGGGAGGAAAATACGGGACTACAATTCGTAGCTTTACTACAAACCCATCCACATCAGCTCCAATGAATCACACTGCCTCAACCAATGCAAACACATTCTTTTCTAAATAAAGTAGAAGCTTCAGCAGCGGAGGAAAACCTAAGGATTTGGGAATAGGAAGATTCCAGGTTGATTCACATAGACTTTTACATCATGTTGTCAGCAGAAAATAACATGAATCAGACTGTCCCCATCGTGGAGCATTTCTTGTGTTGCCTGTCGATGTGGTCTCACATTTCACCGTTAGAAGCAGAGGCGATTTATGCAATAAAGGATTATTTTGTAGCATCTTTCACAGATGTACAGGTTTCAAATTAGTCTGCTTTCATTTGGTGACTGATCCTTGGGAGGAAATTTATTTGTTTTATATTTATTTACAAAAAATTTAAGCCGCCCCACTACCAAGTTGTCTCTGGGTGGCATATTTTTTTATTTACAAAATAGTATAGGCTCCATCTCCCTGTTGATTTTGCAGGCAGCTTTGAATCTGGGTCCAGGGATGGTGAAACTTATTTATTTATTTTATTTAGAATATTTTTACCCCACCTATCCCCTTGGAAAAGGACCCAAGGTGGGTTACAATAATGAGGGACAATATACAGCCCATAACATTTAAGACATAATTTAAGTTACAAAGAGGGAATTAGAAGAGGCATCTTAGAACGGTAAAAGATAACATCAAAGCTATAAAGAGCACACATTATGAGAGATGTAGACTAACATGGAAAACACTGGTGTTCTTATGAAGTCAGTCAATGCAATCATACATGTTAATGCATATAAAAGTCACATAGTAGGTAGTCCATCATTCAGGGAAAGTTTGCCTGAAAAGGAAGGTCTTTGCCTGTTTCCAGAAAGACAGCAGGAATGGGGCAGTCATTCTTGACCTTCAAGGGCATCCAGCAGAGACCCTCGATGATTCTTTAGAGAAAGGAAATTGGACATCCTTTGTTGTTTCTGACAGAGCCAATGTCAGCAAGTGCTTGAGGAGTTTGGAACTTATTTTTGGATAGAACCTCCTGGAACTCCCAAGCCAGCTTATCCAGTTCTAGATACCTGTTGTCCTTTGATAGCTCCCAGAGTTCTAGAGGCCTCATGGACCACTGATAATGCCATTCCTGGAGGAGCCTTCAAGATGTTTAGAGCTTGGCCCATCTGCTTCTTTTATTACCCATCATGCCACCCTAGAGCAGGATGCAGTGTGGGACATTTGTGGTAATGTAAACATTAGGGCCCAGCTGCCCAGTGCTAATTTCCAGTTAAACCTGGCAAGCATTATCAACAAAGGAGAAAACTCACCAGAGGGCACATTGCCTGGTGCCCTCTTAACGCCAGAGCTGGTCCTGTTGTTTGACAGAACCCCACTGCATGAGGGAAAGAAAGGGCCTTGTGTTTTACCCTGAGAAATTTCACACAAAGCCTTTATTTGGGATGCTCTGTTTAGCATAATTCAGGAGTTCACAAGATGGCTTATTGCCCCAGCAAGCTGTAAATGTGGAGAGCAATTGCCTGAAGAAGGCAGCCTCCTCTCTTCTTCAGATGGTTGCTCACCACATGTCTAGCTCCTCAGTTTGCAATCTGGCATTCAGATCACCTGGAGAGCCTCCATGCACAGCAGAAGTGATCTTCTCCAGGTCATTTCTTTCTCCATATGGTGTGCATTGGTAGAGGGCAGAAAAGCTAGCATGAACTCCGTGTTTATCTCTTTAGTTTAACTAGCCATGGAATGCCTGAATGGTTATGTTTCTATTATTGGAATATCTTCTGGATTGCTAGAAGGAGATGTAAGCTGGAAGGAAGAAAGGAATGACGATTTGGCACTCTTCTTAGTAGCGATGCAGTGGAAATCTTCTTCCCAGCGTTTTCCCTACTGGTGTTGTGCCCGCTACACAATGGAAATGAGAAACCATAACAATACTGTACTCATAAATAATTTGCACAATGAATACGGTAATAAAGTTAGATTCCACATTCATAAAAGTCTAAAGGGGATTTTAGTTGCCTCATAAAAATAAGAGGATTTTAAATGTGTCCTGCCCTTAAAATTAAGAAAAGAAAAGGGAAAAAAGCAATGTCTTGCTGAATGAAGCAAAGACTCTAGCAATTTAGGACCTTGTCACAAGAGTGGCTGGACTACGGCTCTGAGTCATCTCAAGAAGGAAATGGACCTCTCTCTTCAGATATCCCAGTAGAACATCCCAGAATCCCAGATTCCAAAGTAAATGGTATTAGGGACATTTCTCTCCCACTTCTCTAGACGACAGTGCGCATGACTTTACAATATGGTAGGCTAGCACCAGAGCTCAGAAAAGCTTTTAAAATACAGCTCCCAGAGTACTCTAGCTAGCATTTTTTGATGTGTGTTACCTAACGTTTTGAAATTTCATTGCATTAAAATGAGAATTAAATTTAAAAAGAGATTTTGTTCCACAGAGGGTAAGTGACCTTTGCCGGTGGATAATGGAGAACAGTAACGTTGCTGCCAACAAATGTTCAGTCAAATTCTAGTCAGGTGGTAAAGGGCTTGAGCTTAAAATAAAGGGCTCAGGTGATAGAACAAAGGCAATTGCACCTGGAAAGAAGATATTCTGCGTCTGAGAGTTATGTAGTAATTCGAGAAAATGTAGGACATGTTAACACAGTTCACTGAATTGGTTTAACTTCACTTCAGGGTCAAATCAAAGTATGTTTCTTAAGGGACTTCTGCCTATACATTTCCTTTACAGCTGAGAAAGATACCTGTCTTTGAACCAGCTCGCTTTTTCTTCTTAAAATGTAGGAGACAACCAGATTTTTAGAGAGCTGCATGCAGAGTAAGACAGGAGTCCCAAACTGTATAGACCGACATCAAGAAAGTTATGTCTTTAGGCTACAGAACCCGGAATTCCCAGGCAGCCTGGACACTGACGGTACCCCTCTATGGTCCTGAAAGATAGCTAAAGAAGTATATTAAATGAATGAATAATAAAACTGCTTGACTCAGACTTAATTGTGCCCTCTTTTTTATTATTATTTGTTATGCTGACACAGCATCCTGTTTGATAGAATTGTACAGGTCTGCATTTAACTGGTCTGATTATATACAGAACTGACTGTTTCCTCCATCCTTTTAGGTGGTGGTGGTGGTACTACTACTACTACTACTACTACTACTACTACTACTACTACTACTACTACTACTACTACTACTACTACTACTAATAATAATAATAATAATAATAATAATAATAATAATAATAATAATA
>JAHTLZ010000275.1:18215220-18266821 GCA_023846285.1 Phrynocephalus versicolor | reverse complement strand
TAATAATAATAATAATAATAATAATAATAATAATAATAATAATAATAATATCCGGACTAAGAAATAGAAATCAAAAAGCTATGGAATAAGAAAACAAGAACAATGCCAATAATAATAGGCACCTTGGGTGCAATCCCTCATTGGAGACGGATAACTCCAGCTTAATACCTGGCAGCTGTGCTCAGCAAATGATGATGATGATGATGATGATGATGATGATGATGATGACAGCAGCAGCAGCAGCAGCAGCAACAACAACAAGAATTTGCTGCGGTTGATCATGCTCTTTTACTAGATTTCCTTAGTGATTCTGTTCCTACGATTCTGTCCTGTGGCTTCAGATTGTTTTCTCTTTACACACTGGCCTTGGATCAACGTATTAAACATCATGAATTTCACTATGATTTGTGTAGTGATGCTATTCAACTTTCTTTCTTGAAGGAGACTTTTCTTCTAGCATTCATACCTGTTAAATATTGCAGTGTTGATAGTTCATTCCCATCTGAAATTAAGCCTGGCTAAAAAGGCACGGTTGCTTATTTCATATACACCCCAAAAGTCTTCTTCACATGTTTAAAGATAATTACTGACAGTGTTGCTGTGCACCCTGTGGTGCATGCAAACAAGTCTTCATTTTAGTTTTGATTTGTTTCTTTCCTTTGTTTTCATCTTTAGACTCTTTCTCCTTTCTCTCTTTATACCATTGTCAAAACCCATCCATTTCTTTCTGTTTCTTTTGAAAAGACTTTTGATTCACGCTTCGGTTATTTCTCATTTTGAATATCATAATCTTCTCTTGGCCGGTCTTCCATACAATCATAATAAACTTTGCTTCCACTTAAAATTCTGAACCATCCTTCAGATCATGTTTTTCCCTTTCTGAACGCCCTCCTTAGCTTCAGCCAATTCTAGGATTCATATAAGCTTCTTAAAGCTTTTGGTTTCGTGTTATAAGCTCCGTCTTACCCTCTGTTTCTTCAAGCTCTGTGCTTCTTATTTATTCAAGGGTCTCCTCTTTAACATGCCTCCATCCCTTTCAACCCTGTTCCATATGCTTGAAACGAGCTTCCTGAAGGTTTATAGGCCAGCCCCTCAATATTTTTAACAGCCTGTCCCCAGTAGCATAGATATATGATCGGTGGATCATTGATGGCACAATTTGACTTGGGGAGGGGGTAATCTGTGCCCACTCATGTTTATATGTGGATTAAGACCATAGGAACATAGCAACAGCCCTGCTGGAACAGGCCACAGACCATCCAGTTCAGCATTCTGTCTCACACAGTGGCTCACCATTTGCTTCAGGGTATTCCCAAGCAGATGGCTTCACCTGCTTATGATTCTGCATATATCCTGCCTATCTCTCCAACCCAGAGGTTGTCCTTAGGCATCCATAATGAGAGCCACTGATATCCTTGTGCTCCATGAACTTGTCCAATCCTTTCTTAAAGCTGTCAAGGCTGACAGCTGTCACCACTTCTTCTGGCAGGGAGTTCCACAGACCAGTAATCCTCTGGGTGAAAAAATACTTTCTCTTATCTGTTTGAGATCTAGCACCCAAAAGTTTAATGGAGTGCCCCCTAAGTTCTAGTGTTGTGTGATAGGGAGAACAGTTTTTCCCTATTTACTTTGTCCACACCGTGTATGATTTTAAAATGATTTTATAAACTTCAAGCAGCCGTTGCATCCTCAGATGGTGCAGAAGGTGTTCCAATCCCCTAATCATTCTGGTTGCCCTCCTCTGCACTTTTTCCATTTCCATAATATCCTTCTGGAGGTATGGTGATGGTGACCAGAACTGTACACAATATTCCAGATGAGGCCTCACCATAGATTTATAAAGAGGCACAATGACACTTGCTGACTTATTTTCTATACCCTTCCTAATGATCCCTAGCATTGTGTTTGCTTTTTTCACTCCTGCGGCACACTGGGTTGACACCTTCATTGAGCTGTCCACCAGGACACCAAGGTCCCTTTCCTGGTTTGTTGCAGAGAGTTCAGACACCATCATTTTATAAACCTATTTTTTTTGCCCCAACGTGCATCGATCTGCACTTACTAACATTGAAGCTCATTTGCCACTGGTTTGCCCACTCCCCTGGTGTCAAGAGATCCCTCTGGAGCTCCTCACAATCTCTCTCTGTTTTTACTACCTTGTATAAGTTAGTGTTGTTGGCAAATTTGGCTACCTTGCTATTTACTCCTACTTCTAGATCATTTGTGTAGAGGTTGAAAAGCAGGGATCCCGGTACTGAAACTTGGGGGACCCCACTCTTTACCTCCCTCCACTTGGAGACGTGTCCATTTAGTGCTACCCTCTGTTTCCTGTTGCTTAGCCAGTTGCTGATCCAGGACAAGACCTGTCCCTTTATTCCATGACTGGCAAGCTTATTCAAGAGCCTTTGGTGTGGGACCTTGTCAAAAGCCTTCTGAAAGTCCAGATAAACAATGTCAACTGGATCTCCCTTATCCATATGCTAGTTGACATTCTCAACAAATTTCAAGAGATTAGTGAAGCATGATTTGCCCTTGCAGAAGCCATGTTGGCTCCCCTTCAGCAGCACCTTCTCTTCTGTGTGCCTATTAATTTTATCTTTTAGGATGGGACACATGTCAAACTGACCAGTCGGTAATGTCCTGGATCACCTCTGGATCCTTTTTTGAAGATTGGGGTTACATTCACTACCTTCCAGTCATCAGGTACAACACCTGATTTGACAGAAAGATTATATATTTTGGTTAGGACCTCAGCAATTTCATCTTTAAGTTCTTTGAGAACTCGTGGATGGATGCTGTCTGGTTCTGATGATTTGTTAGCATTTAGTTGAACAAGACATGCAATAACCTCCTCCCTGGTTATTTCTATCTGGCTTAATTCTTTGGTTTCCCTCCCTATGAAAATAGGCTCTGTTTTGGGCATGTGATCTCTGTCTTCTTCAGTGAATACTGAAACAAAGAATTCATTGAGTCTCTCTGCAATCTCTATTTCCTCTTTAAAAATCTCTTGCCTTCCACTGTTGTCTAATGGTCCAATGGCCTTCCTAGTTGGGTTCTTGCTTCTAATGTACTTAAAGAACTCCTTGCTATTTCTTTGAGTATTTTTAGCTATACACTCCTCACAGTCTTGCTTTGCTTTTGAGACACCCTTCCTCTTTAAGAGCTGTTGTGCACCTTTTTGGTCCAAAAGTAATGCATGCATTTTTATAGCATGCTCTGGTTAGTGGGAGAAAGCACTGTCCAGCAGCCTCAGTATTGTGGCTGCAGATTCTGAGCAAGAATGGGAGGAGGAGGAGAAAAGGGAAGCGGGGGGGGGGGAGAAAACTGAACAACAGACGGAAGGAGTGACATAAAAACTACAGTACTTTCAATTTCCCTGACTCTCCACAGATGAGATTGGGATTGATAGTTGATCTGGCTACAAGAGGTTGTTTGCTGCTGGGAGGGGAGGAGTGTGCCAAATAGCACATTGCCCCCCTCCCCACAGTCAACAGACAATTGTAGCCCCATCCACCCCACATTCAGAACAACCAACCTGAAAAGGCCCTAAGTCTCCCTTTAAAAATGGACTCTTCTCTGAGTCTTCTTACTGTAAGATCTCCCTGCCATTATAGGAGACTGCCTAGCCTTGTCATTGCTGTGCTTCCACCAGCAAGCAACAACCGTTCTCTTCAGGCACACTTTCTTAGTGGCTGGTTATCTAAGAATTTTTTTTTTTGTATTTATGTTGCTCATAAATACAAAGGTGTGGTAAAAATATTTTAAGTAAAATAATAAATAATCAACACTATATCATGAATTTTTTTAAAATTGGGATTCTGACCTTTCTTCATTTGTCATATTTCCCCCAATTATTATTCCTCCTTTCCTTTCCCATTTGTGCATCTAATTTCTTTTAAAGATTGTATACTCCCCAGGATAGAGATTTATGATTCCATTTTAAATTTTTGTAGAGATCCTTGTGCACTGATGGCACCTCCATAAACAAATAAATATGAAAGGTTCACATATCTGAAATAGGAATAATAGGTTTGTTTCATCTTCTGATGATGTGCTTTGTAACACAGTTTCATTTTACTCTATTTTGGCAGGGGCTGCACTATCACCAAGCCCAACAAGGATAAGAGGCTGTCATTTTCATAATGAGGGGTTGGTGTTCAGTTTGATTTAAAGGAAAATGTTATTGAAACATGAGTTACTTGTGTACTTTAACTTGCAGAAAACAAACAAAAAAGAGGAAATTAAGTGGTCTATTGAGGGTGCTGGCAATTTTCAAATTATCCGTACAAAATAAAGTTTAAAAACCAATGCTTCTGAAACAACTGGCTATCTGCAGACTGCACAATCAGACCCCCGCTGGTTTTACTCAGAGCTAATTAACTATCCTCTCCTGGAAGAATTCCCAGCCCAGCTGAACCACCTCCAGAGTGTATTTAAATACTGTGCTTGTTGCTGTTGAGATGATGCGTGAAATCTCCATCTTGAGGCTGCTTGCCAAACAACTGCAAACTCAGAAACACATGCTGGTAAGACACAAGACCAAACAACCTGGGATTTGATCTTCCCTGCCCTTACCTGCTGAATTTAATCCTTTCATTTGGAAGCAGGCAGTCCCGGAACACTACAGCATCTGAAGGAATAAATTCCAAGAAAATCAATTAGTTTGCAGTAAACATTGGTTGGTCTGGGCCATTGGATAAAGAAGAATTTGGAAGGAATTTCTCTCTCTCTCTCTCTCTCTCTCTCTCTCTGTGTGTGTGTGTGTGTTTGTGTGCGTGCGTGTGTAGATCTAAGTCCAACCTGTTTGGGTTTCTCTCTGTGTGTGTCTTTAGAATTACAAGAATATTTGTACCTGTAACTCAGAAAAATGGCTTTTAAGCAAAAATACATTTGATAAAGTCATCAAAATCTAGTTGAAAATTAACCTGAACACGTTTTTCTCTTCTTATATAGTCACAAATAAGAAAGCTGACAGGGAAAAATTGATTTGTTTGAAATATGGTGCTGGAGGAGAGCTTTGTGGGCCATCAGAAAGATTTAGTGGGTCCTTGATTTAATGGGTCCTAGATTAAATCAAGTGTGAATTATTGCTGGAGGCAAAAATGTTGAAATTCAGGTTACACTGCTTTGGGTGCAACCTGAGAAAGCATCTCTGGAAAAAACAATACTGGGAAAGGTGGAGGACAGCAGAAAAAGATGAAGACCAAATACAAGACAGACTGAATCCCTAAATCAGGGGTGTCCAAACTTATTGCAAGAAGAGCCAGATTTGGTGAGGGGAAAATGTGTAGGGGCTGACCATCCAGCTGCATTTGGCTCCCAGGCCGGACTTTGGACAATCCTCTAGACATGCAAAGAGGTGGGGAGAATGCTGCAGCAACGGAGCCGGAGGTGGGTAGGGTGGGCAGGTGACTGGGCTGGTGGTGGACGGAGGCAGGGAGGGCAGGCAAACCATAAATCTGCAAGCTGACGTCTCCATCTGGCATGGGGATGGGCCAGCTGGCAGGGATGCATGACCAGCTGAGACGGCAGGGAGAAGAGGCTGCGGGCCACTCGAAATTTGAAAATGGGTCGCATTTGGCCCCCGGGCCTGACTTTGGACATGCTTGCTCTAAAGGAACCACCCTCTCAACAACCTTGCTTATACATGAAACATTGGCAACAGGCCTATCGCTGTCAATTTGGTCATTCGGTAGTCACCGACCTGGGTACTTTTATAAGCCAGGTCTGCAAGGGTCAACAGAGGAGGTGTGGCTCGATAGTGATCAAGGGCCCTGTCCACTTCAGATGATGTCATAGGATTATCTATTTTATAGTGTTCTGTGGACCTTGCTCAAGTGTCACAGTTCAGGAAGACAAGAACAACTTAGTCCTAATTAAAAAGGTAGCATCGTAATCCTAATTACAAAGGATCGTCTTTCCTGTGTTTCTGACTTGGGCTAAACTGTGGAAGGAGAGATTTGCATATGATCTATGCAAAACAGGCCCCTACTTTTCATCTTCCTGTTTGTCTCCTTCTGTGGTCAATGAAAACATCCCACTTGTTGTAGCCTTTCCTCATGATGTAGGCAGCTGAAGAACCCTTTCCACAGAAGGGGAAAATTGTGCACGATCTTGTTTTAAGGTCTGGTTTTAAGGTATTTCTGGGCCTTCTACTCTTGTTTCTGAAAGTGGACAAATACCAGCTCAAGGCCCAAATGAATGGCAAGAAGCAGGGAGTTTTAATGCCATCATTGAGAGGCTGAGACCTCAACGAACTATTAAGGCAACAGCAAGAAGCAGAAATGCTGCACATTGGGAAAGGGTGAAATTAGCCAGCCTATTAGCTAAAATTATCTTCCATAACATAGCCATGAGCTGCTCAGCTAATGCCGTGCTCACCAAATCAGTCTTACCGCTGTGTAATTGCTGAAATGTCTAGTCTGGCCTATTATTTTCTCCCCCGATCTCATCCTATATGCTAAAGCTTCTTACCTGACTGCAGAAGATTTCTACATTCATTTAGTCACACCTGTCAACTATTGCCCAGGGATACCTGATTGATGGCAAAGACCTGGGAGAATGAGACTCCTGCCTATTGGAGTTAAAAATCATTATGATTCGCCACCACTGGCTCAGTGAAGCTTTATGGAGACTGAAAGCTATTTTATTACACAAGCGTGAAGTAAAAATCTGTGACTGGCAGACGTGGCTTCTTCCTGTAATGGAAACAAATTAAAACATCACTGCTGGGTCCTTGGCTTGGCCATTTGCTAAGCTGGAGGGACAGCAGGTGTTTGAAGCAGCAAAGGAGGACGCATCCAGTGCTGGACTTTGTTGTGATAGTGCACTGGAAAAGATAGACTAGATGTTCGGATAGTTGGCACCCCAGCCATAGCAATAAAGTTTTGACCCCCCCCCCCCCCAGTATGCGTTATTTTACATTTTCCTATATTGAAACGCATTTGCCATTTTGCAGCCCATTCACCCAGTTTGGAGAGATCCTTCAGGTTAGCTGGTTTTGGGGGTATCTCAGCCAACTGCTAATTTTTGAACTGATTGTTAGTATTTTTATAATGCCAGAGAAAGAGAGAACTGCACATTTAATTTTCAGCTTGCCTTTGGTACTATGAACATTGACTATTTCCTTCTCCTTATATGGTATATCATGCCCTTGGCAGAAGGCTAGTTTGCTCTGAGAAGATATCCAGAAACCTTGAACAGCAAATGTTTATTTTGCTCATACCAGCTAAGACGTCCATATGTGGGGCTGAAGTACATACATATGCCAGTTTAAAGCAAAGAACCAAGTACCAAGTGTTTGATAGAGAGGCCTAGGTTCAGATTCTTCATCTTTCATAACATTCTTCGGGCCAGTTGCTGGCTTAAGTTACCACACTGCATTGTGAGTGCTTTGAGATGAAGATGGGAATAAAATACACTCATATGAGAAACACTTCTCTCAATGAAATATCAGGCTTATCAAAGGTGTCACCTTTTTCTTCTCCATGTATATCTTTTGTGACTGCAATTTGTTGTTCCTCATTCTTGAACTACAGAATGTCACAGAAGAAGCTTGAGAAAGGTTCCCATGTCAAGTCAGCAGTGCAGGAGAGAGATACAATGTTGTGCAGACTGTGCTGGTATTCTGTATGCCCAGTGAGGTGTGGTGGCCTATATCAGTGTTGGTGAACCTATGGCACGGGTGCCAAAGGTGGCACTCGGAGCCCTTTCTGTGGGCACCCGACATTGCCCCTTCACAGCCACCTGTATTCAGGTTAAATTGCTGTATTGGCACTTTGTGAAAAATTAGTGGGTTTTGAATCGCAGTTTGGGCACTCAGTCTCTAAAAGGTTTGCCATCACTGGCCTATATGGTGGGACAGAGCACATGAGCTGGCTGGAACCCGTTCCATTCATGTGAGCCCCTCTTTACTGAACAGGTGGGAGACTCATGTTGCTCTTCTACACCTTTGACTAGAACTTTCCTCTTGCTGTAACTTTGCAATAAGGGATGTCTTTAAAAATCCATCCTGGAAGGCTCATCGCTTAAGTTCTTGGCTTAATAGTTCTTGTTGATTCCGAGAACCCAGGTTTCAAGACTACCATGACAGCTCTATAAGGGGGAAGAGAGGTGAGTGTGCTAACATTTTAGAATCTAAATGTACTGTAAGTCTAGGTACTTAGTTACTGACCCCAATTTTACTGGGTTTAAATTACCAGTAGCAAAAACTAGGGATGAAGAAAAGAGATTGGGAGCCATGCCTGTTTTGAATGTTTCATTATACTCTATTATTGTAGGTCCATGTAGACCAGGTTTAGAGAAAGACAGTGTTCCATATGTTTTGGTATTCATTTCCCAAAAGCCTCAGCCAATCTAGCTAGCAGGGAGGAACTGTGGGAATTGTAGCCAAAAACATGGGAGGGACATAGATTCTCCACCTTTAACACAACATTCCTTGTAGGGTGCTCAGGGGAAAATATTACATATACTGTGAGTTATAACATTATATGCTTGAAACAAAAGGCTCCACATCTCCTCTTCTGTAGCTGAAACACACAGATATGCACAGGAACACACAGATACTATTAAATGACAAGTGTGCCTATATAAATGCACTGTATTTTCCATCTATAAGATGACCCCCACTTTTTCAACCCAAAATTACAATTTTGCAACCGCACAGTTCTCTCCTCAGCATACTTCTGTGCATAAGATGACCCTCAATTTTTAGTCTAACAATTTTAGCCAAAATATAGTCTTATATACAGAAAAACACTGTAGACTGTACTTCTTTAGCGGTAAATGAAATATTAACACTATTTTTTGGAACATAGGATTTACTAGAAAATCTGAAACTTAGAAAAAAGGGGGAAAACAGTAGTTGCAAACTAAAAGAATGAATTGATTAATGGCTTGGTTGCAGATGAAAATTAGAACACCCATTAATCAGAATCAACCATCTGGCCTCTCCCTGCCAGCACCAGGAAACATCTGGTTGTTTAGCAATGTTGAAAAGCCCCATATAGACGTCCCTGGTAAAGTGCAAATCTGCCAAAAGATAACAGTGTGGTTGAATCGGATTCATTCCCTAGAGCAGTGGTTCTCAACCTTGGGTCCTCTGATGTTCTAGAGCTAAAACCCAGTATTCACCCTTGGCAGTGCAGTGTCAGGGTCCTCCCTCACTGGCAGCATGCCAGTCAGGGAAAGCTCTGAGACTGGCTTCCATGTCTCATCAGGAAGCTGTCCAGTTGTCAGCTGCATGTGAATTCTCTCCCTCCTGCCTCCTTGTTGAGATGGCCAGCTGCCTGAGGAGGTGGGGAATGGTAGTTCCAGCCACTTCCGCTAATGGCATGCCCCTGGCCAGGGAGGACCCAGGCAGCGCACTGCCAAAGGTAAGTGGACCTCTGAGGTGAGAGGAAGCAGGGAGGTTAAGCTTTGTGCCCATCTCTAGTCAGGATTTCTGGGAGTTATGGTCCAAAAATATCTGGGGACCCAAGCCTGAGAACTGCTGGCTTAGATTTTGAGCAGATGCCATGAACTGAAGAGGATGAGGGGGCACTGAGTGATTCTCTTCCACATGAAAGCCAGAAGAGAAAGTATCCTCTGAAACAACGCAGGGTATTTGGCAGTAGCTCTCTCAAAATGAATAACTACATCTACCCATGATGGGATATGATGAGATGACACTGCAATGTCAGAGGATTAAAGAAGGAGGAAGTGCCCTGATGTACAGAGTTCTGCACAGTTTGGAGCACTGCTTCAAATGCTGTGAATCGGAGCATGTTGAACTCATGAGAATCAAAGCCGAGTACAAACAGCAGAAGCCTTTCTGTCAATTTGCAGTCAACAATGCAAGTGGCTCTGATTCTTTCTATTATTCTATTCTTTTTGGGGGAGTCATTTCCAGAAACCACTCCCAAGGCGGTTGTAGGATGGCAACCCCCTGCTTGCAGCCAAATGGTGTGCAATGCTGTGATCTGTAATAGGATTGTCTCCATATTATTTACTTTATGGTAGCCCTTCTGAATGTCTGTGTATGGAATTGATTGAGTACAGGGGAGTTGTTTTGTTGTTGTTTTAAGAAAACAAAGTTTGGGAAGCTGCTTCTGTTGGGAAATGGACAAGGGGGGGGGGAGAAAAAACTCCCTTTCCAAAGTACTGTACTTCTGTTCTGGCCCACAGTCTGAAAATTGCTGCAAACCTATGCAAGAATAAGGATGTCTTATTTATGAGTACCAATTTATGAATCTCAGAAGGCTTGTGTAGCTATCTGACTCAGCTGAGCCAGAATACCTGGTGATTGGCGAAGGAGCAAGGGACTGGGCATTTGATTCCCTTCTGTGCCTTCTTGGGAGAAGGGCCAACCTATGTAGAGTAACTCTGATAAAGCTGAAGAGTGCTAGAACATCCTCAGAGAAAGAGACTTCTAAACTACCTCTGAGTTCTTGATCCACGGAAAAGCCCAAGGAAGGGACAACTAAAGCGTACAGTTGAAAACATCTACAACTTCGTCCTTAGCACCAACAAACCTATGGAAAATGGGTCCTTATGCCATGGATGGGGAAGATGTGGCCTTCCATATGCTGAACTGCAAATTTCATCAGCCCAAACAATGTATCTGCACTATATGAAAATATCATCAGTCCTAATCAGCATAGTCCATGGTGAGCAATTATAACAATTGTGGGCCCACAAGATCTAAACGTCCACAGCCTGCTTATCCTGACACGTATTCCTTGCCCAAAACAGTCTGTTCCTACCATATGTGGAACCTGTACTTCTTGCTGGAATTTTTAGGCCAAGGTTAATAGGTCAGATAATACATAAAGTGCAGGTACATTGTTTGGGCTGTAGCATAAAAGATGCAATGCAGCTTGGTCTATAATTTGTAATTTATTACTTACATCTAGCAATCCTTTCAGTGTAAGATTTTACATTAGCTGCTTCATGTACTCTTGATTTCCCATATAATTGGGTGACAATTATCTGGTATGTTTATTTATTGTACTGGGGTACTTCTAACATAAGGAAGTGATACACGCATCTTGCCTGCCCCTCAAGTTAGCTTGCGGCAATGGACTTGGCTCTCTCTCCCATCTTCCCCACTATATTCCCACAACAACTGACTTTAGGTGGGTCAGGCTGAGGCAGTTGCTGATGAATGAAGCGCAAGGGGATGGCCAGGCCGGCCAGCACAATTGTGGCCCCTTGCAGTGCAACGAGGCTGCATGTCAGCAAAAGGGTTTAAAACAGCGTTGAGAACAGTGGGAAGAGGACTGGGCTCTGTGCCTGATTGCCATCTGCAAAATGGAGCAGAATAGTTCTGACTTAGCTAATGGCTGAATGATGTCTATACGATGCTTAAGAGCAAGCTGTTTGCTAAATGTTGCTATCTTGTTGCAGAAGCAAAAAAAGAATAAAGAAATTAGGCACAGGAAAGGGTGTATAATGCATACTTTTAAATGATCTCCATTACTACCTCTGCCCATCGTATCTTTTTCTCCAAAGGGCAGCAATGTCTCAGCCAGTCCTCTGGGAGTCATGTCCTTTTCCTGAAATATATACAAGGAGGCTCCTGCTAATCTCAGATGTGAAAATGAAGCCATATGTCTCCTTAATAACATTGCGCTGTGGGAAGAGCGGAGTTGGAGGACAGCTGCTGGTTCATAAAAATTCATAGTTGCAGGTATGTCTCTTTCCCTCTCTCTCTTTCAGTGCTTAAGATTCTTTATGCTCTTCCGTCCCACTGTTATTGAAGTACATCGTTGTGCTATAGCATTTATCCTCTTTCTGTACTGTGCATCTAGGAGAACGTAGGCTGTGGAAGGAAGACACCTCAAAGTGCAAACGTAGCCTTCTTCACCCTCCCCAGTGAGCAGTACGTTTAGTGTGGTGACTTAATTTTGGAGTTGGATTATGCTCCTACAAAGGCACTGCATGCAAGAATCTGTACCTGGCAAGGGTACGTGAAATTGCTACTGCTGGTCTGATTATTTATGTGGCAACATTGGGATGGGCTAAGCCACTAAACAGTGTGCTCCAGATGTGTTGGATCACAACATTGATCCTCTCTTTCCAGTAGATTTCTGATTCCAGAAAAGCTTTTAAGGCTGTCGTATAAGTCCCAGATCCTTGGTCACACCATTGGGAGGGGGTTCTTGTAGATGAAGTCTAACATAATAAAGTTTTGCTGCTAGCATAGGGGGAATTAATTAAGATCAGCCTGGTTCAGAATTCCTTTGGAGATATAGCCCAGGCTGGCGGCTATATGCATCAGTATTTTAAATTACCCGTAAGTAGTCAGTTTAACTATTGTTCTTCAGGCTGGTGCTGAAAACAGTCTTAGGAATTATGCCTCTCATTTGCACCAAATGCTAGACTACGTTCTCATGTTTTGTGATGCTGTGCCACTCAACAACAGTAGGAAGTATTTGCTGTGGGAGATTTAACAGCCTAACTGTGCTCCTAGACAGATGGTGCAAGTGCTACCAGTTGAAAGATTTTATATAGCTAGCTATCTTGTCTTTCTCTCATTCCTACTTTCCTTCAACGAAAAAAGGACAGAAAAATCTGTGGAAGACATGGCTCAATTATATACATGCAAAATGACAATGTCTGGACCACTATGTGGAATACCATGCAAGGGGAGGATGACTAGTCTCAAGCATCCTAACCAAAGAGATCTGAGAAATTAACAACCTCTCAAGTGGAGCATTTCCAGGCAGAGGGCTCCTCTCACTGTGTGCTTCTGGAGTACTGCACATTTATAATGAACTCTGAGTGATTCTGTTCATTAAGGTTTGCACGGAATCTAGATGAGATCATCTTCAAATTGCAATTCTCTTTTCTCTCCCCCCCACCCCATTTCTTCCTTCTGTTTTGTTTTGTTCTAACCAGAGAAAATCCATTAAAGGAATTTAATAGTAAGCAACACAAGCCCTTCATTTAGAAATACCTTAAGACCCTTTCTTTCTTTCTTTCTTTCTTTCTTTCTTTCTTTCTTTCTTTCTTTCTTTCTTTCTTTCTTTCTTGTAAATTTGGAATCCTTCTCTCAGAGCCTTAATATGTATGATGTATAAGGTACTGTTTAGCAATTTAACACTGTGGTGCAGCTCTTCCAATATGTTCTCCTTGATAGATCTCATTCTGGTTTTTTTTTTAAAGACAGAAATGGAAGAAAAACATAGAAGCATTGAAAATGGACAATAATGCCTTTGAAATTCCTTGTAAAGTTCAGCGATTAAATTAGAGTGATGATGTGATAAAAGCCTCATCTGGAATCTCTTCAAGACCTCCTGCAGTACCCAAATACCAAATCTATATAGTAGATGACTCTGGAGGAAAACTATTCTTGATCTTTCACAGCCTGAAAGCAATTTGTATGCACAGTTTGAAGGGGAGTTCTTAGATATAGGTTTCTAGGTCAGACCAGATATGTCTATTTTGTTTTGTAAGTCTGAAGAGGTTTAACTTCTGTCAGATGTAAATAACTATGGATTACAGAGCTGTAAAAGCCTTTAGATGATTTTTATTTAAAATTGCACAAAAAGAACTGTGCTATTGAAAAAGATCTTTACGTAATATGATTTTGGGAGATGGGACAAAGAAAATTAAATGAATGTGAATTCATTTTTATTGGTTTAACAATATGGTCTCTCCACCCTGTTTTTTTCCAAAAATAATCTCTAATAAAATATATATGCTTGGCAGTTCTTGGTGCTTCCAATCTTATTTAGAAAGGACTTAATTTCCTAGGGTTGCGTGACAATGAGAGAGAGAGAGAGAGAGAGAGAGAGGAAGGACAGAGAGCAGGACCAGGATGCAAGGTAGGGGTGGGCAGCTGTGGAACTCCAAAGAAACTCTGACCAACTCAAGCATGGCATTCAGTGGTGAGAGAACATGGCAACTCATGTGGAAGGCAACAGTTTATGCCTGACTCATTGTGGGGATGGAAGCAGTAGGCATAGAGATCTGATATACGTCCCAGATTTTTGTAAAACCTGCCTGCTTCTCTGGCTGTAGGTTTCAGGAGCTGCTCTTTGCAGCCTATAAAGTATTGCATGTGTAAGTCCCAGGGTTGAGTCACTGGAGCTAGTCTCCAGGAAATGTACACCAGATCTAAACTGCCAGTGAAGATCTGACACAGAGAGAGTCCAGTTGCATTCGATTAATGGATCCATCAAAGGAACTACAGATCCAACAACTTCAAGCAGCAAGGCAGAGGTCTGCTGCAAGGAACAGGGTCAAAGGTGCTTTATAGAATCTGATGCACAAGGGGAGGGGTGTGTGGGACACAATGAGAAGGTATACAGTAAAAGACTAAAACAAAAGGTACAGATTCAGGTATACAAAATGATACAAGATTAACCAATGAGGTAGGTTTCGGACATTCAAATGGACAAATGATAAAAACTCATATGAAACCAATAAACCAATGGTGTAAGTTTCAGGTAAACAAAATGGATAAATGGTATAGCTCCAAATAAACAAGGAAATACAAAGTTGTCCAATGATGTGAGGCTTCAGGTAAACAAAAAGTCCACAGTTGGTCAACAGTCCCCAAGGAAGACCTGGATCCAAGTTCAATGTTTGTGAAACAAATGGAGACAAACTTTGTTGCAAGTCCATTTGTTGTCTTGCCTGGTTCTGTAGTGGGAGGAGGGGAGAGGGGGGAAGAATTAGGAATGAGACAAATGGAGGAGATAGAGTTTTCCAGGTGCAGGAGATTCCCCCAGGCTATCAGCCTGTGATAAGAAAGGATTTCCTGATGGGCACTAGAAAAGCTCATCAGCCGGTACTTAGGGAGGAATTCACCGCTCGTGGGGGTGCCAATTTTTGCATTATAATGTAGCATCAGGAAGGCCAAATTCCCTTTCTTGATTACCTGAGTCCACCCTCTAGGACTTGACTGGCATTCCCTATGAATAGTTTTTCAATGTTACAATGTCTTCCTTTTTCTCGTGACGTGACGCTAAAGTGCATCTCCATGTTTGTCCCACAATGCCCTTGTTCTGTGACCCAACACCAGCACTTTTCTGCTTTGTTTTCTACTTTCCTGCCCCATATAGTGAACAGTTGTTGTTGGTCTACAGATCTGCCCCTGGGTGGCTGGTTGGCACAAGGCTTTTTTTTCTTCATGGGCATATCTGATGTCTTCATATCATGTTTCTATTTTTCTTGTGCATCCCCCTTTTCTGTTTTCCTTTCCAAGAGGAGAACACATAGGCTTTGAGAAGAGTTCCTTGGGAGTCACGACAGCATATTTTCCTTCTCACTCCACCCCCTCCCATTATAACTGTAGATACAGCAATATAAAATGAAGTATGGCACCATAACTAATTACCACTCCAGTGGTGTGATTCTGCTGTAGGAGTTTGGATCCCAAATGAAACTGAGGATAGGCAAAAGCCAGAATGGAGTGAAAAGGGATGAAAAGGGGACTTCTTCATAAAAATTAATGCCAAAATTTTTGGGATGTGGACATTCATCAAAGCACTATTTTAGATCTCAAATGAATATTGCTGTTCCATTAACCCTGTATTGCCTCCAAACCCATTGGAATAGAACACAGTGACATCCAAGTAGGTTAACCCAACCAAAATACATGACACATATGTGACTAGTTGAGATGGATGCAGCAGGCCACAAATCATCTGCAGGAAAAGCACTGCTGCACCTGTTTCAGGTTGCTTTGGGACCTTTTAAGGAGAAAGGCAGGATAAAAATGTTTGAAATAAATGAATGAAAGACTGCAAAAGGAAACAACAATAACCTGAAATGGCTACTTATGTATCTGATAGCCCAACTCAATTCACCTGTCTCATCTGTTGCAACCAGCCACAAAAAGCAGGGAACAGAATTCCTATAGACAGCCATTAGACTCTTGGGGGAACAATTTAAGTATCAGATTTCATATGATTCTTGGCGTTCGTAGATCTACCTCCCCGGACCTTGCATCTTCCAGGTACATTAAATCAATATACTCTATCTCCAGACAACTGGTTGATTTGGAAATCAAAATCTAATGGACATGAAGGACTGTTAATCTTCATTTTCTGAACAATTCCACTATGACCATGTCTTGTCAAATATTCCAAATAGAATGCATTTGTAGATGTAGATCTCTATAACCTGCCATCCAAATATCTGATCCAGTGTTTGAAATACATATGGGCAACTGGATTTTTAGAAAGGCAGAATTTTAGAAAGGCAGCATTTTTACATGGGCAATAGCAAACAAACCTTTTAAAAATGATTTATGAAATGCACATGTTGGACCCAGAACTTGAAGAGTTCTGAAGAAAGAATCAAAACCAACTGTTTTTCTAAAATTAGCTCCAGAGTTTATTACTTTGCATTCCTGAGTTTGCTAACTTATTATACAGTGTAAAACATTTCTTAGAGATCTAGCCTCTATTCTATTCCACACATGTAAGCACGATCCTTTGTACAGACATACAAACAAGAAAAGAAAAATTTGTTTAATTTTGCTTCCTTCTTCAGTGATTGAATTCTTCCATTTAAAAGAAAGTTCCATTTTTACTGTAATATAAATATTTCAGTTCTGACCACTAATTGGAAAGGAGATGAAAGGGCTTTTCATAAAAAGGAATAATTAACAGCATTAGCAAGAGACATCTCTCTTTGGCAATAATTCAGTACATTTCATGTAGGACTAGAAGCGTTGGTTTGCCTACAAGAAAGCCTTGGAAACTTATTTTAAAGGTTAAAAATTTCAACCTTTACCAAAGAATTCAAAAAATATGCTAGAAAGGGATCGGTTCATGCCTATAGGAAATCAAGTGAAATGTGTGGTCTATCCATATCGATATATTCCTAAGAAATGGCACAATGAAGCAACTTTATTTTCATTTTTGTGCTGGTTATCTTCAGACATTGATGTCAGATAGTGCTAAAAACTGCTCCCCAAACACATCTCAATCACTACTGCTTCCTCCCAAGCTGCATTCATGTAGCTTTTTATTGTCCGCTGGATAGTGCAGTAGACCGGGTAGTAGAACCAGAGGTTGTAAGTTCAGTTCCTACTGTGTCTCTGGACAGAAAAAAAAAGGTTGGCCTGTTTAGCCTTGGGCTAGCTGCACAGCCCCAGAATGCCACTGAAAAAAGAAATGGCAAATCACTTCTGAAAATTGATTTGGTGGCATGTTATTATTACTGTTTCCTTAAAAACTACCGACATTAGTACATGCAAGCAAATCCAGAAAAAACATAGTGGTACCTTAAAGATAAATCTGCTTCATCATTAAACTTCATTTTAATATTTCTGACATGTGATGTCTTTTGGTTTGGTTTGGTTTTGTCTGGATATGCTATTGTTGTTGTTATTGTTGTTAATAACTTTTTTATTGGGGGTGGTGGTGGTTCTGTTTTGACCTCCATGGGAACAGATTCTAAAGTGTTAAGAAGGGGTTGGGCTTTAAATGTTACAAAGATTAGCAGAGTTATACAGTGGCATGGAAAGATAATTGGTAAGCACAGATTTGAAGCTGGGAGACAGAAATTTAGCATAAAAGCTTGTATTACCAAAACACATACAAATACACAACTTCTTATGTTCTTATGAGAGAAAACATACAGCATAAATATTACAGAGTAGTGAGGAAACAGCTATGCCTAGGTTCCCTAAGCACATCCAATCTCGCTTGATTTTGGAAGCTAAGCAACGTAGGCCCTGGTTAGTACTTGGATGGGAGACCACCAGGGAATACCAGGTGCTTGTAGGCACCTGGACTAGGCACTGGCAAACCACTCCAGTATTCCTGCCAAGAAAACTCCATAGACATGGGGTCACAAAGAGTCGGTCAAGACTGTAATGACACAACACACACACAGTGAGGAAACTGCTCATCTCACCAAAAAGCAGTCCCAAAGCAAAATGGGTTACAATCCTGCCTTTTATACATATGGCAGATATCATATAAATCAATCACATGAGTACAGATAGGCAGACAATGTTAAGCAGTTATCCATGGCACCTGGATATAATTATTCTGACCTTTTCATGTGATTACACTATTCACCTCTGTCTTGACAAATGACTATGCATTTATACACAGAAACCATTCTGAATCTGTTAAATATTATGTTACATACATTTTGTTAAAAGTTACATTACTTGACATAAAGTCATTCCTGAATCTTGCTAGCTCTGTGTGTATTTCCAAGCATGGCTGTAAAAATAACACCTGCATACAACTGGCCTTCCAGATGTTTTGGACTTCAGCTTCTAGAAAGTCCACCCAGAAAGATGAGTGGTAAAACATGATGGGATTTGTAGATAATAGCTTAGTGAGGTGGAATGCTTTGCTGTAGGGCCAAGGGTTGAGAGTTTGAATTATCACAGTGCCTACCAGGAGAGGAGCCTACCCAGATCACTTGAAACACATATGGTTGATGGGATTATTATGGCTTTTCGCCTGTGTGGTCCTGGGCAAGCTGCATGCCAGAACATTAGTCAACATTAGGGCCAGTAAACTACTTCTGAGTAATTTTTACCTAGAAAAGTTGGAATTGCCCTGATGGCACATAATTGCAAGGCCGAAGTATCTGTACAACCCAATGTTTCCCATGACTGATGCAAGCAAACCTTAAGACATACCCAGTATTCCTACGTTCTTCATTCTCAAAGTTGGTGGCAACATGATCTGCTGGGAAGTTCTGGGGAAAATGGGGCAGCTGTCAAGGCATCATCTCTGTGCACTGGGTCTCTAAATACTACACATAAACCTGTAATTAGAGACCCAAGTAAAAAAAACCCACAGCTCTTGGGCACAGTCCTGCTGCTTAAGATTTGCTCATTCATAAATTATTAAGACTCGCCTATGCATTTTAGCTACCATGTTTGCCTAAAATCTATCCTTAGCTGATATCTTAAGATTTCTTTTTACCTCTAAATATGGGTTACATGCGCAATTGCCTCATGCAAACCTTCATTTTCTTGACATTGCCAATATGCCATTGGTTATAACTATGGATCAGTTTTTATGATGACTAATTTGCCTACTGGTGCAAACAAAGCAAATGGCACTCACTATTCCTGAATAGTTGAACAGAGGATTGTGCGCGTGGATATCACCAGATAGCCAATATAAAAATCAAACAGGCTACATAAATGAAAAGCAATGAAGAAGCTGTATCTTCTCTTAGTTGCACACCTTAACATGGCGAGGGGATCTGGACTGTTGAAACATTGAGGGATGCAAACTACTGATAAAAATTGGTGGTTCTTAAAAATTGCCACGCAAAGAATTAGTTCATCTAGTTTATTAGACAGACATAGAAACTCAGAGTTATAGGTAATATACAGCAAGAATAAAGCAAGCAAGTATTACATACAAAGCAAAGGTGTTAGTGGGGGTTCCAGTACAGCCTGAATTGGTCCATAGCGCAGACCAAAACCCTGCTGATCTGAACCTCCTCATAGTGGTCTCTTATGCTTTTTATACCTTTTTCATGACTGCAACTTACGCATGTTGTACGTGTTGTTTTCAATGCTTTCTCAGATCATACCCGGTTAGTTATCAGAATTTTAGAATGACCTGACCCTATTTTCCTAGTTCAAAGTTGGTTCCTTATTCCTGGCTAACCGCCATATGTTGCTCTCAGCAAAATGACACCTCCGCACTATAAGATAGTGCCAACAGTCTTAGAGGATGGGTCACCGTGACCATAGTTTTGTCTCCTACTTCCTAGCTTGGCTTCATTCTAGCTAACCACAAAATATTTGCTGCTCTTCATAGACTGGCACTCACGCACTGTAAGAGATGGTGCCAAGTCTTAGAGGATGGGTTATGCCAAATTTGCTGGGTCATTTTGACCTTATACCTTGTCAGCATATTATATTTTGATTTTTCTCATGTTTATAAATCCTTATCACTACCATGTGGCAGTAACCATTTCCCCCCCTCCTCATGAATGCTAAGATGTTACTGCTACTATTGCTGACTGTGTATGTTTCTGTACAGGATGCAGTTCTGCTGTACATGCTGTGGCATTGACCATTTACTGACCATTTGTCTGTAAATAGTATCTGCTGTCTAAGATGAGCCATTTGGATACTGAGAGAGAGGTATTCCAGATGTGTGGCTGAAGAGCTTATGGCCTGTATATCCAAATGTATACATGCTGTAAATAGATAGCATAAGAAAAGGAACTCTGTCATCAATTTTGCTTCACTGAGGACTAGCAGCACAAGTCCAGCAAAAATCACTCTGCACCCACAGGCACATACCACAGAAGCCAAGAGCAATGTCACCAGGATTCCAGACTCCATTATGAGCCTGGGCTTCCAGCTCAGTCACCCAAGGTAGAATGTTCACACCTGAGGCACCAGGCTAAGATGCACCCAGCTTCTTCAGGAGTAACAATGGAAAGTTCTAATGGTCATGGGGGCAGAAGAATTTCTGAAGGGCAACTACTGAGCAGCAGCAATCCCGGGAGGTGACACTGGTGGAGGATCTTTCATGGAGAATAGCAATACAGTGGTGCCTCTTAAGACGAATTTAATTCATTTTACAGGTCAATTCATTTTATGAAAAAATTATCCTATGAAAAGTGGCTTAATAAGGTTCCCAAAGAAATGCCTTGAATTTATCTTGGGAAGCATCCCATAGGAAATAGTTACCTTACAAAGTTTTCCTAAGGAAATTCCTATTCCTGGAAATTTCATTCATTCAGTTTTTTGTATTAAGGGGCATTCATCCAGTATTCCTGCCAAGAAAACTCCATGAACCTGGAGTCACGAAGAGTCGGTCACGACTGCAACGACACAACACACACACACACACATCTTACGAAGTACAGTACCCTGACTTAAGAGCTGCTCGACTTAAGAGCAATTCCGTTTAAGAGCAAAAAACTGTTGCCATTTTAACTGCCACCTTACAAATTTTAGATATGGTCTGCTTGACTTACACTTTTTTTTCTTTTTTTTTTCTTTTTTAAACTTATTTTTTCAGTTTTTTAGATAGGTACCCTGACTTAAGAGTAGTTTGACTTAAGAGCATGCATTCGGAACAGATTAAATTCGTAAGTCGAGGTACCACTGTACTACTACACTTATGCTAATTTTTGTTAGTACTATTTAGAAAGGAGCAAAGGTAAGCCACTGTTGTATTTTTCTTACCTTGACTCTGTGATGAGGCAGTCCATAATGAAACAAGACTGTTAGAAGATGAGGCTCCCAGATCAAAAAACACTCAATCAACCAGTGGAGAAGCGCAAAGGGCAAGTATGAATAGTGATGTCACTAATGAAAGAACTATATTAAAGCTGAAAGGCTGTCTATTGGCTGACGTGCACAGAAACACACATTCAATCTTGCACAATGCACACTGGAAATGGAACATGATATGTATGAATCTAGGTAAACTGGAAACTCTAAAGCAAGAAACCGAATGTTTAAAAATTGCCTTGCTTGGTGCCAGTGATGTAAAGTGGACCAGAATAGGACATTTTCAGCCAAACAGCTATAACGTTTTTTTTTACTCCTGAACTGACAAATTCAGGAGAAATGGAGTGTCTCGAATACTGAGGAAAGATGCAGCAGAAGCTTGCCTGCCTCCCTCCTCCAATTTTATTTATGACCTTCATTAATTTGGTGAGCTGGAACAACTGACATGAAGGTGAAAGTTGATGTCCCTATTCTGTATCTTCTGAAATATATTATTCCAAATAACTTCTGACTTGTCCTAAAAACTTTGATCACCGACTCATATGTGTTATTGGTGGCCTTTTTTTGTTCAGATAGATGTTAAAAATCAGCAGAGAATATCAAAGAGCAGTTATAAGTCACAGAAGCTGTTTTATTTCCTCTCCTAGATGTTTTAGAAACCATTCTCAGATGCAAGGTAAAATAGAAATTGATAGAAAAATTGAGGTTTCATTATTCACATTTTTGTAAGCACATGGGACATTGCAAGGGTGGCAATATCAATTTTACCTACAATTAATGTAATACAGTGATATAGTATTACCTGGCTGGCCACTATGGTAATATGATACTAGACTTAATGGTCCATTGGGCTAATTATATAGGACTATTGTTATCTTGTTTTTATATAGCATTTTCTGTATAGGAAATAAGTGTAGATGGTATTTTAGATAGCAAGCAAAGCAAAGTAAAAGTCTTTGCCTAAAGGAATATTGAATTTTTAATCAGAAAAGTCAACAATAGAGAAAAGGTACAATATGCTAACAGTAAAAACTGATAAGCATACAGAGGGATTTTGTTCTTTTATACTACTGGATGAGCATCTGTCTTTTAATTTTTTTTTAAACAAACAAAGCAAAAATAGATACATTGCTTATCTCCTGCCATGTTACATGTATCAAAAAATTTCCCAATAGATCAGCCTAGTTGCTTCATGATTTTCTTCTCATCTTAAACAAGGCTATTTTCATATTTCCGTATTTGCTAAATATTTTACCATTAATATTATTCTAATGTTTTTCCATCAATATCATGTTCGTCTCTGTTTATCTCTGTCTTCATCCAGTACACAAGATACAGATAGTAGATTACAATATTGTATTAGCTAGTTTAGTCTAACCAATATCTCCAGTCCTAAAAACTTAATTCTTCATTTAATAAAACAGCTTAGATTATATTTGACTAATTCGATATATATAGGTATAGGCTTACATCTATTTTTATCTAATACCAGAAATTAAGATAGTGAAGTACAAAGTCAAGCTAGTCTGTCTAATCTACAACCCTAGATACACAATGGATATCATCAACTCACTATATTTTCTCTGTTCCCATAAGTTTTACTAAGTTTTCAAAACCTTATCTGTCTAAGATTAATACTTAATGGGTTATTAAAAGAGAAAAAAAGCATTACATCTTGATCTCTTTGTTTCTTGTTGTATTAAAAGGAAAAATCCCTCTCTTTGCCTGGCTAACACTTAAAGATCTAACAAATTGGCATCTCAAGCTGATTTTCATATTCCATTTTTCATTTTTCATGTCCAAATACTGTATTCTCTTAATTAGATGTTCCATAAACAAAGATTTAAACTGGCCTATCTAGTTGACAATAATTAAGAGTGGTCTTAACTGGTCTTCACAGTGCATTGACTGACCTCTTAAAATAGTTTCTAGTTAAATTAGTAAATAAATGATATTGAAGACTGTTTTCACATTTAAGAATTAATTTTAACATTGAACAACGTTGAACAAGATCATCAAGTCTTAACAGAGCATTCAATCCTAATGATAAATCTTCAAATAGCTAATCTATTTTATTTAATTAAACTACTATATAATGGACATCTATTTGTATTTTTCATAATAAGTAGATAATTTCAACAGCTTTCTATCACATGATTATGTCTAACTGGAACAAAGCTTTGTTTTGGGCTGGTTTGCAGGTTTCTGTTATCCATTTTCCATATCGTCATAGTTCATTGTAAACCATGAATAGCTTTTTATGTGATTGATTCATTAAGCCAGGGATTCATAAGTTGTTTCCCTGTCGGTCCATCCCAAGATGCAGAAACTTCCAGCACTGAGCTCTCCAAGCATTCCCCCTGCATATTTGTTGAGATTAGATTGGGGAAAATGCTCTGTTCCAATCCCGTGCTTGTAACAAGGTTAGGATTGAGACTCTCCTCTGCTTCTGAAGAGGCTACTGTCTCCCGAGCAGATAGTTTATAAGCCTGCAGATTGGAGTGAATGCTCTGTACCAGCTTAATACTCAGATCCGGGTTAAAGATGAGACTTTTCTCCTCTTCTAGAGAAAGCTTAGTTTCCCAAGCAGTGCTAGATTCCACATTCTCTAGGTATTCCTACTGAATATTTCTTGTTACTTCTATATCAGGTTTAACATTCTGATCTAGATTAAAGTCAGGACTTTTATCTGCTTCTGAATTGAGCTCAGGAAAAAACTTAGACTCGTGAGAGTCTACAATATTCTGAAGTTTATCAAGCATATCCATAAATTGCTCATCTGACATTAATTCCCAGCACATTTTGTGGTTTCACTCAATTTTAGTCCATTTCATATGGTTAATCACTTCCAGAAGGGAGGGGTGTAAAAAGGAGAGCAAGGACGGGAAGGAGCGAAGGAGAAAAAAATCCAAGTCTGTTATCTAAAAAAATTGTTTTGGAAGCATTGAGACAAGGTCAAATAGTTTCCTTTTTCTTCTCTCAGCCAGGCAAATGACTGCATAAAACAGTTTATATGAATGTAGATGCTTCAAAATAATACTGTCTTAAAGTTTAATCTCCCAGCACATGCTTGTAGCCGCCTTTTCAGGAAGGGAGGGAATGAATACTTATTGAAGCAAGAAAGTGCCCAAGCTAACAAAAATAGGGGAAAACATAAAGTCTTAGTTACAGCAGTAAAGTTTCCAAATATCTACAATTATTTACATTTGTCCAGTGCACACAGTTTGAACCACCAGGATGGCAGATGGCAGACGGACTTTCCCCCAAAGAGGAAATTAGGTGATTTCTATGAAGCTTGCTGCCGCAATACTTCACAGCCCCCAGATGCTGCCTCTCTTCACGCCCCCCTCCAAGGGGGACTTACCCTTTCGGATCCTGTTTATCTGGAGGAATTCAACCTGATAAGCCGAAGAGCTTATCAAGGTGTTTCATTGCAGCAAAACTGTAACTCCCTTGTTCATCTGTCTTGAGACCTTTTTGCACCTGGCTCTAGTTAGTGGAGACCCAGTGTGGTATAATAGTAGATAGAGTGACAGATCAGGACTATGGAGACCAGTGTAAACTAGGCGCTTGGAGCCAGTGAAAGTATCAAGCCTTGTAGTCTGTCCATACCATTTCATTGTCTTCCACCCTGGCCAAAGCCTTGTTGCCACAGCAATCATAGAATCATGAAGTTGGAAGGGACCAATAAGCTAACCAAGTGCCATCATATCTCCCCTCAGTCTTTTCTTCAGGCTAAACAATCACTCCTGTTCTCTCAGCCTTTCCTTGTAAGACTTGGTTTCTAGGCCCCTGATAATCCTTGTTGCCCTCCTCTGAACTTGTTCCAATTTGTCAGCATCCTTCTTAGAGTGCAGTATCCAGAACTGGACACAATACTCAGATGAGGTCTAAGCAGTACTGAATAGAAGAGAACTAGCACCTTATGGGATATGGAGACAATACTTCAGTTAAAGCAAATGAAAATACTTATTTGCCTATTTTGTACCCACATCAAACTGTTGACTCGTATTCAGCTTGTGGTCTATGATGATTCCAAGATCCTTCTCGCTCGTAGTATTGATGAGCCAGTTATAACTCTCTCTCTCTCTCTCTCTCTCTGGTTCATACCACCTTGAAAAGTCCAAGCTCGAAGGTAGCCTCAGCTCTTTTTGCCAGCAGAAAACAGTTATGCTATTTATGGAAGAAAAAAAAACCAAACCAAAGATTTCATTGATGCCCTTCCATAGCAGGCCATTCTTCATGATAGTAGTCCATCTCATAGGCCATATAGCTGTAACCCAATCCAATTTATGGCAACCTAGAATGTTTTGCAATGACTATTGTAATTGTAAACTGTTTCAAAGCTGCACTTTTAAAGACTTTTATTTTCAGGACAACTTTTTCTATATCCTCTTAATTGTATTTTAGCATCTTACAATTCCCCCCACCCCATATTGACAAGTGAGTCAAGTGTTAGAATAGGGCCAAGGAAATCCAGGTCCACATCTTCACTCAAAGAGGGAAATATAAGAAACAAGTAATTAGTGGCTTGAATCTTACTGTAGTTTTAGCGACATTAGACCCATTAATTCAGTGAAATTACTATAAACAAATCCAATAGCATTTGTATTTTGGCTAATGTTGCCCCATCTTCTGGGGGGAAATTAATAGGCTATTCCTTACTAACAGCCGAACTGCACATATAAATGGACTGAACCTGCAAAATATATTTAAAGACAGAGAACTGTTCACAGTCCTCAGCAGCACTCTGCCTAATGACACTAGAAAAGTTGCATGTGCATTTGCATTTGATAATACAAACCGTCCTGGACATCCATGGCGCGTGTGCGGGGGGGGGGGGAATTGGCAATGCACAAAACATTGGAATAGAAGAGGTTAACAAACGTGTGACTTGCATTCTCCTTAAAAAGTAGTTGGACCAAAAACTATAATTTCAAAGGAAAGGGCTGATCTCAAATCAGTCTTTGACAACTACTGTACCTTCAATTGGAGTTGATGTACTAGGCTACAAAGACTAAAGCAGGCATGTCCAAACTTTGGCCCTCCTGATGTTTTGGACAACAACTCCCCGAATTCTAAGCTTAGATTGCCAATGACAAAGGACTGTGGGAGTTGTGGTCCACAACATCTGGGAGGCTGAAGTTTGGACATACCTGGACTAAAGGACTGGTTGGAGCCAGTGTTGTATGCTTATTGAGTTCAAAAACCTAAATGATTTTTAAAAATCTAGTTTACTAAAGCTGATTTAACACCATGTTTATGAAAACAGTTTTTAAAAGTCAAGTAATCATTTATGTAGGTCATGTTAGCTAAAGAGAAGAGCAAGTTCAAATTGAGTTCTTCCTCTGCTTGGAGCCTTTCTAATAAAGCTTAATTAGCAGTAATTGGCAAGACTGTAATGATAACTAAGCTTTTCCACTTGTGGTTGGTTAACCTTACCTAAAAGGCATGATGAATCAGCAGCAAGAACAAAATTCCCTGTCCACATTTGAAGGCATTCATTTACAAAGGCTGGGGAATAGATACCAATTGTCCAAACAATATTATCTTCAGTTGCAAAGATGTTGCTACTAATAGCACTTTCTGCAGAATTGTACATGTTTATCCATTTTAATCTTGTCTTTTCAATAAGCACAAGTGAGCTTATAACAAGTGCAGTATAATCTGTAAAAGTAACTGTTAAAATATATTAAAACCAAAAACCAGTGAAACAAATTTTAATTTATAGGGCAGATATAATCACCATTATCCAGTTCCTGAGAGTGGAAATTAACTTGATAAAGGTGAATTAATTGCAACCTAGTGTAGACAGAGATCCAGAAGCTCAACATAAGATACAAGATGGCAATCCTATTGGTTCTTCCTCTTGAGTACATAGATCTTACCTTCTCCTGAAAAGGGGTTGCACTCTTTCTAGGAAAAAAAGTTCATAGCCAGACGTGCTTCTTGACATATTCTAATGAGTGTAAGCATTGTTTGCCTCTGGTACAGAATGTACCACCTATGACCTCACTGGGACTGTCTGAGACTGGTTTCAGTTAGACTGTTGCATTTTGTGTACCAGGCTATGGTGACAGCTCATAAATTACAGTAGTTAGATTTGTGATACTGTGAACATGTACCAAGTCCTATGATTATCTCTAATTTTTCCAGGTTCAGTTCAAAGTGCTGTTTTTGAGATATAGGGAATTTACTTAATAGTTTAGAATCGGGGTACTGCTTTTTTACATGTGCCTGCCCTATACACTAAAATCCATGAACTGAGACTATTCTTAAGGACTCCAATATAGGAAGCACAATAACTGGCTAACAGGGAGAATATTCTGCTGTTGCTAGATTTCAGATGTGTAGATGTTTTCAAAATCCAATTCCCACAATCTCTGACCATGGGCCATGCTGGGTGAGGTTGAGGAGATGCAGACCAACATCTGGAGCAGTGGCTCCCAACCTTCAGTCTCCAGATGTTCTTGAATTACAGTACAACCCATAGAAATCCTGGCCAGCACAGGTAGTGGTGAAGGGTTCTGGGAGTTTTAGCCCAGGAACATCTAGGGACCCAGGGTTGGGAACAACAGATCTGGAAGGTGACAAATTTATTTGTTCTTAGGCAATTGTGTGTGTGTGTGTGTTGCATCGTTACAGTCATGACAGACTCTTTGTGACCCCATGTCCATGGAGCTTTCTTGGCAGGAATACTGGAGTGGCTTGCCAGTTCCTACTCCAGGCACCCACAGCACCTGGTATTCCCTGGTGGTCTCCCATCCAAGTACTAACAAGGGCTGACCCTACTTAGCTTCCGAAATCAGGTGAGATCGGATGTGCTCAGGGCATCTAGGTATATCTACACTAATCCTTTTTCAAAAGCTCTGAATAATGAACCTTTAGATGTAACCAAATAGGAGCTGACATTTCAGGAACTGGTGACACTTTTAGGTTGAGAGAAACATCTGGTGCTGTTGATAACCACAATATCTTTCTGTAACTTGCCAGATTTCCTGTAACATGGCAATGACCAATCTTTTATGGAAGCATATTGGTTGAAGCTGGGCAATTTGATTGGATGCTGAACAAATGAAATGCCCATTCTACAGAATGAGCCTTTGGCAGTGATGGTAAATGTTCAAGGCTGTTGCCATTATGCAAATATGTCACACAAGGTATGCTATTTGGAAAAAAATAAAATAAACTTTATCTTGATCATGTTGTTGATCATGACATCAACAAAAGCTGTTGATACTACAAGCAAACAGCCATTAACTATACAAGCTGTTTCTAGCATTGCTTGAATTCTGAAGTGCACAATAGGTGCTTAACTCTATAATTCCTGGATGAAATAGATTATCAAGATCAGGGATGGCGAACCTTTGAGAGACCGTGTGCCCAAACTGTGATTCAAAACCCACTAATTTTTTGCAAAGTGCCAGTATGACCATTTAACCTGAATATAGGTGGCTGTGAAAGGGTGATGTCGGGTGCCCACCAAAAGGGTTCTGAGTGCCACCTTTGGCACTCGTGCCATAGGTTCACCAACACTGATCTAGATAATCCCTTTCAATCTACCTAGGTATGAAACTGAAAACTGAACAGCTTTAATTTAGTTTAGTTTAGTTTAGTTTATCTTATCTTAGTTTAGTTTAGTTTAGTTTAGTTTAGTTTAGTTTAGTTTAGTTTAGTTTAGTTTAGTTTAGTTTAGTTTAGTTTAGTTCTCATGAGTCATGATGGAAACTGGACAGGAAGCAGCTTCCAGTAACATCAATTATAGACTGGTAGGTAGCACTGTGTTATAGTTGCTTTCCTCTCAGAGGGCCACACTCAGATAGTGGTACAGTATCGAGAATTCTGTTTGACACCTTGGCTGTTGGTCTGTGGCATCCCCAAGGACCCTATCCTGCCCCCTATGCTTTTTAACATATACATGAAGCTGCTGGGAGAAACTGCCTGTCATTTGGAGCATTGCTTATAACACCCAATTCGATATTTCCATTTCAATCTAAGGAAGAGTTCTTGTTTCTAAACCAGTGTTTAGTGTCAGTAATGGAATGGATGATGGTAAACAAGTGGAAACTCGATTTAGAAAAGATAGAGGTGCTCCTGATCAGTTGACAGGTAGATCTGGGAACAGAGATACGTGTGCTAGAAGATATTTATACTCTCCCTAAACTTCAGGTCAGCACTTTTGTTGTACTTCAGGATTCATCCTTGAGCCTAGATATTCTGGTCTTAGTGAAGCATCAGCTTTGCATATTCTGGAGACATCTGACAAGGCTATAGTGATGGATGCCTTACGTAGTAATCTCCACATGGGTTGCCTTTGTAGGGAGATCAGAACCTTTTCATCTGCCCCAAAATTATTTAGCTAGATTCCTGATCAGAGGCAGTTATAGGAGTTATTACCCATCCACAACTTACAGTCATTCTCCAGCAGCCTGTTCCTGAGTATAATGCAAAGTTTTCATTATGATATAGGAAGCCGTACACAACTTGTATCCAAACCATCTGAAAGATCCTATTCTCCAGTATAAGCCTGCCCAGGCTTACTGATCAGCTGGAGAGGCCCTACTCATAGTCCTTCTACTTTCAGAGATGTATGTGCTTAGGACTAAAGAAAGGATCTTCTCTATGGCCAGTTTTAGGCTCTGGAACTCTTTGCCAAGATGCACTAATTTTGCCTGCCCCCTCATGTCCTTCTCATAGCAAGCAAAAACCTTTTCATGCCTACAGCCATTAATAACCTCAAATAACTGGGTTTTAATTGGTGTGCTGGTTCTCTCTCTTTTGTAAAGTAAACTAGATTAAGCATTTTAATTGACTGTAAAGTATTTTAATTTTAATTGTATTTTAATGACAGCCATAACATTTTGTTTATTTTCTTAATACATAGCTATTCCGGACAAGCTGTATAGCTCTGAGAAAGAATGAAAAAGTGAATGGGTGTGAGGACCAAAGATAACGATTACAAAAGACCATAGGAAAGATAGTTCAACAGGCAAAGCATTTCCTAGCATGGGAGTACTACATTCAATTTCTGGGTTTTATAGACAGGAAGAGGAATGATTATTGCCTCTGAGTCTAAGACATGCAGAAGCATGATCTGTTGGGGGGGTATTTATTTATTTATTATTTGATTTGATTTATGTACCATTCCATTACTGCACACATTATTCTCAACAGTTTAGTTTACACTTTAAAATCCCACAGATTCCACAAAACAATGATACATTAATAAAAATCATACAAAAAACAAGAACAGAAAAAATAAAAATGTTAGCATTAACAGCATCTGGGAGACTCAGTTGTCATAGGCAGCTTTGAATGGCCTTGTTTTCCTGAACATGAAGGATGGAGCTTGCCATATATCCACTGTTAACCAGAGACTGGGGACCACCAGCACCAAGAGAGCCCAGCTCCTTGTATTTGCCTTTCTGGCCTCTCTAAGTGGGTTTCTGTCACCTTGGATTTGGGAAGACCAGGTGAGAAATGTTGCTAATTTCTAGAAGAGACGTCCCCTACAGTTTATGGATCATAACCAGCACCTCAAACTGAGCACAGAAACTGACAGGGAGATACATGTTTGAATTTACTGATACCATAAATCAAGTCTGGTTGCCACATTTTGGTCCTGCTGAAGTTTCAAAGAAGCATACAATGAAGAAGTTGGAAGAGGCCTACAAGGCCCACCCCGTACAACATGGATGAATCCAAATCAAGGATATTTGCCAGGTGGTTGTCCAGATTTCTCCTGAATGCCTCCATTGCTGAAGCACTTAACACCCCCTGAGGCAATTGGTTCCGTGGCTCTACTGCTCTAACAGGGAGTTTTTCCTGATATTCAACCTTAATTTGGCTAGTATTTACAAAAGGTTATGAAGGGCAATGCTTTGACCATAACTAGAGGAACCAGGACTGCATGTCATAGATTTAATCCTTTGCCCTGTATTTGGTGCACTTTTAAACAGCATCAAGAGCTGTTTGGGGAAGCGGGAGCAAATTGTAATACAAATCCTTCCTGACCATTAGGAAAGGTGAGGTGGTCCTGCCAGGCTGATTTCGAGTATCATAATAAAGCATTAAGTGGAACAATTCAATGTATTATTGGATTTTTCCCTCATGTGTACATAAAGGGTATGTTAATTAAGAGTACTCTGCATCTTGCTGGGTAGGAAACTGCTGCTAGCTAATCTACCTCAGGCAGTAAAAACGTTTTGTGCAGGCCCTAGCAACATGATCAGCTTTGTCTACCAGGTCATACGGATTTTTTTTTAAATGTTGTCATGATCAACACATTTATCGTGTTTTAATATCCAACGTACAGGATATACCCAGCCCCCAGAAAAAGAGCTGGACTTCGCCCAGCGCGCGCCAGCCTGTCAGCAGCACTCCTAGTGGTCTTTTGAGGTTTCATTTGCAACCGGCTTGCCACTGAACCAAGTTATGAAATGCCACCTTATTCAATTCCCCTCCTTCCACCGGAGTGGCATTTTTGGAAAATGGCCGCCACTTCGCCGAGAGGAGGTCAAATTGGACGAGCGGGGCTCCCCGGCGCCGTCCAGACAAGCCCGGCATGGATTCAAACGCGGCGTCAGGTTCTTGAAAAGAGAGACACACACCAAGCGCAGCACCTCAAAATCCATCCCAACTCCAACTATTTTTTCACTCTAGGCTGGTGGGAGTCGCGGGCGAGTGAGTGAGTGGGGTGGGTGAGGATGCGATGAACCGGGCGCCCCTTCCTAAGGCGCGCGGTCCCCGGCGGTGGCGCTCTCGCAGCCTTCACTCGGGGGCTTCTCGTGACAAGCCCCAGCAGCAGGCTTGGCGGGCAGAGAGGAGGAGGGGGAGGAGGAGGAGGAGGAGGCGACCTCCGCCGGCTTATTCCCCGCTACCGGGGCAAGGCGACGTGACGCTGCTGCTGCTGCTGGTGGTGGCGGCGGCTGTTCTCGGCCCGCCGGTGCGCGGGCGAAGGCGCTCCTTCTCTGGATCCGCGAGCGCGGCGAGGCGGCTCGTGCCCTTCAGCAGGTGCACGCTCAGCCTTCTCATTGGCAGCAGCTGCGGCAGCCGCCAGCCGGCTCAGCCTCGCGGGTGTTGGTTGGGCTATCCACCCCCTCCAACACACACACAATCCTCCCTCTCCCTTCCCCTCCCTTTCCCCGCAGACAGGTAGGATGAGCGCGAGCTGCTGCTGCTGCGGCGGCGGCGCGCGCCGTGTCTCCTTTTCCTCCTCCTCCTCCTCCGCTCGCCAGCGCCGGGAGTGCGGCGGCAAGAAGGGGCAGCCGGGAAGGGTGGCGGCGTAACCAGCGGGTGGGAGGAAAAAATATCGGCGAGGGGAAAAAAGCAAGGAGGCTCCATGCAGGCCAGCAGCCCTCAGGTAAAGGGGGGGGGGGAATGCGAGGCTTACGCCGCTGTGGGTCGTGGGGAAGGGGAAGGGGAAGGGGAAGGGGCGGGAAAGCTTTGCAAACGCGGGACACGGTTTGCCCCACGGTTGCGAAGAGGGAGGGACGGGGGAGGGCAGCAGGAAAGGAAAGTACTTGGCCGCCTCCTTCGCTCCTCTCGGCCCCAGCCACGCTCTCTCTCGGGCCCCCGAGGGGAAACTGTGGAGGGGGGGTCAGAGGGTGTCCTAAAGGTTCCCAGAGGTTCCTGCTGGCCATGCCATGGGAAGGCGAGGGGCGTGCTTCACTTCGCGGGAACCAGAAAAACGAGACGGGGGGGGGCGGGCTGGGCTGTGGAAGAAGGAGCAGGTTTCGGGCTCTGTGCGAAAGAGAACTGAGCGGGGGCGTCAGCCGGAGGAGGGAAGGGCAGAGTTTCGAGGAACGCAGGGCTTTCCTGGGCTTGGAAAAAATATATGGTGACCTGTAGAAAGAGTGTGTGTGTGGGAGGGGTGCCCATCCCTCACGGCTGGAGGCTGAGACAGGCAGACGACGTCCCCTGCCCATCAGGCAGCCAGAAGATGTCTTTGGAAGGGAGGCCGGGCTGGTTATTCACGAGGCATTTCTCGGCCTGCCGGTAGAGGGCGCGCAAGCAGTGCCTGGGCAATTGGGGTGGCGGCGGCGGCGGCGGCGAGCGGTCAGGCTCCGCTCGGTGCAGGTGGCCGCCAAGTGCCTCGCTCCTCGCTAAGCGTGAGCGCCTTTTTGTGTTGAAAAGGAGATGTGGGTGTTCGTGGGAGAGTGGGCCCCGTGCTCAAGCAGGCTCCCCGTTCTGCTTGCAGACCATTGCAATCCGGATGCCCTTTGCGGATGAAAGATGTGTCATGGAATGAACCCGAACAGCAGGGATCCGTTCCTAGAGAAGCAGCAGCAGCAGCAGCAGCAGCAGCAGCCTCCACGGTGGCTTCAGCGTTCCCAGTCCAGGCTTTCCCTGGTGGTCTTGTGGTTCCAGCTTGCTCTGTGCTTTGGCCCAGCACAAATCACAGGTGGTGAGTGAGCGACTGACTCAGAGGATAGGTGATCGCTGAGCGCAGGGCTGTGGTGAGGGCAGAAGCCTGGGAGAGAATTGCTGCTGGCAGGCACCGGGCCCCTTTGTGCAGGAGGCGGCAGCCTCTGGCTATTGATCTTGTATGCACAAAAGCCTGAAAGGAGAAAACATCCTTCCAGGTTTCAGCCTGGCTGCCCTGCAAATCAGTGAATTACAAGGAAAGGAATTCAGGCTTGTAATTTCCTCTTGGAAAGAGGGAGGCATTCTCCTCCCTTTCTAAGCATGAGGGAGGAATGTCCCCATAAATTACTGGTAACTAACATTTGTCTATTGGGGAGGAGGGTGTCTTTTAAAGGTTTAGTGAAGAATGTGCTCCTTCTTAACTACAAGAATGCTTCTTGTAGATAAATGCAACACTCTTCTTTGCCATTCCAAAATCATGCTGGGGTAGTCGTATGTAGGCATATCATCCAGCTTTATACATCATTCTGTAGAAGCAGGAGAAGCCTTCTGTTCTTCTTGTAAAAGAAGGTAAACCTTCCCACTACTCTCACTTTCTTGAATGTGCATGTAAAAAAAAAAAGAGCTGTACTCGGATGATACTTACTGGGAAAAAGTCCTGCCTTTGCACACCTACACTGATGTCAGTTCTTTTCCAATGATATGAGGCATCCACCCACCTGGTTAGGAATTCCACTGGGGTGCACGGAGCATATATAAGACATTCTTAACGACAGATTATGAATGAGTATTGCCATAATCAGATGATAGATGTAGACCATAACTAGAACAGAGTTAACGTTGCAGAAGTAGTCTTTCAGGCTTGTGAAATCAGACTTTAAAGGAATCCTGTGCTTCAGAGGTAAAGGCCAATAATCCAACAAAGCAAAACTAATTTGCAGTTATTCCAGAAGGTGAGAAAAACTCCTGCTGTGTCACTCAGGCACTTCCATTGGTTAAGCATTTCCTTTTCTGGTCATAATTCTGGTTCTGCCCCCACCCCTTTAACGCTCAGATATTTTTGCTCCACCTGCAAAGGAATAAGTTGTCATGGAGACATCTACATTGGGGTTTCCTGCAGGTGAGGGGCAAAAGCAAGCAAAAGCGAAGTATTCTGCTCGTATATCACCCCATAGTGCTTCAAGCACTCTCTGGGTGGTTTACAATTTAATGATGCAGTCTGGGTACTCATTTTACCAACCTCAGAAGGATGGAAGGCTGAGTCAACCATGAGCCAGCTACCTGGGATTGAACCCCAGGTTGTGAGCACGGATTTAGCTGCAGTACAGGCATTTAGCCACTGCACCACGAGACTCCTTCTGGACAGGAGCAATCCCGGTGCTGTCAGTCAGAAGTCATCATACACCTATTCTGTCATTTCTTCCATAGTATAGAGATGCAGAAAGACAATAAAATGGGGAAAATATAAGAGGTCTACAAATTGAAAATGCCATATTCTCTTTCAATAAAAAAATTGTGAACGAGGCAGGATAATTTTTAGGGTAAAAGCCTTGTCTGAAAAGCTAGCTACTGGAAGCAGTCCTGTGGCCCACTCTGAGTGTTGTATCTACATCCAGTTGTAGTGTTTTGAAACCACTTTTAGTGCCATGGCTCAATTCTGCAGAATCCCGAGGCTTGTAATTTGCTCAGGTACTTAGAATCCTATGATGTAGCTCAGGAAGTACACAGGAATTATGTACTAGGGAATTCTAAGGACTTACATCAAATTACAAATGTCAGGATTCTGGAAGATGAAGTGAGGACATTTAAAGAGTGCTGGGAAGGATGCACAGTAACTACAGGAATGGAACTTTAATCCATGCAGATAGCTCCAAAAGGACAATGGGCCAATCTGGTGAGGAATTTCTTGTTAGTGGGAACAATGGTAGTTAGCTCACCTGTTACATTAGATGCAGTCCATACTATTAGTGGACCAAATGTTGATAGAACATTATACATTTTCTCTTTGATAGAACATTCTGTGTTGTCATTTTGACAGATCATGTTCTTCCCAGACCCAGCCACAAAATTTTCTAAAGAAACATAATCATCTGAGAGATTTCTTTCAACTTTTGGAACAAGTGCCAAATTGAGTTTAGCTTTTCGACAAATACTATTTCATCAGAAGAGAATATTTTAAAAGTTCAAATCAGTTTTATTTCTTATATTCTTAACATTCTTGACTGTATGCTTTCGATTTTGGTTGTTGTTTCTACACTACGTTAAAAATGAGGAGTTCAAGATTTTTAAAAACTAAATTTCTCTAAATATCATTTGGTATAACACCACTAAGTGACACCTATTATATCCTGACATTCTATTTGTGATTTTTGCAAAGACATCAGGTTTTTCCACTATGGGAAACTGTTGAGTAGGGCACATCTTATGTTGATATGATGTGCTTAAAAATGAAATCAAAAGTGATGTTCTAATCTGAAATACAGTACAGTTGTGGTGAAGTAGTCAGCTTTACTACAGAAAAGTGATTTGGAATAATAGCGTGTGTCTACTTCCCAGTGGGTCGAATTATATGTTGTAGATAGAACATTATTGGAAGTTGAAATCATATTAGTGCTCATCGACATAATTCTGGTAGGTCTTTGTGTTTGAGCAATAATACTTCAATATGAAAACCTTGTTTCCCCCACTGAGCAAATGCAAAACAAAGCAAGCTAATAAGCAAACTGTGAGCAATGTGACAATCCAATATCTTTCAGCACTTAAGGTATAATCTCATTGATGTCCTGTCTGCTATGTGTAGATTAATGTACAGTACTGTATTGCTTAAGTGGATCATAGATGACCCCCTCTTATCTACTGACGGAAAGTGTGTTGGTGTAGGAATTGTTTGGTTTTATACTTTAAATAAACTCATTGGAGTTCATTTAAAGTACTGTAAGTGCCTTTAAATGTTAGAGGTATTTCAGTTGCATGCTGAAGCTTCTTAGTAGTTGTGAAGACTATTTATCAATAGTTATAATATATTCTTGTATGCTGCTAAAGATATAACAAAGTTGGAGCTGCTTGCTCCTAAGGGAATGACAGAAGCTACATTCCAACAAGAGCTGGGCATAAGCTATGTTGATTCTGTGTTGGATTTTGGCCTGAACTATCACAGGAAGACATTCAGGTCTTTCAGTAAGAGATCTAAGAAAATGGAGCAAATCGGGATAAAAGGATTTAAAGGTGTCTACTTCAAAGAGGTATGAAGTTTTGTTATAAGTGAATTTTAGTTATGCAGGGTTGCTAATGGTATAAACGAGATATTGTAGAGGAGAGGAGAGAGGGAAACTAATGGCATGCTTTTGACACATGATCTGTCTTGTCTGTGCCATGTGCTTATGTCAGGGAAAGTGCAGAAGTCTTGGCTGCAAATTGCAACTTATCAACAAAGTGCTGGTTGCATTCCTTGGTGCACATTGTACAATTAAGCGTGAGCACAGTATCGCAACCAGCACCTTATCCACGGGAGGAATTTACTGCTAAGATTTCTGTGGTTTCCCTTGCATATACTTTGACTGAAGAATTCTGGCTAGTGCATATCTCACAGCAATAAATGATTGTTAACATACAAGGGACTAGAGGCATTTTTAAGTGCACACCTGTTTTTCAATCAGATATACACCCATTAGTTAGTAGCAATTCACCAGGGCGAGTTATACAGTTTAACTTGCATATATGTAATTATCAACAGGATTTTGGTCAGTATTTCAAAGTGTAGGTCAAGAAGAAGTACTCTCAATGCTTATTTAATTCCAGGGCTGTTTGATAGTTGTACTGTAAATTTGCCTCATCAGATCTGCAACCATGACATTAGAAATCTGTCATAACCTGGCACCTTCCACATGGGTTGGACTGCACAGCTGTCAACAAAGCTGAGATGGCTGGGAACGGTTAGAGTTGTACTCAGTACATCAGAAGCAGCATTTAGATGAGAAAGCTGGGAAAGACACAGCTGGTGCTTTTGTCCCACACCCAGTATTCTTATTTATAAGACCAAATATATTGTATTCTTCTTCAGATATACAAGACCAATGCCAATGCTCTGGCTTTCCTGCTACAGATATTTATTTATTTGTTTTAGAGTATTTTTACCTCTCCTTTCTCCTTAGAAAAGGACCCAAGGCAGCCTACAGTAATGAGGGATAATATACAGTCCAGTACAATTAAGACATGTTCAAGTATTGAGAACAGGGAATTGAGGGACATCTTACAGCATTAATAGACAACATTACATTAAAGCTACAAGAGAACACGAGCAGATATAAGTTTCATATAACTAGGGGCATGACATAGGTATGCCATCACTGTTTTGTGCCTGCCTTGTCTCATTCTTAGCTGCAGCATAACAGCTTTGTATGAGCAGATTTTTACAATTGCGCCTCAGTGCAGAAATTTTTCTCTGTTGCAGGTGGGGTTACAGATGTCATAGAATTCTGTTGTTTATATAACATCCACCATTTCTGTTAAAAATAACTGATTTTCTTTTTGATAGTGAGCTGTAAGATACTTTGTTACTGTTTAATATGAGAAGACAGTTCAACTACATACAGTATATGATTGGTAGCTATGGCTGCATGCTGTTTGTAGTCATGAAAAGGAAACTTAAACTGATGCATTTAGGTTTTGTTGGAGAGATGGGATTAGAAGAAGAATACTGTATATTAGCACTTATTTCCAGATATGACCTTCCTTTAAGAGCAGCATCTAGCATGCACACAGCAGTAAATATGATCCTCAGCTGCGTTATTATATTGGACTGTGATGTCTCTGGCTGAGATCTAAAGATATACTCCAGTCACACCCAAGTATTTGTGTGTCCTTTATGGGCATTTATGATTCTTTGAAAGGCACATGTGTATGCTGTACCCTGCCCTTTTGGCAGGGTTGAGTTCTTCCAACAATTTTAGTTGGCTTATTCAAAGCTCTACTACAGATTCCTGGAGGAAAAGTCTATCACAAATTACAAACCATGATGGAGATGTGTAATCTCCAGGCTTAAAAGTGGGGTACTTCAAGGGCCAGATGCAGAGGAGTGGTATGAAGGGACAGATACCTAGTTTCGTGCGGTCCCAGACGCATCTGGTGGGGCCACTTTGAGATACAGGAAGCTGGACTAGATGGGCCTTTTTCCTGATCCAGCATGGCTCTTCTTATGTTCTTATTTTGAAGCTTTTTCAGTGTAATTTATTTTAGATACCTATCTGACCACAGCTAAACCTACTCCTTAAATTTATTGCTGATCTCAAAAACCCTGCTATGATTGCTCTAAATAGGAATCAACTTGATACCAGATAGCATGAATGAAATAACTTAATAACAGATGGGAATGGAGGGCTAGATGAAAGTCTTGGAGCTGCAGAGTGGAAGGAACGCTAAGGATCACTGAGTCTACCCCCTGGGAAAGGGGGACAGTGGGGAATCAGACTCCCAACTTCTGGTTCCCCAGCAAGATATCTGAACGGTACAAAACAACAAATCAACAACAAAACAAAAGCGACAACAAATGGCATCTGAGGAGGGGTTAATTCTTTTTCCCCTGCATGCTTTTTCTAATGGAAACTGTGCTGTTATACCAGTACAGTGCCACCAAGAAAATCATGTATATGCCCAGCCTACCCATGCAAATTTCCACAACAATGAAAATAGCAGCTATTTAGGATGATGGTGTTGGGGATAATGCGCGAGTTAGGCTTGATTTCCTCCCTGCTGCAATTCTGGGCCTCAATCCAAATGTTATTTCCAGCTTAGAGAAGACATATCAAATCAGCTGGAACTATTATGTCAACACGGTGTACATTTATTTGAATGAGTGTATAGTAGTTTAGATTATCTTTGGGTTTATTTTAGTATTTATTTTATTTATTTTTAAGCTCATATATACCGTCCTCAGAGAGTTCCCATCAAGGTAAGGGCAAATCTGGGTGATAAACCTAAGATGGTAAAAGGCTGACTTGATCACGGCTGCCACCTGGGGTTCCAGGGACAGTTCCGGATCCAGGATGATGCCCAGACTCCTCAGTCTTTCAGCCAGCTGGAGGGCAGACCCACCCAGACTGGGAAGAGGGCTACTACACCCATCCCCCCAAAGAACAGTACCTCAGTATTCTCAGGGTTGAGCTTGAGCCTCTTGGTCCTGGTCCACTCCAGAACACGGCCAGGCAGCGATCCAGAGTCTGGACTGCCATTACAGAGGTGGAAAAGGAGAGAGAGAGCTGTGTGTTATCAACGTACTGGAGCCACGCAGTGGCAACTTGCTCCACCACCTTGCCCAGGAATGGAACATTGGCTATGGACAATAGCCAGGGGCAGGCGTCGAATGGAGAGGTCACCAGTCTGCAGCACCCTGGGGGCCTCAGCTGGAGTAACAGGCCCAAACTTGACAAACTGAGGAGACTGAGGGGGCGCGGTACCTTCCACACTTGAGTAGATTGGTGCAGCCGGAGTCCAGATTGGAGCAGACAGCCTTTATTTGGATTTTTAAAAGGCTGTGAATGACTCACTAGTGAAATCACTAGGAGGAAGCCCCAGGCAGACCAGAATTGGTGAGGTCTTGAACCACCCGGAACAGTTCCGCCTGGCGATTCAGGGCCTCACCAGTTCTCAGGGAGGCGTAAGATCTTTTCACGTCCCTGATCACTCTGACATAGCATCTGGTCAACGCCATAACTGCAGCCCGACTCGATGCCATCTGATCCTTCCTCCATATGCACTCTAGCCTCCTCCGCTCTTGCTTCATTGCCCTCAACTTCACTGTAAACCACGGAGAGGAGTGAGCTCGGCATCAGATGAGGCGCTTGGGGTGATCCAGTCAACAACTCCAGTGACATCCTCAAACCACCTGTCTACCATGGAGTTGAACGGATTGTCAACCAGACCATCTGGTAGGCCCCCAAAGGCTTCTGAAAACCATCCAGGAGCCTTCAGGGGCGGGCCCAGACAGTAAGGCCGAGCTCTCCACGGTGGTGGGGCAGCATTTGACAGAAAAGGTCAGCAGATGATGATCTGGCCTGCACCGGGGCCCATAAGAGATCACCAGAATTTAAGGAACAGGTAATGCAATAAAAGATCACCATCATCTGGTCAGACTCCAACACCCACTGATTGTAGTAGAGAATTCATATTTGTTTATTTATGTTTTTTATACCGTCCATCTTCCCAACAATCACAGAAAACAATTAAAATTAAATTAAATTAAATTAAATTAAATTAAATTAAATTAAATTAAATTAAATTAAAAACAACAACACTTAAACCAATTTTTAAAAATAATGCTCGGCTAGACAGTGGAACAGAGCAAAACAAAACAAAACAAAATGGTCGCCAAATACCTCTCTGAAAAGTAGGGTCTTAAGTGCTATTGTAAAAGTGGGCAAGGACTGTGCAAGGCAAATCTCAGCATTTTGTTGCAAAGTGAAGGGGTGGCCATAGAGAAGGTCTGGATTTATCAATTTCCAGGCCTCCCTGGGAGTGGCTACCCGAAGTGAGAGCGTTTGAGAGAGTTTGAATATCATTCTTCATTTTTCACACTTAACCATATCCTACCAAAATCAATAGTATTTAAAAATGCATAATTTACAGTCATCTGTAAAATTTGGAAGTATCATATCTGTCTTTCATAATAACAAAGCTGAAAATGAACAATTGTACATTTCTGTAGTCTCTCCCACATCTCCAATTTATTTTTCTTTCATTTATAGTCCATCCCAAATAGTAATATTAAAGGGCAAAATTAATAATTCAATCAATACAAAACAATCTTTGCAAACATTTGTAACAGTAAGACACTTGTATATAATTGCTTTTCTCCACCAAAGAGCAACAGTAAACTATCAAAGCAGAAAGTGTACAAGCTATTGTATAAGGTATTGTATCGGTAGAAAATACTGTTTATTCATTTATTTAATATATTTTTATTCCACCTTTCTCTTTAAAGCCGACCCAAGGCATCTTACATAATTAAAAAGACAATATTTAAAAGCTAAAAACAGTTAAGTATACAAATATTTCAAAAAAATTTTTTAAAATATATCAGAAAGAGCAAATAAAATCAATACTAAAAACATACTTAAAAGTAACAGGATGCAACATTCCATTTAAAACCCATCCTGTCCAGTCACTCAGGGAAAGGCCGTCTGAAGAGTGCACCCTGTCTGTGGAAGGAAGGACAGCAAAGATGGGACAAGTCTGGCCTTTCATGGGAAGGAACCCCTGAATGTTTGAGCAGCCAGTGAGGGCTGTCTCCCCATATTCCTACCAAAAGACTTGGACGGGCTCATAATGTGAGATACAGTACTTGAGACAGCTTGGACCCAGGCCATTTAGGGTTTGTAGATTAAAACCAGCAGTTTGAATTATGCCCAGAAATGGATCATCAGGCAATGAAGCTGTTGTAATGGGTATGTGGAGAGGAGGTTATATCATCCCCATAACCAGCCTCAGTTAACAATCTGACTGCAGTGTTTTGGATCCCCTATTGTTTTGAATACATTTTGATAGTACCTCTATATAGAGTGAGTTCTAGTAATCCAACTGGGATGTAACTAAGGTATGTGTATTTGTGGCCAGACCAAACCTCTCCAGGGATGATAAGAGAAGTGGTAAATTAGATTTAACAGTGCAAATGCACTCCTGACCACCCCCAAAACCTGGGCATTTGTGCTCAGAGAACAATCTTGGGCAGTGTTGGCGAACCTATGTCATGGGTGCCAAAGGTGGCACTCGAAGCCCTTTCTATGGGCACCCGACATTGCCCCTTCACAGCCACCTATATTCAGGTTAAATTGATGTTATTGGCACTTTGCGAAAAATTAGTGGGTTTTGAATCACAGTTTGGGCACTCGGTCTCTAAAAGGTTCACTAATCTAGGGGAACCCCCAAGCTATATACCTGTGGTTTTTAAAGGGAGTGTAATCCCCATCCAGCATCAGGCTTTATCTCTGTTCCTTGTTCTACCTTTTGACTGGCCAGGAGCACCTCTGTCTTCTCTGGATTGAGTTTCAGTTTATTTCCCCTCATCCAATCCATTACTGACACTAGACACTGATTTAGAGCTGAAACAGCTTCCTGAGATTTAGATGGAGTTTAAATAGAGGCAGGCACTTTGTTCGGATGATCAGTAAAGCCTTGTCTTGAAAAATTATCTTGTCCTTTACTCTGAAATGCTGAAAATGAAATAAGGCAAACTATTCCCGTTAGTAATGAAGTGCCTTGCTATTTTAATGTTTGTTTCTGTATTGGCTTCTGTGAATGCTTGCCTGAGGATAGAATTTTTCCGCCTTTTATTTTTATCTGCCTGTTCTGAAGGATCTGCTGCTTCATTTCAGATCAGTATAAAATATATAACCCTTTTTGATGTTATTGACTGTAATGAATAATTCTGCTTATATGTTTTAGTTTTCGATTCCTCCTGAAGAGTTTTTTTTTAAATCTCCAAAGCTGATTGTACAGTTAATGCATCTATAACATCTTATTTCCACATGTGCTTTACTGCTTCCATCTGTAAGAAGTCTTTTCCCCTTTTCTGGAATTCAGGTCATTCATATGGTAAGCTTGAGTATCTGAGCTTGTTGCTGTGCTAGTTGGAAGGGTCAGAGATTCTTTTGGTGTACACTGCAGTTCATCTTTGCTAGTGTTGAGTGAGGTAGTGCCTGGTATGGTGCTGGAAAATCCCTAGATTGTGGTCCTGAAAGGTTTTATTCATAGTGGAGATGCTTTAGGAGAGCCAACCAGCTCAGGAATTCACAGATGCTGCCTGCGACAGTCATGGGGCTATGTCAGTATGTCATTAGCCCATTTCATTTGACAGGATCTACTTTAGGCGTGGTGTTTTGGACTGATAGTTATGCTATTTGATACAGTTAACTTCTCCTCAGAAGCATAGCTCCCTTGAGAGATAAAAGCATTGTGCTTATCCTAGCACATCAAGGTTCTCTTTGTTCTGCATGTTCCAAATAAGCTTGCCTTTCGTTTGTGATTGTTCATTGGGTGGGAGACAAACAGTGGGTTTCATAAGCAAGTCTGATTGCTTGAGGATAGTAACTTGGCAGGAATTTTTCTGTAGAATAATACATTTTATTACCTTCTAATTGCAACACTAGCTTCTTGTACTGTATATTTGATCCTAAATGTGAGGATGGAATCATGGTATGTGTCTCTGTGTTTGTGTATCTCTGTGTTTCTCTGCTCTCCTGCTTTCAATATTTTATGAAGAAATTTAGGAAGTCAGAAGTTAGAAGTTTAGGGAAATTATAAAAACCGGGCATTTGTAACCAGGGGTACCACAGTATATACCTTTGTAGGGTCACTGTGGGGGTTCACTTACATACCCAACACCTTCACTTCATGTAATAAATAACTCTGGGTATGCTCAAACAAATAGTGTTTATTTTCTGAGTCATCAAGGAATAACGAAGAGTTGACTTCCACTTGGGTAACAGGAGGCAACTCAACCGGGGTTAGGAAAGGGTTATTCGGCCCTTCCATGGGATTGACAACTTTTACAGAGTTCAAACATAAACTTAAATCTGGGAGTGACCCAGTCCACAATGGTTTTAAGGGTTCTGGTGTTGTCGGTGGTCCCCTGGGGTGCTGCTTCAATTCCCTTCTAGGTTCCATCCACGACTCCCTAAGCAAGTATGGGGTCTACATTATTTCAATGCCCCTTTCATGTTTCTCCTCTCTGGTTCCACTCTATCTCCCCTTCCTATAGGGCTGGGGTTGTTTCTTCTTTCATATTCCACCCCCACTTGGATCCTCTTTTCTTGCTCTCTTTTCTTGTTCTGTTTCCTTATTTCTCTCATTTTCTTTTGGTACTCCCGAGCTTCTCTCTCTCCGCAGTAAGAACACCCCTCACTAAGGGCTCTTCTCCTTCTGCTTTCTACTTTTCCCCTGGGCATTATTAAACATTTCTGTTTCTGAGTATCCGGGTTCTTTGACCAAACCCACTCCCAATCTGGTGGTAAAATTCTCACGTCCTCCTTTTACTGTATATACCCTTCACCCACTTCAGTCACCCCTTGTTCAAACCCTCCTGCCCTTTTTCCTTCTCCAATCCGTGATCTCTCTCCTCATTTTGTCCTCTCCCTTTCCCTTTCCTTAGCCACCCTTGCTTGTTCTTTGCCCTGTTCTCCCCGTTCTCGATAGAACTCCCACCACAGGGAGTAATTGTCCTTGGGAGGGGCAAATGGCACTCCAGCGGAAAGGGCTTCGTTTCCGCCCATTGCTCCACAGTCACCACTAGCACTTTGAACTTAGCCCAGAACCAGACCAGCAGCCACTGAAACTACTGTAATGAGGGAACTGTCATCTGTTCCTTGTAATAGACTTTTGTCAGCAATCACACTTTTTGCTGGTTTTAATCCAGTTTAGATTTCTAAACACATTTCAAAGGCAGCCCTATACAGAGTGCCCTAATATAGTCTATATTAGTGATGTGAAGACTAGGAACAAAATGGAAAATATCTTTAACCGCCCCCCTCATTTTTCGCCAAAGCCTTTTCCTCCCCCTAAAAAACTGAAAAAGAAAAAGAAAAAATGATTACAGAATGTTTTATTTTAACATGATGAATAAAATATCAATACTTTTAGGGAATTTTAGTTAAATTGGTTTTAAGTATACAGTATTTTATATTATATTTTAAAAGCATTGATATTGGAGTGTTTCTTTTATTGTATGGATGCTGATGAATATGACATGATAATATGTTTGCTTGTTTGAAATGTATATTTTTTTGCAATGATCTGACGATTTGCAAATAAAAATTTTCCTTCCAATAAAATATCTTAAGACAGGGTGTTCAAATATTTTCTAAATCATTTCTTTAAAAGTATGCATAGTATCAGATTATTCTAATTTCTGAGGACCAGCAAGTCCTAGGTTACAAACTGAACTCCCCCATGCAATAACAAGATGCATTTCTTCCTTTAGGAGGTGCTGCTATTGTCACAAGAAAAAGAAAAAGGTTTCACCCCACACCACTTCAAGTAGTCTCTGGGTGGTTTACAGTTTTAATTACAGTATGCAGGCTACACATTGCCCCCCCCCCCAAGCAAGCTGGGTATTCATTTTACCGACATTTATCTGATTTCAGAAAATCGAATCAGTCACACTGTCCATTTAGTCATATTTAAGGTTCCTAAAATAACAGAATGACTTTCAAGCTGTAAAAGTGGGGGGGCGTACTAATGTAGCATTTTTTCATTTTTTCTAACAGAAATTCCCCCCCCCCAAGCTTCAAAATCCCTAGAAATTTTACTTCTCTAGTCTATCTAAGAGGAGCCTGAGACGCATGTTGTCATGACTAGATTGGTCATATTTAGGATTGGGCAAAATTGATGTGTTAGCCTCTGCAGTGCACACACTCTATCTTCAAACAAAACTTGGGAATCCACATTCAGACTTGTCCACGGGTTCATCTAAATTGTTTTTTCAGCTAGTGTGTAACCTCTGTCCATCACAAGTTGAATATCTTTACCTGCCCTACCTTTTGACTGTCTTTGTCAATAATGTTTCAGTTTGTTCACTTTCATTTAATCAGTTATTAACAAACACACATTCTGAAATAAAACAGCTTTCTTAGTTTTATATGGAAAGGACAGGGAGATCTGAATGTCATCAGCATATTGGTGACAGAGAATCAATAAATGCTGGGCAATTATCCTCTTATCTATTCAGTTTATAGGCAGACCATATCATATGCAAAGACAGACTAGTTTCAGATCAAGAAGGAATGAAAACATCAATAATTTAAGATTTATAGATAACATCATTGTATTGGCAGGAAGCAAAAGTGATTTGAAACAACTTTAGGTGAAAGAGAGAGAAGAAAATTCCAAAATAAGACTGCAGTTGAACATTAAGAAAACAAAAATCACAGCTACAGAAGGATTACATAACCTGAAGGTTGATACTGAAGAAATTGAAATAGTTAAAAGTGTTTGTATACTTTGGTTTGGTTATCCAGCCAAATGAAGCTACAGTGTAACTAATAAACCAAGAAGACTGAAACTGAGAAGAGCACCAATGAAGAAATTAGAAAAGATAATTAGGTGTAAGGATGTGTCACAGAAGACCAAGACCAAGATAATCCACGCTAGTGTATTTCTGATTACCATTTATTTATTTAGAGAATTTATAGAATTATGCGCAGGAATAAAAGCTGAACAATTAAAACTGATAGGAACAAATGATTTGTTTGAAATTTGTTGCTGCAAGAGAGTTGTGGATACCCTGGACTGCCAGAAAGATGTACAGCTCAGTCCTAGATCGATCACTTTTATCTCTGGACATAAAAGAGATGAAATTTAAGCTGTCCTCCTTTGGGCACTTACTGTCAAGGCAGGTTTACCTGGAAAAGACAGTAATGCTAAAAAAAGATGGAAGGCAGAAGGGAAAAAAGGAAGACCAAATATGAATCTTGAGCCACAGTTTTGAGTTTACATAAACTGAGCCAGGACTATTGGGTCAGAATGTTTTGTAGATTTCTCATTTGTAGGGTTGCCATAATCTGGAGAAAACATGTGTGTGGCGTCGTTACAGTCATGACCGACTCTTCGTGACCCCATGTCCATGGAGTTTTCTTGGCAGGAATACTGCAGTGGTTTGCCAGTTCCTACTCCAGGCACATAGTGGCACATAATAACAATAGCATTCCCCCAGTTGTTTCCTATGTATGTCAAAAGTAGAGATGGGCACGAATCAGAAAAATGGTAATTCATTTTGATTTGTGAATGTGATACGTCACATTTTGTCCAGCTTCTGGGAGAGATGATCTACCAGTATGACCAAAACCATGTCTGTCCCATATACAGGCCCGAATCCAGATTGAAATAGATGTACCCAATCAGTTTTATCCAGCAACCCCCATGGCTGTTACTCCTGTGAGATCCTGGTTTTGCTATTGCATGTTGAGATGAGACTGCAATCATTTCAAAGTGCTGTCTCCTGTTTTATTGATCCTGGTTTATTGCTGTGGTTCAACATGGAACTTGAACTAACAGAAGATGGAGATTAAAATTAGAATGCATATGATCCAAATAATGAAATAAATATGCTTGAAACCTACTGAGAGGTAAGCAGTGAATGATGAGGTAGATTCAAGAGATCCAAATATTTTTAGAACTACAGTAGGACCCTGGTATGCACTGGTGATTGGTTCCAGGCCTTCCCATGGATAATGAAAACCATAGATAAGAGAGAACACCCACCCAACCACCCCCAAGCTGCTGTTTCCTGACAGTAGCTTGCTTTATGGCTGCTGCTTGTGACAGTAGCTTGTTTTACAGATGCTATTTGTGACAATAGCTTGCTTTGTGGCTGCTGAATTATTTAATTTCCTCCCCCTGCCAACTGTGGATAACTGAATCAGTGGATAATAAATCAGTGGATACAGGGGTCCTACTGTATTGCCCAGTCATGAGCTGTATTTGGCACTGGAACTGCCTTGGTCTTCTTCATGGATGACTTTTACTTGAATGGAAATGGAGCAAAGCGCTTTGATTTCTGAAATATTTGTACAAGCTTTTTAAAATTACTGATCTCTTATTTAAGCTTAATATTACTAAAAGAAGCAGGGGAGTTTCATATTAAAGCCATCAGAACAGATCTTGATTATGAAAGCCTGCATATATTTTTCTGTCTTTCTGCTTGGCCTCAAAAAGATATTCACATAGTATGGATCTTGTGGCTATCTTTGCATTTTGATATCTCATCACTTTTGATACCACTGTCTCTTATTTTAAAAATGAAGGTACAGTGAGGAATACATTTATCCTTTTTAGCCGCTCTTGTTCAAATGCAGATATTGATAATAATTGTCCATAAGCCATTGCAGCGATGGAAGGAGTTTAATTTTGAAGGAATTATGTGGACCACTTCTTCAAATTAACATTGTCATGGTGAAATTATTATCAGTCATAATAGCTGTTGTGAGTTTTTGGGGCTGTTTGGCCATGTTCTGGAAGTTTTTCTTCTTGACATTTCGCCAAACTCTGTGGCTGACATCTTCAGAATTTTTCAGCCTGAAAAACTCACAACTATCTGATCCCGGCCATGAAAGCATTCGAGAATACGTACAGTATTATCAGTCACGTCATTGAGAGGAAGGTGGCCCAATTAAATAAATATTCATTAATATAATCATCCTAAATGATTCAAATATAATGAAACAGAAAATTTTATTGGGGGAATTTGATTACAGTACATGATATATAACCCTGAACTTTGGTACATAAATGTAGAAATAATGCAATCTTGTGTTCGTGTTGCGTCGTTACAATCGTGACCGACTCTGTGACCCCATGTCCATGGAGTTTTATTGGCAAGAATACTGAAGTGGCTTGCCAGTTCCTACTACAGGCACCTACAGCACCTGGTGTTCCCTGGTGGTCTCCCATCCAAGTACTAACCAGGGCTGACCCTACTTAACTTCCAAAATCAGATGAGATTGCATGTGCTTAGGGCATCTAGGCTTAAATATTCCTGTTTGAGTCAAGTTTTCAGCTCAACAAGCTTGTTTCAGAAGTAGCTATTTCTTTATGCTCAATTAACAGCAAAGCTAGAAGTTTTAAGTGCATTGGCTCTCAATGACCTTGGGAGCAGTACATTAAAATTAATGTATTCTTTTGTTAGTTACTCCATAAGATGCGAGAAAAAGCACTTTTTCTTGCTTTAAAAATAATGCTTTGAAAGTAACAATTTATTTATGTGTGTCAGAATTTTAATTTAATACAGCAGATACATAGGAAACACTCCTCCTTTCCAAAAAAAAAAACCAAAAAAAAAAAAAAACAGGCTTCCTTGAAGATAACTCTGGATGAGTGATTCCTAGCGGTATTTTAACATGTTTCTGGACTGCATCTCCTAGAAGCCCTAGCACATGCAAGTAACTGGCAGACTTTCTGAATGCCTTACAATGCTTGGACTCAACATCTGGAAACTGCAATTTTGCAAAGAACCAATGCACTTTCTTAAGGTTTTTTTGTGTGGATTTGAGATCTGAGATCAAATAGAATCATAGAGCAAAGCATCTCTGATAAAGTAATTAAATAAAACACCAAACCCCATGGTCCCCTCAACTGGTTATCTTTAGCAAACCCTGGTGATCGCATCAAATGCCTAATAAATACCATATTAGCTAGCTTTGCCCACTTTCCTCAACACTGCCAGAGGAATCAGACTTCCTTGCCTAGCCTAGGTCTGATGAGGAATGCCTTGGCCTGAAGCAGGATATATGGAGGATTTATAATCATTACAGAACTTCATGGATTCCCCAGGCTTCCCACACAGTACTTTGTGCTGGAAAACTGCCTTAGAGTAGCCATTAAGAAGCTCCATCATCAGTCTGGACATCTGGTCTCGCTTAGCCCATGCCATCAACTTGGGCAACAACAAAACATTCTAGGAGTTGGTCACGGGCTTCCCCACTTTTAACAAGAATTTATGCGAGCTTCTTTCTGTTCCAGCTGGAATGTGGGAACGGCATTTCTTGGCCACCCTTTATGACAGTTGTAAGCCCATAGCGTCCTCCAATATGTTTTTATTTGACAATCTTCTGGATTGGCCCCCTGTCTCAACCAGTGAAATAAAAAAGCTCATAGGCCACCTATGGGCCTATGGCCTCGACTGGTGGCCACCTGTTCTCACTACTTTATTCACATCTGTTAAACTATCTGGTATCATGCATGCCTGAAGTATGGGCACAGGCCACAGTGATTCCTATTCATAAGAAGGGTAATAAATCTCTCGCCAACTATTGGCCAATGAACCTTACCATCACTTGGAAATTGTATGCCAACCATCTTCTACAAAAATTACAAGACTGGCTCTTAGATCAAGATATTTTAGGTCCTGAACAAGCTGGGTTTAAGGATGGAAAGTCCACATTAGATCATTGCTTGGTCCTCTTGCATTTAAATTCCCAGTATGCTTTGCAGAATAACACTTGCCTCTTTGCAGTTTTTTTGGACTTAAAAGGGGCCTGTGACTCTCTTGATGGAGGCATCTTATGGCTCTCCAGGCTGGGTATTGATAGGAGGTAGCTTTTTTAATTCAAAAATTTCATGCAGGCTCTTTTTGTTGCATAAAAATCTCAACACAGGGGGCCCTTTCCGGTTAGGTCCTCTCTAACAAAAAGTGAAGCAAGGCTGCGTCCTGACACCAACTCTGTTTAACCCATTCATTGATTCTCTCACTCCATTCTTATACAGTATCAACAACCCCAGCCCCAAACTAGGCTATATACAAGTTCCAATCCTACTTTATGCGGCTGATATGGTTCTGTCTCGCACTAGGGTCAACCTAAAATAATTAGTTAACGGTTCCCAAATGCAAAATTATGGTGTCTGGCAAATCAAGGAAGCCCTTTCACTTGTCTTTCAATGGTAATACTATCCAGCAAGTTAAAGAATTCACATATCTGGGTGTCTTTTTCCATTATAGACACACCTGGACTACACATCAGCAGTCATTAGTTAAGTCAGCTAAGTTCTCAGTGCAGGCTATCCTAGATTTCCACCATACTTGGGGCAACTAGTAAATTCCTGCCACATTGCAGATTTTTTCATGCAAAATCAGTAGCATAGCTTCTTTATGGTGTCCCCATTTGGATGTCTGCATTCCACAGGTCTGTGGAAAGGGTTCACTCAATGCTTTTTATATAAACATTGCTGTGTTCCTTATGCAACCCTGTGCATAATACAGGCTCGAGGCCCTGGTCTGACTTAGATTTCTCAAATTCTGGGTCAGAATTTGTTTCTTTTCAGACCAGGACACCCTATTCCAAGTGTTGCTTTCTGACAACATACTTTCAAAGGGGCTGGCCATATTAATTAAGAAAATCAAGATTATGGGGCTCTCACCAGATTTTTTGGGTTCATACCCTTATCTCAGGTATTCCATACAATCAAAACTAGAGTTTTGCATATTGAGGGGCAAGCCATGTCTAATGCTGCATCCAGGTTTTGCTATATAGATATAAATAAATAAATAAATAAATAAATAAATAAATAAATAAATAAATA
>JAHTLZ010000275.1:18193794-18205286 GCA_023846285.1 Phrynocephalus versicolor | reverse complement strand
GGCTCCTCTCTTCTGTTTCTTCCTTTCTCTCTCTCTCTCTCTCTCTCCCTGCTCGCCTCAGGAGCCCAACATGGACGAAGGCGGCGGCGGCGGCAGCGGCGGTGAGAGAGGTGAGTGGCGGCGGAGAGGGTCTCCTTCTTGGCTCGGGGAGCTGCTTCTGAGGGGGAAAGAGGCGGCGGCGACGGGGGAAGAGGGGGCCTCTGAGCGCGTGCAGAGGCGGGAACGGACCGGCGGGGCCTTTGGGAGCGCCGCCGCCGCCCGTGTGTGTGTGTGTGTGTGTGTGTGTGTGTGAGGTGGCTGGCGGGGCCTTTAGGAATGCATTGGAACGGATTAAATCCACTTCCAATGCATTCCTATGGGAAATGATAATTTGCTTAACGAAAAAATTGCATAACGTAATTTAATTGGGAACCAATTAATTACGTTATGCAAGGTACCACTGTATTTCCATTTCGTGCCCATCCCTAGTTTTGAGGCTCAGCTGATCACTGTGTTTTTTCAGATAGGGAGCTAGAGAGAAAAATATATATATACTCCTTAGAGAGAGGCTTGGAATTAGTGAGATAATTTTAGAAACTTTTTCTCTGTGAGAAAAAAATAAGTGTTGTGTGTCTATAAATTTAAGAACAAGGGTGTGCAAGTGGCCAACTTCTTCTGTGACCTAACCCAAGTGTATTTAAATTGAATTCTCTCTTTTTGTGTATGTATGTGTTGTACCTGAACAAGTTTACTCTTTATGCTTTTACTCCTTCTTTGTTATAAATACAGTGGTACCTCTTCAGACGAACTTAATTCATTCTACTGGTGAATTCTTTCCCTTTGAGTTGAGAACTGCCTCATCCCTGGAAACATTTAAACGAGGCCTTAAGACTTTTTTTTATTTAGGCAAGCCTTTTTAAAACCTCCAGCCTTTTTACAAATTTTATAGCATCTTTAATTTTTTAATTTTATTGGCTGGGGACCTTTTTAAAACTCTTGCTGCTGTGGTTGTTCATCGTATTGTTTTTATAGTATAGTATTGTATAAGTATTTTATTGTATTGTAATTACAGTATATTGTATCATATACAGTGGTACCTTGTATAAAGGAATTAATTTGTTCCAAATGAAATTATGTTAAGCAAATTTTCCTTTGTACAAATTTCCCATAGGAATGCATTAAAAATGGAGTAATCCCATTTTTCTGTTGTACAGATTTGCCCCATAGGCGATTCTGTTAAGCAAATTTTCCCTATCTCCGGAATATTTTATGTTGTACAAATTTTATGTTATACAAACTGTTCGTTATACGAGGGTCCACTGTAGTATTGTTTTTATAGTATAGTATTGAATTACTGTTGTAAGCCGCCTTGGGTCCCTTTGGAGAGAAAGGTGGCATAAAAATAAAATTATTATTATTAATTCGTTCTATGAAAACTTTATCCTACGAAATGTGGTTTAACACGGTTTCCTATAGGAATGCATTGAATTCATCTTGTGAGGCATCTCATAGGCAAAATTTGTCTTATGAGTTTTGCCTATACAAGTTTTTCATCTTAAGGGTCATTCCCTTCCACCACCATTTTACCTTCATTCTCTCCTTCTGATGGCCTGTTCCCATTGCTGAATAAATTGGAAGACGGACAGTTTTTGGTGTTTTTTTATCTAAAATCAAGCCAAATCATGTGGGCTTTAGCTGGAATCCAAAACTTTTGTGGTGATGTGTGCACCCTCAGCATGCCGCTGTCACTGTCGGACTCTCTGCCACTGCATTGGGTTCCCTGTTGTTGCCATCTCTGTCTCCTATCAGATGGGTCTGACAGAGTTGGGGGGGAGGCGTAGTGGGGACAATGAAAAGGGGTTGGGGAGAAGGAGAGGGTTCGGTGGGAGAGAGTGGGAATAGGAGTCTGAGGGTTGAGCAGGTGTGTGAGCAAAGGTGTATATGAGAGAAGGCAAGTGAATGACTGGTCAGGGGAGCATTGAGACTTTTTCGATATCATGTAGACATAGTTATAGAAAATGAATTAAAACTTGCTAGACCCATTTCAAATCCCTTTTCTGTTAATGGGATCTTACTCTAGGAAGAAAAAATTGCATCTATTGAGATGAAGCCTCTTGGTTTTATTTTCAGGGTTGCCACTTTCTGGAAAGTCAGGGAAAGTCAAAGAAATGGAAATTAGTCAGGAAAGTGAGAGAAATAGGTCTGAAGTCACAGAAATTTAGCGAAATTGTGATTAAAATATATAATTTCTAACTTGACTATAAGTTTTGTAATGTGGCTTCAGAGAAATCATTTTAAATAGACAGTTTATTTTTTTAGTATACCTTTAAAATAATAACAAAAATGTTATGTTATTTGTTAGCATTCAGAGTTAATTTGAATTGAAGTGTGTTTCTTGGTGTAATTTTTGGTGCAACTGCAAAACAGATGTTGGTGTAGTTAATGTTGAAAGAAGCTGATATTAAATCTGATACACTGACAAATATTTTTTCATTTGAGACTTGTGTTGTTGCAGAGTGGAATATTTTATTAAGCCTTACATTAATGCAACACAACCTAATCATTTTAAAACTTGTGGTTAAATTGCCAATGACAATGACAAATGTTGAGTCAGGGAAAGTCAGGGAAATAAAAAATAAAATTTTAACGGCAACCCTGATTTTGCTGCTATATCACTTAGGACTGGTTTTCCTAAATGCAAAATGTATTCAATTATGTGATTTCTGTCGTAATTGATTAATGTAAAAGGCTCTTAAAATGGCGTACACAAAATAATAATCATGCGCAGAGTCTTAATTTGATATGTATTGGTCATGCAAATATGTGCATGAAGACTTGACTCAGTTGTAAGTTTCACAAAATGGATCTAATGGTTTATCTGGGGAATGAATTAGTGAAAAAATTAACAATATAATCTATTTTTATGGGTGAACTCAAACGCCTGAAAAAAATCTCTGTCTTTTACTATTCCTGAGTCATATTTAGCTACATTGTCATCCACTTTGTGTGTGTGTGTTTCCATCCAGGTTTAGCATGACAGGGATGTAAGCCACAATTTGCAGGTTAATTGGCTATCAGCCATTTCCAGGTTCATTTCAGTACAGGATATGCAATGGATCAGGGAGCAAGAAAGCTGCTGGTTACAGGGAATATAGGTGTCAGTACCCTGAATCGGTCACTCTCCAAGTGCAGATGGCCAAAGGTTGCCATACTGCACTTCACTAAATCCAGGCAGCCTAATTTGCATATTATTTAAAATATATGTGGGAATCCAGAAAGTGTTAAGCAGTGTTCCTGCCTCTGCTGCTTCCCTGCTTCAAATACAGTATGTTTTTCAAAGGAAGAAAATGAAACTGATCACTGGAGTCTTCTTGTGTACTGTTACACATGTGTATTGGAAAGTCCATTGGTTAGATAAAAATTAAGTCAGTTGTGTATTATAAGAAGCATAAGGTGCAGAGCTGTCCGTATGCTCTTGTGAGTGGGGATATGTACAATTCTCAGCATCTTCCTTACTTCAGGCTTACTTGAGGCATCTCAGGCTTGTCTCAAGCATCTGAAAATCTGGCCAGATTTTGAAAAAAAAGGCCAACCCTATGGAAGAAGCATTGTAAGTTCTGGAATTTTACCTTCTATCACCACTTGAATTTTCTGCTTGTCTGTCTCTCCATCCATCTATCCCTCCATCCCTCCCTTCTGACCAATTGGGCTCTCTGGGTGGTTTCCAATATTCAAACACAGACAATAAAACAGTTGAAACGTACTGCGAGTATGTTGCTGCCTGCAGGTCAATGGAGGATGAGATATTTGTGTACAGCTGAACACTGCTTTTGTCTGTGGTGCCGACTAAGAGAGTAGTTGTTCCAAATCAGTGGTTCTCCAACTTGGGTCCCCAGACATTCTTGAAATATAGCTCCTGGTAATCCTGGCTAGTACAGCTAGTGGTGAAGGCTTCTGGGTGTTTTAGTCCAAGAACATCTGGGGACTCTAAGTTTGAGAATCACTGTTCCAGACAACTGGGTCCCAATATAGGGTAATCCAAGTGTTTTTAGACTGCATTTCCGAGAAACTCTGGGCAGCAGAGCAGGTAGTGAAGGCTTCTGGGAATTGCTTTCCAAGAACATCTTGGTTACCCAGAGTTAGGCACCACTGATCTAGCTCTAGATCAACCTCTGTTCATTCATTTGTTGTGTTTATATCCTGTCTTTTATGCATTGAGGCAGTATACATTCCTTTCATCCACTATGATCTCACAACTCTGTGAGGTAGATGTTTGCTGTGACTTGAGTGTTGGATATACCGTATGTGTGGAAAGTGTTTTTGATTCAGACTTGTTAATGCTGGACTATCTTGCATTCTTGTTATTTACTATGACCTTTCCTTGACTCTATAACAGTATGAGCACAATGATACTTGTCTATTTTTGCATTACTGATGTAGCCTACATACTGTCAGGCACTACCCACACATCTAAGTACATTTATAATACTGATGGATTTTTTTCCAGTGCCTTGACAATGTGATTTTTTAAAATGTCTACAAACATGGGGGAGGTACTGTTGAAAAAGAAAAAAATAAGCAAAAATAAATTAGGTTCCAACCACATCTTACTTAAATCCTGGATTTCTGAAGTATTTTGTGAAGGCAACAATTACTACTTTAGCCAGGAAGGCAAATAAGGATTCAAAGTAAACCAGGAAGCTCCTTCTTTAGTTAATGGGAGTGTCCATTATCGATATGATTTCATTCTTGAGCTGAGGGTTCTGACATGTGAGTGAAAAAAACATTTTCCAATAAAATGAGTAGCCAGAATAATTGTGTATGCTTTCATGCTGGCCAAGCCATCAGTTGTTTTCTGAAACATCAATTGAAAAGCTTTTTCACCTCAAAAATTAATAATTACACATTGCTTTACAGAATAACTTGTTCTCATTCCTTATTATTTGAAGCAGTAGTTTAGGTATTTTAAAATCTGTTTTCAAATATGCCAAAGATACAAAAATGGCCAAGTCCCTGCATTAGCCCCGAAAGCAGCTTTTTAGAGTAATGGGGGTAATTGCTTTTAATTTACGCTCAAGCCCACGTTACATTCTTACCTGTTATTAAGCCATTTATTTAAAATAATATTATACCCACATAACCCCTCCCTCTAAATAATGGCTATAACCCAGTAGTAAATCATAGTTGGCTTATTCAACTGATGGAACTTACAGAGGAGTTAACTCACTAAATATCTACAGATCCAGTAGGGCTATTCTGGTTGTGACCTACTGCTGCATTTCAGCCAGTATAAGTGCCAAGACTGTTATGAAAGTATTTACATATCAAGCTAGTGTGGTGGTTACAGTATAAAAATTAAATTAGGAAAGCCTCTACTAAGGTTCCTACTGAATCTGTGCATTTCGTCCTCCATTTATTTCAGAGGATTCTTATATGTGCCAGCTTGAGCTCCTTAAAAGACAATGGTGTTTTGATCCATTGAGTTGCATAGATACTGGATAAATTGCTCAGGGGCTTTACATGGACACTTAATTAACACGTTGGAAGAAGATGATGGTAACTGAGTGTTGGTAAGAAGGAGCAGGCCTCACAAAGAGAGTGGTCAGGACACTCAGGAACCTAGGCAGCAATTAAGGCGACAAGGGCTATATAAATGACTAGCTTTACTGGGATATAAGATCGCCTTCTGTCATGACACTCCACAAACTCAATACGGAATAACTTTGCTTCCCAGAGTCTCTAGACGAGGGGTCCTCAACCTAAGGCCCAGGGGCCGGAGGCGGCCCCCCAGGGTCCTGAATCCGCCCCCTGGGACCAATTGGAGACCCCCCCCACCTACACCCTGCTTCACAAACAAGCCAGCCTCCGCAGCTGCTTCTATTACTGAGGCAGTTCAAAGCGGTGGGCTATGTCGCTTCCCCCACTCCCTTCTCCCACCGCCCAGATGATCGGCATGCTAGCTAGTGGGACAGTTCAAAGTGGGAGGGTCATGGTAAGGTCTCCCGCTCCCCCACCTGCTGCCCAGATGGTCGAGGCACCGGCTGTAGCCAAGCGGGGCAATTTAAAATGCCAGCGTGGTTTTTTTTTTTTTTGGGACTGTGGTCTGGCCCCCAGTGGTGTCTGGGGGGTAGTGGACCGGCCCGCTGTTTGAAAACTTTGAGGACCCCTGCGTTAGACAGTGAAACTAATCTCAAAGAGACCTACAATATAGAAGTGAAAATCTGGATTTTGAGATATAAGGTGCGTTTAAAATTTGAGCAGCCATTTCTACCTGTTCCCAGCTAGTTCCATGGCTCATGTTCTTGCTGTGTTGTGTTTCTGCAGAGTTGATGCATGAAAAAGCCCTGGGTGAGGAAAAAGGACCGAGGAGGTGACCAGTGGGTTCATACTATTGGGCCATCTGGAGCAAGAAAGATTGTAATTACCTGCTTTGTGTCTTCTGAAACATCATTTTGATACCTAACTCTGGTCATGGTGGTGTAGGACCTGGAAAATACTTCCTGTTTGTTGGCACTGAGCCATCTCCAAATCCAGTCAACAGTATTTATCAACCTGCCGGCTTGCTGATTAATATATCCCTATCATGCCAAATCTTACCTACAATATTACATGTCTAGCTAGGTTTTACCCAGATTCTGGCTGGAAACCAAGCCCTCTGAGGAAAGACTGAAAGAACTGGGCATGTTTAGCCTAGAAAAAAGAAGACTGGGGGATGTTTGTTGGGCTGCCATTCATGTTTGTAGGGCTGCCATTCAGAGGAGGGGCAGGATTTGTTCTTGATCATCCCAGAGTGCAGGACATGCAACAAGGGGCTCAAGTTAAGAGAGCCCAGCTTTTGGCTGAATATCAGGGAAAAAACCATACTAACTGTTTTACAGGTTGTCTGGCTCTTTAAAGATCAGTGAATACCTTTTCCCTGCAACAGGTGCAATACAAGCTTCAGTGTAGTGATTTAGACTAAAAGTCTGTTAGCACATGGAAGTAGAAAGACAAAACAAATAGAATGCTTATAGGCACAAAGTGCAAAATGTCTGTCATTTCTGCAGCTTAGTTGAATGTGCCTTTTAAAATTGCTATTGCTGTATTAGATTCTCTGTATATCTAAACACAACATTTCTTTAGTGCGTAAAATGGATGCCATTCAGTTATGTCGTTTTTGTTTTTGTTTAAAATTGCATTAATGGGTAAAATAGGATTGGAAGATTTTTATTTCTCCCTGGTGGGCATTTGATGGACAAATATGAACAGAAGGAACATTTGCTCAAAGTTCTCATCTTTGGTTGTCTGCCACAGTGATAATTATGTGTGGCCAAAGTCATATCTTGAAAGTGAAAATTACTTGTACAAGTTAGAAGAGATTTTTAATGCTCTTTTTAGGCTGGATTTTATATTTGGCTTCTAGTGCTCTTCAGCCAATACGTTGGCTCTCAAAGTAGAAGCTTTGGCTTTTTTCAAAGTCCAGAAGAAGGAAACATGTGGCCTATGGGTCTCAGGCAACAACTTTAGGCTACTAGAAAAATAACAAAAAGTTGCTAATATTTTGAGGGCAAAACCCTTTTCCTCAGAGCTGTATCAAAGGGTCAAAACATGGCAAAAGATGGAGTTGCAAGGAGTTATTTCTTAGCTTCTTCCACTTGTTTTCCATCTTTTGAAATATAGACTTCATTGTAAAGGTGAAATGTCATCATAACTAGGGGGTTTGCACTGGATAATGTTAGCATATCAATCAGTCAGTCAGTCATTCATCATAATGTTCTGTCAACCCAGTTCTAATTTATGGCCATGTTTTCTAAGGTATTCTAGGGATGGTATATTCAGATGAGTTCTTATGGGGTGTGGCCTAGGACTATTCAGCTTACACAAGGTTACACAGGCTAGCACTTCTTGTGGTAGCTACACTAGGGAATTGAACTCTGCAACTCTCAGTTTGCAGCTAGGAACCCAACTCACTGACCTATCACCGAGCTGTCAATCAGTTAACCAGCTAGGTATCAACAATTAGGTACCTATTTGATTAGGGTTAAATATGGTCAAACATTCCGTTATGATACTTGGAGAGCTGGTTTACTGTAGTTCCTGCTTAGCACAAACTGCCTTTTAAAGTACTCTTTTTAAAGTAATGGCTGGTAGTTTGCTTTATTTCTGTTGTTAATTTCCATTTATTTTAACTGTAGGCTAGGCTTCTTCAACATGCTTCTGCATAGAGGTTTTGGACTGCAGTTTCTGTCAGCCCAGGTAACTTAGTCAATTGTAAGGGATCACTAGACTTAAAGCCCAGAACATGTGGAAAGCACAGGCTGCATGATCTAAGACTGTACCAGGATACCATGATGTGGAATATGTTGCCATGGAGGGTGGTGGAGTTTCCTCCTTTGGAGGTTTTTAAGCAGAGACTGGATTACCATCTGTCGAGAATACTTCAATGGGGGTTCCTGCATGGTGGGAGGTTGGACTGGATGGCCCTTGAGGTCTCGTCTAGCTCTGTGCTTCTGTAACTTCTATGACTTTATGATAGTCAAGAAAGTGTGAAGTGGGAGGTCCAACAATTCCATCTTTATCTACCCATGAAAGTCACAGGTTTACTTGTGGGGTAGGTTAGGCTGAGAAGCAAAAATGATTTCCTGCCCTAATCTATCTCACAAGATTCTTAAATTAAAATGGGAATAGGAGACTGAAGTGTGTACCTGAGAGCTATTTGAAAGAAGGGGCAGGATACAATGATAAGACATTACTACTAAGAAAGTTATTTGTGATTGAATCCTCAGACTTACGGAACACTTACCCAAATTGTTGTGTTCTAACAACTGAATGCATTTTAAAAGCTAGTTTACTGTGTCACAGGTAAAAATTTAGAATTAGTTTTTATTATTAATATAAACACAATACCTTTCCGTAATGAAAATTATCTTTTGTGTTAACTTTTACTGCTGAAATGTCTAACTCTTAATACTACAGTATAACCCCCTTATCCATGTGATCAGTATCCAATGATTCACTGGATACTACAGTATAACCCCCTTATCCATGGTCTCAATATTGGAAAGATTAAAAAAAATGTTAACATATATTACAGTACCAGAAGCAGCCACTATAGGAGCCAGAGAGTGCTATGATTACTGTACTGTGCTTGTTAAAGAAGAATACATTGCATGGTCTCTGGCGTCCTCTCACGGCCAATTCTGGTAATACATGCAAGATTTTTTTTCTTTTTACCATGTACTAGGGATGGGCAGGAAACAAAAAATGAAACAAAATGAAACGAGAAAGCAGCATTTTGTTATAGATGAAATGAAGCTGTCATTTTTCCATTGAAAGGAACCATTTTGTTCCATTGTTTTCGGGCTCCTGCTGAGCTGTCAATGGCTGGAGCCCTTTAAACCTAGCCCAGTCGGTACCAGGGGGTCCCCCTGGTGCTGACTGGGCCAGGTTTAAAGGGCTCCAGCCACTGACAGCTTGGCAAGAGCCCTTTAAAAATGGCTTCCGGAGTCCCAGGTACCAAATCTGGTGCCTCTAGGACCCAGGGGATCCATTTCATTTTGTTTCATTTCGTTTTGTACAATTTTTTAAAAAACAAAACGAGGGTGAGCATGAAACGAAACATTATTTTTCTGTTTCGTGCCCATCCCTAACATATACCATATTTTTCCGTGTATAGGATGCTACTTTTTTCAAGTCATTGGGCTTGAGCAGCCCATTAAGAAATGTGTTCCTGGAAACAAAAGAAAAAAGCCACACTTTTTTAAGTATGTAAAGGCATTTCTTAATGGGCTGCTCCTGTCCAACGGAGCCTGATCCTCCAAAAAGTAAACCCACAAAAGCAGATTGGAGTACATGTATTTAGAAGGGGGAAATGAAAGCAAAAAGTGAGGGTGGTGAACTCAAGGTGGATTTATTCATTTTATTTATTTGGACGTCTAAAAGTGTGTGGGGGGGGTCATCTAATGAATGGCAGTGTCTTATAGATGGGAAGATATGGTATACTGTATATTCACTATTATCCAAGGTTTTCAGTATCCCTGGGATGGAGGTGGTAGAATCAATTCCCAGTGGATATGGAGGTCCTGCTGTATATCTCTTATGAAACTATATTTTGTCTGCTTCCTGCCAGAAGAAGTGGTGACAGCTGTCAGCCTTGACAGCTTTAAGAAAGGATTGGACAAGTTTATGGAAAACAAAGGTATCAGTGACTATCATCATCTGGGTTGGAAAGATAGGCAGGATATCTTTCAATACCATTTGTGAGGGAATCATAAGCAGGTGAAGACATCTGCTTGGGAATACCCTGAAGCAAATGGTCAGCTACTGTGTGAGACAGAATGCTGGAGTGGATGGGCTGTGGCCTGTTCCAGCAAGGCTGTTCTTGTGTTCTTATATACTAGCAGAGTTTTTTTCTCATGGTGCTGAGATGCTATGCCTCGCCTTACAGGCAACATTTCTATAAAAAGTGACTGCAACCTTATACCCCATCACACTTTGTCATCCCTTTGGACTCAGGTTTCAATATGAGAAATGCAGAGATGTGGCTGCCTCTTGTCTGTAGATGTGCAACGATGCTAGCACCACAGTTTCTATCCCTAATCCGTCCTTTCACCTTGTCTTGCTGAACTCATTTTCCCAACTCCCACCATTTTATAATATGCTGCCTATAATCGACACACCTTCCCATTTTTGTCTGATGATTCACACCCTGCCTGCTTGTTCTGGTTTCCCTAATTGCAGTATAGCTGGAATATATTTTACAGGTCGTCTTCCCTTTTTCTGTAATGCCACTCACATCCCAGCAAGTCCTCTGAGAGTGGTAAGCAAACTGCATTTTAAACAAGGAGTTTACAGAATTGCATTATGCCCGGAGGAACTGTAGATAACAGACATCTATAAGGGATAATGGGGGTGGGGGTGAATATGTCAGTATGTGAGCACATGTGCAGTTTCAGGGCTTGTTTCTCTGATGAAATGGTATGCATAGCACTTGATACCCAAGGAGAATATTTGCTAATCTGGGCACGTCTGTCCTTTTTCCTGTCATAGCTGTAAGTGGACACATCAGCGAATGTCCCTAATGAGGAAGCAAAACAGCCAGAGGCAGAGAGTTCAGTATCTGCATGCTTAAAAGAAGGGTGCTCTTAGTCTTTGTGATTGTTTGGGAGACTCCAATGGCTCCTTTCAATGTGGTGCATTCTGTATATTTGTGCCCCTTTTACTCTAGTCCCTCTGCAGCGTTTTGTTATGAGTTGATCTGAGGTAACCTTGCAGCTGCAGTAGGCACTGGGCGCATATGAGAAGCATGAGCAAAAGATTGTGTCATGCTGTCAGTAGCAAAACCTGTGCTTTATGACGCTGCAGAGCAGCATAGAAATGAAAAGGGCATCCAGATTTCAAAGCCCAAGGAATACAAATGCTCTAGATTTTATAAGGGACTTGTTTCTGAAGGAAATAGGTTCAAAGGGAGGAATGGATGGATGGATGGATAGATAGATAGATAGATAGATAGATAGATAGATAGATAGATAGAT
>JAHTLZ010000275.1:18157489-18190727 GCA_023846285.1 Phrynocephalus versicolor | reverse complement strand
ATATGACAGTATGATTAGTATAAGGTAATTCTTTTGACATTCTGAGAGTCTTTAAGGATGAGGGATTTTTAATCACTTTATAGGATGGTTTGTAAGAAGCAACAGTATCTAGTCATCATCTTTATTTCAGTTATGTAAAGTCTAGGACAGCTTTTTTGTATTTTATACAGTACGAGTATACTCTTATGATTACAAATTACAGTACTGTGTATCTGTGCACTAATACCACATTTTTCGCCCCATAAGACGCACCTGACCATAGGATGCACCTAGTTTTTAGAGGTATGTATGTGTGAAAAAAATATTCATACATACATACTGCGGTCCTGGTCCATCTCCAACCCAGTTTACTCTCCAGCCAAGGTGCTCTTGGGGACCCCGGAGAGGCATGGCTGGAGAGTAAAATGCAAAGACAAACCTTCCCCCACCCCCGCCCAAGTCTCCATGCTGGGAAGCCTCAGGCCCTTGCAGAGGCCTCCGGACCCATTGCAGGTCCCAGCCCCAGCTGCAACCCTCATGGAGGCTTCCTGGCCAGGCTGTTTTTAATAAATCACCTTGCATGATTGATTTGTTCCATATAATAGGAACTGGAGAGAAAGCAGTCCAAATGGAGACCATAGAGATGAGAAACAGGCTAGAGAGTAACCACCTACCATGATGACCATAGGGATTCAGCTGTATGGTCATCATGGTGGGTGGTTACTCTATAGCCCGTTTCTTATCTCTATGGTCTCCAGTAAGGCTGCTTTCTCTCTGACTCTTATTATATGAAAGAAATCAATCATGCAAGGTAATTTTTTAAAAACAGATGGATGCGACGCCTCCATGGGAGTTGCAGCTGGGGCTGGGACCTGCATGGGGTCCGGAGGCCTCGGCAGCAGCCACTCTGGAGGCTCCCGATAGGGGTGCATTTGCTCTATAAGACACACAAACATTTCTCCTTACTGTTGTGGGGCAGGGGGAGTGCGTCTTATGGGACAAAAATATGGTGTAAAATTCTTCAGTATGTTGTGAAGACTGATCTTACATCAGTGTGACACTCTCAGCATTAATAAATACGGACCTTGTAAGATGCTCTTTATTTAAATGGTGGTTATTTGTTTTTTGATACTTGCACCTTGGTGAACATATTTTGGAAAAAGTATTATTCTGTGGGCTTTGACACTATGACACTGTTGCTTTGAACACCCTCTTTGTTGTGAAAAGTCTCATGTGGAGTATACAGAATATAGCAAGCTCCTAAAATATGTCTCGTTCAAAAATCAAAAGTTAAAGTCAGAGTTTGATAGCTTTCAAATTTTCCAGGCCTTTCTCCCTCTGGTGTTAATTGCACTCCTGCTGTGCCAGCTGTGAAGTTCTTTCTGTCCCAACATTCAGCAGGTGTTCAGTTTGACAGCCTCATTTTGTGTATGTTTTGGTTTTAGTTTGTTTACTATAAACTATTTTGTAAAGTGCATGTGTACATCAAAATGAGGTTTATGAAGCAGTTGTCAATCGGTTGCCTGTAGAAAATCCAGTTTATATATAATTATTCAAACATGAACCCTGGGACTGAAGCCTGCTATTTGCCTTACATGGCCTAGATTGAATGATGCTCTCCTTGCTCCTAGCAGGGCATCATCCCAACGAGAGACAAGATCATAAGTTCCCTTTCTGCTTACCTGGCTGTTCACAGCCCATGTATGAGTGCAACATGTGAGTGGGGTAAACATACACGTCATCCAACATGTCAAACCTGAACAGCACGTTTACTGTTTCAGATGTAATCTCTAATTGTCCATCAGTCCATTTCCAGGTACAAGTTATTTTAAAGACCATGCTTCTTATGGTGAGCCTGCTTGGATATTAATTTAATCAGGAGAGGGGTTTCTCTTGGTCCCACCGCCTTCACTGGCTTGATTGGCAGGAACACAGGAGAGGGTATTCTGTTACTACTCCTAGCCTTTGGAACTCCCTCCCAAGGGAGGCCAATCTGGCCCCATCTTTGCTGTCCTTCTGCAGGCAAACCTTTCTTTTCAGGAAAGCTTCCCTTCGGTGACTGGCTGCTTGTGTGGGATTTATAAATGGATTGTTATGCTTTACTGCTTTGAATGTGTTGTAGTATTATTTTTGTTTACCATTTCTCAGAGTGGTATTTATTTGTTTCTTTTTAATACTTGTATACTTACTGTTTTTAGGTTTAAATACTGTCTCTTAATGATGTCAAGTCCTTTTTAAGAAGAAAGGTGGTATATAACAAGAAAGAAAGCAAGCAAACTGTTTGAGCCATGCACTGTGCTGAAATATTATTCACACAGCTCTTGACACAGTTGTGCTCTCTGAAAAGGAGATGGTCAAAGAGGCTAATGCCAAAATTTTTAGTTTCAGGCATTGGTTCGGTGAGTACTTTTCCCTTAGCTTGAGTGCAAAATATACAAAACAAACTGTATTGGTAAATGCAGGACTGAAGTCCTTCAGTTATTTTTTGCTGGAGAAAAAGGTCTTGCAACAGCCTTTGGAACGTAACATTTTGCTCATATGATATCATGTGTAGGTTCGCTATTGCTTCTCTTTTATTTCTGTGGCATTTCCACTTTTACAGTTACCAAGATGGTAGAGGAGTAGAGTGCTAATCTTCTGGGGGATTGTTTTAATTCCAGCTGTCTTGCCTGACATAGCAGCTTCCGTCTCCAGATTTCAAACACCCCCTGCTGTTTTATGTGTGCTGTGTATGTATGTGTTCTTAATATTTTGTTCAGCTTCTTCCAAATAAATGGTCTTTTAAACTGTTGTTCTTATTTTTTTTGCCTGGGGCAAATTTAAAAACTCAGCATGCCAGAACATTTTGTATGCTGCTTGAATATAACATTTCTGAGGAGGGAACTGTAAGATTGAACAGTTTTCTGGACTAAATAAGGATGCAGTTCTTCAAAGTATATAGAATCAAGCAGAGTGCTGCTGTTTCAAGAGCCAAAAATTTACACACATTACCAGACCCTGTCATTACCGTGCAATTCATTTAGTCTTGACAGGTATATCTTAATAGGACTATATTTGTTGCTGCTTTAGGACACTCATTAATAAGTAATGCTCCTACTTCTTGTAGTGACAGAATAAGTGTTACTTCTCCCAATGGTGGGATAAGATTGATTGATTGATTGATTGATTTTGATAGATATACCAAAATTGAGGATAGATATACCAAAATTGAGTGGCTTCAAGGCCACTCTGGGTGGTTTGCAATAACAACCAATACAATTGCAACAAATAATAATACTAGAGATAAACAATTGATTTCAGCAAAATGAAATAAAATCTAGTTTACAACCTGGTAATCAAATTTAAGTCTATAAGAATCAAAATCAGAAACAAAACCAATAGTAACAATATAGGACCCGCCATTTAAAAGGCAACATCTTCTGTGGGAGGCATTCCAAAGATGAGGGGTGGTTGCCAATTCTTGTTATTCTGTTCCTGGGACTCTCTCAGGGACAGTGCTCTCAGCCACCCTGCCTGGTAAGAATGGATTGAGCAGATCATGTTGGGAGGAAGCATTCTATAAACTTGTAATGAAGTCCCAAGTGTTTACTGTAATTTGTAATTGTGTGTATATGTTGCTCTTGAGTGTCCCAGAGCAGCTGCTCTCAAATGCACTTGCTGGGGAGACCTTATAGCTCTAACTTGTTTATGACCTTAATTGGTCATCTGTTTACTACCAAAAATTAAAGAATCTGTGTGGTTCTTGTATGAAACTAAAAACTAAAGGTTGGCAATACCTTTATTGGATCACAAAAGTCTTAAAACTATGCACAATGTGTCTTTTAAATCCACCAGGGTTCTTAAGTAGTCTACTTAATGAAGAGATATGCTAGGCTTAAAAGTTAGTCTGTGGCTGTTTTTGAGATTTTTTACAATCTGATTTAAGTACTGCCCATCTTTGCTGTTTGTTTCCAGGCTCAGTTCAAGGTCCAGGTTCGGTTCTTACTTTTAAATCCAATTTTGTCGCCTTCCCTGTGTTACCTCTATTTGAGCCAAACATGAGTCTTTTTGCAAACCACAGAGTGAAGTAAAGAAATCAGCTCTCTTTTCAGCATCCATATAAATCAGTGGTTCCCACCCTTTTTTCAGTTGCGACCACCTTTGAAAATAGCCAAGTATCCTGCAACCCACCCACCCATATTTGTATTAAAAGGCCATTGTCATCATTTCTTGACATGATAGTGCTGTCGATACTGCTTCTGCTTCTCCTGATACTCCTGCTGACATATATTTTAATTAAAATCATATATATTTTAATTAAAATCACTTTCTTGCAGAACCGGCTTCAATTATGTTGTCATTTCCTTTTTTGTAAAACAACAGCAACAAACTCAGGTTATCCCTCCAGAGCCTGTTCCTCATACATACACATTAATATCCCACTCCAAAACTTCAACTAAAACATATATTAGTATTCCCCAGTTTAGGGGTTGGTACCTCCAAGGGAGGTTGCAAATTACCTTATGTGTGATGTAATCCTTGTGAGTTTTTCGGACTGTTTGGCTGTGTTCTGGAAGGGCCAAACAGCCTGAAAAACTCACAACAACCAACAGATCCCATCCGTGAAAGCCTTTGAGAATACATTGTGTTGTAGTCTTTGTTAAGTAAGGTGACCTGTGATCTTACAGAAAATGCTTCATGCTCACATGAGGATACCACTGTACACATATATCTAGTGTTATTAGAGCAGCTGACAGTAAGTTAATTTGCAGATTCAGTTCCTGAAACTTGGTTTGGTTTGCAGAGCACACCTCTCCTTTTGGAAATAAATTATGCCAGTGTTTCCATATTCAAAGAAAATAAGAAGGCTAGTGTGTTTTAGACATAGTACTGTGATAGGAAAGAAAATAGAATCCTAGTTCTAGCTAACTAAGGTAGAGATGTACAGAACCATGAAAAATCTAAAAGGAAGAAGTGAGAAGGGCAGAAGTTGCATCAGCATACTGAGAATATCATCCTAGTTAAAGGAAAGTCAGTGTAGGTGAAAGCAGGTAAAGGAAACCCAAGGATATACTTTTTTCTACTACTACTCCCCCTCCCCCAATGCAAGATGAGTACTGTATCTTCTTCACTCTAAGATGAGTTATACCCAGTCATCTGCAGCATTTGGTACATTGCTGCATTGTAAGATATTTCTTACTATGAGAAATCTGGGTCATGGCAACTGGACTTCTTTTCTTGAGAGATAGAAATATTTGTTCGGGGTGATGGTCCTCTGACGAAGCTGCTTGGATGAGTAGCAAAATGTTTTGATCTCTCAAGAAAAGAAGTCCAGTTGCTATGACTTAGTTTCCAGATAATCTCACCTGGATGACTGAGAATCTTCACAGAAAGACTATGAGAAATATATGATCATAAGTGTTCCCCCCTTTTGATGATTCATGATTTCAGAAATATCATTTCTGTCACTCTACTTATTAGTAGTGTCTATTAATATGAAATTTTGGGGTTCTTCTTAAAATAACTTCATGGTTTCCAGATTAGAGACAACTACCCAAAACATAATCTATTCGAAATGTATTCATTAGCAACAGTTTGTGTAGGAAAAAGAATCCCTAAACATGTGTTTGCTTTGCATCATTCAAAGTATGTGGTCTTTTGTCAATTGATTTGAAAGCAAAATGGAGCCACCAAGAAGCCTGTAGATTGCTATGTGTTGAAAGGAACTTGAGGTTGTTCAGTTTAGCACCCAAGCTGGAAACCAAATAATAAATTCTCACCCAGTCCCAATAGAAAAAAACCTCCTCCAAGGGATACTTAATGCATCTGCTTGTGACTCTCTAACTTTTCTCTTTCACGATTTCTGCTCTGCGTACTGTGGGCTCTGATAGTACACTTTTGAATTGACTGATGGGACATCATTCAAATATCCATTTATCTGTAATCTAAGAACTGCAGAGCTGGGAGGGACCCTATGGATCTTTGAGTCCAGCTCCTGTCAAGAGGGCACGGTGTGGAATTGAACTATTAACCTGCGGCTCTGCAGCTAGATAGTTAAACCACAACTTGGAAGGGCATTTGACAGATCAGACACTCAGATTTTAGGGATGCTTCCTAAAGAATGTTTGATTCTAGAGATCAAAATACATTGTGTTCCCATTTCTTTATTTCTTTTAGGGATGATGATGATGATGATGATGATGACTATATTGATGATGATGATTTGTATTAAGAAAAAAATATGGAGATAGGAAGGTTAAAATAAAATAAAAACACTCTTGTCTAGATACCCCCAAAAAGGAAACAGGATGATTTCAAAATGGAAGTATTGTCTATAAATACCTGTAGAATTAGAAAGCAGGAGCCAGAGAAGGCTGTTGTATACAGTATAAGATTGGAACACAAACATGGATGGTTTAGGAGATAGAGGTTTAGGTAAGAACAGATTGTGGAATGGAAATATTGAGCTGGAATATTTGGGAAGGGGGGGGGAGTTGAAAAAGCAAACCCCAGGCAAAGTATGCTGCTTAAAGCACTCTCTTGGTGTTTTACAATTCAGTTATTCAAGTTAGACATATGCCATACCCAACTAACTGAGTACTCATTTTACTGACCTTGGAAGGATGGAAGCCTGTGTGAACCTTGAGCCATCTACCTGGGACTGAACCTGGATCATGAGCAGTTTTGGCTGCAGTGCAACAGTTTTAACACTGAGCCATGGGGCTCTCAAAAGCGGGGGACACACAGTATTTTAGATGGAGTGTCAATGTCTGTGGGAAATATTGGGACTTTAAAGGATGGGATTGACAAGCAGTATTTCATACAAATCTCTGAAGATTTCAAGATCTTTGGGAGAACCTCTTTTTGTTTTGTCAATATCTGAAATACTTTTGCCAGGAACTTGAAAGAGGTCCTTCTTAGTGATTGCTCCTAGACAGTTTACCAAGGAATACATATGTAACCTCTGCTCAAGTGACCTTTATTTGGTGGCAGGCAGTCTTATTTATGATGTCCTTGAGGTTTATTGATAGCCTTTTTATGGCTATGTTATTACATTGCAGTTTGTTCAACTGGCTATTCTTCCTATTGAGTTCACTATCACATTTTATCTCCCTTGTCTTTATCTTTTTTATTGTTCCTTTTATTTTCCTGCTGTTAGCCACACTGAGCAGCATTTGAAGGTACACAGTTTTAACTAGCTAAGCAACATGTGAAGTAGTACTTTAATATTAGGCTGGAGATGTGATTAAGCTGGCAGGATGAGCGGTTTGTGCCTGAATGAAACAAAAAGTGAGCATATACTCATGGATCATCTGCAACATTTTTTCAGCTCTCACTTCACAGTTTCTGAAACTGTCACAGAATAATCAAATCTGTACACCTGCCTGAGTTCAGTGTTTGAGATGATATTTCACTAAACATTGGCATTTTCTTTGTTGATACAGGTTTTGATGAACTCCATGCTTGTGCTGATCCTGGGTTCCCTGAATATGGATATAAAATGCCCAGTGCAGGTGTTTTCTTCGAAAGTTCAGTAGTTCGATTTCATTGCCAAGAAGGATACAGGCTTAAGGGCCCCTTCAAAAAGCTGTGTGAGAGACATTTTAATGGTTCCCTGGGCTGGAAGCCAAGTGATAAACCTGTGTGCCTACAAGAAGGTAAGTCTGCTTTATTAATAATAAATTTCACTTGTGTAAACTTCAAATTTGTATCATGCCCATGCTTCTAATCACGTTGATGTTCTGGTTTCTGAGATTATTAAAGTAAGTAAGCTAAAGAATATATCTTTGTGGGTAGACAGGGAACATAGAGGAAGTGGCGAAAAATATGTAAGATCTTTCTCATTCTGGCCAATAGTATTCAGTCATTCCAAGGCAGAATCCTCAAGTCAGGTCTTGTTTTTAAAATCAGTTATGTTCCAACAGAGTTGGTACACTTTTCTGCTAATGTGAGACTGGTGCGGCTGCTTTCACACAACCACAAAAATCTGCAGCAAACTTTAATCTGGATCACCCCCCGGAGCGGTCACGTGGTTGATGTCGCAGGTCAGATGTTCCCATGGTCACATTTTGAAAATCTGTAACCGTTCTTATCCCACAACTGAGAACCGCAGCAAAGATACCATAACAGGGGCAAAAAGGTTTTGGTGTGGTTTTTCTGTCTTTCCATGGACTTGAGTAATGGATTAAAATCTGCATCAGAACAGCAACAAGGATTTTACCACCTCGAGACCAGGTACTTGTAAAATGTGCTGGGTTGTGCTTAAGTGGGTATGGTCACACTTTTTTTTAAAGTCTGCTGCTAATGAGAAAACAATTTTATGCTCCACATCTGCGAGCACTTTGCAGCGGATTTTAGTGGTCGTGTGAAAGCAGTCTGTGCTGGGAAGTTCTAGGGAACAGTAGTGCATGTCAGTGATTAGATACAAGTTTAATTTTGGTTAATTGGTGTTTTGTCAACTGAATGTATAACTTTAATACTGGGCAGTGTGACTAATTCATAATGATAGTCAGGGTACATAAAATAGTATTAAATCAGGTTTTTGATAGCTAGAATATAGGATTCATTTGACGATGAGAAAGAATGACAACCATATTATCAAACATAGTAATAAAACAATTTTATTTCAATATTAGAATGTGAAACAACTTGACTGTTTATAATGTAATTATTACAATTCTCCTCTTTTTGTGGAGGCAGGGTTAGCAGAGCAAATTGTCAATGTTAGTTTTAAATGCATTTATGTCCAAGTAAATCATTCATCACTTATTAAACACTGTGACCTGAAGCTTCCATGTCGTTGATTGCCTGGGTGTTTGTTCAGATGTATTGTACTTAGGAAATATAAAAACATGGGCTGTATACATGTGAAAGAGCAGCACATCACTGGAATTATACACTGCAGTGTGTCTTGTTGCAGGTAGGAAGCTATGTCCGCATGTTAAGTTTGTTTTTCAAATTTCTATATTCAGTTGGCAAAATAAAAAAAAACATAAACCTGAAGTTAATAGAAAAACTGAATACAGTGGTACCTCACCTATGAATTTAATCTGTTACGAATGCATGCTCTTAAGTCGTACTACACTTAAGTCGCGGTACCTATCTAAAAAATTGAAAAAATAAGTTAAAAAACCAAAAAAATGAAAAAAAATATAAGTTGAGCAGACTGTATCTAAAATTTATAACGCGGCAGTTAAAATGCCAACAGTTTTCCGCTCTTAAGCTGAATTGCTCTTAAGTTGAGCTGCTCTTAAATTGGGTTGCCACTGTACAATTGTTTAGTCTAAAACATATATTTTCCAACAGTATTATTGTCTATTGTGCTAAATCTCTTGTGAAAAAGATTTGTCTTTTCCTTTAAAAAATTAACTAGATTCATATTTCCTTATGGAAATACACATTTTACACCTCTCAAAATTACTGACAGAACATTTATTGTTTTAAAAAGTCTGTGCCTTTCAGGGATTTATGGTGCATTTTTGAAGGAATAATGTGTACCAAATCAAATGCACACTTAAAAACTAAGTATGGTTAAGATTGCCTATCTTTAAAAAGTAAACAGAAGAATGTTGTAATCAAAGTAAGGGAATGTACAGAAATACATACATTTTGAAAAATAAGAACAAAAATACTATATTTCTATGGTTTGTCACCTAAGCCTTGGGGAGAAAGGTAGGATAGTTATATGTTAAATAAATATGGAAAAACAAACAGAATGAGAAATCTGGTGAATAACTGAGAAACTTGCAAATAAGATGATATCCTGCACTCCCTGTTCTTTGTCTGACAAAGGTACCGAAGGATATATTGTATACTGTAAGCCGCCTTGGGTCCTTTTCCAAGGAGAAAGGTGGGGTAAAAATACTCTAAATAAATAAATAAATACTCAAGGAGAAATAGAATATATGCAAAACTCTAAAATGAGATAGTCAGATGTTAAATATTTTGAATAAAGAGCAGGAAATTTGGCATCCAAATATCTGATGGACTGCTTATTACATTTGTGTACAAATGTCCTAGCCTTGGCATTTATAGTAACTGAAGGTTGCTCCCCTATTACTATTTCTGACCCCATTAATTCTCTCTGTGAGTACGTGCTGCCCCCGTCTGGTCTCTGAAAGAAAGTCAGCACATAGCAACCAGAATACTACAATGTGCTTTCCATGCAAGAAAAGCAACCTTTATTAAAGACTGTATGTTCAATGATTTACCCTGCAGAAATCCGTACCTGCAACAGAATGATGAAAAAATAGATAATATATCTCATAGGCCACGGATACTGACATTTATTTGCGCTGTAGATCCTTGAACAGTTTTTAAACTAGATGCATGGTATGTACCAGTTTGGGCAGTACCAAACAGAAGTTGGTAATGAGAAGTCCCCAAATGACTTCACATGCGTGATGTGAAGATTAAATTCAATCTGGATGTATCACTTTCCAGCTTCACTACTCTTTTAGGAATAATCATATCTTGTGTCTTCTCTGTGTAAGTTACATAAATAGTTTGGGCAATAGCTGGCTAAATAGCTCAGTGAATTAAGTACCTGTATCTGGCTTCAGAGCCATTTTATCTGCAGTCTGCTTTACCATGTTGAGGTGGCAGTCAGTATTATTCAGTTTTGCAAAGATGGTGCTGTTTCATTTTAAAAGAAAATTTTCAGTGCTAAAACCAAATTTTTGCAAGCAGCTTTCAAAAACAGGTTCACCAGAATTCTTTTTAAAATTTTTACTAACAAAGGAGGATGTAAAAGTAAATGATTCTTGAGCTCTAGAGTGATTCTACCATAACCCTGAACAGAAAATAGTATGGAGGTGTATAGTTTAGGTTGTGACATTGCCTAGGAAAAAATAATGATTTGGCTTATCTGATGCCTGACATGATTTTCAACTCCTTTCCCAATTACTAGCTCGCCAGCTGAATTTCACTAGATGCCTACAACATTATCTTTATTCACAGACAGTACAATACTATAAATAATATAAATATACAATTTACATTTTTCTTACTTTAAAAACAAAAAAGGATAATAGCATCTTATTTGTTTTAGAGGGCCAGCAATTCCATGTTAAATTGGAACAGATAATCATTGTGTCAATAGAAGGCCACAGTTGCATGGCAGAACAGATTATTATGCATGGTGCAGGTATAAGTCAAATATATTTCTGTGTAAGAGTATGACATGCAATGTATTGTACCTATAATTTCCTGTAGGATTAATAGGGTTAATGTGTGCAGATTTCATTGCATCACTGATTGATTATTTACGGTTATTAACCAAATACAAAAATTGTAATACAATAAAAATATAACATGATAAAACAATATAAAATAATATGATAAAACAGGATAAAATATATTACTGGGAGATACAGAGCTGTGTCAGAGCAAGTTAATTGCACCAACTGCCTGAATGCACTAACAAATTCTCCTTTGAATAGGGGGTATAGGATAAGAATTGCATGCTTCCCTCTTTCCAGAAAAGAATCAAACACTATATTAAGAAGCCTATGTTCTTCCCATAAAGCCTGCTGGACATGAATCCACTAGTAGTAAATTTGGCACTTATGAGAGTGAGTTATTGGTCAGGATTAACATTGTCATAATGCTTTTAGCATACTCTACATCGCTAAAGAGTTTGCACTACATTTGCTGACCTAAATGTGCTTAGAAGCATAGCTCCTTTGAGCCAGAAGAGAACCTTTCTCAGTTTAAAATGTGTTTAAGATGAATGTAATAGCCCCCAGTTCACCAAAAGGCTGTATTTCTTGTCCAGTTGGAGGCTGCAGATGAAAATGCTGTGGTGGTTGCCATTTTGGAGGCTCCCACCTATCTTCTTCCCAAAAGGCAGCGTAGCTACACAGAGGATCTTGCAGCAGCAGTCTCAGCCAGTCAGGAGGGCCAGAGGGGTGGGATCCACTCCCACAGACAGACTGGATTGGAGGATTGAAATCCTGCCCCACCTCTAGGCTATATAAAAAGTGAACACTGGCCTTAAGCAGCTGTTCGTCTTCAAATCTTCTACCCACCCACCCCTTTTTTCAATTGCTGTTTCAGTTAGCAAGTAAAAGGCACTATACTAAGACCCCCATATCCGCAGGTAAGGGGTTCCAGGACCCCCCCCCCCGGATATAGAAATCCATGGATAAGATCTAACACTCTTGTCCAGGGTGGGAGTGGTGGCTGGGTGCAGGGGGTGAATGAACAGCCAAGGGCCATCCATCCTCCCGCCCCACAATGCCCACCTGTTCCTGCCCTTACTGCCAGGCCAGTACGGTGAGTCTCCTTAGCAGGGAGGAGTGAATCTCCGCAGCAGTTGTCACAATGGTGGCGGCAGTCGAAGAGTCGCCCCGTGGCCCGCAGGCGCCCATCAGCAACATTGGTGGTAACAGTAGAAGAGGCGCCCACGTGGCCCTGCGGATGCCTGCGGGCCACGCAGGCGCCTCTTCCAGCACCACCACAGACATTCTGGGTGGGCGCCTGTGGGTTTGCTGGCACCTCTTCCGCAGCCATCACTGATGTTCTGGACAGGTGCCTCTTCTGCCGCCGCCACTGCTGCCATTCCGGGTGGGCACCTCTTTGCCCCCGCTGCCACTGCCATTCCGGGTGGGCACCTATTCTGCCACCACCGCCACCACTGTTCCAGGCAGGTGACTGTGGGCCATGCGGGCACCTCTTCCGCAAGACACCAACGTTTTGGGTGGACCTTGCAGCCTGCACTGCCACCATTGGTGTCCCAGGTGAGCTCCCCTGGGCTACTTGGCTCTACAACCACTGGCGCACCACCTTCATCCCTGTCCCTCACACTGCCACTTGCCATCCGTGGATAACTGAATCTGCAGATGTTGAATCAGCCGATATGGGGTGGGGGGCTGCTGTATGTATGTTCTGTCACAGCTTTTTTGGAAGCAGTTGAAAGTATGAGGCTGGATCAGGTCAGATAGGTTCCTTGGCAGTTGTGGCCCATTTTACTTGTAATGTTTGTGTGATTGTTTTATACTCACCTGGGACTGCTGCCTGCTAGTTTGGGTGACTATTTATATAGTTCTGTCCAACAGCACTAAGTTGGACAGTAAAAGCTCTTATCTGTGCTATTGCTTTTCAAGGCACAACCTTGTCTATATTCCTTTTTAGACTTAGACATTTAAAATAATGAATCTATTAGATGACAGAACAACACATCACTTTTTGCAACTTTAAATGTAACATAAATGGAAAAAGAAATGGATGTAAAAGAGCATCTTGTACCTGCATCTGTGCTGCCTCACAGTTCAAGTGTGGTGGATTTGAAGAGGAATGGAAAGTACAAGCCATTTACATATACTGGTACAGTAATACTTCTTAAGACGAATTTAATTGATTCTGTGAGTCCTTTTGTTTTACGACCAGTTTGTCTTGCGAAGTGTGGTTTCCCCATAGGAATGAATGGAAAACCAATTAATCCATTCTGGAGGTCTGAAAAAAGGCCAAAAAAGAGGCTTTTGTGTTCATTTTATAAAGTTCATTTTAAAGGCATGCAGAGCCAGAACCCACCCACCCCACAGTGCAAAAACAAAGGGGAAAGCACCAAACAAAATGGCGGGTCCCGCTGCGCGGCTGCGCCGGCGGGAACCCTTTGCCTCACCTGACGGGGGACGCGGGACTCGGGGCCGGCCGCGCGGACGCGCGGGCCGGTGTCAGCGGGCTTCGGGCCCTGCGCGGCCCTGGACTCCGACGGCGGGGCGGCACGGCGCGGCGCGGCGGCTCCCGCTTCCCCGCTTCCGGGGGGGGGGGCGCCGGCTCCTCCCCCCCTGCTCTCAGGCCGGCCGGCTTCTCGCTCGCCCTCGCGAGGCTGGGAGGTCTCGCGATGCTTCCCTGGTCTCGCGAGGGGGAGCGAGATCCCGGGCCTATTTAAGGCCGCGCCGGGCTGGATCGGCCTCTTTTCCGGCGCGGCCTTCGCCCACCCACCCACCCTTTATTAACTGCGAGTGGGACGTTAGTGGTCGCCCAAAGGGGGCCGGATAGGAATTTTCCCTCAGTAGGGCGATTGGCCTGCCCATGCTGGGGTTTTCGCCTACCCCTCACTCGCAGCTAGGGTCGGGATGGGTCCAATGGCCAGGGGTTGCCACAGGTGGCGGGTGGTGCGGAAAATTCCAGGTATGGTGAGTTCTAACCGCAGATGCTATGGCCTCCGAAACCCGTGGGCTGAGAATCTGGTGATTGCAGCACACGGGCTTAAGGGGGTGGAGCTACCTCCGCACCTCGCCTTGGGGGAAGTGAGAGGCCATTGAGGGCACTCGTCCGCCGAGGTGGGGTACATAGCACCCCCTGCGCGCGAGGAAGCCAGCTTACCGCTGACAACATCGCAGGGGTTTTCTGCACTCGCCCAGAATATGGTCACCTGGGGGGGGGGCGGTCCCTTACGGTCCCCCAACCCCAATTTATTTTCCGCACACTGTCAGCCCCCTCCTATGTGGTTGGATTCGGCAATTGGCACCTAACAGGTATTAATTGGCGTTATTGGGATTGTCGGATTGGCTCGGATTAACCTGATGTTTTAATTGGTTGCTGGCTCAATAAACCCTGGCCCTGTTCAACCCATTTCGAGTCTCGCGTCATTACTCCGTCTTTGGGGGGGGCAAAGTACTAGCCCGTTCCTGCCTGCTTAGCAATTGAAAACAATTCAAAAGCAAAAAAAAGCAAGCACCAGGACAAAGGGGGAACTGCAAACTGTTTGTCTGCATTTTGCAGTTTCCCTTTCCAAACTTAGAATCAAAAACAATTCAAAAGCAAAAAAGCAAGCATCAAACAAGAAGCCCCGTTCCCACCTGCATAGCAATCTAAAACAATTCAAAAGCAAAAAAGAAAGCAAGGAAACCTCAGCTCCTTACCTTTCCAAATTCTAAACGTCCAAAAACTGCTGCAAAAAATGTCCAGAATGGCTCCAAAACATAATGAAAAAACTCCTCCCACCCCTCGACAAACTATGGGGCACAATGCATCCTGGGTACCCTTGTTTCAAAATGCAGAACAAATTTTCATTTTGTGAAGCATCCCATGGAAATTTTTTGTTATGCAAAGCAACCCTATTCCCGGGAATTTTTTTTCCATCTTGTGAGTTTTTCATCTTACAGGGCATTCATCTTAAGAGGTATTACTGTATGTCACCATTCATGTCCTGTCCCAAGCTAGCTCATAATGACAACAGAATTTCTGGTATTGCTTATCATTTCCCCACAGACTGTTTTCTACTCTTTGTTGGTGCTTTTTCATACTTTCTTTGTGGTGTGTGTGTGTGTTTGTGTGTGTGTATGTATGTGTGCACTAGAGCACAAGTCAAGCAAAAGAGGGCCGTTTTTTTCTGGGTCCTCTGGGAATAGTACTCTCTCTCCAGATCTACCTCTACACAGAACATTTATTCCTCTTATAACAGACTCAGGAAATACCTGTGAGTGGTGATAAAAGAAGGTCTGGAAACACGGTTTCAAGCGCAAGCTGTATGCTCACAGTAAAGTAGGTCATGTGCAAACCAGTATGTGCAAATTATGATTCAGGCTCGGTTATGTTAAATATCTTAGAATGTAAAGCTGCCATTTTCCATCAGAAGAACTGAAAGATTTTCAGGATTCAGTGACTTCTTTATATATACAGTATCTGTACAAAACGTGAACTCCACTTTGGTCACCAAAACAGGATTTGGTTTCTTTGATTTGTTTTTAACTCATTTTGTGCACAAATTTAGTATTAAAGTTACAATTCTAGAGTTGAGCATGCCAATATTCCCTTTCCATCCAACCTGGACATTATATTGATTTTGTATGATATCTGTTTTAGAACTCAGCAGTTTTATTGAAGACAGAGAAATTTAACAGATTACCTGGAACGAAGGATTTTAAATTTTTCTGTTTAACTCTGAGCTGCTCCATATGGAATGTGTTTCTGCTATCACACTTGCTGGTGTGGAAGATAATGTTTTTCTCCCTAAGGGTTGCAGATCCATGGGTGGAAAGTTAAATACTAAAGATTCATCCAGCATGCATATAAGCATTTAGCAGATTAATTGGTTTTATAACGTAAGGCAGTCAGTTGCAATGATGCAGGCTGCAAACAGCTCAGTGAGTGTCTGTGTCTCTGGCTAGCATCCATGTAATTAAAACAGGTCAGTCTATGGCCATCAACTGAGATAAATAAAAATGGAGTCATTGTAACAGGATTTACAGTTGTTCATATTCATATGAAAATTTCATATTCATCTCCTATTGTGTTCAATATGTCTATCTGTAGAGCAGAAAGACTCCAAGGCAACAGCAAGCTCCATGTTAATGATCTATTCATTGGTGGATTGGTTGCTTTCTGTATACAGTAGTCCCCCACCACATTGCGGTCCTGCTGTATCACAGGATCCGCCTCCGTCACTACCGCCTTGCCCCCGGTTTGGTCGCCGGCACCCCAGCACCCCCACTGCTCCACACCACTGTCACTGTTGCCTCACCACCCCCACTGCTGTCACCTCTGCTGCCCCTGCCACCCCACCTTCCTCCTTCTCCATCAAAGGAAAGCCTTCCTCTGCAGAAAGTCAAGCTGCAGTGGCCATGGCTGGAAAAGCTAAGGAAAGGCACCAGAATGCTCCTGTGTGCCAATGCCATCCCACTTAGGCTGGGTGGCCATGAATGCAGTTCCTTTCAATGCCCTGATCCTGGTGAGAAAAGTGGGGCTGCCCACTCCAGGGATGCTGGTCGCAAGAAACCTCAAGGCAGAGCTGAGCATCACTGGAACCATTCTTTCCTTGGCACCTACGCCAGGAAGGGTAGCAGTGAGGGGGTGACAGTATCCGCATATTGTGGAATTTAGTTTATCATGGGTGGTTCGAAAATGTAACCCCCATGATAAAGTCTTGAAATAAGTAAATTTGCTGTGTCACAGCTTAGTCTCATATGTACATTAACCCACCCCTCTCTCAAATTTCCTAATTAGTTCTGTATTTGGTTTCATTTTTCTTGGCCTTTGATTTGTGGGTGCAAGATCCCTTGTGTGAGATATTTATTTATTTATTTATTTATTTATTTATTTATTTATTTATTTATTTATTTATTTATGTATTTATGTGTTTATGTATTTATGTATTTATTTAGTATTTTATTTTATTTACAAAAAAATTTAGTTGCCCCACTACCAAGTGGTCTCTGCGTAAGTAGGCAGAGTACTCTACTTTGCCAAAAAGAATGCTCTGTTTTTCAGAGTTGGGGCAGGTTCTCCTTCGTGGCCTTTGTGAAGCCACACATATGGGTTTTCTGATGCACACGCACAAGGCTCCGGACTTTACTAGCAACGGAAAGGTTGTTAGTCTCCTCCCCCTCCTACTGCGCATGAGTAGGAGGCTTCCCACTCAAACAACTCAGTTCTCTCTAACCGCAGCGTTGGATTGTTCGTTCGTTAGTCTCCTTGTTCTTCTGGTTTTCTAGAGATATTTTTCTCTGTGTTTCTTCCCTTTTATAGCATTTCTGCCACCATATAAACACTGTGCTACTTATACGGGGAAAATTCCCATACAGACGGGCGCTCAGAGTGTCTGTACTGTCTCGGAGAGAGTCACTGTCCTGAGACTTGCAAATATTGCCATCATTTCAGTACTTAGGCAGTGAAGAACCAACATAACCACCTCAACACTTATCTTCTGGAGAATGCCCTTAACCCACAAATGGAGAAGCCACAGTCTTCTCAAGTTTCGTCTCCAGCCTCTCAAACTTCAAAAAAATCTTTGACATCTACTGCTCGAAAGGACTCAAAGAAGTTGTCACTTCTCCAACAAGAGTCCTCTGCTTCCAGTTTGAAATCTTCTTCCATCCCTACTGAGCAGCTTTCGAAAAAGAAATCTAAACCTTCAGCTTCTCAGTCAGCCCCACCTGAACCTGAGCGACCATCGATATCGACCTTGGTGTGATCACAGCAATCGCAATACAACCTGTTGAATCCATCTGACCCTTCAGATTAGGAGTCCCAGGCATCTTTATCCGCTGCTGATTCACCACCTACTCTTTAGCGTCTCCAACAATTTTTCACTCAGGTACCGATGGTGGTCCTTTCTGATTCGGAGGATTTGCTGGTCCTGACTACTGCAGTCCAACAGGCTTCAGTTGATACACAGCAGTTTTGGTGCCTCCTCTTCCCGATCCGGAGCCACTTGCTCGGAAGGCAAGGAAGAGACATGGTTCGGGCCAGCATCATTCCAAGGGGCCCCGTTGTGAGATGGAACCATCAGATAGCTCGAAACCAACAGACTCCTTAAGCAAGCGCCATAATAAATTTTAACTTGGGTGCTAAGTCGGTTTCGAAAAAGCCCCGGACTTCGGGTTCGACGTCTGCCGTATAAAAGCCTTCTCACTACATTTCAAGCTGTTGCCTCAAATCCCATCATCGAACCTGACCATCACTTCTTGGGCTCAGATCAATCTACCCAAAGGTGCCTCAATACCAATGCCTCCGCTACCGACTTTTCCCCTTCACTTTGACTGGAAACAATGGCATTTCCAGCCTCCTTCGAGTTCCAAGCAAGGTAAACCTTTGTCTTTGACCTCGATGGGATTGGATTCAGATTCGATATCGACGACAGGCTCAGAACAGGAAATTGACAGCCCTCACTTTGTTGCAACGCCCGATTCAGATATAGAGGAAATGTCTCCACCTTCCTCCTCTGATGGCGTGAGAAATTATACCACATGCATTCTACAGATGGCTAAAACTATTGACTCGCCAATTCATCACCCAAAGCCAAAATACACAGACCATCTTTATGTCAAAATTTCTTCAGACAAAACTGGGGATCATTCCCTCTTTTCAGCAAATGACTGATGAGGCATTTAAGAGGATTTCTCCTCATAAAAATCTCTCGAGAGATGAAAGACATTTATAAATTTTTGACAATAAAGCTGCCTTTCTCATGAAACATCCCACCCCAAATTTGGTGGTAGTGGTAGCATCTCCAATCCAGAACACACTAAATACCAGCGCCACCATGAAAGGAAGGAAGAATCATAGAGTTGGAAGAATCCTCAAGGGCCATCCAATCCAACCCCTTGCCATGCAGGAACCCCCATCACAGTATTCCTGACAGGTGGCCATCCAGCCTCGGCTTAAAAACCTCCAAAGAAGGAAACTCCACCACCCTCCATGGCAGCTTATTCCACTGCCAAACAGCTCTAACTGTCATGGAGTTCTTCCTAATGTTTAAATTGAATCTCTTTTCCTGTAGTTTGAAACCATTGCCCCAAGTCCTAGTCTCTGAAGCCAAGAGAAACAAACCTGTTCCTTCTTCCATATGACATCCTTTCAAATATTTAAACATTGCCATCATATCCCCGCTCAGCCTTCTTTTTGAAAGGCTAAACATTCCCAATTCCCTAAGCCATTCTTCATAGCACACTTCTTCCAGACCTTCAGCCATCATGGTTGCCCTCCTTTGTACCTGTTCGAGGTTGTCAACATCCTTTTAAAATTTCCTAACTTCCTAATTTCCTTTTAATGTTCCTAAACCCAGAGATAAGCAGGGGATTCCTGTATAATGTAAGCACTTTTCAATTCTACTTTCACTTTCTCAGCAACCTGTGAAGATGCTTCTTAAAACGTACTTTTCATTTTAATGCAATTCTTTTGTTAATCATAAATTCAAATTTACTGAATCATTCACAGGCTTTCTTCCAGTGGTCCCTTGGCTATTGGGCATGAGCCACTCCATAGTTTGTAGGGCAAACTGCTATTGCTATTTTTATTGGCAAACTGGTCAGCTGTTTAGTGGTGCGGGCGCAGGCACAGGCGCTGCAACATCCAGCTGGCTCTTCCTTCTTCCTCTGCACAGATAAGTGGTTCAACAGGCTTGTCTGCCAACTTTCTTGCTCTCTTCCATAACCAGGACTAAAGCTTGCTTCTTGCCAGGTCACCCACTCCTATTTGAAAGGAAAAGATGAAGGTGCGAGTGAGCAGCAGATTTGTGAAGCAGTGAGACACACAGCCCTGGCTGAAACTGAAGGCTTGTGAAGGTGAGGGGGTGTGGAGCTGTAGGCGGAAGGGAACTACCTCCTGCTGGAGTGCCATCTGCCCCTCCTGTGGACAATTATACTTTATGGGGACAATTACACCAAGCCGGAGGGACGAGGGAAGGAGGGATGAAGGAGCTGGAGGAGAAGGTTGTGATTGGTTTCTTGTTTCCGTAGATACTATCCTATTTGCCCCATGTAGAGGATAGAGGGGCACAGCTGACAAAAACGGTGTACATCACATTGACTAAGGAACAAGTAAAGGTGAAATTTATTTCAGTATTAGCGTTCATGACTCAAAATCCAGAATCTAAAGCCGGATCCAGTGTTTAAAGTGGATTTTGATCCATTAAAAGCTTGCACTGAAATAAAATTCTTCAAGTGATAATTTTTTTTCTTTTTGTGCTTTTTTCCTTCCTTTCCTTTTAGCCTACATGCTAAGACTGACTAGCATGGGTAGCTCTTTGGAAAGTGAAATAAATCTTTTAACCTTTGAAGATTAAAGTCTGACAGCTGGTGGAACTTAGAATTATACTTTTTTAAAAGGCGAAGTAGATCCTGCAAGCCTGAAGTCTGTCTGCCCCTCATTTAGCGTCAATATAGTGAAGTCAGCCTCTTTGAATTCTGCCCAGGATGGCATCTAAATAATACACTGATATTATTTCACACATAATAATGATTTTGAGCCAGCTGATCCTTCAAATCATTGTCACCATTCCTAGGCCTAAATCCTATTTATGATTAATTCTGACCAGGGTACATGCACTGAATCAATGGGACTTACATAAATGTTGATTTAATAGGTGCCATTTATTGGACTGGCTTACTCTAGTTGAGATTAACTGGATTTAGTTCATAACTTTTGCCCACCATTCTGAAGTCTTCCAGTTCCATAAAGGCTGTACAATATTAGATTGATTTTAATGTGAAAATCAGTTCTTAACTACTTTAAATACAGTTACATAATCTGCACATTTTCCACATCAATTGCGTTCTTAGAGTTCTGGTTAAAACACGCGAGCAACTAGATAGCTGAATTATCCATCCACATACAAGGATCAGCTAGACTACACCTCTAATGACTCTTTAGCATATGGTCAGTGAGCATTTCTCAAGATCATTAACTGCACTGGAAGAAACTTTTTAAGGATCCAGAGAAATGGAAACTTCTCTGTTGCTCACCTTTTGAGAGGAACAGAGAGGAATAATTTATGTGTTGGAATGCTCTGGGGCCAGGAGATTCATGCTGGTACTTTTGCTGTGTGGTTGCTGAAAAGGAGTGAATCAGATGCCCTAAGCACATCCGATCTCGCCTGATTTCAGAAGCTAAGCAGGGTCGGCCCTGGTAAGTACTTGGATGGGAGACCACCAGGGAATACCAGGTGCTGTAGGCGCCTGGAGTAGGAACTGGCAAGCCACTCCAGTATTTCTGCCAAGAAAACTCCATGGGCATGGGGTCACGAAGGGTCAGTCACGACTATAATGACACAACACATACACACACAGGTTGTCCTCAGAGTGCACCAAACTGCAGATCAAATCCTTGTGTAATGACATTCTTTGTTTAAGGTGTCCCTGAAGTGAACAACCCTCTACTGTGAGACTATTCTTTCCTTTCCTTTCCTTTGTTTGTATCTTAGAGCCGGTTGCTATTTAAAGGCAGAATTGGGTAGAGGACAGGGTGTCTCTGAATGGTAATATTAATTTCCAGGACTGGATTTAGTCTGTTCCAGCTACTGGCACCCTACAGAGTATAGATTGCCATAAAGTTTTGGAGGCTGCAGGCTGCTTTGTCTAATGTTAATATTAATACAGTTTGTTACAGTGTGGAGTGTACAGACAAATGCCATTAAAATACACTGCATTTTTGCAGTATAACTGTTTTAAATTGCAGGCATTCAATAATGTACATTTAAATTTTTCTCAGAATAGTTCCTCAACCAAGATATCTGAAATCAGACCCTTGGCTCTGCAGGTAATCTCTTGAACCTTCTGGGATGATTTGTAATGCATTATCTACTTCCTAAACCTCTAGAATGCCAACCAAATTTATGGATAAATTGCATGCCACTATCAGTCATACAACAATTTCAAGCACCTGAATACTTTTAGAACTCTTGGGCAAATTGTATCACATTCTGGTAGATTATTACAGTTGAACCCATTGATTTGCATGGACACCATTTCTGTAGGCACTTCTTTTTAGGGACAATTTTCAGGAAAATCAACCATTTGAACAGAATTAGTCTGTTGAGGCTTTCTGTAACCTTTTCATCTGTGTGGAGATGGAAGGATGGTACTTACTGGCTCAGGGCCAAACTGCATGGCCTTGGGTTGTACATGTTATTTACAATGTAACTATATTGTACCTGGAGAGACAGTGATGCAGTGTGATTCTCCATCAGATGGAGTAGGGATAAGTACTCTTCAACCATCCCATGTAATGAGCTGATACTCCTTAAACAAAGATTAGGGGTCATTCCATGCCTTGTCATTCTGACTTAAAATGCTTCCGAGAAGGCTTTGGGGTTTGGGGATGTTGAGCCGCCTTGCAATACTTTCAGCAGTATATCTCTTAAAAGCATGTTGCCCTTCAGTAGAGTAAACACCACTACTAAATCTCTGAGATTTTGTTTTGTTTGTTTCTAACATAAGCATTCATTCATTCATTAATTCATTCATTCATGCATTCATTTATTTAGTTATATTTGTTAACCGCCCGATTTTCCCACAGGAACTCTCGGTGGTTTACAAGAAATAGTTCTATACTACGATAATCATGCCTGAAATATTCTGCTCCAATGTAAAAACAAAGGTAGGAGGTTGTACTGAGAAAGGCTGAGTAAAGAAATCTATTAAAATTAGGGCCCAAATACTTGGGAAGTGCCACTAAAATTATCCAGTTTATTGTGTCTGGAATTGTGCAGAACAGTATAGGAATGTCTGAGACTACCTAACCAGATGTGGCTCTCTTTGAAGAGATCTAAGAGTGCAACAAAAGAGCACAATATAAGTATAATTCAACTGTGTATGTTACAGTATATCACAGAAGTGAGTACCCACCCTCACATTTCGTGAATATTTTAGTATATCTGAAGAAATGACACTTGGCTACTATGTAAAGCAGTGAGTATACAGTTTGTATAACAGTGTAAATGTGCTATTGCCTCAAAATAATGGAACACACAGCCATTAATGTCTAAACCTCTGGCAACAGAGTAAACCCCTAAGTGACAATGTCCAAATTGGGCCCAACTAGCTGTTTTCCCTCCCTAGTGTCATGATACCCATTAGTATCATAAGGTGTGAAGGGGGAGCAGGTGTTATCGCTCCCACTTGCACATTTGGTGTTATCGCTGTCAATATCTCATGCTAGTCCCTTTTTCCACGTGTAACCTCATGATAATGAACTATCAGAGAGGATCTAGAAAAATGAATTGTTGCTGTACATAAAGATGACCTGCCCTAGGCTAGAAGCAGACTGCCAAGACCCTGAAACTGAGCTGCAGCATGGTGGCCAAGAGCATACAGAGGTTAAACAGGAGAGGTTCCACTCAGAACAGGCTTTGCCATGGTCGACCAAAGAAGTTGAGTTCCCGTGCTCGGTGTCATATTCACAGGCTGGCTTTAGGAAATAGACATATGAGTGCTGCCAGTATTGCTGCAGAGGTTAAAGGGGTGGGGTGGGGGTGAGACTGTCAGTGCTCAAGACCATACACCACACGCTGCATCAAATTGGTCTACAGGGCTGTTGTCCCAAAAGGAAGTCTCTTCTAAAGACGATGTACAAGAAAGCTCGCATACAGTTTGCTGCAACCAAGAAGACTTAAGATATGGATTTCTGGAACCATGCCTTATGGTCTGATGAGACCAAGATAAACTTATTTGGTTCAGATGATGTCAAGTGTGTGTGGTGGCAACCAGGTGAGGAGTACAAAGACATGTGCGTCGTGCTTACAGTAAAACATGATGGTGGGAGTGTCATGGTCTGGGGCTGCATGAGTGCTGCTGGCACTGGGGAGCTACAGTTCATTGAGGGAACCATGAATGCCAAGATGTAATGTTACATACTGAAGCACAGCATGATCCCTCCCTTCAAAGATTGGGCTGCAAAACAGTATTCCAACATGATAACCCCAAACACACCTCCAAAATGACCACTGCCTTGCTAAAGAAGCTGAGGGTAAAGGTGATGGACTAGACAAGCATGTGTTGAGACCTAAGCCCTATTGAGCATCTTGGGGATCCTGAAATGGAAGGTGGAGGTGTGCAAGGTCTCTAACATCCACCAGCTCTGTGATGGAGGAGTGGAAGAGGACTCCAGTGACAACCTGTGAAGCTCTGGTGAAGTCTATGTCCAAGACAGTTAAGGCAGTACTGGAAAATAATGGTGGCCACACAAAATATTAACATTGTACCCAATTTGGACATTGTCACTTAGGGGTGTACTCACTTTTGTTGCCAGCAGTTTAGACCTTAATGGCTGTGTGTTGCGTTATTACACTGTTATACAAGCTGTATACTCACTGCTTTGCATTATAGCCAAGTGTCATTTCTTCATTGTTGTCACATGAAAAGATATACTAAAATATTTACGAAATGTGAGGGGGTGTACTCACTTCTGTGATATACTGTACTATAAATTGTTCATTTGGAAACAGAAGGAGAAGGAAGGTACTAACTCAGAAAATATTTCCACCACTAAACATTTTAATCCAGCCTTCCCCTGTCTGATGCTTTTTAAAGTTGATCTGACTTGGCCAGACTCCCATCTATTGTTAGCTTGCACTGCCAATAATGGCGCATTATGGGAACTAAAAGTTCAAGTACCTGGAGGGCGTCATGTTGGGGAAACCTGTACTAATAAATGCTTTCTATAAAAAAGCATACAAAACAGAATAAGTTTTTCTGACATGTTAGTTCTACTTGTATATACTCAGACGTACGTCCCTTTTCATCTGAATTAGTCACAGTATTGCAGTGTCTGTGCTGAAAATCAGACAATCATGGTTAATAGACGGGCTTTACAGCTGCACAATTGTAGTGAAGAGAGGATTAGTATAGCCAAGGTATAAAAGGCTAATTACTAATTACTCCCCTCATTCCCAACTTCTTTGTTTAGGTTTTTTGTTGTTTGTTTGTTTTTTGGTCTTTTGGTGGCAGAGAATGCTTTGGTTGGTGGAGAGAACATGGAGAGATCATACAGCAGTACTGGCGAACCTATGACACGGGTGCCAAAAGTGGCACTCGGAGTCCTTTCTGTGGGCACCTGACATTGCCCCTTCACAGCCGCCTGTATTCAGGTTAAATTGCTGTATTGGCACTTTGTGAAAAAATTGTGGGTTTTGAATCGCGGTTTGGGCACTTGGTCTCTAAAAGGTTCGTCATCACTGTTATACAGTATCTTTTTCTTTCAGCTCATTGGTTCTTCCAGCCCAGTATTGTCAACTCTGGTATCAGGCAGCATTATCTCCTAGTCCTGTTTTGGTCTTCCATCCATGTTCTAAACAGGCCTGACCCTACTTAGCTTTTGAAATCACTGAAGATTAGTATGTTCAGGATCACTTTGTAGCTTTGGTTAAATTCAGCATTTTCAGCAAAGAAAAACAAAACAAAGCAAAAAGTCTCATGGCATTTTTAAAAGGAACTGCTGCTGAAATACATCTTAAAAAAGAAAACATTGTAGATCAAAGGAACTAGGTCAATGAGCTGTCTTATAATACGTCTAGATGTATATAGTACTTCATTTGAAAATGATTTAGTTAATCTTCTTAATATTGCAGTTATGTTTTTCGGTTCATGAAAAAACTGCCAGATTTCAGCATCTGAAAATCTTTAGTGCTAAATTTTAGCAATGTTTTCACTGACTTTTTTTTTTAAATTGGTAGCTTGCTGGATAGTTTTGTGAGTTGGAAGAGTTGGCTGTGGAAAGAGTTCAGTTTCCCATTGTACCAACCAGGGCAGTTTGAATAGCCCCAGAATGTCACCAGAGAAAGGAAGGGTAAACCACCACTGAATACTTTATTCCTAGGAAGTCCAGGCAGGATGAGATAGAACTCATTTGGCAGCCCTGTATAATTGAGTAAAAATAAGAGAATAAATAAAATGTTGTTAAAATAGCACAAGTAGCCAGAGAGAAATGTTTACTATGCAGTGGCCTAAATTGCAATGCAATATTTACAATAGACTGTCCCAAATCAAAGCATGCTAAATACCTGAGCACTGATGCAACATGACTTCTTTTCTGCTCCCATTTCCAGTGCCTAAAATGGTGTGGCTGTAAGAAGGAGGAGGAGATGTTTCAGGTCTCAGATTTACAGCTCCTGAAATTGCTTTTGGATTCTCATATTACATTCTGAATATTTTACAAAATGGTGGGGGTGTTCTCTGTGTTCAGTGGTGAGAAGGAAAAGAAGAGATAGTAGGCTTAATTTGAACGCTGGAACAATTTAGATTTAATAACTATGAAAAATTGTCTATCGAGAAAAAAGGTTTGGCAGTAGAACAGATTTTCATGTGAGCATGTAGATACACAGCATTAGAGGCCTCTGAAACAGGGTAATTGGGAAATCTGTCAAGAATGATTTAGGCATAATTAATCATGCTGAAGGGCAGAGAAATAGGTACAGTTGGCATTTTGAGTTTCTTTCTTTCTCAGTCTGTGCAATATCCCTGATGTATAAACCAAAAGAATCAAGCCTAGGCAAGCATTTGGCATGTTGCATTGACACATGAAAATGCTCAGCTTTTCAGATGAATCTATGAAATATTTTACACGCTGAGCTTCAGTGTTTATAGAAGGCTTGAACTTCTCTTATTCTCTTTCTCTCTCTCTCTAATTCTGTCTCTGTCTCCCCCCCCTGCCTTTCTCTCTCTTTCTCCCCTACCTCCACACATGTACTTCCAGGCACATACACACAAAGAAAGATTTACATTTTCCAAATATTAATACAGTACATCTGTATAAAAAAAATTAAAACTGAACTGACAATCTATAATCAAATTATAAGACCTATTTCTGAGGGCTGCTATCTCTGATGATGCAGAAAAACAACTGATGTTTTGCTACTTTTTTCTTTCAAAATAGCTTAGTAATCTTTTTACTATCCAAATAATAGAAGTTTTTTTAAAATATGCAGTTATAAATTTGCAAACATAGAGAAAAGGGTTTATTTTTAGTTTTAGATAAATGTTTCCTGTTTTCTGTGAATAAATAGTTGGATAATGTAATGAATATACCAGTAATTGAAGCAGACATTGAAAAATTACTTGCATATCCAAGCAGCAGTTCATGATACACAAATTCCTTTGTGAAATCTTTGCCATTTTTGAACCAAAATGTACCTAAAAACAAAAGGATTTCTTGTAATATGCATTTTAAATGTTTTCTATTCCAGCTTGAGAAAAGGTTTGTCAAAGTAAGTCACTACTTTATGACTAATGTCACCTGTGTGTTTCTTGAAGAAACCTCTTCATATTGTTTCCAAGTGCTATCAAACTGTTGAATAATTAATTTTTTTCTTCTTTTCTTCTTTTTTAATAATAGGTTATATTGTGTTGTTGCACTGTGTTTTTATTGTTGAATATATGATTCTTATATTTCCTTCTTATATATGGAGAACATTTTTTACCAAAATAAATTCTGGGTGTGTCCAATCACACTTGGCCAATAACAGGATTCTGATTCTGATTCTGATTTCATTTGAGCTGCTCTTTCTCCCCCAAAGTATTGGACTTTTACAGACAGATTTAGATTTTGCCTTCTCCCTAGATTATCAAATTGTAGTGAAGGATTAGATGAGGAAAAAGGCAATCTGGTTTCACCCTAAGGTTTATTCTTACAATACTAAACTGAAATTTTATGTGACAGCACGCTTCTAAAAGGACATGTACTGCCTCATAACCTGAGTGGCATTGTTTTTGTGTCATGGGTCATATTTATTTATTCAACATCAGCTCATTGGAGAAATTATCTTTGCTTTGCATACATAAAGAATTTTGGTATGTATCCAGAGTTTTGCTATTAGTTGTGTTAATTTCAAACTCACTAATACAGATGGCATTATACCACTCTAGGAAATTCTCAGTTATAACCCAGAAACAAAATATCCCTAGCTCCCTGGATTTGAGAGTCTCCAGCAAATCCATTTGACAGCTTTTCAGCAAATTGATTTGCTCAGTTGCATTTGCATTACATGTTTTATAGCTCTTTCAGTTATAAAGAAGTCACCAACCTACTCAAATTAACCTTTCATGCAGTTGGGTTTGACATTAATCTTTCCAGTTATAAATCTTTTGGGGAATTAAATGGTGCTAAACAGAAAATCCACATTGAGTGAATAGGCCATCCAGAAAAGTACAAAAAATGTGTAGAGGAACACAAAAATACATTTTCTTTTGGTTCTCCCAGAAAGGCATGACCTCAGCAGAGAGTCTGGAATTTATTTTTATGAAAGTATGAACATAAGAACATTATTTATTTATTTATTTATTTATTTATTCATTCATTCATTCATATATATATATATATCTCGCCGGATTTTTCCAAAAGGAACATAAAAAGAGCCATGCTGGATCAGGCCAAGGGCTATCTAGTCCAGCTTCCTGTATCTCACAGTGGCCCCATCCAATGTGTCCGGGAGTACACCAGACTAGATATCGGTCTCCTGATACCAGTCCCCTGCATCTGGTCCTTGAAGTACCCTGGTTTTAAGCCTGGAGATGACACATCTCCATCATGGTTTGTCACCTGTGATGAACCATCATGGTTTGTTACCTGTAATGGACTTTCCCTCCAGGAATCTGTCCAATCCCCTTTTGAAGGCATCCAGACCAGATGCCATCACCACATCATGTGGCAGGGAGTTCCACAGACTAACAAAAACTTTTGTCTGTTCTCACTCTCCTACCCCTCAATTTGAGTGGATGTCCCCTAGTTCTGGTATTTTGTGAGAGGGAGAAGAGCATCCCTCTACCCACTTTACTCATGCCCTGCATTATTTTGTACGTCTCAATCATATCCCTCCCCAGGCACCTTTTTTTCAGGCTAAAGAGCCCCAAACACTTTAGCCTTTCCTCATAAGGAAGATCCCCCAGCCCAGTAATCATTTTTGTCGCTCTGTTTTGAACCTTTTCCAGTTCCATTATGTCTTTTTTGAGATGCGGTGACCAGAATTGTACACAATACTCCAGGTGTGGCCTTACCATCATTTTGTATGATGGCATTATAATGTTGGCTGTTTTATTTTCATTCCCCTTTTTGATAATCCCTAGCATGGAATTGGCCTTCTTCACCTCTGCCACACAGTGGGTAGACACCTTCATGGAGCTGTCCACCAGCACACCAAGATCTCTTTCCTGATCCATCATGAGCCCACGAGTTGATCAATAAAGTTTGGGTTTTTTACCCCAATATGCATTACTCTGTATTTTCCTACATTGAAACGCATCTGCCATTTCACAGCCCATTCCCCCAGTTTGGAGAGATCCTTCTGAAGCTTTTCACAATCTTCTCTGGTTTTTACCACATGGAAAAGTTTTGTGCTGTCCGCAAACTTGACCACCTCACTGCTTATCCCTGTCTCAAGGTGAACAGATTGAAAAGTGCCGGTCCCAGGACAGATCCCTGGGGCATACCACTTTTCACCATTCTCCTTTATGAAAATTGCCCATTGACACCTACTCTTTGTTTCCTGGATCTCAACCAGGCTATGATTTTGTTAAAGAGAACCTATTGTTCATTCCTTATATACCATAGCTTGTCGACATAATAGGAGCTTATCTAAAGAGATTTTTTTCTTGTATATTTGCCAAAGTCCGATTGTGAAATGCAGCATGCTTAAGAAAAATGTGGAAGCCTTTACTCACCCTTCACTTTTTCTGGTCATCTGTTGTGTGCTGGTCAAATGAACGCATAACCAAGTGCATGATCTGGGTATGTCAGAGTGCATGACAGTCAGCCAGAATGACTATGCACTAGAGATGGCTGCTTCATATTTGTATCCTGGAGATATTAATATAAACTGAAACACCACAGATGCTGTGGTGGCCAAATTCCCTGCTCCAGAACCAACCTGATATACTCACCAGACTCCACATGGCATTATGCTCCCGTGTCAGCAGCAGCACACCAGTTCTCTCTGGAGCTGAGCTAGTGCTTCCCTGCCTCCCTTGCAGCCAACCACTGAGCAAGTAAGTAGGAAGACTCCCCCATCCCACTGGGCTCCAGATTGAATTGTTGCACTGCCGCCAACAGGGAGGTGTAACGGTCACTACAAAGCCACTAGACTTGCCAGCAATGTGACAATATATAGGTGAAACTCGAAGAATAAGAATATCGTGCAATGTTCATTTATTTCAGTAAGTCAACTCAAAAGGTGAAACTAATATATGAGGTAGACTCATTATTTGCAAAGTGAGATATGTCAAGCCTTACTTTGGTATAATTGTGATGATTATGGCATATTCTAATTTTTTGAGTTTCTCTCTCTCTCTCTCACAGACAGACAGACAGACAGACAGACAGACAGACAGACAGACAGACAGACAGATAGATAGATAGATAGATAGATAGATAGATAGATAGATAGATAGATAGATAGATAGATAGATAGATATGAATTAAAACTTGTATCACTAGCAGAATTACCTGTGAAGTGGATGGTCTAGAAGCAGATAAATTTTAATCTCAATGAACACCTCAATATATGCCTGAGCACTAAACCTCTGAACTAAACAACAAGGCCAAAGTCTTTCACTTTATAGAACTGGTTTCACTTCTATTGGCTCATTGAATCACCTGGCCACTGCTGAACTGTTTTCTGTAGTGTCAACCATACCCACCTGCAATGGAATTACACTACAGAACAGTCTAAAAGTCACAAAAGCTACTCAGAATTCCTGTTGCCCTCCCCAAGTTTGAGGCTTTCATTGTCTTTTATCCAGAATTTTCCACTCTGAATGCTAATGTTGAATTAAGTAACAGTCTTTTTCTTCCCCTATTGGATTTGATAAATAGTTGCTTTTTGGCATTCAGCAAATTGAAGAGAATTAGGAATATGACAGGCTGTTTGATGCCCAACACCTGCCTGATTTCAAAACATTCCATTATAAAACCACCTACTTGCTTCATTTCTTTTGACAAGGCCTGGGTGAACCTGAAGATTATCAATTAAAATATCAATATCTCAGTATGTGAGTTTAAATAACAATATGTGCTCTTGGTCCATGCAAGTGCTGGGGAGCCGAAGCTGCCTTTGTCTGTATTAGTATAAAATTCATTACTGATCCATTCCTGGTGAAGGAAAAAGACCTTATGCTCATAGTGTAACTACAATAAAAATGAAGTGTATCCCTGAATTAAGAATAGTTGGGGTATTGTCAAATTTGGTTCATTATTCTTAAACCTTTTGTCCATCTAAGAAGTTTGTAAAATAAGATCATTATTAGGCAATAGCTGTTTTTTAAAGAGAGATTGACTTCTTTTTTTAAAAAAAATTGTACATGTTGGATAAAATCGAGCTAGAGTTGAAATAAGCCCTCTGTATCAACCCCTCCATTTTTTCCAGGCTGGGGACATTTGAACAGGTTTAGGAGAGCATGAGGGAAGAGAGGAGAGAAATTTTCTTTCACAGGGGTTTGTCTTATCATGAGCCCTGTATTGATTACTTCATCAATAACAAGTAAACACTATACATGGCATGGTCTCTGGCTCAGTGGACTAAGTGTACTAAGGTTTCCGAAAACTAACCGCTGCAAAGTCGGCAGCTCAGCAGTTCAAATCCTGGGTGCCACGCTGTGGAGTAAGCTCCCACTAATAACCTCAGCTCCTGCCGACCTTGCAGTTCGAAAGCATGTAAATGCAAGTAGATAAATAAGTACCACCGTAAAAAGCGGGATGGTAAAACAGTGTTTCTTTGCAGCCATGCCAGCCACATGGCCAGGGACTTGCACAACACTGGCTCTTCAGTTTGAGTACGGAGATGAGCACCGCCCCCAGAATCGGACATGTGCGGGGGAAACCTTTACCTTTACCTGGCTTCTTCTAGTGGCCAGTTCTGTTAACTCCACCTTCAGAAAGATTGGGTTTCTAGGATTTTAAAAAAAATTATTTTCAGACCATGGATAAGGGAATCAGAGGATACTAATCTTCCAGATCAGGGGTTCTAATTGTATCCAGTTTCTGATTCATCACAGCTCCAAAATATGTTTCTGCCACCACAAGATCCTTGCTTAACACAATTGCTGCTTTTATTAAAGCAAACTTGTAGCTTCCTGATGCTTAATGTTGTAAAGCCTCTGAAATCATTTGCTTTGCTGGCAGATCTGTAATTTGGGTGCAATTGTGCCCTTGGAGTCTTCTTGGGAAATGCACTAGTGCACTTCTTTCTTCTTTTGCCTGAAGTGCCTCAGGCCATCTGGAGCTCCGAAGAACCACATTCAGACTGCAAGCTACAGTTTGTCTACCACTGTTGAGACAACACAACAATCCATAGGTAATTTCTGATGGGAGCGAGCAGTCCAAAGAAAAGAGCCCTTGACTCTCCTCCGGCGCCTGCAGCGGGTGCAAAATGCGGCAGCCAGGCTGGTGGCGGGTGTGCACCATCATGACCACATCACCCCAGTCCTGGCTTGCTTGCATTGGCTACCCGTTGCGTCCCGGATCAGATTCAAGGTCTTGGTTTTAGTTTATAAAACCCTCCATGGCTTGGGACCGGACTACCTGTCAGAGCAGATCGCCCAGCGATCAACCTCGGCCCGTCCAGTCCGGCAGTCGCAGGCGCACTCGCTTCGGGTGGCCACCCCCAGAGAAGCCCAGAAAACTTCCACCCAGAACCGGGCCTTCTCGGTGGCCGGCCCCTCCCTCTGGAATCGTCTACCTAGCGAAGTGCACTCTGCAGAGTCCCTGTCGGCCTTCCGCAGAGCGTTAAAAACTCTGCTCTTCTGGGAGGCCTATGGTAACCTAGCTTAGGTTGTTGTTGTTTTTTTGTCCCGCCATCTGTTTACTTCCTCAGTCAGTGAGTTGCTTAGCTGCTGTGTTAGCTGCAAGTTTTTAATGCCAAGGGTGCTCACTTTGTTTTAAATTGTTGTGGTCTGTGCTACATTTTGTCCTGTGCTGTATTGTGTACTTGTTCTGTGATGTACTGTTTAGCTGAATCGATCAGCCCGTTGTAAGCCGCCCAGAGTTCCCATGGGAAGATGGGCGGGATAGAAATCCAATAAATAAATAAATAAATAAATAAATAAATAAATAAATAAATAAATAAATAAAT
>JAHTLZ010000275.1:18105215-18157479 GCA_023846285.1 Phrynocephalus versicolor | reverse complement strand
AATAAATAAATAAATAAATAAATAAATAAATAAATAAATAAATAAATTGTAATTTTTAGTAGGTTCTTGAATCAGGATCATAATCTGCACTGTGCTTTTAGACAGTGTGGACTTGCTCTGTGGCAGGTTTGCATGAGGCTGTACAAGTACTTTCAAAGATCTAAACTCTCTTTTCAGAAACCATTCGTACCATCCTAACACATGGTTAGATTTTAGCATTATCATGCCTTTGAACAAATAAATACATACAAATAAACAAAGAAGGAAGGATATGGGGAGAAGAAGGGCAAGAGAAGGGTGGTGGAAAGAGAAAGGATGCAGAGAGAGAGAGAATCATGAGAGGATGGAAGGTGAGACAGAAGCCAAGAGCAAGAGATTCAGGAACCAGAGAGAGGGGGGTAGGAAACAAAGGGAGGGAGGAACCACAGACAGAAGGAAGCCATAGAGAAAGCGAGGAAAGAGTGTTGGGAAGAGAGTTAACAACCAGAAAGTAAGAAGCCATGGAAAAGAAAGAGAAGCCAGTTGGTAGAAACAGCAAGTGTTAGGAGACAGACAGAATGAGAGAGACATAGAGACAATGATGCCATAGAGCAGGGGTCCTCAAAGTTTTCAGACAGCGGGCCGGTCCACCACCACCCAGACACCACTGGGGGCCGGATCATAGTCCAAAAGCAGCTGCGGAGGCTGGCTTGCTCACAAAATAGGGGGTAGGTGGGGGTTGCAATTGGTCCCAGGGGCCGGATTCAGGACCTTGGGGGGGCGCATCCAGCCCCGGGGCCTTAGGTTGAGGACCCCTGCCATAGAGAGAGGAGCTGAACTTTTAGATTGCTTTGTGCCCCAAGCAGTAGATACCCAGAGAACATGTGGAAAAACAGCTAGGATTTTTGCTCAAGAAGAGGTCCTGTAGCGGCTAGCCCATCATAGCTGCTGACATTGGTGTCATCAACGCTCAGGCCTTTGCCACCTTGACATCTTTTTCCCCGCTGGCAGCATACATAAAATACTGAAAGGAAATGGCAGGGTCATATTATTATTATTGGTTCCTAATATTACAGATGCACCAGAGAATCTCTCTTGTTGCTGCTCTCTATGCTCTGCACTAGCACATCTTTGATTGTGCTTGATGCCCGCAATGCACACTTTTCCAAAGACGCTTAGCTAGGAAAAGCACAGGAATGTCTACTAGCAACAGCTGGTAATAAAGTGTCTTTAGATCAGCTAAAATTATTCTTGTCAGAGGGTTATTCATTGAGAGAGATTGGTTTGCTGTTTTATTGGCAATCTCGTCCCCTTGATTCCTTCCCATTTATAAGAGTTAATTTTAAACTTAAGGAAAGCATTTCAGACCTTTGGCTAACTTCCTGATGAATCATCTTGCATTCCCTTGAGTTGAGTCGAGCTTGCAAAAGATGTGGAGTAATATTGCTTTCTGTGTGAATTATGTGCTCTAGTTTCGAGCTATTTAAATTTATAAAGCCCTGCCTTCTGAAAATGCAAACAAAGCTATGTCTCCAGGGCATCTAGAAAGACAGTGTTGCACATTACAATCATGCCTCTTCTGAAGGTTTGTTTAATATCTTGTGCTGTTTCGTGGTGGGGCTGAAAATAGTATTACTTTTAAAATTCATTATTCATGTACATAGATGCATGGGGAGAGATTACTGAGTTGTGATATCAGTGGAAAATGTACTGTTGAGAATTGGTATGTGCATTATTTAAATTTGTGCAGTAGGTCTTCACTGGATAAAAAAGTTATAAAATGAACAAGACATCTTGTAGAGGGGAGCAGCAGAGTGCTTTGCTTCTTTCTTGGAAAAGAAAAAAGCCTGATATTTTTTACATTTAACCCAGATCTTTACATCTCCATGCACTTGAGCACCTGGTTGTTGAATAATAAATGGATATTTTGCACACTGATCTATTGAGACAAATATACAGTACTAGTAATACAAAGTCATTCTGAAAAACTTATAATATTTTGCTTGAAATGGCAGACATATTTATTTGATTTAGTCTCATAAGAACTTGTAAAGAAGCAGAAGGTAACATTGGTATCCAATACTACTGAGTTTCTAAGGAGAGACATTTCCATCCCATCTTTTTGCCTGGAAGCCCTAGCCTGAAAGCTGCTTGTTTCTGTTGAACTACTAACAAGAAGCATGGGTTCAAGGTGGATGGGGGAAGAATACTTTAATCGAGTAATTTGACTCTGTAAAGTAAGAGTATTATTACATGAATACTATGCTGGTGCCATGATGATAACATGTACATTGGAAACGCTAATGCCAAACAGTGAGACTCCTGTTTTATGCAAAGTTCAAAAACATAGAAAGACCAGTTTGGGGCTCTCGCGCTGGCGTCCAGAGCATTTTCAGAGGGATCCTGCCATGCTATCAATAGCTGGACCCCTTTAAAAATGACCCAGTCGCCACCCTGTGTTCCCCCCCTCCATCTTTTCGCATTAAATGAAACCCCACCAAAGGAAACCAAAAATGAAACGAAATGGAATTCTTCCATTTCATTCCCATCTCTAGTCAATATGTCTCATATTTGGTCTTCTTTTCCTGCTGCCTTCATCTTTTCTCACTATTATTGTATTTTTCCAGCGAGTTTTGCCTTCTTGTAAGTGCAAGTATGACAGAATCAGCTTCATGGTTTTTTTTTTTTTTTTAGGACTCATTTGCTCTAGGGCCCACTTGTTCATAGACTCATGGAGTTGAAGACACCTCAAGGGCCATCCAGTCCAACCCTCCTGCCATGCAGGAACCCCATCAAAGTACTCCCAACAGATAGCCATCCAGCCTCTTCTTAAAAACCTTCCAAAGGAGAGACCACCATCCTCTGTGGCAGCATATTTCACTGTTAGTGGAATATTCCATTAGTTCTTCCTAATGTTTAAATTGAATCTCTTTTCCTGTAGTTTGAAACCATTGCTCCAAGTCTTAGTCTCTGAAGCCATGAAAACAAACCTGTTCCCTCTTTAATATGACATGCTTTCAAATATTTAAACATGGCTGTCATAGAGATGTAAAATTTCTGGAAATTTTGAAGCTTGGGGGGGAAATCGTGTTTTTTTTTCCCAGAAAAAAATGAAAACAATGCTGCATTAGCACTCCACCCTGTTTTTACAGCTTGAATGTCATTCTGTTATTTTAGAAACATAATATATGACGGTGGACAATTTGACTTGGGATAAAATTATCACAACTACCATATTAAAATAGTGTATCCAAACAATTATTACAAACAGAATTTACTCTTTAAATAATATTTATTTGTAACTGTAGTAGTGATTAAATTATTATTTACACAAAGCTTATAAACTAATGTAGCTAAATGATTCAATTTTCTGGAATCAGATAAATGTATCCTCTTAACAAACACACCCACCCACATGCAAGAAAAAAAGTGAAACCTTTTTCTTTTTCTTGTGACAATAGCAGCACCTCCTAAAGGAAGAAATGCCTCTTGTTCTTGCATTGTAGAGTTCAGTTTGTAACCTAGGACTTGTTTGTCCTCAGTGCACCTTAATTACTATGCATATTTTTTAGAAATGATTTGGAAAATATTTGAACACCTTGTCTTAAAATATTTTATTCGTCATGTTAAAATAAAACATTCCACAATCATTTTTTCATTTTCATTTTTCAATTTTTCCAATTTTTTTGAATAAAACCAAAAAGGCTTCAGAGAAAAATGGGATTGTTTTTTATTTTCCATTCCCCCCACCCCCAGGCCTTCACATTTCTGATCATATCCCATCTCAACCTTCTTTTTGTAAAGCTAAACATTCCCAGTTCCCTAAGCTGCTCCTCGTAAGACATTTCTTCCAGGCCTTTAATCATCCTGGTCACCCTCCTCTGCACCCACTTGAGGTTGTCGACATCCTTTTTAAGGGGTCTGACCAGAACAGAATAGAATGGTGCTATCACTTCCCTTGATTCTAGACACTATGCTTCTGTTGATGCAACCAAGAATCATATCGGCTTTCCTGGCCGCTGCATCACACTGCTGACTCATGTTCAATTTTTAGTCCACCCAGACTCCCAGATCCCTTTCACAGGTACTATTCTACAGCCAGGTGTCTCCCATTCTATATCTGTACAATTCATTTTTTGTGCCTAGATGCTGTATCCTACATTTCTCTGTTGAAAGTCATTCCATTAGCTTTGGCCCAGCACTCTATAATCTGTCAAGATTGTTTTGGATTCTAATCCTGCCCTCTAGGAAATTAACCACTCCTCCCATTTTGGTAACATCTGCAAATTTAATCACTCTTAATCTTTCTTGCAGTCCAAGGTACCTGCACAGCTGCTCTTCAGTACCAAACAAATATTTTTTTTCCTTGTCAGCATTTTTTGCTGTCCGGAAATTGAGTCATGGCAACTGGACTTCTTTTCTTGTGAGATCAAAATGTTTCACTGAATGGGCTCAATAGGTGGGTGATGGCCTGAATTGGCTCGTTAGAGGTGCAATGGCTTGGGGTGTGTGAAAGTCCCACCTACTCAACCCTTCCCATACTTAATAGGTTTTTTTTGGGGGGGGGATCAAGCAGATCAGATTGCAGACCAACACCTGCAGATGAGCAGAGAGAAAAAGAAAAAGACTAAGGAGATGGAACCTGCAGCGAGAGCGAAAGCAAATGAGTGGCTGCACCAACACACGGGTTCTTATACTGTACACCAAAACAATTCAAAGGAAATTAATTTCATAAGCAAGCTAAAATAAATGACTCTTTTGCTGCCCAGTAAAATACCTTGTTTTCCAACTAAAAGAATTTCCTTGTGGGGGGAGCATCCAAGCCTCCATGGGTGTTGTGTAATCGATTAAAAACATTCTAAAGTTGATTCATTTAAGGAATTTCCCCCTAATGTAACCATGCTGTTAAAGGGTCCTTTGTGCAGTTTTGCTTAAATTGTGCAAAAAACAAACATTTGTTTCCTTTATCTCGGTGGGAAGTTATCAAAATACTAGGCCCTCTTGGAGGACAAAGATAATAATGTTATTATTATTATTATTAGCCTCATGTGTAAGCTTGAGGTGGGAGGATTTGCATCCATCATAATGAATATATGCTGTTTGCAGCTGTAGTGATGAACTGGAAGGGGGTGAGAGGCAGACATATTGCTGGGGTTAAAAGGGCAACAGTTTTATTAGCATAAAACAGTAGATCCAGATATCAGATGGCCTGCTTGGTCACTGATGAGTTAGTTATACATACATTTTGTCTCCTGGAGGATTACTTGGAGTTGAATAGATGAAAAGGGGGTTTCTCTTTTGTGCAGTGGTTAAACTAGTGAAGGACATGAAACGGAAAAACTGTGCTTCATTCCATTTTGTCCCCCCATGTTTCATTTCGTATTGTAAGTAACAAAATTTTTCAAAGATATTTTTTACTTACGAAACAAAACAAAACAAAATAAAATGAATCCCCCATGGCACCAGCACTCTAGCTGGTGTGGTCGGGGTTCAAAAGCCTCCTCCCCAACACCCCCTAGTTGATTTTGATAGCTCAATCCCAGCTGGGAGGTGGGGGTAGGAGGAAAGGAGCAGCCAGGCAGAACTAAATTCCCTGGCTGACTGTTCCTTTCTCACCTGCCACGCCCTCCTCCCAGGGGAGTGTTTTAGACAGGGAGGGCTGTGGGGGCTGGCCCCATTGCCCACAACACTCCCTGTCCAGAAAACCACCCTGGGAAGTGGGGGAGTACGGGAGAAGGAAGGAGGGAAAAGGCAGAGGTAAATTCAAACAGAGCTTCACTTCACTGCTGCTTCCTTCCTTCTTCCTTGTGATCCCCGCCCACCAGCTGGTGCAGTTTTGACAGGTTGGGGTTTGGAAAGGGGGGCACCTCCCCACACCCCACCATGTTAAAAAGTCCCAGTTGGGAGGCAGGAGAGGCGCCAGACTGAACAGGGCAGGGCTTTTTCCCTCCATGCTCTGTTCTGTCTTTAGCCCCTCCCCCCACCTCCCAGCTGGGGCACTTTGACAGGCTGGGGTTAGGAGAAGGGGCACCCCTCCCTCACACACACACACACACCGACCTGTCAAAAAAGCCCCAGCTGGGAGGTGGGGGGGATGGGAGAATTGCAGAAAGGATTTCCCTGCCCCCTCACTGCTCCTGTTCTGGGAGTATGGGAGTAATACCATGGAATAAACTCCCTCATTGCCTCCACACTCCCAGCACACTTTGCCATTTAACTACCCCAAGACTCTTTAAAGCTTCATAACTTAGTCCCCTTACCCCCAAATCTTCCCAGATTTCAGGGGGTTCCCTAAAATCACATATTTTTAAAACATGCACTCAAAATTATTTTAAAAATATGCAATCAAATTTTATTTGCCTTGGGGCTCCAAAGTAGCAGGGGTACCTTCAGAAAGCGATTTTAGAGAACTCCCTGAAATTTGGAAACATTTGAGGGTAAGGGGACTGAGTTATGAAGCACCAAAGGGGGTGCCCCTAGGAAAAAACCTTCTAATTGGAAGCATATGGGAAGTGGCAGCAGCGCTATCACTGGCCCAATCAGCTTCTGATTCCAGTTAGAAAGGTTTTTCCTAGGGGCACACACTTTGGAGCTTCATAACTCAGCTCCCTGACCCCTAAATCTTTCCAATTTGGGGGGGGGGGCTTTCAGTGAAGAGCTTGAGGAAGCTCCCCTACCATTTTCTCTAGAATAAATCATTTCGTTATAGAGCGGGAAATTGTGTTTTCTTTTGTTTGTAATGAAACGCTGCTTCCCCGTTTCATTTCGTTAGCTAACAAACGACAAAACCCTAAGCAGAACACTTTTTTTTTTTGCTTTACCATGGAAGGAAGCAAAACCAACAGCACTTGTGCTAACGATGAAAGCCCTTACTCTGAAGTAAGGCAGAATTGCTTGACCTTGGCACACTCCTTCCTGTTCACTCTAGAACAAAATGGCCATGTGCTCTCCTATCCAAAGCCAGACTGCAGACCTGTGCTATTTAGAAAACTCTTAAGTACATCTGATTCTTCTTTCCTGTTTGGTCACTAGATTAGTGGATCTCATGTAAGCCATGGGGATGATCACCAAAGACTACTAACCTCCACATTTTAATCTTTTTCTGGCACTAAGCCACCATATAATTTAAAGTACAGATGATGTGTACGGTTGCGAAGTAGGCAAAAGGCAAAATGGGAGTTATATATATTAAATACTGGTAAATAAAATAATAAATAAGTGGCATTTTCTCATGATCTTTTAGTAAATCCTGTCTGCATTTAAGGGGATTTTCTGATATATAAGAACTGTAGGTTTGTTCCTTGGATGATGGTGAATGGAAGCCTGGGTTTTGTATGCCTAGGTTGTCTTCCTTTCAAAATCTCTAAGGACAGAGTAGAGACAAACATCTGAAATAAAACCTGCCACTCTGCCTATTTTTTTTGTTATTTATAATAAAATTAGGGTGTCATCTTGGTATAGTAGCTTTAGAGTTCTGGCATTTTGGCCCATACTGCTTTGCCATATTAGTCACACTGTCTTAGTATGAAACTAATAAAAGCCATTGGAAGCTACTCTGTTGTTGATTCCCAGTGGCATTAATGATATATATGTCGATGAGCATGAATGTGAGCTGCATAACATGGAGCTATGTACATTTTCATACACAGTTAATATCTATATATGTCATGTATTTATGTAGCTAACTTTTCCTAATCTTGTGTGTGTATGTGTTGTCCAAGTTTGTCCACTACCTCCTACAGTGACTCATGGAGATTACATTTGCCATCCGCGACCTTGTGAGCATTACAACCATGGGACTGTGGTTGAGTTCTATTGTGACCCTGGCTACACTCTCACCAATGACTACAAATATATCACCTGCCAATATGGAGAATGGTTTCCATCATATCAAGTATACTGCATCAAAACAGGTAACAACATCAATCCACAACTCCCATAGAGACCTGAAAGCTTTCAAATAGAAGGAAAGCATTGGGTTCCTTCTACATTAAAAATTCTGATTAAATATCAAGTACAATGCAACTTTTTAAAAAACACGTTTGTGAATCTCTTAATGTATGTCCATTGTTTGGAAATCATTTTGAACAAGCATACTCAATTCTGAAGTGAAGAGAAGCATGGTCTATTGGAGCTTTTATTTCTCTGAAGAAAAGAAAATGTTCATCCATCATTATCTAACATGATTGCTTTTCATTGCCCTTTACGTCACAGAACAAAGCTGGCCAAATACACAGGAAACTCTCCTGACAACATGGAAGATTGTGGCATTCACGGCTACCAGTGTTCTTCTGGTCCTTCTGTTAGTCATTCTTGCCAGAATGTTCCAGACCAAATTTAAGACACGTTTTCTGCCAAGGTTAGTACTGCTTTTGTTTGGATTGATTTCCTTCCTTCCATGTTTTGTTAGACCAGTGGTTCTCAACCTGTGGGTCCCCAGATATTCCTGGACGGCAACTCCCAGAAGGCTCCACCACTCACTGTACTGGAAGGGATTTCTGGGAGTTGCAGTCCAGGAACATCTAGGGCAGGGGTGCCCAAACTTTTTATAAGGAGGGCCAGATTTGGTGGCTGACAATGTGTCAGGGGCCGGTTGCTCCCCAACCTGCCACCCCACTGCAAGCCCCACCCACTGACCCCTTGCAACCCTACCCACAGGAAGGAAGGTGGGGACCAAGGGAGGGAGGGAGGGAGGTGGAAACCAAGAGAGGAAGGAAGGGAGGTGGGGAACAAGGGAGGGAGGGAGGTGGGGACCAAGGGAGGGAGGGAGGAAGGAAGGTGGGGCCCAAAGGAAGCACAGGGAGCCATGGCCACAGGTTGCCTCTTGGAAAAGGCGATCTGTGCAACCATGCACCCCCCCAAGCTCCCCAGCGGTGGCGACGGCTCGCCCGCCAGCTCACCCCAAAGCTCCTTGGTGGTGGTAGAGGCCCGCTGGGCTGCCCACCCCCACACATTCCCCTGCGGTGCCGGTGGTGGCAGACCACCCATCCACCCAGCTGCACAAGCTTCCCAGCGGTGCCAGTGGCACGGCCCGCCCAATCACTGCCCCGCGTGTGCGCCCAACCTCACAATGTTCCTGGCTATGCCGGTGGCGGTGGCCCGCCCGCGTGCCAGCCCCATGCCCGCGCACAGCCTCACATGGTTGCCAGCGGTGCCGGTGGCAGCAGCCCGTGCAATGGCTGGCTGGCTGGCCCACCCAGCCCCACAACCTTCTGCTCACCGGCCGGCCAGCCCATCCAGCCCCTCAAGCTTCCCAGCGGTGTCAGCGTTGGCAGAATTAAAAAAAAAAAACATGGGGCAAAGGAGGGGGAGGGTGGGGCGGGCGAACCATCCGCGGGCCACTCAGAATGGTCTCATTTGGCCTGCAGGCCGGACTTTGGGCAGGCCTGATCTAGGGACCCAGGGGTTGAGAACCACTAGGTTAGACGGTACAGTCATTTCAATCCATATTTGTTACCTGCGCAATAGTTGATCCACTGTTGTTGAGCCTCAACTTGGGATAGTTTTAGACATATGATATATCTTGCCTGCTGTCTGTTGTTATTTTATTTATTTTATTTATTTATTTTTACAATTTATATGCCGCCCACTACCCAAAGGTCTCTGTGCGGCTTCCAATCAAACATCAAACAACAATAAATAATTAAAACAATAATAAAAACCTTATACTAAAATCATCACACTAAAATTGACATCAGAAGACCCACAATCTAAATTGTATCAATTAAAAAACTTCTGGAACAGGAAGGTTTTTACCTGGCACCAAAATGTCATCAGTGTTGGCGCCAGGCAGATCTCACTTGGGAGGGCATTCCATAGCTTGGGGGCAGCTGCCGAGAAGGCCCTGTGTCTGCAAGCCATCCCTCTTACCTCCTTGAGGGATGGCTCTTTCAAGAGGGCCCCCTGGCTCGATCTTAATTGCCGGGTAGGTTCATATGGAAGGAGGCGGTCCTTCAGGTATCTAGGTCCTAAGCCATTTAGGACTTTATATGTCAAAACAAGCACTTTGAATTGGGCTCGGGCAGCAACTGGTAACCAATGTAGGCTACGTAGAATCAGCGTGTTGTGATCCCTAGCGGCCCCACCACTTACTAGCCGCGCCGCACGATTCTGAACCAGTTGCAATCGCCGAACCGTCTTCAAAGGCAGCCCCACGTAAAGCGCATTGCAGTAATCAATACGGGATGTTACCAGTGCATGCATAACTGTCATGAGGCTCTGCTCGTCTAGGTAGGGGTGGAGCTGGTATATTTTTTGCAGCTGAAGAAAAGCACCCCTGGCCACCAAGTCCACCTGGGCTTCCAGAGTTAGACCGGGGTCCAGGAGTACCCCCAAGCTGCGGACCCTGTCCCTTAGGGGGAGTGCAACCCCATCCAGGACAGGAATATGGCCCTCTAACCTGTCTGGTGAAGCACCCATTAGCAGCACTTCCGCCTTGTTTGGATTGAGTTTCAATTTGTTAACCCTCATCCAGTCCATTATCTGGCCCAGACATGAGTTCAGCACAGAAACCGACTCACCTGGATTGGTGGAGAACGAGAGGTAGAGCTGAGTATCATCAGCATATTGCTGAGTCCTCAGCCCAAACCTCCTGATGACCTCTCCCAGTGGTTCCATGTAAATGTTGAACAGCATGGGAGACAGTATAGAGCCCTGAGGAACCCCATGACAAAATTGTTTATTGCCAATTTTGATTTTATCTGTATTATTCTTATGTTGTTAACCGCCCTGAGTCCCCATTGTGGTGAATAGGGCGGTATACAAGAGTTAAAAATAAATAAATACATAAATGCCACAGGGCAGAGCAACTGTCCCCCAGCACCACCTTCTGGACACGGTCAGCCAGGAAGGAACGGAACCACCGCTGTTATGTGCTGTCTATCATGTTGGGACTGGCTTATAATGACTCCATTAGGGCTTTCTGGATAGCTATTCCCCACTGTACCTCCTAAGAGTAGAGCCAACCTGTGTGGCCTTGGGCAAACCACATAATCCCAAGGCATCCCTAGAAGGGGGAGTGTTCTCTAGAATGTTCTCTACCTGGAAAACCCTGAAAAGTGCCACCCTAAGTCAGAAATGTCATGAAAGCATGTGGTTAATAGGGCTTTCAAGGAGTGGTTCTTGTTTGTGGCCTTCGTGAAGCCACACAAATGGGTACCGTAAGCACATGTGAGGCTCCAGGCTTTCCTAGCTACAAAAGGAAAACCCGTTAGTCCCCCACCCCCACCCTGCTTCCACTGCACATGCATGGGAGCCTTCCCACGCAAACCCTCAGTTCCAGAGACTGAAATATAGAGGAAAGAGAAGAACCTTTCAGAGGGTAATCATCATGTCCTGCTGTTATCTTTTGAAGACTTTGGAAAACATTTACCTTTTTTTAATGTAAAAGTGTTCTGCTTATATACCGTCCCATACCACTTCAAGTAGTCTCTGGGCGGTTTTACAGTTTTAATTATGCAGGCTACACATTGCACCCCTCCCCCGCAAGAGCTGGGTACTCATTTTACCGACCTCGGGAAGGATGGAAGGCTGAGTGAACCTTGAGCCTGCTACCTGGGATTGAACCCCAGGTCATGCACACAGCTTTACCTGCAATACAGGCATTTAACCACTGCACCACAAGGATGGATGAAATCGTAAACAAGAGAGCACATAGTTCTGAGAGAAGTTCACTGGCTCACCTTCACTGCTTAGGTTCCTTGTGAACCCAATTCAAAATATTTCATTTGGCTTTTTAGCACTACACACAGCTTGGAACTCAGAAACTTTGGGAATATCTTATCCTGCATCATCCAGCTGTTTATTTATTTATTATTTTATTTAGAATATTTTATCCCATCTTCCCCTTGTAAGGGGCCAAAGGCAGCTTACAACATTGAAGGGCAGGCAATATATTAAGTTGGAGATAATGAGTATACAACAGTTGTTAATAGATTAAAAACAATATTTAAAGTAAAGAACAATGAGTGTGAAGAGTCATCTTACATCATTAACAAGGCAGTATAAAAGCTAAGAACAATAAGTAAACAAATATATTGTAATGGCAAAAATATACAATTTACTTACAATAATTAACAAATATACCCTAATGGAATAATGCCACATTGAGAGATGGAAAAACACATGTAGTACTTCAAAACCAGTCCAAGCAGTATTGCGTAACAATTTATCTAAAAATCACATAATACGCAGCTAGCTACTGAGGGAAGGTTGCTGTAGAGGAAGGTCCTTGCCTGCTTGTGGAAGGACAGCTCACACAGGGCAAGTCTGGCCTCCTGTGGGATGGAGTTACAAAGACTGGGAGCAGGACAAGAGAAAGCCCTCTCCTATGTGCCTATACAATGCACTTTTGAACGTACGTGGACAGAGAGAAAGGCCTCTTGGGATGATCTTAGCATCCGAGCCTGCTCATAATGGGAGATACGGTCTTGAAGATAATTTGGACCCAGGCGACGTAGGGCTTTATAGGTTAAAACCAGCACTTTGAATTGTGTCTGGAAACTGATTGGGAGCCAGTGAAGCTGCTGTAATAAGGGTTTTATGTATATATCTGTAAGCAGCCCTAGTTGGCAATCTGGCTGCTGCATTTTGGAAGTTTCCTGACACAGTATCTTCTTGTGTGGCCTATCTCTGGCTTACCACCTGCATCAGATACAAAGCAGCTGGGGCTCAAGTGTGAAGAGTGCTTTTCAGATGTTGTACTGTGGGTATGGAATTCCCTTTAAAGAAGCATAACAAGGTAAAGGTTCCACCTGCACATGCATGCTAGTCGTGTCCAACTCTAGGGATTTTCAAGCCCCAATTTTGAAGCCAAACAACTAGTGTTGTGCAAGCCCATGGACATGTGGCCGACATGGCTGAATGCATTTCTGCGCACAGAACACTGTTTACCTTCTTGCTTTTTATCTACTTGCATTTACATGCTAGGTTGGCAGGAGCTGGGGTTAACTGCAGGAGCTTGCTCCACTGTGTGGCACCCAGGATTCGAACCGCCAAGCTGCTGACTTTGCAGCTGACAGTTTCAGCGATCTAGCCCACAGAGCCACCATGTCCCATTTAAAGAAGCATACCAGTGTCTATTCCTGTTATTGTTCTCCCTGAAATTTATGTATAAAGTTTACTTTTTCATCATCAATAGTTTCATCATATAACTCATTCTAGTATTTTAAGTACTTTCATTATTTTTGTTGGTTTGGGATATCTATGTGCCTCCCTCCCTGCCTTGCCTGGCTGGCTGTCTCAATATCATGAACTCTTGTATTGTCAAGTCCCTTCTACAGATGCTGATGATGACTGCAGCACACCTAACCCTCTTGTTTAAAACTAAGACAGCTATACGCTTAGCTCTGGTGTCCAATCAACTAGTAATATTGATAAATACATATTTAATATGTAATTTAAAATATTTGCAATGGCATTTCTGTTCCCCCCTAGAATTTACCTTACTGCTTGTGATTCCAGCAATCGTAATCTGGTGCTGAGAGAAGAATACAAAAAATTCCTTATCTGTGCCTCACAGGAGCTTGCTTTCCTTCTCTCAAATGCTCCTTGGTTTGCTGGAATTATTTCCTGATTGTGATGAATTACAAAGAACTATCAGCTGCAGACTCTTCAATAATATTTGAAGCAACTAGCTCCATTTCAGATTATGAAAAAATGATGTATGGGAAATCTATTTGTTTGCTGTAGGATGACATGTAACTACTCTCTTCAGAGATACACACTGAGTCTCCTCACTCTCATTGCAGAGGTGCTCAGGAGAATTGCAGCACTGGTCCTGATTTCGTGGTTGTGGATGGAGTTCCTGTGATGCTTCCTTCCTACGACGAAGCAGTTAGCAGTGGCTTGAATGCTGTGGCACCAGGCTGTGTATCCCCTGCAGGCCAGGGGTATGTTTTGCAGGCTGAAGATCAGAACCCTCCAGCTTATCCTGGACCCGATGATTTGAACAGGTTGCCAGCTGAATTTGATACCTGTGACAGCATTTCAGGTTCTTCTGAACTTCTCCATAGTTTGTATACATCTTCGGTGTGTCAAATGGGAGCCTATCCTGTTTCAGAAAGAACCGATGCCATCAACAGTACTACTGGAGAAGTAGCATCCACCAGCCCAAGCATTGACATTGCAGATGGTAATTTTGATTTTTGAATATTACATGGGCTTGCTTTAGTTTCAATTGTCTCCCATACGAAGAAGCTGTAAGAGATGCAGCTTCTCTTTCTATTCTGATCCATGTTTGTTTTGCTCCTAACATTATAAACAGAACTAATCCTTTACAATTCAAACTTTAATCATCATTGCCATGCATCAGATTGTTTTTTTAAAAAAATCTGTTTGTATCTTAAAGTTCCCTAGGTACAAAAGAAAGTTAGGTGTATGACTTGGCTGATAACACAGTGTTAAGAGATCTATGGGGCAACATTGATTTGTGCACCATCTGATTTCCCCACCCTCACAGTTCAATTGTGCTCGAAAACCAGTATTTACTAGCATTGACTACTACCTCTTCTAGCACAAGATTAAATGTAAGACAGCGGTGAGACAAAATTTTCTTCTTTGAGAAAACAAACAAATAACACCTTAAGGCTCAACACCAATGCTACGTTTCATCAGGCAGTGTTAATTAATTAACCAATGTTAACATTAATTAACCAGGGTTATTTTCCTCACTACAAACTCTTATTACCATTTGCTGGAGAGCTCTTTGGGCCACTTCCAAATGTGGTTCTTTGGGTCGTTTTCTTGCATATACAGTGGTACCTTGTATAAAGGAATTAATTTGTTCCAAATGAGATTCTGTTAAGCAAATTTTCCTTTATATAAATTTCCCATAGGAATGCATTGAAAATGGAGTAATCCCTAATCACGACCATTTTTATGTTGTATGGATTTGCCCCATAGGAGATTCTGTTAAGCAAATTTCCCCTATCTCCAGAATTTTTTACGTTGTACAGATTTTATCTTATTCAAACCGTTTGTTATACGAGAGTCCACTGTACCTTATCAGGTGACCCGTGCATCCAGTAGAGGTCCATCCAGTCTCACAGAGTAGTCTCATAGACAATGGGAGGGGGGACGGGAAGGGGGAGAGTAATCATCTGAGGAAGCGTTGGAACTCCTTCCTCACATGTACATCATTTGATCACCATGAGTATAGAAAAAGTAATGAGTATACTCATTGAATCACAGGGAAAGTCAGCATATCTTCCTAAGTATTCCATCATCCTATCTGAAAGAACAATTACAATATTGTTTGTTTTTTTTCAGTGTCAATGTATGAATTTGTGGCATGGCTTGGTCAGTGCCCACTACAGAATAAAAGAATGGTAGCCAAGTAGTGTCAACTATCCATTATAATAAGTAAGAACAGACCGGTGTTGTTACATATTCTAAAGATCACACAGCCCAACTCATTTTATTATGAGGATCTTTTGTTCTCCCGAAGCCAACAGCATCACTATTGCTTTGGGGATCAATATTTGATAGATTCCACTCCAGTATGATTTCAGTTACTTCTTCTAACATTTGGTTTGCTGAAGGATTGTTGGTCTCTTAAACCATTGCACATGGAACTCTTTTGCACAACCTGATAATTCAGATGACTCAACAGTAGTTTTGAATGAATGCCAAAATTCACATGTATGAGTTAAGTGGAAATGTTTAAACTTCACTGAATTCTGAAGCTGAAAGCAGGGTCATCTGAGGACTGCTGAAATGCACAACCATGTAAAAGGTGCTTTGAACAAATTGGGCTGATAGGTATGAAGCCACCAACTCTTTGAGTGCAGTAAAGCTGAAAAATATCGCCTACATCCATGTAAATTTGAGTGCCTTAACTGCTTAGCTACAATGGTCCTGCTAGTGGTAGAGTATATTATAGCTCAGTTAAATTGCAGGTCCTCCCATCAAAGAGTCCACAATGAAAACCCAATTAACTCTTTCTTTTATTTTCTAGAAATTCCATTGATGGATGAAGACCCTTAATCTGCACAAATCTTGCTCATACTTTTGAGAGGGGCTGGGAGGGGAATCATGCACATATGTATACATACATACCTATATATATAAATAAATCTCTATATAAAGACTGGTTAAAGATTGGGGGTGGGTATTTTATAAAACTTCCACATTATGATGTCACCAGATTTTGGAGGTTGAGAGCATTCAACAGCAGCTTTGCAAAATGAATCCTGAGGATTTGATGAGAATAGTCACTGCAAAAGAACAATAAATTTATTGAATAGTGACGAGTGTATCTGCATCGCAGGAAGTCTTTTAACAACTCTTTAGAAACACCGGAGAGAGTGATTTGTGGTACAGGTACAAATTGCCTAATGAGAGCATATGAGATTGTGTAAGTTTTGTTGTATGAAAGCTGCTTCATATTTATGATGGACCTCAATTTGAAAAACTTATTGGTGGGAAAATAAATAATGTTGAAATTAAAATCAGAGAGGATATTTCTGAATGGTCTCTATTTATTAAGCTTGCATAGGGAAATCTGAATTCATGGAGTTATCATTTAATGAGGTGTCTGCAGGAAATACTACACTGGAGTTATGATCATAAAATGTGCTTTTCAGTATGTAAGAATGTATTAAATGTTTGAGATAAAACAGAAGGACACTACTTGTGAAATTTCATCACAACTATATTTCATTTGATTTTATTGCCTTATTAATCTTGTTATATTTTAAAAGGAAATAGACATTTCAGACAAATGCCATGTAACTACTATTTCTAAATGATTCCATAAAACATGGCAACTGACAAAACTGCAAACTAAATGAGTTGAGGGAGGAGGAACCCAGAATTTAGGAATTTGGGAGTAATAAATTTGATTTGGAATTTAAGGGATAATGAACTAGCCTGCTTCTACAGCTTACAGTATAGAACCTGGGAGGAGGTTTTGGTACCCTGACAGACTGACCAGAAGGATTAAGGTTGTAGTTGTTTGTTGGGGAGGGGGTTGCTATGAAGTACAGACACTCTGCAAAACTGTGTTACAGATTTGACTTACTATAGGCACATTTTACAAAATTATACATCTATCATAGTTCTTCTGAATAAGTAAAACCAAAATAGGGCAAGCTCTGGATGATATGGGTCTGTTTTTTTGGCCCAGTGACCTCCCAGGCATTGTTCCAGCCACTCCTCTTTTAAAAAAAAACACAGATTTTTTTTTTTGCCCTTTGAATGGTATCCATGTTATAGAGTGGAACCTCACCCACAATATATGTTGTGTAAGGCTGGATGTAATAATCAAGAGGATCCTCAGGTCACCCAAAGCAGCCTTGGGAATTTGGAGGAGGAATAAAAGTATTGTTGGAAACAAAAGTATTGGAGAATAAAAGAGTTTTTGAATTTCTAAAGCAGTAAGCCAGCAAAAGCTTTACATGGTGACCCTGTGTTATCATCTTCCATTCAGTTGCATAAGCAGATAACAACTTTAATATTGTGTTATTGCCATTGAAAGAGTCAACTAAACTAATGAAACACCTCTGTAAAAAATACATGTTTACAAGGGTGTCTGCTACTATAATTTTTACTGTATATTTAGGAGCCCAAATTATTTCATTATATTTTGTCTTCATATCATTATCTTCCATGGTTCTGAAGAAGCAGTAACGAATAGTATACTTGTGAGAAAGGGAAAATACCTCATTTTAGGGCAAACTATATGTTTCAGAGATAATGGAAAAGGAAATTCCTTAAGTGTTGAAAATGTCTTATTTTCACTGCAGCAGCTTTTCTCACTTCTCATAGTTCAGCATGTAAACAAAACAAAAAACAGAGTCTAGAGACAATGTCTTAAAGATGCTACAACACTTGGTTTATGCCTTTTGATATTAAATCCAAGGCTTGGGAATGCCTGTACCATATTTCAACTTGAAATAATCCAAATGTATCAGGGTGGCTGATACTTTTATGAGACCACTAACAAATAACAACAGTAAACTAGATAACAAAACAAAAAAGGAGCAATATAGTATATGTGTTCCAATCCATGAGGAGTGTGCAGACCTCTACACTGGATAAACTAAACAGTCATTAAACAGAAGGATGGCCCAACATAGGAGAAGTAACAGCTCAGGACCAGAATCAGCAGTATACCTCCACTTGAAGGACAAAGGGCACTCATTCAAAGATGAGGATGTACACATATTAGACAGAGAAGATAGGTGGTTTGAGAGAGGGGTCAGGGAAGCCATTCATGTCAGCATTGAAACCCCCTCTCTCAACAGAGGTGGGGGCCTCAGGCATAGTCTATCTTCTACTTATCAAGGTGTGCTTTCAACAATACCCAGACAAGTCAAAAAGCCTGCACCACCAAGGCCACAACTAACGACCCATACTTTATAGGCTGGCATATATGTAGATCTGGCAATAGTATTTAGAACATTGGTGTTTATTTTCCGCACCGTCCACAACTCCCAGGCTTCTTGATGACCCAGATGGAGTTGAAAGCTAGCTTATGTTTGTGAAGAAAGCAACAACAGCTATGATGTTGATGATGATACCTTCAAGTTCAGAGGACGACAACAAAGATAATCAGGAGACTGGAAACTCAGCCCTATGAAGAAAGATGGAAAGAACTGGGCATATTTAGCCTTGAGGAAAGAAGACTGAGCGGACACATAACATTTTAAAATACAGAGGTGGGGCAGGAATTATTCATGGTCACCCCAGAGTGTAGAATGCATAATAATGGGCTCAAGCTACAGAAAACCAGAAGTAGGACAATGGAGCCAGTTACCTCAGGCAGTGGTGAGTGCTCCAACATGAGAAGCATTCAAGTGAAAATTGGACAGCCATTTGTCAGATCTGCTTTGATTTGGATCCCTGCAGGATTTGGACTTGATGGCCCCTTCCTGGCCCTTTCAGGGGAATTAAAATCAACTAAGCTTCCTGGTTCCATACTGAAGTGTTTAAAGAAAAGTACAACCACAATTTCCCGGGTTGTAATGGTATTTTAGACACACTGACAAGACAATGTTGGATGCTTCCCATATGTGTGACTGTGGGGAACTGTGTTTGTTTGTTGCGTTTGATTTCTCTTACAAGGTTTGTATAATTTCTGAAAATAAATTTCCATGATGTGGGAAATGGTCTTTCTCATTTTGTACAAACATAAACATTGATATGTATTTTTGCTATACAGTATTAGTTAGATTGGTACTTTACAGTTAGAGAAGCAGTTTCTGCTAGATAGGTTAGGCAATAAGACAAGTATATGGGGTAATGGCTTGAGGGGTTGAATTTGCATGGGGGGGGGAATGATCCTTTCAAAGTAACTGATCAAATCATATTCCTATCCATTAGAGCCCCTCGTTGACCCTTCACAGTATGTTAAACTATGGGTGGGAACATGTGGCCTTCAATATGCTGTTGGACTGGAGCTCCCACTATACCTCACTATTGAATATGCTGATTATAACTGATAGGAGTTGCAGCTTAGCTGGCTACATGTTCCCTAGTCCTCCTTTTTTAAAAGCTGTTAACTATGTTAACATGTACAGTAAGGTGGTTACTTCACATCCGTTTTGTCTCTGTAAGTGTTGCGCTTCGGACCGGTACAAAAAAATCTTACTTCGTGTCTGTTGCTTAACAGCTGAAATTTGTCCCGACCACGCCCCTGGAATGGGTGCTAAGCGAGACAAATCTGTACCTGCCACTGGGGTAGGGAATTTCCTTGTCCCGGTTTGATCCCAGCTCCTGTTCCGAGACAAGGGACAGTGTGGTAACAACAGTCACACAACAACCAGTGTCCACCTAGTGGTCAGCAGCTGAAATGGCATTTGACATTAGTTTCCCTGTGAGAAACACCATGCAGCACAAATGTTTGTTAAAGAAAGTACTGAAAATTCTGTAGCATTGACCGAAATATCGAAAAAGTTTTATTTACGAGATTTAAAAAAGGGGTAAGAAAGCAAGACAAATTCAGAATTTGTCATGAACAAGACCATGAAGTAACAGTTGTCACAAGTTATCACGACCGTGAGAAAACGGAAACGGGGACTAAACAGGGACAAAACCATGTGATCGTGACCAACGCTGTCACGGTACAAAACTAGTCGCAGAACAAGGAAGGACGTGAAGTAACTGCCTAAATCATTTAAGAGAAGATGCAAGTAGATTCGCAGCAGGTTTTAAATTTTTATTTTTGGAAAACGCAGAGAGTCTCAGTTCAAATAATGATTATCCTGCAGTGGCGTGGCGTGAAAGCAATTCGATACAGTAATTATTCTCAGCCTAAGCTTTATGAGATATAAATAACCATGTAAACAATGAAAATATTCCTAAGAGCTCATAGCGTAAGTACACAAGAATGCAAAAGATGAATAAATTACAGTAAGTATTGGGGAATAGCAGGGCTGTATGGGTTGACTGTGGAGCAGTTGTGCCTTGTAACTTAAATCCAGCGCCTTATAACAGATAACATAGAAAAAGCCATAGAAATGAATAGTGCAGAACTATTTAGACCACTTCTATCGGTCTAAAAGTGATGGCCATTTATTATAATTCTGTGGGTAGCCATCTTAGTAAAACTGTGGTGCCCTGGAATGAACAACAGCATTGCCTCTCTAGAAATGGTTTGTCTTCATGCATTATCATGTCGCGTATGTTCAGACTGGATCTTTTAGTGAGGGCTTGTGCAATCTAATAGCCATTTAAGGCAGGAGTGGGGGAGTGATGTGCCATTTAGTACAATCCTCACATCCAAATAACATAAAGAGAGAGCCAAGCTACGTGTGGCAGGGAAAACACAGCTGAACAAAAGCAGGCAGACACCCATCTGCCGTTTGCACTCCCCATTTGGCTACACCAAAGTTTTGGCAAGGGAGAGGGAGAGAAGAGGAAGCAGAAAGGTATTACACATGAAGGTACAAAAACAAGAGACAGGAATTGCTTGGAGAGTTTAAAGGAGATAAAAACGGGAAAAATATGTGTGAATCCGCAGAAGAGACCTCCTCAACAGGATCTTCATGTCCGTGTAAAAGTAAGAGAGTGTTAAAACTGCTGTGAAGCCACACACGCCTCTCCATTTGCACATTGCCTTCCAGTTGCACTCAGATTTTTAGACTGTTTTGCATGCAACAGACAAACCCTTCCCTTCAAAAAAAAAAAGAGAGAAGGAAAGAAGCCCTATGTATCCTTCTTTGCTTTCTTAAGTTAAGTGTTAAGTTTGCTGGTACAGTACCCTGAAATGGCTCATTTACTAAGCCCTTCACAAAACAAGACATTCAAACTCAAAGGAGCCTTGGCAGTTTTGACAGCTGCAAGGCGTGATTTTAGTCCATTCTCATAAACTGTACACTTTGGGAATGGACTCAAGTACACCAACCCACAGCAAACAAACAGAAGCACTGGGAGGCATAAGGAGGTGCAGGTTGGGTTGCCCTGGGGGGCAAATTGGACTAAATTGATGCACTTATGTGGTCTATGAAAAAGAGGCAGGTCAATCTGGCCCAACAATGCACCAAACAGACGGACGCCTCTCTGGACGTGCTGTATAACAGTTCAAACAGTCACCATGTTTTGAGGCATTACTTTTTCTTAAAGTGCCATTTTAATATATCCAAGTGTTAACTTAATTTGGACTTTAGGTATTCTAGTTCTGAGAAGTGTATGAAGGGAGAAAAGCTCTTTTTGGATCTACTTCAGCTGAATTATTCATTTGTAAGCAGTATGGGCTATCCATCTCCTTTACTGTTTTGTTGGCTTGTGCTCTCCCCCCCCCCCCCCCCGGTTTGGTCTTTGATAGGCTGGTCAGCACCAAGAAGAGTCCTGTCTTCTTATGTACTGGTATAAATTCACATTATAAGAGTCCTAAAATTCTTCTTTGTGGTCCTCTATGATTCCACACATGGGGTTAATGTGCACACGCCCAGTAACCTCTCAGAATCTTCTAGATCTAAATAGCTAAAAAAAATTACTTTCCCTATAAAAGGCGAGGCTCCACCCATCTCACCTCAGTTCCTTCTTTTCCGCCACTGCAAGTACTTCTCACTTCTCAGGGTCACTGTAAATTGAAATATTCCCTGTTATTTTTACTTTTCTTTATTTTTGTAGGAACTTCCCTGGTTTCCTAGTTTCTTAATCCTCTTACCCCCCCCCCTTTTCCTCTCTCTGTTTCCCATGCATTTCCTGCCTTTTACAGCTGGTCTTTTTAAACGTAAGATTCCCTTCACCAACGGGCATTCTTAATGCTTGTTTTGTCTCCATGAAGGCCACCAACACTTGGCTTGTGAACATTGCAAGAAATTTATGAAAGCCGCGCTTAGAGGACGTGACCAACGGCTTCGCTCCCACTTGTGGGAAACCTCTTTGAGACCAGCTACGGATGGTGCCTCCATTCTGTTGGCCTCTAGACCTAGTCCATCCAACTCCCAGGTCACGGCTGCCACAACAGCTTCTGCAGCACCGAAGCCTAAAGCCAAACCTCCCTCGAAGGCGATGTCAAAAATTTGACAAACACCAAAAAACACCGAAGCCCTCAGACGCTGCTTCGAAATCCCATGCCTCAAAGCCAGATAATCGCTCGAGATTGATCCCGAAAACAGGTGAGCCTCAGAAACGGTCATGGTTGACTCACATTTGGCTGACCAGGCACCAGTTCCCTCGGTGCCCAAGGATATTTTGGCCACCCTGAGATCAACACACTCCAATACGTGGGGAAATGCTTCTACTGATGTGCCTACTATTCTGCAGACTCGAATTTCTTGAGCTTCTATGCTGGGCTCGGACCCCAGTGTCATTTAGGAGGTGAATCCGGCTCTGACTGACAAAGCCAATCGAGCTTCCACATCATCTTCTCGTCGCCACCGTACGCCATCAAGTTTGACATCCTCCGATGCCAATACTCTCCAACCTCGCAGATCTCGGCAAAGACAGTATACCCCTTCAGACTCAGAGGATTTGGCCCATTCCCTGCCATGGAACAGACACTCAGCCCGCATGAGCCGGGCTCGTGCTCAAATCCCAGATCAGGTCAATTCCTTGGGATCGGAACAACCACCATGAAAACGTAAAGGGAGACCGACGCTGCTGCTCGACATTGACAGCCCTCTTTGGACTCGGAGCCACTGAGGAAGCGCAAAGCCAAAACTCAATACATCGAGGCCGACTCTTCACATGATGAGAACTCCATCTACTGAGGTTGACGTCAAGCTCGACACCATAAGTGTTGTCATCTGGAAGTTGTATACTTCAAGCCTGAATACATGGATTACCCTTGGAAAAGGCACAGATATTACTCCTCTTCTCCGTCAGAGTAACCCCCCCCCCAAAGACAACATCAGCATTGGCGGCATAGCTCTTCCACGCCACCCCGGCAATATAAACGTCGTGATAAAGATAACAGTCCATCTCCTGAGGGGTCGAGATTGCAATCGCCTCAACATTGAGAACCCCGAGCTCACACATGCGGAGACTGCCACAATCCCAATACCGCCACACCACCTCGTCCTTGGCCACCATACAAGACCAATGCCACTCATTGAGCGAGATCCAAAAAACAGCGGGCAACCTAAGAGTTCCTCCTTGACTGCTGCACCTGCTACTATGGGGTCGACTTCTAGATGACCATCAAGGTCATTACAACTATGGGCTGCTTCTCAGAAAACTGTTTCATTCCCCTCAATGGACCTGGCTACTGCGCAATGGACCAGATCTGCTTCGCCCTCCCTCGAGCAGCAGCTGATCAAAGACACTGCTGATTCCTTTCATGACTCAGGGGACTCCAACTCGCCCCAACTTCAGGCATCTCCTATCCACCCCACCCCCCAACGCCGAACTCAGATGTTGCCAATGAGCATCCACCCTCCCCCTTGGAGGACTACAAGCTATATTCCCAGATGGTGGCCAAGACTGCAAAGGTCCTGAATCTCACCGTTGGTCAACCTCCTGTTGATGATGATGACAGGGTTTTTGGTGATATCTCTCTTGACCAGCTGCCCCCACTGAGGCTTGCTTTTATCAAACCATTACTTCATTTAATTAAGGAATCATGGGAGAAACTGTCCACAGTCTGGCATACGCCTTGCCAGGTGGACAATTAATACAAGACACATAGTGCAGACACTACTTTCCTGCAAAAGCACCCCTTGCCAAATTCATTCATAGTACATGCAACGCAAAACAGGGCTCGCAATAGGTCTGCCACTGCCTAACAAAGAAGGTTGCAAATGACCTTCTCAGATGCAAACTTTATTCCTTTGCATCATTCATCTTACATGTCACCAACTACTCAGCTGCAATGGGGGCTTTTCATCACCACATCTGGAATAAAATGCAGCCATTACTGGCATTGCTCCCAGAAGAGCATCGTACTAGAGCCCTAGCCTCGTATCAAGATGTAATGCCACTCACTGAACAACAGCATATTGATTCTAAACATACCACTGATGCAGCCGTCAGACAAATTGCTGCTATAATTTCCCTATTGACGTGCTTATCTCCAGTTGGCAGGTATCCCTGAAGGTGCTAGGCAGTGTATTGAGGACCTTCAGTTTGATGGCAAAGGACTTTCACAACAAAATTTCCTGGTAGATAGTTGCATTGACCCTGGACTTAATGAAGCACAGTGGACCAACACCAGCAGTTGATGTGGCTCCCCAAATCAACAGAGACTGTGGAAACTTCACACTGGACTTCAGACATAGTGCATTGTGTGCCTCTCCATTCTTCCTCCAGACTCTGGGTCCTTGGTTCCCAAATGAGATGCAAAAGTTGCTCTCATCAGGATGAGGACTTTGGATTACTGAGCAACAGTGTTCAGGAGTGGCTTGACAAGAGGAATACGACATTTGAAGCCCATGTCCAGGATCTGTTTGTGTGTGGTGGCTCTTGATGCACTAACTCCAGCCTCAGTCCACTCCTTGTGAAAGTCCCCAACACTTTTGAATTACCTGTTCCTGACAATCCTTTCCAGGCTACGGTCGTCCCTGCTGTTTGTGCACCTTTTTCTTCCACACTTTCCCTTTCCACATAACTTTCTATTGATGTGCTTTGATACAGTACGTTGGGAGCATCCAACTTCTTTTGCAATCTGTACCTTTGGAGGCTTTCCCTCCTTATGGAGGGTGTCAATGGTGGTTTTCTGCACAATTGTCAGGTCAGCAGTCTTTCCAATGAGTGTGATTCCTACTGAACTAGCCTGAGAGACCATTTAAAGGCTCTGGAACCCATTGTAGGTGTTATGGATTCATTAGCTGATTTGAGTGGGACACTTTGAGCCTAGAATATTGAACCTTTTCACACTATTCTAATTTTCTGAGAGTGTGAATTTGGGTTTTCATAAGCTGTACACCAGAATCATCACAATTATACCAAAGTAAGGCTTGACATATTTCACTTTGCATGTAATGAGTCTATCTCATATATTGATTTCACCCTATGAGTTGACTTACTAAAATAAATTATATTCATTTGTCCAATATTCTAATTTTTCAAGTTTCACCTGTATATTTCAAGATATTTCAGCCCTCTTGCCAGATTCTGTGTTGTATTTTGTATGTTGTTTGTTTTTATGTTTTATTTATTCTCTGTTGGGTTGGGGTTTGGGGCAATTGTTTAGTTGGTAACCTGTTGTACACCACCCAGAGTTCCCGAGGAGAAAGTCAGGAGGTCAGTAAATACAAAAATAAATAAATAAATAAATAAATTGACAAATATATATCCAATCAGTGTTAGTCTCCAGGGCAGGTTTTTAATATTTTCAGGGTATATATGCATGTGTAAATCTGCACACACAGTTTTCTAGGAAATTGGTCACAGAGCTGTAGGGCAGCCACTGAGAATGTTCCCTTTTAGCCACATACATCACTCCATGCGGGCATTTGAAGGCTTAAGTGGGTATATTTAGGGAAATGTTCTTTTTTTGTGGGGGGGGGGTAACCTGGTCTCACTCTGTCATAACCATACCAAGATCGAAAGTACAGTACTTTAAAGGCTGGCACATTACCTTGGCCAGGAGATTTACTGGGTGCCAGCATGGCAAACAAAGTCTGATGTTATCTGACAGATCTAAACTCAAGATGAAATAGGGCATGTGAACTCATTTATAGAAGAATGGGTAACCTAACAATGAGATGGCTGGTTAAAAGGATTTTCTTTCTGTTTCACTCCAATACTCCACCACTATCACATGCCAGAATATGAAGCCCTGAGATCTTTCCTCCTCAGAGACATCCATTTCCTTCTTCTATGTCCATAGGGGGTCTTTGGCATTTCCAGTTTCTACTACATACATTTAGCTGTGAATGCTGATCCATTCAGGGGAGAAACCAGGGTACTTCAAGGGCCAGATGCAGGGGAGTGGTATCAGGAGACAGATATCTAGTCTCATGCGCTCCCAAACGCATCTGGTGGGGCCGCTGTGAGATACAGGAAGCTGGACTAGATGGGCCTTTGGCCTGATCCAGCATGGCTCTTCTTATGTTCTTATGAAAGATGGAAGGAACAAGGACCACTATCAACCCCAGGGCACCTCATAACATTCTACCAGCTTGGAGAAACAGAGGAAATGGTTACAGGATAGCAGATCACTCAAATATCCATAATCCTTTCACCAGCATGAAGAAAAAAGTCTACTGATCAAGGCAAATCACATTTGGCAAGGGAAATGCAGCTAGTTGAGTCAGGAGAGGATTGCATGTGTATTTCAGAACTCAAACAATCTAAAGAGTCAAATCCAGAGGTGTTCAGACCTCCCTAGACAAGCATAGCCGCTGAACATGCTACCTAAGGAATTCTTAAGACTGTATTCTAAAAAATGACAAAAAACCCACCCATAAATCTCAACACATTTACCTTAGAAAGAACTGCTTACACCATGTTGGAGTGGACTTATAAATGCTGAACTTCTTTAAAATCTGAAAATAAAGGGCTTCAACACCTGAGAGAATATTCCATGAAAAGGTGTAACAATGCTCATTGCAGAATTTCCCCACAATATTTTGTATATTAGTATTCCTCTCTGGTTACACATTAAAATTATGCTTTAAAATCATGTACATTTTTAAGCTCATAACTTGTTGCTTACCTGCATTGGTCACACCTTCTTCTTTCACACTGCATTCCAAGATGTCTGGCACAGTTCCCAGTAAGTAAATATTTAAAGCCACCACCCTTGTATGTAACATTTACGTACAAGATCTGTTTGTAAGTATATCAAAAGCCCATTTTGCTCATCTAGAATGAGGGCAATCGATGTGTGCAGTGGATGTGTTTTAGGTTTCCTTTTTTAGGGTGGCCCACCATGCCTTCCATGGGGTTGCACGTATTACACCATAGCAAGAGTTGTTCAAAATGTTCCCTGACTTTTTCCCATTAAAGCTTCAGAGCAGCAGCCCACATACCTCCTGTCGTTTTAGCTCTACTAATCCATTGTCATCCTTGTCCAAATTAAATCTTTGACACCACATACAAGTGTCCTACAAAGCATAACTACAAGGAGAACATAAATGTGGCTATCTTAACCACTAGCAGTCCATGGTCTCTGTGGGGAGAAGACATTTCATCTTAAAGTAGTGGAATAAAGTGTCTTCCCTTCCTAAAGCCATTTATCCAAACTCAATAATGACTGAAAGAATGAAACTCACAATGAGATTATAAATATGGATGTGCTAATTTGGCCATTCTCATAGACTATCCCCCATAGAATATAAACAAATGCAGGCAGATGGATCAGTCTCTGTTAACAAACAAGGAAATACACCCATCTCTTGCATCTTTGCCAACAGGAAAACATTGGGTCTCTCTATATTCTGTCCTGACGGTAGCTTCTTGTCCACAGTTCAGGTTTCATGTCAGGACAATCAAATACTGAGACACCACCATTTCTTTCAGAACAATCAATAGATTCTCCTCATCCACACAGCCAAAGAATTTGCTGTTGTCTATAAAGAACAGATTAGTTATCTTCTGAAGTTCTGCGGTGCACTCCAGCTTTCAGCAGATATTTCCACCCTGACCAGGAGTGCCTCTTCCTTTTTGGAATCCAGTTTGAATATCAGGCATTTCTCACTCCATATAAAACAACAGCTTTTGTTGCCACACATTGAGCATCATTTTGCTTGGTTGGGAACTTTGAGCAGTACCACCCCCATAGCCACTGATTCACCATCCAAGGATTCAGTTATCCACGGCTGGTGATCAGCGGGCAGTGGGAGTGGTGGAGTGTCAGAGGTGAAAGCTGTGTCGTGCTGCCTGGGAACTGCTTTTGCCCCCGGCACCCTAACACACACCCCAGTCCACTGTGCTGTTGCACCTTCAGGCAGACTGGATAGCATGAAGGTGTTCTCTCCCGCTGTCCCGTTCACCATCCTGCCCAAGTTGGAGTGCATTAGTGCCGGGGACGAAAGCCATGTGGCACAGGTTTCACCTTGGCACCTCACCACTCCAGCTGGGCAACACGGCAGACTGGGTGGCACGGACCGTGCTGCCCAACAGAAGTAGTAAAAGCTGCATGGTGCGGCTTTTGCCCCCTGGCAACCACCACTCCCAATGGGCAGGTTGGTGGCCCTTCGTGCTGCCCAGCATTTGGCGGGGGTTGGGGGTGAAAACTTTTGCCCCTGGCCCCACTGTCACCACCATCACCTCTGGATACAATGTTTTACTCTTATCCGCAGATTTTGGTATTCACAGGGTGGCCTGGAACTGATCCCCCACATATGCAGGGGTCCTACTGTACTCCTGTTTTTTATGCACATTTTGACGATTAAAATCCAGAAGAGTTGGGTTCTTCTTGTGCTTGATAGCTTCATATGAACTTGTCAGTATGGCTCCACAGGTGTTCCCCAACCCTTTCCCCCTCCCCCCTAGCTAGCTGGGTCATTTACCTGTTGTCACATGTCACTAGGGTCCTTCTGCTCCAGCGGAGCGCCAATCCAGGCTGGAGCCCAGCTGAGCTGGCCCCATCTCCTCAGGTAGTCAGCCATTAGTCAGCTACATTTGGAGAATCCCTATCCCACCTCCTGGGATAGGGAGTGGTAGGCTGCCTGAGGAGCAGGGGATGGGCGGCCCACCCTCCTGTCTGGATTGGTGTGCCACTGGAGAAGAGGGACCATGGCAAAGTGTACTGACCAGTAAGTGGCTCAGGTGGTCTGGGGAAGGGGGGTGAAGTCAGAGAACACCTGTGACACAAAGCACCCAACTCTAGTTGCTAGTTTGACAGATTCATTCTGTGCCTTGAAAAAGTTCTATCAGTATACAGTATCTGCTCCCCTTGGTGATTAATTTATTTGCAGTGCTTTCAGGGCAGCTTTCACTTCACTTTCTAGAATTGCAGATTCTCCTTCAGTGCATTCATTCATTCGAAATATTTCTATCCTGCTTTTTCCCCTGAAATATCATAAAACAATATTTAAAACCTAAAAACAAGATATACAAATATTTCAAAAGTATTATATTAAAATAGTACTAAAACATCAGTATTACAACAAACTTAAAACAGAGCACAATAATCCATTAAAAACCCCTCTCAAAACTTTTTTTCAAAAGTGTCAGTTTTTATTTCTTCTGTATGTTGTTTCCACATTGTCTTTATTTTCTCCTGCTCAGATAGTGTGCTTCTCTGTTCATCATGTAGCTTTCAGTAGCAATTTGCCCCTATGTGTTATATCACATCCCTTTGCATTTACGCCATAGAGTTTTAGAGGAGGGGGAAAATACACTGATGTGTAGGTGGGGTTGAGATTTCAAGAGGATATAAACCCACCTTTCATTTACTTTTAGATTCAGGATGAACATAACTTGGCATATTTTTTAAAGGATACACGTATATGCCAAAGCACACATATAAAGCCAGGTTCTACAAACTGCTAGATTCAGCATTATAACTGGCTTCCTCTGTTTTTCTAACTACTGGTGAAACCACAGCTACCTGGCTCCTTTAGAGCAATAAACCCAAGAAATTAATTTTCCCATTGTCAGTGAATAGTGTGAGCCATCTCAATGTACATCACTGCAAATATAAAATCTCATTAGCTGAATATTATTGAATGCCTGGCTAGTTGTGTATTCACACTTAGGTTTTAAAAATAACACCTTGTAATTTATGTATGGCATTGATTCCTTCTACATGTCAGGAGCCCTATGAATGAAGCAATCAAGACCAATGAATAAATAAACAACAGGTGCAATGGGGAAATAATTTTCCTATTGCCAACTGAAGAAAAGACAGATGTCTGGCTCAACAGTATAGTTTTAATGACAATACCTGAATCATTTAAAATCCTGCCAAACATCTATATTACTCTATAAATGTTGGCTAGTGGTCCCCATGGGATACACCAGACTAGAGATGGGCACAAAACAAACTTTTTTCGTTTCCATTATTCGTTATCCATTCTGTTACTTAACGAAATGACTAACAAAAATAGTGGTGAAAATGGAACGAAACAAACAGAACCATGAAAATTGGGTTCGTTACATTTCGTTTTCGTTAATGGCGAAGCGCAGTGAAATGAGATGTTTTAAATGTTAAAAAACGTCCTGGACATCCATAAAAATGCAGCGATAATTATTTATACTGTCTGATAATACCTACTAGGGGGAGTTGGGATCCTTAAAATGTGCATTTATGTATTTTCTCAGATCGCTGTATTTTTTTCCTTTAAGGGGAGTTAGGGGAGATTGACCCAAAATGGCTCCCAGATGCCTAATATTGATTGCTTGGGTATTAAAACGACCTGGACATCCGTAAAAATGCAGCGATAATGTGATAATTATTTGAAATTATTACCTACCAGGGGGTTGAGGTCCTTAAAACGTTTGTTTTTATCTTCTCCCATCACAATGTATTTTTCTTTTCCCTTTAAGGATGACAAAATGGATGTCTCCAGCCACAAAATGAAGCCAAGCCATGTGATGGGATCATGTTCAACCAATAGCATGCCCAGGTTGCAGACTGGGCAGGTCTGGCAGCCCCCATCCTCCTTTCAGTCTCCGGTGGGAGTTAGGGTGGGATTGCTGTCTCTGCGACTCTAGCTTCAGTCCTGCAGCCTCCCTGTGTGTGTGCGTGCATACCTCTCGGTGAGTACCCTCCCCTGCCCCGCAGTGCAGTCACTCTGCGGCTGCCTTGCACCCTGGGCAACGCCCGCCGCTGCCTTTGCAGCCTCCCTGCGTACCTAGTCTATAGTGTGTCTCTGCCAGCATCAATTTTTTTAGTGTTTTCCCTCTGCTCTGGGGCGTTGGGAGATGCCCGCGCACGGAAATGCTTTAAAAATTGCGCAAAAAGCAGGTAGAAGCGAAAAACGAAAATGAAATTTTTCCAAAAATTCATGAAAAATGGAAACGAACCGAAACGGACCTCTCAATGAAAAACGAAAAACAGAAATGCATTTTTTTTTTATTCGTGACCATCTCTACACCAGACCTTCGGGGAGGGGGGGGAAGCCCACCTTTTTTTAGACTTCCACTCTCAAACTGTCTTAGCCAGTTGCTATGCTGGCAAAAGGATTTGGAGAGTTGCAACTCTCATTTTGAGGCCTGGCAGACACCACTGGTTTTTGGAATCTCTCTCTCTCTCTCTCTCTCTCTCTCTCTTTCTCTCACATGTTTTTAATTCTTTACATTTTATTTTATTTTATTTTATTTTTGCTTCAGCATTCACATATCAGTGATGCCCATCCCGGTAAAGGCCTGCAGGGGCTGAAAGTTGTGGTGTGAATGTGATTTTTTTTTTAAAAAAAAGGTCTAATAGAGGTATAGTGGTTTGGAAGCTTGCTAACAGGCCAGAAAAATATATGGAAGTACTCTCTAGGGCCCTTTAGTGGCCAATTCTGATATTCCACCTTGGAAAAATTAACAGAAATGCAAGATAACACCAATCAGGATGAAATGATGACAAAAAATCTGAAGCAAATCTTGTTGAAGGGGCCTCTATAATGCTCTTTCAAAAGAGCATTGGAGAAGAGCAACTTTTTGAAAGTATCTATGTGTTGCTTCTTGCTGTGTTCCATCAGGTCATCTCCAATTTATGGAAACTGGATGAATAATGACCTCCAATAGGGTAGCACCTTATGTCAGTCATTGCCAAGGAAAAGATATGACTTCCTTTGTAAGTTAATCTACTCATATTGTTTTCCTCTTTCCTAATGCCTTCAACCTTTCCTAGTGTTATTATATTCTCCACTGAAATTTGTCTTCTCATCATTTGTGAGTTACCCACAGTTATGAAGCACTACCATGTACGTTCCTGCACTTAAGTGTCTTTTAGAGTCCCTTCCTAATTGCCATCCTACATTTCAATCCTCATCTGAATTCTTGGCTACAGCCTCCATTAGATCGGATGACTGGCTCAATGCAGAGGACATTTGATTTCTTTATCCACAACAGAGGTTGTGAAATTCTTCTGTATGAAGAACACTGAAATCTTCTGAAGCCTGCAGACGGACGACGTCACTTGCAGAGGGGATTTCTGGCAAGTAAGGACTTCCCTCTTCTCTCCTACAGCACCTTAGTGAGATTCACTTTGGAGCAGAAACTGGCTGCATCCAGATGAGGCTTTTCTTGTGCAACTGCCTGGTCACAAAAAAGAAGGAAGTGCCACTTAGAACAATTGCATGTCTGTTAATCTGCCCTAAAACCACTTGTTTAGGAATGGGGATGGGAAATATAAGTTTCCAGAAGAAGGAATCTCAAGGTAACCTGAAGCCCTTGGGTCCCCTACTGTTCTGCAATAGATTGTGTTATTGGGTCATTCATTCCCTACAAAAGCAACTCTCCAATTGAAAGACCCCTCCAACTAAAAGCAATCAACTGCTCTGACCAAAATGTAGCTCCACTGGAACAGCAGGGTTTACATAGGTGTTGAATGGCTGTTCAAGAACTGCCTCAACTAGATTAGCAATGAACATAAGAACATAAGAACAGACTTGCTGGAACAGGCCACAGCCCATCCAGTCACACAGTGGCCAACCATTTGCTTCAGGGTATTCCCAAGTAGATGTCTTCACCTGCTTATGAATTCCATGCAAATGGCATTGAGAGATATCCTACCAATCTCTCCAACCAGTAGGTTGTCCTTAGGCATCCATAATGATAGCCATTGATACCCGTGTTCTCCATGAACTTGTCCGATCCTTTCTTAAAGCTGTCAAGGCTTACAGCTGTCACCACTTATCCTGGCAGGGAGTTCCACAGACCTGTGCTCCTCTGGGTGAAAAAATACTTTCTCTTATTTGTTTGAGATCCAGCACCCAAAAGTTTCATGGAGTGCCCCCTAGTTCTAGTGTTGTGCAATGGGGAAAACAGTTTTTCCTTATCTACTTTGTTCACACCATGTATGATTTTATAAACTTCAATCAGGTCACCTCTTAGGCGCCATTGTTCAAGAGGCCCAGCCATTGCAGCCTCAGGTGGTGCAGAAGGTGTTCCAGTCCCCGAATCATTCTGGTTGCCCTCCTCTGCGCTTTTTCCATTTCCATAATATCCTTCTGGACATATGGTGTCCAGAACTGTACACAATAGTCCAGATTTAGGTCGAATTGGGACTTTCGAATTTGATGCAGTAGGGTTCAGTAAGAGTGGGGGACCGGCGTGCAATGCCCCGCTTCGCAGGGGGCACACTGGGAAATCCACCAGGTTAATAACTACAGACGTACTTGAGTCGCCTAACGACTTTAATATTATAGTGTTGACGGCCACAGGGGCAGATTACACGGTGCGGGTGTTAGGACGCAGCGCTAACGCGAGGTGCTTCAGGCGGCTGAAATGACTCGTTCCCTCCCGCTCGCCGCCAAGTCTAGCCGAGGAAAGAGGACCGAGTGGAGGCGTCCCAAAACCGCGGAACCCCTTCCCCGCATTCTGAGAGGAAGACTTCCCTTGACCGCCTTCTCTCTTCGAGCTTCTCCTTCGAGCCCCCACCCACCCCCCACTTCGCCGCCGCCACTGGCGCGCCTCCATTTCCTGCCCTGGGCGCCGTAGCAGCTCCGAGTGGGGCGCCCCCTCGGCAAGACTGGCCGCCTGCTCGTTCCCGGCGGCGGCGGCCCCTCCTGCTGCCTTGCCCCGACGCCCCCCCCCCCCCGGGTGCCCCCCGTGGAGGGTTCGGGCGCCCCTTCCACGCTGGCGGGCTCCGCCTGGGAGCGCAGCGGCCTTTCCCGTCCGTCGCCCATCCTTCGTCCAGCAGGAGGAGAGCCGAAGGGCTGGGCGGGACCTGCAAAGCGGCCGCCCTTTCGCCGCTCGCTGCAAGGCAAGAAGTAGTAGAACTTGGAAAGCAGAAAGCGTGGAGGGTTCGGGGTTGAGGTCTTTGGGCCCGAAGTCAGAGACGGGAAGAAAAGAGCGCCGCACGGAATCGAAGAGGCTAGTCCTCAGGACCGAAGGGGGCTGGGACCCAGATCCACCTGAATCCCTGGAGAGCAGCTGCCAGGCAGTGGGAGCGGTGGCCTAAGAGACGTAAAAAAGCAGCTGCCTCAACCATTTGCTATTTCCCTTTGTCTCAATGAGTTCTTCAGGATGGGATGAATATGATGCTGGTGCTCCCTAAAGGGACACAGGTGAGTGGAGGGCAAGACATATCTGTTTCTTCCTCTGCTACTGCCTTTCTTTATGCAAACGTATTCTTTAATTTTCCATTGAAACAGGCAGAAGACCTCCCTGAAAGGAAGATACAAAATAACTCAAAATAAATCGATATTCCCTCCCTGCTTTATAGGACCGCCATGGGTCTCAAAAGGGTTGTGTGTAATAACAGGAAATGACTTTAAAGAGTCCTGTGGCACTTTTGAGACTGTCATATACATATACAGACCTCGCTGCGATTGAATACAGCTCATTATCTCAAATACATGGAGTATAAGCCAGAGGTTTGGCTCCTTGCAGCACACTGAAAGGTTGCAGGTCTGAGCAGATTTAGAGTCAACAAATACAGCTGCACAAGTGTTGTCAGTGATAATTAGGTGGTTCACATTTTCGTGGGGATCAGCAGAAGCTTTATAAAAACAAAAGTGAGGTGACTCCTTTAACCAACCAATTTATTTCAATGGAAACTTCATGGGTTGCAGTCCATTTCTTCAAGCAATATGTCTAAAGAACAATCTTGTTTTATCCATTATAACCTTGTGACTTTCAGGACGACAGAGCCACCCAGCCAGGCTTTCAAAAACAGGATTCTGCATTGCTTTCCAACAGGGGTCAGAAGCTTCCCAATACTGTTAAACTAGAAGTTAACACAGTCCCACTCACAGCCAAATTAGCCATATTGGCTGATGGGAGATGTAATTCATTAACTTCTGAAGGGCCACATATTGCTGTCCTCTCCTCAACACTTTGATAACTCTTTAGTGAATAGGTGGTTAATTTATCACATACTAAATGTGTTGATCCTCTTACCTATCTACCATCTGCTTAGTTAATGGTTAACAGTAATTATGTGTGTTGTATGGCAGTGTCCCACTTTCCAATCCTGATTAGAAACCCGTGTCCATTTCTCCAGTGTTGCACTGCTGCTTCTGCCAGAATTGGAAACCCTCTCTTTCACCATACACCCTCAAATCCTGATCTGGAAGACAGAGAAATCCTCTGGGACAATGTTTTATTTTGTTTTTTGGCTTTATAGAAATTTGCTGGATGTGCCAAAACACACCACTGAATCCCAAACTATATCGTTAGATTTGCGGCAGCAGGATACACTATACTGTATACAGTATATATGCTACTTGAACTTTTGAGATTGTACTCGACGCTTCTGAGAAGGTTGGTGATAGTCCATGAAAAGCTCTTGCTTTAATTAATCTACTAGTTTTAAAAACACTAAATGACAGCTGTTCTGCTGCAACAGATGAAAATGTTTACATCTTTGGAAATTATTAACCCTGGCCTTTGATGGAACCATTGATCATGTTACAAATATGCATTCTGTAGTTAAGAAAGGGCCTCATTGTGTAAGCAATTTCTGACTCTGTATTAAATTTGTACACTTGGAGAGATAATGTCGTAAGAAGAGGAAGTACGTATTTGTCTTAGTATATGATCAGATCCATAGTTAAAGCAAATTGAAGTGTGCTGTGTATATACCACCCCACAAAACTTCAAGCACTTTGTGGGAAGTTTACAATTTAATTATGCAAGCTAGGTAGTTTACTGAACTCAGAAGGACAGAAAGCCCAGTCAAACTTGAGTGGGTCAGCTGAGCCCAGGATTGAACTCAAGTCATCATCAAAGTCTTGGCTGCCATACTGTGGTTGAAACACTGAGTCGCCATACTACATGTGCTATACACAGTAGATGTCTAGTCCATAGTTCTTGTACTCAGCTGTTTTAAAGTAATGATTATAATAAAAGTATGTGGAGAAGCACTAGGGTAGTGAATTGTTCTTTAAGAACAGTTTACTTCTCCTGTCATTTTGCATGCATACTGTATGCGTTTGATTTAGGGTCCTGGATACTATTCTCTCTTTATGTGGGAGCTGTTTTTATGCTGGTTTCATTCAAATGTTATCTCCTCCCCTCCCCCCCTCCTCCTCCTCTTCAGGAGCTTTCTTCCCAGTTCTGGGATACAGATTATTACAGAGGTAATTAAAAAAAGAAACAACTGAAAGCACAATAAATTACTACATTGCTACATTAAAAACAGTTAAACTACTACATTAAAAATTGCTAAACATATAATAGTGTTAAAAACAAGTAATATAGTTTAACACTCTTAAAAAGACATTAGTAACACACACAAAATAATTTCACTGAATGAAACAAGCATAAAACCAACACAAAATAGTTGCTGAAAGCCTGCCTAAAAAGGATGATCTTCATCTGTTGCTTCAAAGACAAGAGGAAGGAAGCCAACCCAGCCTCCTGAGAGAGGACATTCTAAAACTTGAGAGCAGCCTCAGAGAAGGCCCACTCTTGTGTTCCCACCAGACATCCCTGCGAAGGCCTCAGGGCTGAGAAATGCGCGCGCACACACGAAGCTCTTAAGAGTCAAGAGTGCTCATATGTCATTTCTTTCTTAGAATTGCCATTCACACTGGCACCCCGGTGCAGTGGTTTGAATCTTATTGTCCTTATGGGCTTTTTGAATATCTTTTACTGGAGGAAGTAATCTATTTCATTGGCTCTGTCCTATCTCCCCTTAATTGGGTGTTTAATTTGACTGAGTATTAATAATATCCATTGGTTATGTCGAAATAGCCTCAGAGGTGAACACACTTGGCTTTAACCCAGCAGGTGGCCTTGTTCCCTGTGAAATGTTTTCCAGCAACCAAAACATTTCTAGGAAGAACAATTTCTAAGTCCAGTTAACACTGGGGACAGCAGTAAGCAAGATGTGTTACAGGTGTATATTGGATGGCTCAACACAGACTTCTGATTTTTCCTAAAGGTCTGCAGGGCTCTTAAAAAGATGTTCAAGCATCAGACTTTCTGACAGGCTTATGTTTTTTTCCCAGTAAAACAAACTTGCCAGCGTGCAGTGCCCAGGTCGCCGCCTGTCACATGTTCATGAAGCCCCTGGCTAGAATTGTATGATTCTGGTCACAGTGAAAAAGTCAGGTTAACCACCCTACAAGAACAGAGTGTACTCCTCTTTTATATTATAGGTAGGCTTCTAAATGGGTCACTTAGTGCACGATGATCACAGTGGGAAGAGGACTTCTGTTATAGGTGCTTATGGGATTCTGCTGGACTTTCTTTTTTGTTGACAGCCAGGTGACAGAAGATTTATGGCAGCCCTTGGAAGTGTCCCTGTCTCTAGAGTCTGTCCTCTGTACGGAATGTTCTGTGCATATAGAGCACACATTTCTGTGTTACTCTTGTTTTATTGATGAAGGTCGGATGCCACAGGAGATGCACATTGTAGGTTTTAGACTTTTAAATTTCTGCTGTACAATGGATAACATTTAAGACAATGAAACATGAGTCAGGATTGAATAGGTTAGAGTGGATGAGAGGAATTAAAATATAAGTATCTGATAAAATAAACTCCTAGCATCTCTAAAGTCCCTGGTTGCTGTTCAGTTTCCAAGGGCAGAAATAAGAGTTATAGCTAGAAATATTTGGAAAGTAGCTGGTTGGCGAGGCTAAGATGGACACACAGTGGCTGATTTTACCCCTTAGATGAGACCTAGTATATCTCAGTGGACAAGAGTCCCTGGCTGTGGAGCCAGGGGCTGTGAGTTAAATCCCTTCCCCACCATATTGGCCATGAGACAGGATAGCCGGGCTCACCTAGAGCTTTTGTGGGTGATGGGGTTATGTCTCACACCAGTGCCACCAGAAGGTGGACTTAGTAACCTGCTTCTGAGCACTACCTAGAAAAGCCGAAGAGGGTTCCTTAGGTCCTCATTGACAGGATGGCATGTGGTAATTACAATGCCACCCTTAAACAGTCAACAGCTTAGATCCTGCCCCTTCAACTACCTCTGTTTGGGGTTGTGGATGCCATTTTAATACCACAGAGGTGGGCTATTTCAATCAGTCTTGGGAATAATTTTCCACCTTAGGATATTCCTGGTGTTACAGAGACATGTGGTATAATGAGCATGTGGTATAATGAAACTGAGAGTAGCCAGAAGTGGTTCTGGAAATTGGTTAGTATGAGGTGTTAAATACTGCCATCCCCCTGGGTTCCACTTCTCCTGGAAGCTTCTCTGTTCCTCTTGGCCAAGGAAACCCCTTTTTGGGCAGTAGAGTTCTGACTGGGTTAAATGGTGCAAAGGCGTATTTGAGTTTGCATGTGGAGCCACCATTTGCCCACCCCTGCAATGCAACAGTAGATTTGCACGCCTGCCAGCAGATTAAGGAGGTACATTTCATCCAGCTAGGGACACAAGAAGCAAAACCACAAGTGCATAACCTTCAGCTGGGCCAAGGTAGTTCCACTGGTTTCCTTTTTAAACAGTATTCATTAAAGAACATCCATGGCTTCGTGTGAAGCAGAGACACCACGGTGCCTGGACTGAAGGGGAGAATGCCATTTGTGTTGTTTGCTCCCTTGTTTTGGATTCCAACTCTCAGAATTCCCCATTAATTCCTCAGGTGGAATTCTGGGAATTCCAGCCCACAGACCCAGACATAAAGATACTTGCATTTCACTCACCTGGACAAAAGCCTATCTCAGGTCTACCATTCTGTCTTAGGCCTTGCTTCTTTTTCTTTTGAAAAAAAATCTTGCCCCATCCCCAAGTCTTTGTGGAAGGTATAGTTCTTTCTTATGGCATTTAATAGACAGCAAGACTATAATTCCCACAAATCTCTTACACTTCCCAGAGTTGTTTTTTTATTGGAATTCCCTCTAGCGGCCAATTTTTAAATGGAAAAAAATTGGTGGGGGGAATATGGTGGGTCCCTGAGGTATTGGGAGTCCTCATGACATGGTCGAATTCCTGGCAGTGCCTCCTACTGACTACAACAAACCTATGGTTTAAAGTTGATTTTCTTAGCCTCAAGTTTTAATTACATGCATTTAAAAGCAGTGCAAATCTTGTTCTTTTCTCTTCAGATGTCCTAATTCTGAATATCAGTGCAGAAACGACAGACATGGGTCCATGATCTGCTGAATAAGCATTCTGTGATGTGGTTGGGAAAGGAAGGCATCATGGCGTGTTTATGATTCTTCTTTCACATTACACGTAGTTCCCTTTTGTCCTCTGGAGGTTGAAATAGGCTGTGCTCTTGGCTCAAAAGGGCTGAATTCCTGTATTTGCAGACCTTCTCTAACAGCAAATGGGTGTGAGCCGGTTTTGCAATAAGCTGTCTTCCCTTTTTTCATTGGGGGATGGGATGTTCTTTGTATGGCATTACAAGAACGCTGCCAAACGCACCTAAGTCTACAGAGACTATGTGTCCACAAAGACAATGTTCATGAAAGGCAGCAGGTCTTGTATTGCAGTTCTGGTGGTGAAGGCTTCTCCTAGACTAGTGATAGCGAACATTTTCGAGACCAAGTGCCCAAACTGTGATTCAAAACCCACTAATTTTTCGCAAAGTGTCAATACAGCAATTTAACCTGAATACAGGTGGCTGTGAAGGGACGATGTCGGGTGCCCACAGAAAGGGCTCCGAGTGCCACCTTTGGCACCCGTGCCATAGATTCGCCAACACTGCCCTAGACCTACCATGTACATCAGCTAGGGGAGATGGGAGGGCATACAGAAAGAAATCCCCAGCTAATGTACTAATTCTGAACCAACTGTCTATTCTGCTGTATCTTTACTTCGAAGAGTTCTCTTTTCCTGCTGGCACAAGGAGAAAGTACTTGGACAAAACCGTCTGCCAGGTGAAAGGGTGTGGTTGTGTGCCATTTGGTGCATAAGTTGCAAATCCTTTGAAGCCAGCAGAGTTTAGATTATCAGAGTTGTAGCCCAGGGGCTGTACAGAAATGTGGCAGAGATGGACAACAGGAGTTGCACAAAGAAGTAGGAAGGTGGGGAAGAGGAGAGTGGGGAGAAACCAGGGTATGGTTATCTACCACCCAAAAAGCTGGTTGTGGACCATGCAGTGTTTTTGGATTGTAGCTTCCAGACTTCACTAGGCAGCTGTGACCGACAGGTTGTTGGCAAGCTTGGAAATGTTCTTTTTTGACCAGTAACTGTGTTGGCTGGAGGACATGAGCTAGACAAAAGGAAAGGAGCATGGCATCTGTTCCCAATCTCCTGGCTGTTGTTAAGGGAGTCTGTTCATAGATATTAAGCTCCTGTTCAATGTAGAGGATGTGAAATAAGCATGTGAGTGAGTCACAGAGGTGAAAATGAAATGTAATTTGACCACATTCGGTCATTTTTCAGCTATCTTGGAATTGTGTTACCTACAGTGGCAAATAACAAGGTTTCTTTGTCAGAGTTGTTTTTTAGTGGAATTTAGTATGGACAGTATATTTATTAATGACTGTCCCATGGCCCAGTTCCCTGCCCCCGGCAGAATACATTTGTGGAATAGCTCGTAGGGATCTGCCTCCACTGCCATTTACACTTATTACAATTATGCTGAAGGGTACAAAAATACTTCCTCTAGTTTCCAGCCAGCTGTCCCAGTGAATCCTACTAAACAAATAAACAGTATTATGAATACAAATGATTACTTTTATGATGGAAATGCATAGTGTTCTGTGCAGACTGTAATATGCCCTTCATGTAAAACAGGCTTGCTAAGAGAGCTCTTTCTATAATTTTATACTATGATATTGCTAGTTTGAGAGTTCCCAGCCTTTTGAACAGGACCTGTCCCAGGGGTCTTTCCCCTACAATCTACTATGACCATTACTGGGATGGTTATTCCCAGGAAGAAGATCCTCCCATAGTATATTAGGCAAATAATGCATTTGTTGTAAATATACACTAATTATTCCTGATTAATTTCAGCACTGTTTAATTATCAAGCTCTCTAGTGATGTTTATAGAATAAGATATTTTACCTTAGAAGGAATCAGAAGCTGTTCTGTATCATGTCTGTGTAGATTCTCAATCATCCAGGTGAGGTTATCCAGAAGTAGAGTCATGGCAACTGTAATTCTTTTCTTGTGAGATCTCTGGTCTAATTAGGCTTGTTAGATGGACAATGGGGTGTGTGAAACCAAGTAGAATTATAAATTGGAGATCTCGCACCTGCTTTTCTCAGACTGAAAAAGCTACTTGGATGTAATGTTTTTTGATCTCACAAGAAAAGAAGTCCAGTTACCATGACTCAACTTTTGGATGTTCTGTATTACCTACCATCAGTGAACTGCTGGATAGTTCAGTGGATTAGGTGCCCAACTGTGGAGTCAGAGGTTGGGAGTGTGTGTCTCCTTAACAGGGTCTGGATTCAAAGATCCATAAGTGTTCTTCCAGCTATACCGATCTAAGATTGATACTGAAATATTATTAGAATTTTAGATCCTAAATCGATAGACAAGGATTAGGTAAACTGTCATGTTGTTGTATTTCATGTAGCAGCATTCCTTCTCTTTCGGTTTTCTGGTTAAGACTGAGAGGAGGTGTAGTATCCCAGAAAGTGATACTTTACTTTTCCTTACTTCACCTATGTCCCAACTGTTCGGTGTTTCCAAATACTGATTCAGAAGATCCATGGGTCTTACTGGAGAAGGAAAGCTACACCTGGATATGAGATCAAACAGAGATAGATCCTCCAAGTATCTTCCTTTAACTGTTAAAAACATAGAGAACAATGCTAAGCTTTGAAGGACACCATAAACTAATGACTATATGACCAAACAGCAGTCTCTCAGCACTACCTGCTGTCAGTGTTCAACTAAATAAATAAGACCCAAAGTACTAGAGAGCAGTGCCCTGTGGCGTAGTGGTTAAATGCCTGTACTACAGGTAAAACTGTGCTCACGACCTGGGGTTTATTTATTTATATTTATTTATTTATTATTATATTTATACCCCGCTTATCTTCGCTTCGGAACTCTAAGCGGCTTACACTATGCAACAAGTGCCAATTAATACAATTCAGCAATAAAATAAAGAACAAGAGACATAAGACAAACAGTTAAAACCTAATGCATCCAACAACCAACAGTACGGAATGTCAACCCAGGCGAGTCTAGGTAACAAACCACCTCATTAAGAAATAAACAATCCTCGCTGGGTATAAGATGGCGGAGAAAAAAAAAATCAGGGCTCACCAAAGGCCTCTCGAAATAAATAAGTTTTTACAGCTTTTCGAAAGGCCAGCAGGGACTCTGCAGAGCGCACTTCGCTAGGGATGGAATTCCATAGGGAAGGGGCTGCCACCGAGAAAGCCCGGTTCCGGGTGACCGACTTCCGGGCCTCTCGAGGGGTGGCAACCCGCAGCGAGTGCGCTCGCACCTGCCGAACAGGTCGGGCCGAGGTGGATTGCTGAGCGACACGCTCTGCCAGGTAGTCCGGTCCCAAGCCATGGAGGGTTTTATAAACTAAAACCAAGACCTTGAATCTAATCCGGGCCGCAACGGGCAACCAGTGCAGACGAACCAGGACTGGGGTAATGTGGTCGTAACGACGGCCACCCACCACCAGCCTGGCCGCCGCATTCTGGACCCGCTGCAGACGCCGGAGAAGATTCAAGGGCAACCCCATGTAGAGGGCGTTGCAGTAGTCCAACCTCGAGATCACCAGTGCTTGGACCACTGTTCTCAGAGAGTCAGCATCCAGGTACGGGCGGATCTGGGCAATCTGGCGTAGATGGTAATACGCGGCCCTGGTCACCGACGCCACCTGGGCCTCCATGGTGAGCGCCGGGTCCAGGACCACGCCCAGATTCCGCACCCTCTCCACAGTCCGGAGGGAAACTCCCCCCAGAGATGGAAAAGGGCCACCGTACCCAGATGGCGAGCCCCCAAAGAACATAACCTCCGTCTTCTCGGGGTTGAGCTTAAGCCTGTTCGCCCCGGTCCAAGTCAGCACGGCATCCAGGCACCCATCGAGGATCTTCACAGCTTCCACTGCAGAGGTGGAAAAGGAGAGATAGAGCTGCGTGTCATCAGCGTACTGATGACAGCACACTCCAAAACTCCTAATGACCCCTGCCAACGGCCTTACATAGATGTTAAACAGCATGGGAGAGAGCGACGACCCCTGCGGGACACCACAAGGGAGAACCCACGGAGCCGACAACTCCCCCCCATACTGAACATACTGGGGACGGCCCTCCAGGAAGGATCGGAGCCAACTGCAAGCAGTGCCCCCGATTCCAACCTCAGAGAGCCGATCCAGCAGGATACCGTGGTCGACGGTATCAAAGGCCGCTGACAGATCCAGGAGAACCAACAGGGTAGAACAACCCCTGTCGGCCGCCCGGAGCAGGTCATCTTGCAGGGCGACCAAAGCTGTTTCAGTCCCCCGACGAGGCCTGAACCCTGACTGGCATGGGTCGAGGCACTGCCGATCCTCAAGGTATGACTGCAGCCGAACCGCCGCCACCCTCTCGATCACCTTGCCCATAAATGGGACATTAGCGATCGGACGATAATTGCTCAAATTGTCCGCCGCAAGGCCCGGTTTCTTCAGAATGGGCTTAACCACCGTCTCCTTCAGACGAGAGGGAAATACCCCCTCGCTGAAGGAGGCGGTGGCGATGGCAGAAGCCCATTCGGCCATGGTCCCACTGGCAGCTTTAATGAGCCAGGAAGGGCAAGGGTCAAAAGGAGTAGACGCCGGTCGGCAATGCGCCATAGCCCTAGAGGCCTCGACAGCAGAAACAGGCCCAAACTCCTCCAACCGAGGCGACGAAGGCGGACCAGCAACCGGGGATGCCGGGGCAGTGCTACCACAACCGGAGTCAAAACCGGCACGGATGGCCTCAATCTTGGATCTAAAAAAGGCTGCGAAATTCTCACTACTGAAATCAGTAGGAGGAGGCCTAACCAGACTAGGATTGGCGAGGTCTCGAACCACCCGGAAGAGCTCTGCCTGGCGGTTAGAGGCCTCACCAATTCTCACGGAGAAGAAAGATGACTTAGCCTCCGTGATCGCGTTGGAATAGCGACTAGTCTGGGAATCAACAGCAGCCTTACTAATAACCGTCCGGGTTTTCCTCCAGCTGCGCTCTAGCCTTCTCCTCACCTGCTTCATCGCCCGGAGCTCCCCCGTGAACCACGGGGAGGACCGGGCTCGGCAACGGAGAGGGCGCTTAGGGGCGATCCGGTCTATGGTGTGTACAGCTGTTTCAAACCAATGGTTCGCCACTACCTCGGCCGGAGCGCCAGTCAGTCCGCCAGGAAACTCCCCGAATTCCTCCTGGAACCGCTGGGGGTCCATGAGTCTCCGGGGACGGGCCAAAACAGGGGCCCGAGGGTCCCCGCGGGGGGGAGCCGCGATCGCCAAAGAGAAAGATAGCAGGTGGCCAGCCGTGGGCACACCGCCACAGGGCCATACTGGGAAGACCGCCGGGAGAAACGCCGGCGCCGCCATGTTGGATCCCAAGCCGGGCGCCGTCGGCTAGCTGAACTAACCGGAGGGGAGGCAGCTGGAAAAACGCCTTTGCCAGCGGGTCCCATCCAAGATGAGACCCGGCGGCGACCGGGGAGGGGGGAAGGCAGATGGAAGAAAGCCTACCCCCAAAGCCAGAGAGAATCCCAATAGCTCCCCAACGGCGGCCGGAGGTGAGGCGAGGCGAAAAGAAAAACGCCAACCCCCGGAGGCGCCCCGGCAATCGGCACGCCGCAACAGAGAACAAGCAGCGGCGGCCGGAGGGGAGGCAGATTGAAAAAGAACGCCAACCCCCGAACGAAGGGCAGACAGCCAGGCCACAAAGAGAGCTGCCGGGGAAGACTCCGGGCGCCGCCATGATGGAACCCAGGGCGGCGAACGCCCGGGCCAAAACCGGCAGCCAAGATGGAGCGGCGAACCGGGCCGGCTGGTTGGAAAAGCCACCGTGCGCCGGGGGGAGGCCGACGGAAAATGCCGCAGTTCCCTTTACCAGGTCCGAGTCCGACGGGCGGCAGCCGAACCGACCCCTCACGAGCCCTCAGGACCGTCGGGGGGGGCCGACCTGTATCGCCAACGGGTCCTCCCCGGACCATGGGGGAAACCCCTCGGGAACACAAGTGGCAGCGCGGAGGTGGGTAACGGAAGAAATGGTAAAAGGAATAAAAAGAGGAAAAATAAAAAGAGGAGGGAAGGGGACGGTGGGCGCTCAACAAAGGCAGAGGCAAACCGGACCGCAAATAAAATTACCTGCAGCCGGCTCGCCATAAGCCCATCCTCCAAAGAAAATAGAAAGCCCCCTTACACCCCGAGTCTCCGTAGACCCTGACTTACCCCCCCACGGCATCTCAGCGGATTAAATTTAAAAAGGCAAAAATCCAGGCAGCAAAATCCAAAAAACAAGAAAACGCTTGGATGCAGGAGCGAGAACAAACGGGAGTTGCTGCCGGCCGCCATCTTGTATATGCAAGTTCTTATGTTCTCCAGGCAGACAACTGGTTTGCCCGCCCAGTGGGTTCAGTCCCAGGTAGCAGGCTCATTGTTGACTCAGCCTTCCATCCTTGTGAGGTTGGTAAAATGAGTACCCAGCCTTCATAATTAAACTTTAAAACCCCCAGAGACTACTTGAAGTTCTATGGGGTGGTATATAAGCAGAACACTTTTGCTTTTGGTTTGCCTCAAAGTCATCCAAATGGCTGGAGGGATATCATGATTGAATCCTAGTCTAAGAGGTCCATCAGGGCTGTGGATTTCCCAGAGTGGGTTTTACACGAAGGTGACCAAGGCTGTTTTTATCCCAAATCCAGACCTGAACCTAGATTGGGATGGATCCAGGTGAACAGTTTGATCCTGGGAGGCCTGCAATTGTGCTGCATCATCTCACTGCAAGACTTGACTTTCAAAATAGAACATCAGATAATGAATTAAAATTGTCCGAAGTGTTGGGATCCAGGGAAGTTGTTTTAGCAGATGTCTGCTAACCACTTTTTAAAGAGAGCTCGAAACAAAACCCTCTTTCAAAGAAACATTTGCAAGTTCTACCCTGCAGTTGGCTAGCCCTTCTCTGACAGCTCTCCTCAGTCTGGATGGGCATAGAGCAGGGGCCCTCAAAGTTTTCAAACAGCAGGCCGGTCCACCACGCCGCAGACACCACTGGGGGCCGGACCCCAGTGGGTGGGGGGAGTGGGGGACCTTGCCGTAGCCCTCCCACTTTGAATGTCCCACTAGCCAGCATGCTGATCATCTGGGCGGTAGTTGGGGGGAGTGGGAGAAGCGACATAGCCCACTACTTTGAACTGCCTCAGCAATAGAAGAAGCTGCGGAGGCTGGCTTGCTCGCAAAGCAGGGGGTAGATGGGGGGGGTTGCAATTGGTCCCGGGGGTCGGATTCAGGGCCTTGGGGGCCGCATCCGGCCCTGGGGCCTTAGGTTGAGGTCCCCTGGCATAGAGTGAATGAACTATTGGCTAACTTCCTTTCCTTCCCCTTCCCTTCCCCTAGCAACTTTTCCACATAACCAGTTGAACAAGATGAAATTCATCCATCAAAATGGGACCAGAGAGCATTTTCATGCTCTCCCCAGAATTAACACACAACATGGAATCTCAATGAAAATGGACAGGAATAATTTTCTGAGCAAAATGTTTTTGTTAATTAATTACAGTTTCTGGAATCTTGAATGTAATTGTTCCTAAACTAGTGAAAAGATTATATTTAACAGAGATCTGTGGAGCCTGATTGTGTGGCACAGTAGAGAATGAATATCTTTGCTGCCTTCCGTGCTGCAGATTAGGCCCTAAATCATGCTAGATCATATTTGTACTGAGTCTCATTTCAATGTCATGCTAGTCATTGAAAATAATTTTGTTGAAATAATAATAATAATAAAGTAATAATAATAATAAATACAAACAACTCAATAAGCACAAAATCAAAAACAGCATAAGCTATACAGTTATACAAACAGTGCTCCCCAACCAGAGCAGTTCTTTGTCATGAACTTCTCAGGATGCTAAGGAAATAGTGCTCTGTATCCATGTCAAGGACATTTCACAGGAATGGTGTCCAATTTTTTTTTGGGGGGGGTCATCTCCTTGTTCCATAGACCATCTGGAGAATCACAGGTGGGAAAGCAGGAAAATTGGCCATGCTATTCTTACTGTTCTGCAGAGGTTAGGCATCACAACAACTCTAAATTCTACTAAGTAATGATGTGTCCATGACTATGGGCTTCTTTTGATCCTCCCATCCATAGGACATATGTATCCTGGCCAGCAAAAAAAAAAAAAAATCAGATCTAAAGAATAGCCACCCTCAGAGTACTACTGAGAGATTCTTGCTGGCCAAGGCATAGATCCTTATGGCTCCTCACTAGAATCAGAACCAGAATCAGAATCAGAATACTTTTATTGGCCAAGTGTGGTTGGACACACCCAGAATTTGTTTTGGTAAAATATGCTCTCCATATAAAAGGAAATATAAGAATCATATAGTCAACAATAAAAACACAGTACAACAATACAATATAACCTATTGGCACAGTAACTAAGCTATACAGTATCTCAATCCAGGTTTTCCTAAGGTTTGCAGGGACATGAAGTGTGAATGCATTATCCAAACGTGCTGCATCTAGGATGACTTCCTAAATCAGATATGGGCAACGTTTGATCTACCGGTCTCAGTTGGCCCATGGGTCCTTTCAGTTTGTCCCACTGCTTGTCTTCTCTATTCCACTCTGCTTACTTCACACTGCACCACTGTATTTCATTTCTTGCTTTTCATCAGTTGTTGGGTACAAAGACCAAATTAAACCTTCCTTCATAGTTAGTATGCAATACTTTAAAAAGCACAAGACAAACAGATTAGCCATTATCTGTAAACTGTAGTCCTTGTGGGGGCCTGGATAATAAATGTACTACAATGAATCAAACTCGCCTATGTCTATTGTGGACCTATGTTTATATGTTGAATCCTGCTCTGGCTAGTTTATTGTGAATGACTGTTCTATTTTTCCCTTTTCCCCAGCATGGAAAGGACAGAATGCTTCATCACCACCTGATTTTTATTGCTGGAATGATGCTTGTGTACGGAGAAACATCTGCATTTCCTCGGTGTTCAGTGAAAGAAAGAATCGCATACTATAATTTCTGCAACCTCACTTGGGTTCCACCTGTGCCTGAGAACATTATTTCATTCTTCCTAAACTCCAATTATATCCAGGAGGTTGATGACACCTCGTTCCCTCTGCTGAAACAACTTGAGAAATTGTTCCTTGGAACACAGTCTGCCTCTCCAGTAACTATAAGAGGAGATGCATTTAGGAACTTGCCAAATCTCAGAGAACTGGATTTAGCAGGGAACAAAATGATTGTGTTGGACTCCAGTGCTTTCAGGGGTCTGGTAAATTTACGTAAGCTTTGGCTTTATTATAATGGACTTAATGAATTGATTCTGGAAGAAGCTTACTTTCAAGATTTAGTCTCTTTGGAATACCTGAATCTTGAGTTCAATAAAATCACAAGACTTCGTCCTCATCCGTTGTTTTACAAAATGAAGTATTTGAATACTTTGGAGCTTAAACTAAACTCGATTGGGATCCTCTGTGAAGGGGATCTTGACAGCTTCCAAGGGAAAACCTTCAGATTGTTTGCTCTTAATTCTGTCAAACTGTATAAACAAAATCCCGTGAACTGGACAACTTGTGGGAATCCTTTCAAAAATATTGTCATTGACACTCTGGATGTAGGTGGTAACGGTTGGGATGTGGCTATCACACAGCAATTCTGTTCAGCTATTCAGGGAACACCCATTTTGACTTTGAAGCTCTCATCTCACACTATGGGCTCATCGTTTGGATTTAATAATTCCCCAAACCCTGACAACAATACATTCACAGGCCTTGCTAAGAGCGGTCTTCGATTGCTTAATATTTCAAAAGGCTTTATTTTTGCTCTGAACCCCTATGTGTTTCAACGTCTTGGTAGCCTGGAAGGGCTTGATCTTAGTAGAAATGAGATAAATCGAATAGAAAAACGAGCATTCTTTGGTCTTTGGACACTGACAAACTTAAATGTATCGCATAATCTGTTGGGTGAACTTGTGGATGATACCTTTGTTGGACTCTTTAACTTGGTATCTCTAGATCTGCAAAACAATCATATTGGGGTGGTTACTCAGGGTACCTTCAAATATTTAACAAGACTTCAGGAGCTGAATCTTAAGGATAATGCCCTAAGATTAACCCCATCATTCCCAAACCTCTTCTCTCTCTCTTTAAGTGGCAACCGGTTAAAGTACGTAGGTTCCAGCAACTTAAATGCAACATCTATTGACTTGGACGAAAACAGGCTAGAAAATCTGAGTGATCTCTACAAACTTCTTCAAACCCCAGTTTCAAAGTTCATCTTTTTGAAAAACAATCGTTTCTCTTATTGTGATGCAAAGGAGGATGTTCCGGAAAATAACCAGTTACTCTACTTGGACCTTGGAAACAATATGTTAAAACTCATATGGGAAAGAAATTTATGTCTGAATGTGTTCAAGGCACTTATTGAACTTAAGATCCTCCATCTCAATAACAACTACCTTAATTATCTTCCAGAGGGTATCTTTAGCGGTTTGGTATCTCTCTACAGACTTAACTTGGATTCTAACCTGCTGACTTATCTTCCTCACAATGCCTTCCCCAAAAGCCTGAGGATACTTCAGTTGTCAGCAAACCATCTGCTTTACCCAGATCCTCAGATATTTGCAACCCTAGACTACTTGGATCTCACCAATAATATGTTTTACTGCAATTGCCTCTTAAGCAGCCTAATTGTGTGGCTAAATCAAACCAATGTTACCTTGTTAGGATTACCAGAGGAGATGTTTTGTTTTGGACCCCACGAGCTTGCCGGTACTCCCCTTTATGAATTAAATGTTGATAGTTGCAATGAAGACAAGGTCTTGGAGTCTCTGCAGTTGTCACTCTTTATTTTTACCTGTGTTGCTCTGACAGTGTTCCTCGTGGCAGTAATTATTTTCACTCGTTTTAGAGGAACTAGTTTCATCTGCTACAAAACCATAGCCAGGACATTCTTCAAAGAGCTGCAACCAGATCCGGATAAAAAGACATATCAATATGATGCTTACATATGCTATAGTGGCAAGGACTTTGAGTGGGTTCAGCATTCCTTGATAAGGCGTCTGGATTCCCAATATTCTGACCAAAATAGATTTTCTCTTTGTTTTGAAGAGAGAGATTTTCTGCCAGGAAGTGATCACATCAGCAATATTCGTGATGCCATTTGGAACTGTCGGAAGACCATTTGCGTTGTGACGAAACATTTTCTTACAGATGGTTGGTGTGTGGAAGCATTCAATTTTGCTCAAAGCAGATATTATAGTGACCTAAAGGATGTGCTCATTATGGTAGTAGCTGGATCACTTTCTCAGTACCATCTTATGAAATATCCCCCAATCAGAGCATTTTTGCAAAGGGGTCGATACTTGAGATGGCCTGAAGACCAACAAGATGTAGAGTGGTTTTTAAGTTCACTGTCTCATCGAATACTGAAGGAGAAGGAGGTTAAAAAGAAATCAAGGTCCCTGGAACTGAAAATCATAGCAGTCTCATAGCTGGCTGTTGACATTTCAGTAGCACAAGATAGATGGTTCTGCCTAGAACAGTGTTGGCGAACCTATGGCACGGGTGCCAAAGGTGACACTCGGAGCCCTTTCTGTGGGCACCCGACATCGCCCCTTCACAGCCACCTGTATTCAGGTTAAATTGCTGTATTGGCACTTTGCGAAAAATGAGTGGGTTTTGAATCGCATTTTGGGCACTCGGTCTCGAAAATGTTCGCCATCACTGGCCTAGAACATGCCAGTCATTTCTGAAAACATACTGAGTCCTAACCTTTCTGTATGAGCAATGCACTAAAATTATGGGAGGAATACACCAATGTCCTTAACATCATTCATTTTCAAATGCATGGTTCCACATGCTAAGCTCTACGTGATGGAAAAAGTTGCTTTGTAACAATACATATTCTTTGACAAAGTCTTGCACTTGCATATTGATGTAAAAATGTGGGCTGCATTGTGACATAGCTATAAAAGCTCTTGTTTAAGACAAGAATTGGGATCTTATATGACTCCTAGCAGTTAGTGAACTACAACATCCATCAGCCCTAGCCAGCTTAAGACAAGTTGCCCATTGCTGATTTAAGGGTTATTGAGCATTGGGTTATTCAGCTGTTCATAGGATAATTTGTTACTTTGCATATAGACTTGGACACATATAATTGCTCTCAAGCCCTGATAGTTTCAAAGACTACATAGAATGTTTTGATTGTGGCCTTGCAGCAACAGAGTTGACATATGTTAGCTTCTGATAGCAATTCTATTGCAGTACAAATCTGGAAGGGGTCCTTCCTGTCACCACTATGTTTGATTCCATCTGGAACAAACAACAGAGGACTTCTTTTACATGATGTGTCTTGAAAGCTGAAGTGGTTTGGGGCCTTTGTGGGAGGGAGGCAAGATGAAGCTCTTTTTAGTGTTCTGATTGAAAGCTGATGATTGATCCTTAATTCTAGTGCTTATTTGAATTTAACTACTGTACCTCATAATCTCAATTGCTGCACATAAAGGGATTATTCAGTCAACAGTTATTTGTCTTAAAGGTCTTGTGCTGTTCCACTTGGTATAAGTGAATGAATCTTCAGAACCTATGCCCTTTTTACTCAAGATTAATTTCTGAAATTCATGTTTCTAAAGAAGTCAGAGTAGTAACTTCCAGGGCTGCTGTGTTCTGGTTCTGAACGCTAGTACTAGGTTTATGTATCTTAAAAACCCTTGAATGTCGTATTCCATCTTGGTGATCTTTTGCTTTGCCTGGGCTCTTTTCTTCTTTCCACTATTACGTGTTTCTTTCTTGCTGATCTTCCTTTGTC
>JAHTLZ010000275.1:18085353-18100680 GCA_023846285.1 Phrynocephalus versicolor | reverse complement strand
AGTTGAATAAAAATAAAATATGTTTATTGATTACAAAGTAGAATCAAAATCATTAATGGTAATGTGTTTAAGTACAAACAAAAAGAAGAATATAGCTCAAACTTTGTACTTAAGTTTGATTACTAATAAAGTTGAATATATGTACACCCAGTTCCTAAGTTTACAAACTCTAAACACTCAGTTTCCCTCACAGACACTCTAAACATCCTATCTCTTCTCTCTCTAACGTTCCTCCAGAAAGTGTAACCCCCGTATCTAGCCCTATCTGTCCTTCTCTTTGTGCCAGTCCCTATCTCTAAAACAGTGCTGAGCAGAGCCTTAAATCTTCCCAGGCCACTCCCCAGACTCTCTCATTGGTCTACAAACCCACCAATCAGTACAGACACCTCTCAGGCATTATTCATCACAACAGGCAAATGCCACATGAGATACATTCCGGTGCTTTGTTAAAACACAGACTAGGGATGGGCCATTCGTTTCAGAAGCAGCACATTCTGAAACAACCCACGTGAGGCCAGGTGCTGTTCAGAAGCCTCCAAAACGCAAGCAGCCAATCACTTACCTTCCAGCATGGTCATATCGGGCAAAAGTTCAACCAGGAAAAAGTCTCCTGATGTCATCTGTCCTTTTCCCTGGTGTTGGCCAGTCAGACAGGGAGGCAGGATGACACATTTCCCTGAACAGCTCCTGATTGGCCAGTGCCAAGGAGAAGGACAGATGATATCAGAAGACTTCTTCCCGGTTGGACTTTAGCCCAATACGACCCTGCAGGAAGGTAAGTGAGGCTTCCAAACAGCACCTGGGCTCACGTGGGTCATTTCAGAATGTGCTGCTTCTAAAACAAACAGTCCATCCCTAGCACAGACTGTTCAGCTTGTAAGAAGGCATTCTAGAGTGTTATGAAGACATGTATATGTTTTGAACAAGTGTGTGTTATATATTGACTATTGAGTTTATTATATTGCTGAACAATATTGTGATTTTCATACCACTCCTGTGTATCCTAAAGAGCCACTGTGGTAATATTTTAGTACTTTATCACTAAATCTTTTATCTGCAGTTAAGGATATTCTTATCAGTCTACTCATCTCATAGGATCGAAGATGTTAAGGAGTAGGGAGAACATTCTGAAGTTATTATGATTGTGTTTTGCTAAAGCATAAGAGCCACTGAATTTATTGTTCAAGGTGACTTTAAAAATCTGGATTTAACTCAGCACCAGATGATTAGTTGTCTTCTTCTGTCCCTTGCCATTCTATTCATTGAACTGACAGGTGAGCTAACAGCTCTAATTACTGGACCTAATAATAATAGCAGAAAAATCCTATTCAGACAACCACGGGGGACCTTATAACAGCATCAAAATGGATCTGCATTGCACTTGTGCCAGCCTGTGTGGGATCCCATCATAACTAATGTTGTAAGGAAGTTTCATGAAGAGGTAATCTGGAGTCCTGTGATTTGGGAGGATGAGTGCTTTCCCTGTATCCACAAGAATTGGTTTCCATGGTTTCAGTTATCCACAAGTTGCATCAGTCCTATATACATCATACAAGGGGATGGGCCTTGTGGGGGAGGGCACATACACTACATAAAAGCATATTGATGGTGAATAGAATCCCAGCAGAACTGTGTCTAGTCACCAATCCTGTCTTGCCTTGTGATTGGGCTCTAAAAGTTCATGCTTTGTACTGATCAGGGCAAATCTGATGACTCAAGAAAGTATTTTTGGTTTGTTAAAATTCAGGAAGTGCTTTAAGGGGTTACAAACGGCTTGTTTCGTGTAAAAAGGTCAATTAACTATTCACAGCACGGCCCCATCCTTCCTTCCAGAGGAGTTATTGTTTTACTATATCTATTAATAACAGTCTGATAATAGGCAGTAAGGTAGAATGACACAGTCCTCAAGAAATGTAAGGGAAGGGTAGTATTTTCCTGTTTAGACATAGCATATAAAAACAAGAATTTTAGGTGTAAATATTCAGCAATTTGTGAGCATTAGCAATGCTTTCAGAACATGTGAAAGAAAAGTTAGTTGCTTTTAACTTTCTTGTGCTTACTCATTTACATACCTCCACCAGGATCCTTTACCCTCTTCTTTCAGCCTTTCCTTGTGCTACTCTTATCATTAACTGTGTGACACATGAAAGCAAAGTGTTCTGCTTATATACCACCCCATACAACTTCAAGTAGCCTCTGGGCGGTTTCCAGTTTAATTACAGTATGCAGGCTACACATCCCCCCCCCCCAAGCAAGCTGGGTACTCAGCTTCCGACCTTGGAAGGATGGAAGGCTGAGTCAACCATGAGCCTGCTACCTGGGATTGAACTCCAGGTCGTGAGTAGAGTTTTACCTGCAGTACAGGTATTTAACCAATGTGCCACAAGGCTCCTGAAATAGCAACTGATTAAGACCTCTTGGTAGTGGGGCGGCTAAAAAAAATCTGGTAAATAAATAAATAAATAAAAGAAAGGAGGAAACTAACATATAATTCTGTGGTATCTTTCTTATCTTGTAACACAGGCAGAGAAGAATCTTCACTTCAGGGTTGTTTTGAGTAGATAGACTGATTTGTACAATAATTTTTGGAATTGTAGCATTTTATTCATTTACTTTAATGCTACCTAACTGACTGATGATCCACTTCATTTTATGGAGCATATTGGGCAGCAAGGGTTCTCCAGCTCGTTCAGTCTTGTGTAAGTGTTTCGGCATGACTTCAGGTCTTGCATCAATGCCCTTTGTCATGTTATGTCATGTTGAGGGCATCCTTTTCATTTGGCACCAGTGGGGTCCATCTCATTGCTGTCTTTGCAATCCGATTGTGGCCAGACAGTTGGAGTCTTCTACAGTATGTGCAACAACATTATGAAGTTTACATGAACCACTCCTTCTGAGCCCTCCTGATGTGGTTAAAATTCTGGATCTTTAGCTCTTTAATTCAGTGCATGCATCCTAATTTTCCCTCAATAAACTAATGTTTCACAGAAGGTTTATCCAGACTGGCATTTGTTGTTCCTTAAGTTCCAAATTCTGCATGATTGCATCACTATTTTCTCTGCTATCCAAACAACATATTACTTATACCAATTGCATTCAATCCTTTCTTCATAACTTTTCCATTCTTTTTTATTTTGTTTTTGTTTGTTTTATTCTGTTGTGTTTTTGTAGTTATATTTTCGGTCCTGCTGTATGGTGGTAAAAATGGTATAAAAAGTATCGGTTCCTTTGGGACTGCTGGTGTGCACGTCTTCTGATCACGGCAGCACATGACATGCCCAATGATATGGACTGATCTGGTTTGCTGCATTTGGGAGCTTTGGCTCTTGCCTCCTTTCAAATTGAAGGCGAATTACAGTATACATGTTGCATTTCAAAATTAAAATTATCTTATGAGTCTAGCATTAATGTAGCATAGTGTTTGCTCAATACATTTAGTACCCATGTGACTCTTCCTTGAGTTTAGCACTAACGTGGTAGCCTTTACGGAATGAATCACTTTAGTGCTAGACTTGGTGCAAAAAAATTGTTTTTAAAGAAGGGTTTAGCACCACTCAAATGAAATTGTTCTTGAAACTAGTTTGGAGCAACACCACAGCAGGGAATAGAGGGGTGGGAGGCAAAGTGGGAGGGGTTGAAAAGGGTGAAGAGTGGCAAAATTGGTGGATAGGGTCAAAGAAGGGGATACTGAATGAATTTTCTGTATGGGCAGGGGCACCAGAATAAATGATTTCAAACTAGAGAGGGGCATGAAACAATTTTTTTATTCATTTTGTTATTTTTATTTTTTTTATTCATTTTGTTATTGCATAACAAAATGAATAACGAGCTGCCCCCTCAAAGCAAAACGAAATGGAAATTTTCATTCTGTTCCGTTCTGTTTTTAATTTTCCTGTAGGAATGCATTGAAGCAATGCATTCATATGGGAAAATGCCTGTGGTTTCCGGGCAGATGAGACCAGGAGATTTAAAAAAAAAAAATTCTGCCCCAAGCGCCGATCAGCTGTAGCACGGGCTTGAAGTGGCAAAAAAAAGTTTACAAATTCCTCCTTTCCCTCCACCTGATGGGGTGGGGGGAGGAGGGATTTTTAACCATTTCATTTTCTTTCTATTTTTCCCACCCCAAGCACCGATCAGCTATGTAGCGCAGACTTGGGGTGGAAAAAAAAAATCCCTCCTTTCACCCCACCCAACGGGCTCAGGCTTTGGGCAACAACAAAAAAAAGGTTTACAATGCCCATTCCCCCCCACCCAATGGGGTGGGGGAAAAGGAGGGATTTTAAAACTTTTTTGTTTTCTTTTTTTGCTGCCCCAAGCGCCAATCAGCCGTAGCTCAGGCTCGGGGTGGCAAAAATGTTTTTAAAATCCCTCTTTTCCCCCTGGCCAAAAGGAGGGAGTTTTAAACATTTTTCTCCCTCCCAAAGCACCTATCAGCTACAGCGCGAGCTTGGGAAGGCAAAAAAAAGTTTTAAAATCCCGCCTTTCTCCCCACCCCAGGGGCAAAAGAAGGGGGTTTTAACCATTTATTTTGTCACCCCAGGCCCACACTACAGCGGATCGGTGCTTGGAGCAGCCAAAAAAATTGTTTAAAAATCCCACCTTTTCCTGTGCCCAATCAAGTTACATAAGCACACACTGTACAAAACATAACAAAATGAAAAACAAAATGATTTTTTAGAAAATCATTTAAAACGAAATGAAACAAAACTGAACAAAACAAAAAATGAAGCGGAATGCTATTTTAGTGTTTCGTGCCCATCTCTACTTCGAACATGGACACATAGAAAGGACACAGAATACCATTACTATACATAGAATCATAGAATAGTGATGTTGGAAGGGGCCTACAAGGCCATGGAGTCCAACCCCTTGCACTTTGCAGGAATAAAAATCAAAGCATATGTGGCAGGTGGTTGTCCAGATTTCTCTTGAATGCCTCCAGTGTTGGAGCACTCCCTGCCTCTCAAGGTCATTAGTTCCATTGCACATCAACAGGGGATACAGTACAAGCAAAACAATGTACTTCAAATTGCCCTTCTTTGCAAGCCTCAAGTTCAAACAGAATTATAGGCAGTGGCTTCACAGTTCCCATAAAAGTTGACGTTTAGGTGGCTGTGATAGGGCAAGGCACATCCAAACTGTCTAAGGAACCGACTCTCTCTACAAAGCTGGGAAAAGCCATAGATTGAAAGTGAGGGCATTGTTTTCATTCTTAATGAAAACCAGCTACTTGTATAAAGGAAATAATTCGTTCCAAATAAAATTATGTTAAGCAAATTTCCCCTATATCTGGAATTTTTTATGTTGTACAAATTTTATGTTATACAAACCGTTTGTTATACAAGGGTCCACTGTATTCAGTATTCAACTACAAATAAGCAGTACCAAATTGTGAGCTAGATGAGATAGCACTGGTGTCTTTTGTCTTGTTTCTTACCTTCTTGGTCTTGGTGACTTCTCCCATTCCTGCTCTGCATGCACTGTGGCAGGCCTGAACATGTGAGCAGTACTACAAGGAGATCAGGGCACCCACTAGTTATCTTAAAGCATGTTCCATGAGCCATTGCACAGGAAAAAAGCAATGATAGGAAAGGTCATTTCACCTCCTATTATAAATGTTCTGCTTATATACTGCCCCATACCACTTCAAGTAGTCTCTGGGTGGTTTACAGTTTGATTACAGTATGCAGGCTACACATTGCTTCCCCCCCCCCGCAAGCTGGATACTCATTTTACCAACCTCGGGAGGATAGAAGGCTGAGTCAACTATGAGCTGGCTATCTGGGATTGGTCCCCAGGTCGTGAGCACAGTTACAGCTGCAGGACAGGCAATTAACCACTGTGCCCTGAGGAAACATGTGCACCTTTGGTACACACATTGACCTTGCACACACTGAATCATGCCTTGTGTAGCCAGGATACTCACTCACCCAGTGATCAATGGATTGTGTGCATGGGGTGAGATGCAGTTGTGAAATCACTGAGGACGCAGAGAGGTCAAAGAATATATATATATATATATATATATATTTCTCCTAGCACACCGGCTCATACTGCTGTGGCTGTTTGAACTTAACAGTGTCCTTTTCATTTTGTGTTCATCGCTGAAGAGTTTCATTCATCATATCCTTAGGCAGTGGCATCCATGAGTCTCACTGTTGTTTTTGAAAGTCCACCAACCCAGGTCCTCTGCTAAATACACATTCATTTGATGAAACGGCTTCAGAATAACACCCACCTCCCGCCACAGAGGAAGCTTATTCACCCAGATACATTCTATTTTTGGCCCTTGGTTTAGTTTAGGGGTTTTGCATCCAGAAAGTTTGGCAGCTGTCTGTATTTCCCAACCACAACATCTGCCTGGTCCAATCATGTATACAGTGCCCTATCTGAGGAGAGTTGTTACTTTAACAAAATGTGATAGAGAGTACAGTAATGTTTTATTATATCCTGGACCTAATGCCATCAAAAACATAAAAGCATGTTTCTACCCACAGACATAGCATCTTTTATACTGCTGTGGCTCTTATGACCCTGTCATGAAAAGGCTGCCCACCATCACCCTGACTATGATGGAGTGTTAAATGTTGAAAGTAGGAAGTTATCATGACAAGAGTGTATTCACTCCTTCTTCCTTCTAACGAGTGCATGGTATCATACCGAATTCAACATGATAAGCATGACAGTAATCCTGTGCACAAATAAAGAGACCTATAGCAACTGAAACAAGAATTTTTAGCATGTAGCAGAAACCTCTATGTATTATATTATATAGTCTAGTTACCTGCACATGAGTCCTTGCTTGGTACATAACAAAATATTTTCAGCCATATGCAATGTGCACTCTAGCTGCTAATTTGAAATGGAAACACTTAAGCAAAGAAATGCTACCATTTAAATTGTCCTCACCATTGATATGTTTCCCATCCCCGAATTACGAAATAACACACACAATTTTCTGCAGTTCTCACTAGACATGTTATAGTAAAAGAAATACTTTACTTTTGTACAGCAATTGTGTTTTGCTACAACTTCATATCGGGATGAAAGAAAAGGTAATGTGTAGGTGATAATTAGGCTGTTAATTACTGCATTTATCTCAAATTGCATACATGGCTAGTTGCCAGTAAGTTGGTTTGGAAACTCTCAACAAACATTATGTATGCTCATTTTTAACCCCTTTGAATAAGGTCTCAGAGTATTATCGACTTGAAATGCATCAAATTTTTAAAACACTTCTTAACAGCTTAAGAGCTTTCTCTTCTATATGTTTATTTTGACCTGATGTACAGTAATAAAAAACTGTATCTCTCTTTATGAGCCTTCCTGGGTGTTCCAAATCATCAAGGGAGAACTGTATTTCACATCCACCACCTGCACAGGTGTCCTCTGTCACTGCTTGCAGACTTTGGAACTCCCTACCACAGGAATCCAGGCAGGCCCCATCTTTACTGTCCTGCCAGAAGCAGTAAAAATACTTTCTCTTGAGGAAAACTTTCCCAGAATTAATGTAGTAATATTGAAGGTGCAGGAAATACAGGATAGGTGTTTAGGCCAACTGCCTTAGGCCATTGTCTACCTAATGAGCCTATTCAGGCCGTTGTCCGGCTAATGAGCGTATTCAGGCCATTGTCCAATTTATGAGCCTATTCAGACCAGGGTGGTGTGAAATGAAGGTGAACTATAAAATGGAGGACTCACCACTAACTTCCCTCAAATTGACGAAGCTGGTTGGATAAGCAGCGAAACGTTTCAGTCTCTTAAGAAAAGAAGTCCAGTTGCCATGACTCAACTTCCAGATAACCTCACCTGGACGACTGAGAATCTTCATAGGCATATTGCCAATGCATGTGTTTCTCCACACACACAGAGAGCACAATGTGGCATTGGAATGGGATAGATCACAGTCCAATGGAAGGGGAAGAAGGCATGCTGTAGAATGTGCGGGTTGGGGGTAGTTATTGGAGCATGGGCAGGGAGGTTAAGTTAGGGTTACATTATTGTAGTATGGTAATGTAATATTTATGTATATGTATTTCAGTAGGCTTTTTCTCTGTAGTCACATGGGCAGACCTGAAAGAATACAGTGGTACCTTGTATAAAGGAATTAATTCATTCCAAATGAAATTATGTTAAGCAAATTTTCCTTTATACAAATTTCCCACAGGAATGCATTGAAAATGGAGCAATCCCATTTTTATGTTGTACAGATTCTCCCCATAGGCAATTCTGTTAAGCAAATTTCCCCTATCTCTGGAATTTTTACGTTGTACAGATTTTACGTTATACAAACTGTTTGTTCTACAAGGGTCCACTGTATTTTAATAATAGTCTGAAATAGTTAAGAATGTAAAGATATTATGGAATGTTCATTGCCTAGGTAATGTAATTATAAGGAAAAGAGTTGAAAATATGATCAATAAAGAAAAGAAGAATAAGAAATAACTTTTGAATGAAACCAGCTCCAGAATGGCAGAAAATTTGGAATAAAATGGTTTTTTAAAATATACCAAGTTGAATATAAAGAAAATTGATATAAAATATTATGGAGATGTCACCTAACTGCAACAAAATTAAATAATATAGATGCTTAATGACTTTAAGAAAGGCTGGAGATGTGACAAATAAGTGGGAACTTGCTGGCGTTTAAGGTGGGAGTGTGTGAAGTGGTACAAAAGGTATGGTATAAGGTTTTTGAGGTGATTAGAGAAATATTGAAAGTCAATATTTAAATATTGCCAAGAATAGCATTATTATTTTTAATAGGAAATAATGCTACTAATGCAAAGAGAGAGAAAAATCATAATGAATATGTTTGTTAACAGCAGCACTGCTTGTTGCAATAAACTGGAAGCAATACTGGGCTTTCCAATTGCATGAATGGTATAATGAAATTTGGAATATTGCAATTAATTATAAATTGACCTCAGAAATTAAGTACAAAAAAGGAGAGTTAATGACCAGGATGGATTTATAAATGCTGTGTTGAGTAAAGGGAAGTGGAGAATGCCAAACCAAGACTATATGTATTTCTGGAAAGGATATGGAGATAGTTGAAAGATGGAAGGAAGGTTGAATATAAGGACGGGGGGAAAAAAGTAAGAAATATTGGTCCCCATGGTAAAAGGAGTACTGTTTTATGTTAATTGTATGTAATTTGTGTGATTAGAATGTTCATTATGTTTTATTTATTTATTTGAATATTTTTACCCCACCTTTCTCCTTGGAAAAGGACCCAATGTGGCTTACAATAATGAGGGACAATATACAGCCCAGAACATTTAAGACATATTCAAGTTAAGAACAGGGAATTGGAAGGGCATCTTATTTTATTTTTTATTTTTTATTTTAGAGTATTTTTACCCCGCCTTTCTTCTTGGAAAAAGACCCAAGGTGGCTTATAGTAATGAGGGATAATATACAGTCCAATATAATTAAGACATGTTGAAGTAATTGAAAACAAGGAATTGAGGGACATCTGACAGCATTAATAGACAACATTACATTAAAGCTACAAGGTTATAAGTAGTTATAAACACAAAGTCTATGTGAATCTATAGATTCATATAAAAGACACATAATGGTAGTCCATCATTCAGGGAAAGCTTGCCTGAAGAGAAGAGGTATTTGCCTGTTTCTGGAAGGACAGCAGAGATGGGGCAGTCCTGGCCTCTAGTTGGAGGGAGTTCCAGAGTCTGGGCACAGAAGTTGAGAAGGACCTTTCATGGGTTCCCACGAGACGTACCTGTGAGGGTGGTGAGATGGAGAGAAAGGCCTCTCCTGATGACCTTAACACCTGAGCTGGTTCATACCGCGAGATTTGATCTTTGAGGTACAGTATATTATATATATATATTAAAAATCTACTTTTGATAATGCTATTGATTATTTTTAAATATTTGAATAATTTACTGGGTTTAAATTTTGATACTGTGTTTTAAATGATTCACGCCACCTTGGGTCCCTTGTTAGGAGACAAGCAAGGTAAAACATTTTAAATAATTCAAACTGTAAAATAAATACGTAGGCCTGCCTATTTCCTTATTACATTTCTAGACAGACAGGAATGTCTGAAAGAATTTGGAATGCTGCAGCTTTAAGTTTAATAGCAGCAGCATGTCCTTTGGAAAAAGACAATAAAATTACGGGCTCAGGATTTGAAATCACTCTAGGAAAGGGCTGAGCCACCTGCAACACTCCAACATAGTCACTCTGGCCACCAGTGAGGGATACCAGGAGCAGACCCTCACATCTCTGACAAATCATGGAATGGCCTGTGTGCTATGTTCCTTCAGGCCTATGCTACCTCAGGGTGGCTAGGTGTGAGGTAGTCTTGCTACCTAGTCAGATTAGTGCTGCCTCCTCTTCTGCCTTTTTTGAAGGCTGACTCCAGGGTGAAAGTGACATGTTGACAACTATGCTGAAACTTTTCAGCGCTCAAAATGCCACTCATCTTACAAGCTAAATTAGCCGCTCCACCAACGTTTCTGAAATTAGAGAACACTCCCTGAGAATGGGAGAGTGCAGGGGCACTTGCCTTGTCACATGAGACATGAATGGCATTTTAATTGCATAGTTAACAGTTATGAAACAGTAATTGGTAGGACCCTGATTATACAGGAAATGTGATGTACTCATAGACACAGATGGCTGAGTGCAAGAGAGTGTGTGTAAGCGGGAGAAATAAAAAGGGAACACTTTTGGCATGGGAGTAGTCATCAATATCCTGTCACAGAGTCACTGGGCTGAATCCTGGATTCACCTTCCACATGTAGGAAATGTCTCTTCTTAGAGGGTACATCTGTAGCATCACCATGCTTTGCCCTTGGCCCGTTCACAGGCTTTTGACAAGCACCACTTCTAGTTCTTCTCTTTCACTGCTACCAGCTAGCTTCTCTAATAAATTAATGCTTTCAGACTGATTTTAACTTGAATAAATATAAGTTTATTTATTACAAAGTAGAATTAAAATCATAAAGGTAACGTGTTTAGGTACAAACAAAAGGAAGAATATAGCTCAAACACACACTAAAGTTAGGTTACAGACAACACTGATCACTTCCACATCCTGTTCTTAAGTTTACAGACACTCAACATTTCGTTTTCCTCACAGAAGTTCTAAAACCCTATCTCTTCTCTCTCTAGTCTTTAGCAGTCTCTCAGTCACACCCTTTCTGACTATCCCTCAGACTCTGTCATTCTAGATAGTGTAAGTTCCCTGTCTATCTTTTTCTCAATAAGTTTAGGTCCCTATCTGACTTTTTTTCAGGCAATGTCAGTCTCTATCTGACTAATTCAGTGTTGGGCTGAGCCTTAAATCCCCTCAGGCTCCTCCCTCAAACCCTCTAATTGGTTCACCAGTCTACATAGATACATCTAATACATTTTTCAACACCATCATTCAAATTCCACAATATTCTCTTGTGCCTTTTGCCCCACAGCCTCTCTTGTTCTGCCGGATTTCCTAAACCTCCATGTCACACTTGAGGACAGCCACAGGAACAGTTGTAAGTCAAGGAAAGAGCAGAATCACTGCTTCTTGGAGAACCAGCTGCATTCTGACCTTTGTCCTGGTCTGGTGCTAGGGAGATAAGAGTGGGATTCCCTCATGTGCTTCTGCCTTTTTGACTGAGAGAAAGAGCAAAGCAGGGAATAGGAAGCCCAGCTGCAGTCTCCCATTTCTGATCAGAGAGAGCATCAGTATTCTTCCCTCTTCAAATCCTTATTAGGAGATGGATGTGTTACTGTAACAGGCTAAAATTATCTCTACCCAGGTGCCTTCTGCAATCAACCTACCTCAGTTAATCAATGCAGGAACCTGGAGATTACTTAAGCCCACGTGGATCCTTCTTTCACTCTCCAAGCCTGTCTGCTGTGTTGCTTTCTCTTACCAAAACAACCAGCAAGGCACCATCACTTGAATAATAATTAAAGGCATTTATTTATTTAAGTAATTGGAATTACACAGGAATATGGCTCTTACTTCAAAATAACAAAGCATGGTTCCTTCCTTAACTTGAATAATGCTACGAGGCAAAAACCTTGCCATCTAATTTAAAACGACATTGCTAAGCATTAGTCCATCTTGCAGCCATAAAATCCATCTGAAAAAAGTCCTGTCTTCTCTCTGTCACAGACTGCTCACAGGATGGGAAACCAGTCACATGTTGCTTCTTGGACCAATTAGCTTTCACTTGCTTCTGGCTGGAATGTTCACTTAGCCATTGTTTATACATTCACTTGCAATAAGCTTCACTACCAAACATAAACTGCACTTTAATATTGGCATTGTTTACTTTTGACCTAAAGAAAGGCTTCTGTACTTCTAAAATCCGTTACAGGAAGAACCTCAGGTGTGGGGTGTGGGTTGGGGGGTCTAGAGAAGGAAGGGCCCTTTGGATTATTTCCCTCTCCCACTTTATGATTATCCAACTGTGTAGCTCATAGCACCAACTTAACTTGAAAACCTGGAAGACCTGTGAGGCTATGAAAACCTTTTAGCAGAACCTTCTAAGACTGCATCATTATAACCCTTCACAGGAAATAGATCCTGCTAAAATCCATGAGACCTTTCTGAATAAATATCCAGTGCATTGAGCTGCAAGAGGCTTTTCCAATTGTGGAACAATCCACGCAGGCTTGGTTATAGCAGAATTGCTATCCAAATGATTAGAAGGCCCCTCAGCCTATCCTTGATCAGGTGGAAGGAAAATGACATTCGAGTCCTTGGTCAAAGCTAATGGAGTGGCGTTCAGCAGAGGGAAATGTAGGGTGTTGCATCTAGGTGAAATGAATGAATAGCACAGCTATAGGATGGGAGACACCTGGCTGGAAAATAGTACCTGTGAAAGGGATTGGGGAGTTTTGGTGGACCACAAATTGAACATGAGTCAGCAGTGTGATGCGGTGGCCAAGAAAACCAATGTGATTCTTGGTTGCATCAACAGAAGCATAGTGTCTAGATCAAGGGAAGTGATAGTACCACTCTATTCTGTTCTGTTCAGACTCCACCTGGAGTCGGGGAATGTTTAGCCTTACAAAAAGAAGGCTGAGAGGGGATACGATAGCTATGTTTAAATATTTAAAAGGATGGCACATTGAAGAGTACAATGGTTTGTTTTCCATGGCTTCAGAGACTAAGACACAAGGCAATGGTCTCAAACTACAGGAAAGGAGATTCAGTTTAAACATTAGGAAGAACTTCATGAGGGTTAGAGCTGTTCAGCAGTGGAATATGCTGCCACAAAGGGTGGTGGAGTCTCCTTCATTGGAGGTTTTTAAGCAGAGGCTGGCTGGCCGTATGACGGGAGCACTGTGATGGGGATTCCTGCATGGCAGGGGGTTGGACTAGATGGCCCTTGAGGTCTCTTCCAACTCTATGATTCTATGATTCTATGGATCTAGTTGGTAGCTTATGGCCAAGTCATGTTTTCAGTCCTCTTTGTACTCCATGCAGCTGGTTGCATCTTCTTAACCAATGATCATGGTAGATGGTCTTAAAAATGACCTTTCATAAACCATCAAAAACTGAGCGAGGGGGAGGAAAAATTGATAGGTGGTCTCAAGAAGATGAGAATCACCTTTTCAACATTTGGAAAATTGACTTTTCTGAACCATAAGTTGTAGAACCCACCAGTCAGCAGGGTTGGTTGTATTTACTCTCCCTCCCTCTCCCTCCCCCCCTTTGTGATTGTGTTCTGGAATCCAGTCACTAATGACTGCCTTTTCACCATTACTTATTGAGTAGGGCTATTCTGAGGGCTATTCCATTCTAGATTCAATTCATTCATTTCACTTAGAAGGGAATGATTGCCATGCTTATGATAACACAAATAAATAAATAAATAATCCCTTGTGGGAGGCAAGTACAGTGTCCAAATGCAGCTAAACCATTTATTACAAATTGTTTTAATTTGTATGCACAAATCCTTATTACTGTTGGCTGAGTTGCAGGCAAATCACAGGGACAAGTCATGAACAGTTTCAGAACAGATTTCAATAGTACTGTTCATCATCAGTATTGACGGAATCAGGGTGAAACTTTGCCACTGTTTCAAAAGGAAACAAAATGAAAATGCAAGCGTTGTCAGTTACTAAACATTCAGAAGCAAGATCACACTCTATAAAAGAGCCGTCTCAAAACTTGCTTCTGTGAAGAACATACGATGTTAAATTCCCCCAAGCAGCTGTCTAAATTAGAAGACTGAAATATTATCAAGACCACTGTGGGGAAGCCATGCAAACTGAGACAATGTCTCTGTGTGTACTAAGGACTGTCAAATGTTAAATGCAAGAATTATTGAAACAAGTGCAGCACTCATTCCCCCCCTTTGAACTAGTATATTGTGAATTAAAATAAACTAATAAACCAAAATTTTCGAAGACTACCTGGGGATGAATCGCTTCTCTCCCCGACCTCAAGTAATTCAATTTAGACTGCACCAGCCTACACCAAAAGGGTCAGTGCAGTTGGACCTTAAGGTTAGTGGGGTTTTTTTCTGTCACTGCCAGAAAGAATCTTTGCCTTTTAATGGAGGTCGTCACAGTATTTTTCCCCATGGGATTCTAGTTTGCAAACAGAAACATGTCGATGGGTATGATGGGAAGACATTATTTACAATCAGCCAATTTTCTGCACATATTAGACAGCTTAATATTTGTTTTGGTTGTGAGTCCTGAACATGAGTCTGTACTGTGGGCTTAAATATACAGGATAATCCTTGCTCAGTGCCATAGACAGAGCAAGAAAGGAATGGTTTTGGGAAAGATAATAATTATAATAGCAAGAGTAAAGAGCAACAAATTATTTCAGAATAATGTGCTGCTTTTTCCTTACATAGCAGTCCTGGTGGCAGAAAACATGTCTACTGGAACTTCCTGCTTATAAGTGGCCATATCTGTAGCTACCACCTCCAAAAAAGTTTCTTTTTAAAAATTACTGACAATCACCTATGCTGAATGGAGTAACATTAACAAACTCCGTCTTCTGCACCTGTGACCCTTCTCCACTCTTTCCACAGCAGAAGTGTGAAATTCTGAACTCTATGTAGATGTTACGGCCCCACCCCCTCTCCATGCATTTTGCTTACTTGAAAAATTCCACACTTCCCTGGACCAGGGAGTAGCTCTAGGAATCCTTATTTGAGGTTCTGAAAGGAGTCCATTGTTGAAATGTGAGCAGGGGAAGAAACCTTCCCATATATATAAATAGTTAATAGACAACATGAGAAAATTTCAGCTCTTGTTTTAGAAAACAGTTCTTGGGTGTCCCCTTAAAGACTACTACTACTACTACTACTACTACTACTACTACTACTACTACTACTA
>JAHTLZ010000275.1:17817521-18083343 GCA_023846285.1 Phrynocephalus versicolor | reverse complement strand
GCCTCCTTCACAGGTGCATCTCAGAAGAACACATGAAAGGGGCTTCTCGGCTGCTGCAACCAGACTCTAGAACTCCCTCCCGCTGGAGGCCAGGACTGTGACCATCTGTGCTGTCTTTCCGGAAACAGGCAAAGCCCTTCCTCTTCAGGCAAGCTTTCCCTGAGTGAGGCACTACTTACTATGTAGCTTTATAAGGATTACCATACATGTCTGCATTGACTGATTTCATAAGAACACTAGTGCTTTCCATGTTGCTTTTCACCCCTCATAATGGATTTTTCTTCTCTTCATTGTTATGACTGTTAGGTGCTTAATGTATCTGTTGAAATAAATCAAAGCGCAAATCTCCAGGAGAGCTCATCAATGACATCTCTTAAAACTGGGCCTCATGTCATTCTCGGGGGGGAAATCTGAACCCTTTTTAAGAAAATGAAGCCTTAAAGTTCCCCCATCCTTATTGTAAACAAATATATTGCAAATACATTTTTAAATAGGTAGATTGACCAGTTACAGCTGGAATGCCGTATAATTTGGGCTGCAATATTCCAGCTAGCAGCTCTTAAGCAAATATATGTTTGTGACAGTAGAGCAAAAAGGAGACTTCAGAACACATGTTAATAAATCCCTAAGTCTCTGAACCTAGCTCAAGCATCAGTTGCAGTTTGGAAAATAAGGTTAAAGCCAATATGTTCACAAACCAAGTGTGTATCATAAGAATTTGATATAATAGAAGGTATTGATGGGGTTTTGTTGAATGCCTGCCTCACACCAGGCATAGATGAGAAATGCTAATTTTTTCCATGACTTCGGACATTGATGCTATATTCAATATGTTTTGTAATGTCAAGTGCACAAGCTCTTTATGAAACCACTCTATGGAATAATAATAATGAGTAATTATAAAGCGGTTTATGATTTCAGCTTATTTTACAGATATAGACATTTACAAATGAATCAGATATTCTTAAATAATCAAAGCAGAATGGAGTTGCAAGGGGGCTGTAAGGCTTTTGAGTCCAGCTTCCTACTCATCCAAAGATGCCTGAGACACAGAGAAAAGGCTGATAATATTCACTCTGCAACATGCTTGTGGATTGTAATGAATGCAGTTTGACAAGTCCAGAGCTTAAAGGAAATTAAATATATATTTGTTTGATTATTGCTATTGACTATCTGCCAGAAGATAAGGCTTTTTAGTGGTAGCTCATTGAACTGTTGTTTTATGGCGGTTTGTAGTTGAAAACAAAATTTAAATTTGTTGATTAAAAAATCTAACCCATTAAATTTATAGATTAGTTTCAATGTATTATTTCCATACCCTGTTGTTAATGCCCAGATGTTGAATAAGAAAACATTTTTCATTAAATGTTTCCACACCCTTCATGCCTGGGGCCCTCAGCAGCCTTAGGGTGCAATCTCAAGTTGACAAGGTGGCTGAGGAGGGATCAATGAGCTGACTCAGTGTCATGCTGAACCCAAACTCCGCCAAGCCGAGGGATGTCAGAGCTTACTTAACACTACTCAATTTCCAGTTGGATTTGAATAGTGGCTATGATTGGCTGGCTATCTCAATTCATAAAGAGTACAGGGGTTAGGGTTTAGATTCCCCACAGTGCTTCTATGTAGCCTTGAGCAAGCTGTGGCACCTTGTGGCACAGTGGTTAAACTGCTGTACTGCAGTTATAACTGTGCTCATGACATGGTGTTGAATTCCAGGTACCAGGCTCAAGGTTCACTCAGCCTTCCAACCTCCTGAAGTAAGTAAAACGAGCACCCAGCTTGCTGGTGGGTGGGGGAGTTGCAACGTGTAACCTGCACATGTCCTTGTAAACTGCCCAGAGAGTGCTTTAAGAGCTATGGGGTGGTATATAAGCAGTACACTTTGCTTTGCTTTTGCTTCTTTCCTTGCCTCTGGAGACCAGAGAGCCAAGGAAAGAAAACAGGTCTGTAGTACTTGGATGTGAGAAGTTTCTACCATAGAAGCATCAAACTGGTAAACCAGTTCCAACTACCATATTTTCCCATCTATAAGACACCCCCATGTATAAGACGACCCCCACTTTTCCAACCCAAAATTACAGTTTCACAACCACATGGTTCTCTCCTTGTCTTACTTCAATGTATAAGATGACCCTCAATTTTAGTCTTAACAGTTTTAGAGAAAAATATAGTCTTATACATGTACTTTATATATTGGAAAAACCTAGCAAGTGTCACTATCGGTAAGAATTGATTTCATAGCAGAAAATTGAGAAGTATGTGTGTGTGTGTTGTGTCGTTACAGTCGTGACCAACTCTTCGTGACTCCATATCCATGGAGTTTTCTTGGCAGGAAGACTGGAGTGGTTTGCCAGTTCCTATTCCAGGCGCCTACAGCACCTGGTATTCCTTGGTGGTCTCCCATCCAAGTACTAACCAGGGCCGACCCTGCTTAGCTTCCGAAATCAGGCGAGATCAGATATGCTTAGGGCATCTAAGTGGAAGTATAGTGTCTGTGATTCTGAGTTGAGAATGGTTCGGATCTGATGCAACTCAGCTCCTCCACACCTCCCCTTATCTGGCACTTTGTTTGGCTCCACTGTGACAGCCATCTCCCCCAAATAGCCATCACTTCTGCGGTGTTTTGTCTGAGGTACAACTAATACCTAAGGTCAAGGGTATTTTACACATTAAAAACCACACAAAGTTTTTTTTCAGTACTGCGTGTGGTGGGGGGAAAATAATGTAACATTGCAGAAGTGGAAACCTCAGGTTGTATGTCAGCATTCCCTTCTTCCATAGGTCCTTCATGAATAATGCATACCCTATAGCAGGGCTGTCCAACTTTGAACAGCCCGCGGTCTACCTTCAGCTCCCCAACATCCCCATGGTCTACTTTTCTCTCCCCAATGGCCCTGCTGTCTCCTTTAATCTCTACCCAAGGCCCCATGATCTACATACAGGAGTGCGCATGTGTGCTTCACCGATGCTCCGGTGCTCCGGATTAGGACTCCTACAGAGGAGCTGAGCAAGGGGGCATGATGGTGGAAGGTAAGGTAAAGGGACAAATCTGGACCAAACATCTCGATGGGCAGGTAGGTGAAAAAAGGATCAGGAGGCTGGCAGAGACCTGGCGGGCTACTTCAAATGGACCCGTGGGCTACCGGTTGCCCGTTTCCAATGCATTGAGCAGGCCTGCCCTATAGGATTTGCAGATGTCTAGGATTCCCCTTTCTTATTATCTGTGTGCTTAAAGATTTTTTTGCAACTAGTTGTTAGAGAGTTCCGGATATATATTGCTAGCTGATCTTGGCCAGCAAAGGAGTTGTGCTGCTAGATCAGCGCTAGGACAGTTCTGCCAGCACAAGAAGCACCTACCCATCCTAGATGGACCACGGTCATTGTTGTATGTTTGGATTTCACTCCCTCACAGAGGTAAATCTTACTTCATTCACTCCCACAGTCTGAATCCTCTCCCACTCTTATAATGAAAATGAGTGGGCATATATACACAATAAATCATTGGCTGTAATCTTCCATTATATAGGACTGAAACAAACATAATTTATTTATTTATTTATTCATTTAAATGTCCACGTTGCCCATCTGGTAGCAAGCCACTCCTCTGGATAGCATTACAAACAGAAGTAAACAACAACATAAGAAACACTAATAAGGATAAATTAAAGCATTTTTTAAAAAAAGACCTTCTCAATACTCTAAACATAAATTAATCCCAATGTGTATTAATTTACTTATCTAGGCTTAAGTACTATATACTTATTGCTGACCAATTGTTTTTAACAGCCATCTTTAAAAACCTCTCTGTGTGTCTGTTATCCTCTCAAAGACAAAGACCGGCTGTTAATGGCCGCTGGTTTACCATTACCACACTGGGCCTCTTTCATTTCCACTGCATGTCACACTCCTACACTCCCCTTTACTCTACCTATGTCTGTCTGCTGCACCCATGTGAAGTTCACTCAGGCTCACAACAACATATGCCAAACAAAATGTATCAGTCTGAAAGGAAGCTAAATGGCTCTGTTTATTTTTGCTGCCACAGATTAGCACAGCTAGCCTCCATGAAAACACAGCCCTGAGACTACCAGGGCTGTTTATGATGTAGAAGAAGGAGCAGGCCACTATTCTAGAAATGAGGGATGCATCTTGGTACCCTGTGATCCTCTTGGTATGGCACACCCAAGTTGTGTGCCATGCCATCAGTGTGGCAACGATGGCATAACCCCATCTAATATCTTCCGCTAGGCCATGACAGCCTCATGCTTCAGTGTGCCTGGATCAATACCACAGAAGAAGCTCAGCTCTCCCCCCCCCCCACAACTAAGGTGGCAGGAATGAGCTCAAGGACTACTGTATTCATTTAATATGGAAACAGTTGGTGTAGTTATCTGTAAATAGTTTCATGCCCTCAGACACGATGTGATATTGATTTTAGTCTTAGAAAGGTGTTGGAGGGAAGAGCAGAACAGTGTACCTATTTTAGCTGCTGTCGAAGAACCATGGCCCTCTCAGAAACCAATCAGGATGTTGTTATATTTTGTCAGCCTGTTTTTTTCAGGCACAGGTTTTGGAAACATGGAGGAGGAATTTCCAAACCAGAATGGTTTGGGGCAAGGGTTCAGCTTCCTACCTCACTTGAACCAAAGCCGTCTGATCTGTGTTTTGATTGAGCACAACTTTGCTTTGGCAGCCACCGGTATAATTTCCTGAGGTCATGTCAATATTTTGCAGTTTGGAGGCCCCAGCAATTCCACAAAACGATGATTATTAGGCTCTGCATACAAAACATGAGCAGATTATGCCAAATCTTCTCAGAGGCTGCCAGCTAAAAGGAAGCAAGCCCCCATGAAGGGGGAAAACCTGTAATTGTGGCCCTACAGTCACTGAAGCATTGTGTGCACCCGTCATTCCTACACCATCTTTTGCTTCATGGAGACAGCTCTGAGAAAACAAAGCCGGATTACACACTTGTGTAGAAAGATCAGCAGTGTCTGGCATTATGCTAGATAGGATAAGTATTAGGATGGCTTTGCATTGTCAGCATTCAAAAGATTTAAGCTGATCCCCAACTGAGGGCCTGCTAAAGGAATCTCCATTTTTAATCAGAGAATATAATGAGATTACACGAGATAGAGAAAGAGGATTTATAGCTCCCTTCGAAAGAGCTGGTGGCAGTAGCTTTACCAACGCCACCCTCTGACTGGATTAGAGATGCACGAGAATTTTGTTTCTGTTTACCTGCGATAAGAATTACCAACATCTACAAATAAAATATAAAAGAATGTTTACAATTTGAAGGTCAAGATGTTTATTTCTGCAATTCTGATCTGCAAGAGCAGTCAAAAATTGCCTAAAACCTTTTGTCTGATATGAAGTCTGGAAGCTTATTTGTTTACAAAGTATTTCAGAGTGCAAAAAAAAGTGTATTGACATCTAGCGGGATTTCCAGAAGTCTTATGGTGTATGACCTTGATGCTGCAGGGGTCAGTTTCTCTGTCACCTCAGTGTTTGATAGGAGAAACGGCTTCCCTACTACTGGTACTTAACTTTTTTGTGGCTCTTAAAGCAACTGATGTTCTGTCCTTTTCCCAACATAATAATCATAGAGACTGTGAAACTATCTTGGAATTAGAGGCAGACATAGATATAAGACCACACAGGGCAAAATGTTAGAAGTTATTAGTGAGAGGGAAATAAAATTCCCTTGATGGTCCAATCCAGCTTTCTTTACCATGCTGCTGTCTAAATATGTCAGACTACAACTCATTTTTTCTCCCACCGGTCTGAGCCAATTTCTGGATTTCTTAAGAAGATCAGATCAACGGTCAGCAAAAAAGTGGAAAATGGCTGGTGGGGAGAGTATGAGTAATACCTGATACAGATCTATGTTCTCTTAATCCTAAATCATAACAGAGTGAAACCAGAGCAAGTGTGAGAGCTGCACCATCCAGCTGGTATTCACATCAGCTCTCTTCCTGAATGCTGAGAGAGAAACAGTTCTGTTCATTATATGTAATGCCTCATTAAAGCTACATGATCCTTTGGCCTAATCAGAAAAACCTCTGTGATAGCAAGGGCTCCACCAGTGGTATCGACCAAGTCAACAAATTCCCACCAAGACGCATCAGTGGAACTCCTTAATGAAGAACAAAGAGCTGCATTCAAGTGGAACTTTGTCAAAAAGAGCAGGCCTTGTGAGCTGCCCTCCCATTTGGCAAGCACTTGAGGGCAACGGCAGTGCGTGAGCGCTTTGGAATGCAAACCAGGAAGGTGCCATGATGGACAAGAGCAGCTGCTGGGGAACTGGCAGGAGAGTGCCAAAAGCTTCGTTCCATGTAACGAGGTGCGGTGATGATAAAAACACTATGGGGATTTGGAGTGCAAATACCACTGGGTGGAACTAGTAGAGAAGCCAAAGGACGGCGGGGGGGGGGGAGGAAGGGAGGGGGGAGCAATACCAAATGTCAGGAAAATATATGGCTGTGAGATCCATGAGGTCAGAGACTTCAATTCCCCAAGGGAAAGGAGGAGACACTTGGCAATTAGGACTGGATTCTCTTCCGTGGTATTAGTTTGTGCATTTAATGGTACCTCTCACCCACCCATTCCCGCCTCAAAACTAAAATAGATCTTTAAGCAATTATTTCCAAACCCAGATATTTTTTTAAACAGGAAACTGATATTACATAGCCTTAGTGGGATTTTATAGAAATTACAGAATTCCTGATGTGCATGGCCTTGTTTGCAAAAATACCAAACTCTGATATATGTGAATCCCCTTTTGCTAGGAAAGTTAGGTCTTTTCAAGGGGGGCAAGCCTTGTAAGGTAAAGAAAACATCCATGGGCTGATATGAGATCTGGCTCCCAATGACAAGAGTTTCTTTGTTGACTGTGTCACAGGCCATGACACATAAACATAACTTTATTTCTCCCCCACCTTTCTCAGAAACAGAGACACAAAGTGGCAGAACCAAGGTGATTTGATAAGGGCAAGGGTACATTTCTCCTGAAACTGGAGTATATTCAGGTGGTGTATGCCAATTAGATTAACAGCAACCAAAAAAATTGTGTATCTGATCAACTACATAGGAGTTATGCTGGGCCACTTAACAACAGGCGGCAGCAATTACAAGAACCAAAAACATAAACAGAAAAAAATACAGTAAGGCTCTCAATCCATGGTTTCAGTATCTGCTGATTCATTTATGTGTTGCCTGAAAAAACTAAATTGAAACCCCTAGAAATACACATTTACAGTATATGCGTTTATAGGGTGTACGTACCAGAACTGTCCACTAGAGGGAGTGGGAAACCATACCATGAAAAAGCATGTCATGGATCTGCACTTTTTCTACACTACAGGGTGGGGACTTGGAAACCATTGATACTGTGGTTCTTCTGTCATTCTTCTGAAGTCCAGAGAAAGCATTCTTAACAATAAAGGAAGGAGCCCCAACAGTAAAAGTCAATATTGGGACAAGGAAGTTGGAAAGGGATTTTTTAAAAATGCTTCGGACGTAATTTCTTGCCTGAGTTGGCTGGCTACTGCTGCTAGGCTGAAACAGTCTGTGCAGAGACCTTCAAGCTGGTTCAAACATCATGCTCATCTCATGAAGCCTTCAGGAAGTGCTGCACTGCCACATAACAGTGGTTCTCCACAAATTTGAACATTATATCTGTTTATGGCTGTCCCCGTTGTAGGTAAGTAGACCTGTGATCTCTGTTTCTGATGCTGGACCAACAGACCGCTCCAGTATTTTGTTGGGGGTAGCCATGTGAAGCCCTCCAGATGTTGCTGAACTGAAGCTCCTCTCAGTTGTCACTCTTGGCTATGCTTGTTAGGACTCATGGAAGTTGTTCCCCAGTAACACTTGGAGGACTGCACTTGGCTCAGCACTGACTTAGTACACATTCAGTGCAGACTGGTAAATTGCATAGACACTGAAAGACATGACACTGATCATTAAGCTACTTATGTTCTCCTGACATCTCCCCAGCATAGCATCTTCCACTGCCCAGATGATGTTTTTTCCTGTTAGAACTTCAGCTCGCCGTCTTCTTCTTCTTCAAGGGTCAGTTCAAATGCAGGTCACAGGGGTGCTCTTCCCAAAGGCAACAAAAACAATACCAACTTCTGTAAACCAGCCTAAAAATCGCCCTTCACCATGGAATGATCCGGAGGTGACTAACAGTGCAGGACATCCTGGCCCCGGAGCACAGACAATTATGTTATTTGGAGCACTGCTTTTTTAAAGGGCTATTCCTGGATTCGAGCTCTCAATAGCCATGGCCATTTCTGTTAAGGGTGACTATGACTATTAAGGATGCCGAGCTCTTGTTGATGGCTTTTGCACAATGAAAACTAGTCTGCCAGCTGCCCCCATTCCTGAAGAGGACCGATCTGGCCACAGTGACATGCTTCATTTACATCCTGGCTGGATTACTGCAACATGCTCTATGTGGGACTGCCTCTGGAATGTGTTTGGAAACTAACACGTGTTAGTGGTTAGGGTTAGGGTGGGGCTAAAATGTGGTGTCCAGATTGCTAATTGAGGCTGGTCACAGGGATCATATAACTCCCTTGTAATGGCAGCTCCATTGGCTGCCAATCCATTCCCAGGCACTGTGCAAAGGTCCCTAACCTATAAAGCTCTAAATGGCTTGGGTGCAAGCTATCTCAAGGGCCATCTGTCCCATTATGAGCCTGGCCAGTAGTTATGACCTTAATGCTTTTGGAGGGGACACAGGAGAGGCCCTTCTCTGTTACTACTCCCAGACTTTGAAACTCCCTCCCACAGCCAGCCAAACTGGTCCCATCTTTGCTGTCCTTCTTTTCAAGCAAGTTTTCCCTTGCTTGAAGAGAAGGACAGCCTGGGTGAGATTTTTTAAATGGATTCCTGTGCCTTACTGTGTTGAATAATTCATTTGATTACTGCTTCTGTTTCCCATCTTTTACTCTGATATTTGTTCTGTCCTTTTGAATATGTTGTATACATTACTTTTTTTTTTTGCTTTAAACATAGTATTTGAATGATGTTCTTCTTACAGAGAAAGGTGAGATAGAAATGGTTTGAACAAATAAATACATTTAATGGGAATGGTTGATAACTAATGTGGCAGAGCACTGGCCTGGCTGAGCCGGTTGGATAGCAGATCTGCTTTCCAACGAGTGCTCATTTTACACTCCAAATTCTAGATGTAGGAAACAAAAACAAACATTGATATAAGCCTCACTTTTGAGATTGGACTTCATGAACATAACTAGGTGTTGTTTTTTTCAATTGACCCAGAGTGTGAATTCCATAATATGAATGATTATGGCCATTCTGCCCCCAATCTGCCTCAGACGAAGCATAGGTCTCTTCCAGACTTGTGCAACCTTGTTCTGCTTCCTGTTGCTTGATGCTGAAACAGTGAAGGATTTTACCAGGGTTTATGGCTCAAATGGAATGGAGATGGTATCGTGCTAATCTGCACAGTTATTAAGCATTCCTTGGAAGGATTCTGTCTGCCTAGAGCCATCAATCTTCTGACCATCCCATGCTAAGCTTTATGATTAAAAAAGCAAATGATAATTGAATGCTTCCCACTGGGGAATGGAAAGCCTCCCGCTGGAAGGTCCCACTGTGGGCGTCCATTGCATATAGGAAGCACCAGAGTGCAATTCTCTGCCGGTGGAACAGAACAATACAAAAAATAAGCCAAAGTTTTTTTAGGAAGATTAAAAGGCCTGGAAGGAGTGAGATAAAAGAGAAATTGCCTGAATGTTAAGGAAATTATTATTGTTATTACTATAATTATCATCATTATTATGATTTTTATCATTATTACTGTTATTGTGGTATTAGCATCATATTGTTGTGTAATTGTGTTGATTAGTTGTTTATTGTGTTTCATTGTTGTTATGTTTTCGCCCCCTCTTATTAGATGTGCTCAGTGGCCCCCAGGGCCTCAGAGGCCGATCCTGGTTGTGTCTGGACACGGGAGATACGCTAATGTCCTGGGGGGTTGGTCGGGTGAGAAGAACCAGGGTCACGCATTTGCGGCCTGTCCCGTTCTAACCCCTTGGCCTGCCATCACATGGTAGGGGACCATTCCGCCTGTCCCACTGACTCTTCCTGCCTGCTGGCTAACGTCAGGTCGGTTTGTAATAAGATCCCAGTCATCCACAACTTGATCATGGATGCTGATGTCGACCTGGCGTGTGTCACTGAGACCTGGGTGAGCGAGGAGGGTGGGGTTTCCCTTGTGCAACTCTGCCCCCCCCCCCATGTATTGCTACCAGCATGCAGGGAGGTCGGAGGGTCAGAAGGGGGGGGGGTGGAAATTATTCACAGGGAGTATTTTATTGTTAGCAAAGCTACTACCTTGGTGTGTCCAAGGCTGGAATGCCTGCACCTATTGGTGGGACAAAGGGACAGGTTTGGGAATGTGCTGGTATATCGGGCTCCCCACGATCCAGCATTGTCCCTTCCAGAGCTACTGGAGTTCATCTCGGCAGCACTATTGAGGTCCCCCCGCCTATTGATGGTGGGTGACTTCAATGTGCCTGCTGGGGTGGGACTTTCTGTAGTGGCTCTGGATTTCATGGAGTCCATGGTGTCCATGAACCTGTTCCAGCATGTCATCGGACCCACCCATAGATCCGGGAATACCCTGGACCTGGTGTTTACCTCCAGGTCTGTGGATGTTGATCTGAGGGTTGGGAATCTCTGTTCCCACCCTGTGTCATGGTCGGATCATTATTTGCTGACCTTCTCCCTGGGGGTTGCCGCCCCTCCCCGCGGGGAGCCTGGCCCTATGGTGTGGGCTTGTCCCCGGAGGCTTCTGGACCCCGCTTGGTTTCTGGAGGCCTTCGGGGACACCCCAGACGGACTGGCCGACGATCCGGTCGATGCGCTGGTGGAGAGGTGGTTTGGAAATGCCTCCAGGGCAGTTGACTGGATCGCCCGCCAAGCGCCTTATTCGTTGCTGAGCCCGCTCCTCGCCATGGTTCATGGCTGAATTACGGGCGATGAAGCAGGAGAGAAGAAGACAGGAGGGCAGATGGAGGAAAGATCGAACGGCTATTAACAAAGCTCCTGTCAACTACCTGACCAGGCGCTATGTCAGGGTGATCAGGGTGGTTAGAAGATCTCATGCCGCCCTGAGAGTTGGGGAAGCTGCGAACTGCCAGGTGGAGCTTTTTATGGTGGTTCGAGACCTCTCCAATCCTGGTCAGGGGAGGCCTCCTCCTAGTGATTTCACTAGTGAGTCCTTTGCAGCCTATTTTAAATCTAAAATTGAGGCCATCCAGATCGATCTGGACTCCAGTTCCAGTACTCAGTCCCCGGGTATCCCTCATGCTGCACCCCTCCAGTCTCCCCGGTTCATTGAGTTTGGGCCTGTTACTCCTGCTGAGGCCTCCAAGGTGCTGGCTCATTGCCGACCTGTGGCTTCTCCATTCAAACCTTGTCCATCCTGGCTAATAAAGTCTGCTGGGAGAGCATGCCGGAATGGGCTGCGGCCATCGCGGCTGCTTCCTTTAGGGATGGGACGTTGCCCAGTCACCTGAAGGACACCGTGATCCGTCCCATTCTTAAAAGCCCTGGATTGGCTGCTGGTGATCTTTCTATCGTCCGGTAGCCAATGTTCCCTTTATGAGCAAAGTGATCGAGTGGGTCGCCGCAATTTGGTTCCAGTTGTTCCTGGAGGAAGATCAGGTCCTGGATCCATTCCAGTCTGGTTTTAGGCCACGCCACAGGATGGAAACAGCCCTGGTCATGTTGCATGATGACCTATTGAGGGGTGCCGATAGGGGTTGTTCTACCCTGCTGGTCCTCCTCAATCTGTCAGCAGCCTTTGATACCATCGACCACGGTATCCTTCTAGGCAGGCTGTCCGAGGTGGGTATTGGTAGTCCTGCCTTGTGCTGGATCTGGTCCTTTCTCGGCGTCCGGGCCCAGAGAGTAGAGGTGGGGGGTGTTTTGTTGGCCCCATGGACACTCTTTTGTGGGGTGCCCCAGGGGTCGGTGATATCCCCTATTCTCTTTAACATCTATATGAGGCCGCTGGCTGAGGTCATACGGAGTTTTGGAGTCTGCTGTCATCAGTACGCTGATGACACATAGCTCTATCTCTCCTTTTCCACTTCTGCAACAGAGGCTGTGGACGCCCTTAACCGCTGCCTGGATGCAGTCGTGGAGTGGACCAGGACTAACAGGCTCAGACTCAACCCCGGGAAGATGGAGGTTCTGTTCCTTGGGGGGTCCCCGGAGGGGTACAGTGGCCCTCTCCCCAGTCTGGAGGGACTGACCCTTCAGCTGGCGGATCAAGTGAGGAGTTTGGGCGTTGTCCTGGACCCAGCTTTGTCCCTGGAAGCCCAGGTTGTGGCCATGTCCAGGGCAGCCTTTTATCAGCTCAGGTTAACCGCCCAGATTCGGCCGTACCTTGACATGTTACCTGGATTTCATGGATTTCAGGACGGTAGTGAAGGCGTTGGTGATCTCGCAAATCGACTACTGTAGCACCCTCTACATGGGGTTGCCCTTGACCCTTGTCCGGAGTCTGCAGTGGGTGCAGAGTGTGGTGGCCAGGCTGGTGGTAGGTGCGAGCAGGTATGCCCGCATCACCCCCATCCTGGCCCGCTTGCATTGGTTGTCTGTTGCTTCCCGGATAAGGTTCAAGGTCATGGTTTTGGTTTACAAAATCCTCCATGGCTTGGGACCTATCTATCTGGCGGAGCAGATCTCCCAGAGAACAATCTCGTCCCGACCAACCAGAGCTTTGTCCTCCCTCTCTCTCAGAGTGCGGACACCGAGAGAGGCCCGTAGGGCTTCGACCTGGAACCGGGCCTTTTCGGTGGTGGGGCCGGCCTATTGGAAGAAGCTGCCGGCTGAGATTAGGCAGGCAGAGTCATTGCTGGCATTTAGAAGGGCCTTGAAGACCTGGCTCTTCAAGCAATGCTTTAGGGCCCTCTGAGCACACTGCTATTCTTTTTTTTTTTTCCCCTCAACTGTTGCCACCATTTTTTCTTGTCGGATTTGACTTGTCTTGGTCAGTGGTGCTATGTTGATTTGTATTTGTTAAGCCTTCACTGTTTATTTCTGTTGGGGTTTGTTTTGCGGTTGTAGTTGGGCAGTCGCTGTTGGGTGACGTGTTGTACACTGCCCAGAGTTCCCTATGGGAAAATCTGGCAGTCAATAAGTACAAGAAATAAATAAATAATAATAAATTTCTGTGGAAGTTCTTGATAGAAAAAAAATTAAAGGGTACAAATGTTTTCTAAACTAAGCTCATGGTCCAGTTTCATTCATTGAAGTAGGTCATAAAGTGGGTTCAAGTTATCTCAAAGGCTATCTCTCTTCATGAGACTACTGCATTCTGATGTTAAGAGAGGCCTTTCTCTTGTTCCCACCATCTTCGCAGGTGCATTCGGTGGGGACACAGGAGAGGGCCTTCTCTGTTACTACTCCCAGACTTTGGAACTCCCTCCCACAGGAGGCCAGGCTGCGGCTGCCTCTTCACTGTCTTTCTGCAAGCAAGCTTTCCCTTTGTCACTGACTGCCTGAGTGGGATTTTTAAATGGATTCTTGTGCCTTATTGTGTTGAATGCCTTTTGATGTTGCTTCTGTTGACCATCTTTTACTCTGATATTTGTTTTATGCTTTTTCAGTATTTGTATACTTACCTGTTGTGAACCTTAAATATTGCCTTTCAATGGTGTAAGCCTCCTTGCATCCTTTTGAAAGAGAAAGATGGGGGTAGTATCTTTAAAATAAGTAATAAAAATTGTTGCCAACAAGGTTCTGTCATCGGTAGCTGGTTTGTTTACTTCCTGTTTTGGATGAAAGTTTGCCCCATGCACAAGTGAAGCCCCTGTGCAGCGGGAGAGAGAAACCAAACCCCTGTATGTGCAAAGTATATAGGCTTTACACATGCGAAAGCCTCAGGGACAAGCAAAGAACACTTGGGTTGTCCCTCTCCATTGACTGATGTTACTATACACTTTATAAAATGTGATCCCTTCTAAACGTTGAAGTGTCTGGAGTCCAGCAGCAAATGGAAGTCGCTCTCCACTTCAGAGAGTCACCTTCTACATATGAACAATTAAAAGGACAAAATAAAGGGGTGGTCCAACATCTTATCCCTATTCCAGTCCTTGTGTGTACAGCCTACATGCTTTTTGGATACCTGAAGATATTTGTTTTGCATTTCAAGACAGGTATGTAGCTACTGTACTTAAGCGTGTGCTTGGATTTCACTTAAAGTGAATCCAGGGATCCTAGTCCTCAAGGTCAATCACTTACTTGTAAATAATACTTGCAGATGGACAAGGGCCATGATAGTGAGGGACAAACTGAGCCCTCTGGACATTGTTCTGTTGATTCCTTTCTTTGGTACAATAAGAATTAATGTTGTCAAATTGTAAAAAATAGTAAAAGCTTTCCTAAAGTGAAGAAGGTCAATAAGCATAAAACCCCATCTCAGGACCCTAAAAAGTTTTTTTTCCCCCCTGGAGTCGAGTTCCATAGGCAGCACAGCCAATTGGGATTCCAGGATTTATTGTCCAAAACATGTTCTTTTGAAACTCTGCATACTCTCAAGTACCTTCTAAAAATGGGGGTGGAGGAAGCCAGACTTTTAAACATGTTAACTGTCACCAGTGTCTTCAACATGTGTTTGCCTCTGGAGCAGCGCCTTTGGCTTTTTTTATTGGCCTAATAACTAATGGCTGTGGATCTAAGCTGTCCAGGTCACCCACTGAGCTGTCTCAAATTCTTGCTTCAGGGCTTGCATAGCCTACCATTAAAATATTTTAGTACAAACCCCACATCTTGCTTTACCTCTGAGTATCTGAGATTGTCTTTATTAAAGTACTTTTTTATTTGGCGAGATGGACTCACAGTCTTGGTGCAAAACAAATTGATTTCCGCAAATCTTTTCTACTCACTTTTTATTGAAGTCAATGCTCCACTTACTGCATTATCAAACTTTTATGCCAAAGTCGGTGTGCCTACATGGCTCTTTCCAGAGTAAAGCCAGAAAACTTAAATAATTAGACCCCCCACCCCCACCCCCACCCCCCAAATATAAAGAAACTGCTTATTATGTGCAGATGGTTTCTCCTCATCCCGGAGGAGAGAGAAAATGAAGAAAAGGCATTGAGAGGGCATGGGGAGAAGAAAACCACTTAATCATTTTACCATCATTATTTGATTTAATGAAAAGCAGGTGATGGTGTTGGCATGGATGCGCCATAACATAGCAGAGCGCTTGGAAGGAGCCAAAGGCAGACAGGTAAAGCCAGACAGCCGGATAATGGATCAAGTCACCTCTGCACCAACATACACTCATTTTTTAAAAAAATATGTACCTATTCTATTTATATGCCAACCTTATCCCTATAAAGGGACTGAAGGGAAAGGGCAGTGTGCATTATTTCTGAATGCTTCCACCTTCTTCCAGTGCACTAGGGTAATGGTGACTGAACTGCCTGTTTTTCAGAACCCAAAATGGCAGTAGGAGTTGCAGAGAGAATGTGAGAAGGGGAAAGATGTGGGTGGGATCCGGGAAGAAGATCTTAGTACAAGAAAAGAGACTGTAGTTCCCAGAAGGCTTCTAATGACTGGGGGATTCTGGGAGGTAAGAGTCTGCAAAGGTAATTTGCCCAAGCTTTGGATGAGTAGTGAAAAATTTTGATCTCACAGGAAAAGAAGTCCAATTGCCATAACTCAACTTCCAGATATTTTCATCTATGACTTTATTACCTCTCCTGCTTGGTTTTAATTACTTGGATTGGGTCAGTTTGCATCCTTTTTTAACCAAGTGACACAGACTGATTTTTGTCTAATTGTGCACTTGGCATTGCATTCCCCCCACCACACAATAGCTACCCATCCCAGCCCTTGATGCTAAAAATTTGAAACCTAGGGAGGACAAAAGAAGAACTGAGCTTTCTTTAATAAGTTTCCTACAGAGATTCACCAGGCACCATCCAACTTTTAGGAAGCTAATCAAGTCAGAATACTATAAAGGTGATATCTACTAGAGAACTATTTACCTGAGATGCTTAAATATGGTTAAATTTGAATAATTCTATAGACTGGTTTAGCTCATAGCTGGGTTTTTAATTATTATTATTTATTAAACGTATACCCCACCCATCTGGCCATCTGGCCATCTGGCCACTCTGGGCAGCTTACAACAGAATATGCAGAATTCTGCAGACAAGTAGCCATGCTGCTTGGTAGAAGCTGAGATATGTAGAATCATAGAATCACCGAGTTGGAAGAGACCTCAAGGGCCATACAGTCCAACCCTCTGCCATGCAGGAACCCCCATCAAAATGCTCCCAAATGGCCATCCAGCCTCTGCTTAAAAACCTCCAAAGAAGGAGACTCCACCACCCTCCATGGCAGCATATTCCACTGGTGAACAGCTCTAATCATCATGAACTTTTTCCTAATGTTCAAATGGAATCTCTTTTCCTGTAGTTTGAAACCATTGCTCTGAGTCCTAGTCTCTGAAGCTATGGAAAACAAACCTGTTCCCTCTTCAATATGACATCCTTTCAAATATTTAAACATGGCTATCATATCCCCTCTCAACCTTCTTTTTGTAAGACTAAACATTCCCAGCTCCCTAAGCTGCTCCTTGTAAGACATATGTTCCAGACCTTTAACCATCCTGGTTGCCCTCCTCTGGATCAGCTCGGAGTTGTCAACATCCTTTTAAAATTGAAGAGCGCAGAACTGTACAGACCAGAGCAGAATAGAGTAGTACTATCACCTCCCTTTCTCAAGAAACTGTGCACTCTAATCTGTCAAGGCCATTTTGGATTTTTATCCTATCTAGGGAATTAGTGACCCCTCCCAATTTGGTATCATTTGCAAATTTTATCAGCCTGTTCTCTATTCCTTTGTCCAAGATGTCCATTATTAAAGATGTTGAATAGCACTGGATCCAGAACAGAACCCTGGGGCACCCCACTGGTCACCCTTCTCCATGCTGAGGAGAAGCCATTTATGATCAGTCAACCAATTACAAATCCATCTAACAGTAGCATTATCTATCCCACATTCTACTAACTTCTTTGCAAGTATGTCATGGGGAACCTTATCTAAGGCCTTACGGAAATCAAGATAAACAACATCCACAGCTTCCTTCTTATCCACCAGGCCTGTAAATTTATCAAAGAAAGATATAAAATTAGTCTGGCATGACTTGTTTTTGAGAAACCCATGTTCACATCTAGTAATGACAGCATTGCTTGTTAAATAATTACAGACTGTCTGCTTAATAATCTGTTCCAGAATCTTTTCAGGAATAGATTTCAAGTTGACTTCAATGTGACATCCTTTCAAATAAACATAGCTATCATATCCCCTCTCAGTCTTCTTAGCCTTACAAAAAGAAGACTGAGAGGGGATATGATAGTTATGTTTAAATATTTGAAAAGATGTCACATTGAAGAAGGGACTGGTTTGTTTTCCATGGCTTCAGAGATTAGGACACGAGGAATGGTTTCAAACTACAGGAAAAGAGATTCAATTTAAACATTAGGAAGAATTTTGTGACAGAGCTGTTTGGCAATGAAATATGCTGCCACAGAGGGTGGTGGAGTCTCCTTCTTTGGAGGTTTTTAAACAGAGGTTTGGATGCCCATCTGTCGGGAGTCCTGTGATGGGGGTTCCTGCATGGCAGGGGATTGGACTGGTTGGCCCTTGAGGTCTCTTCCAACTCTATGATTCTATGACTGGGTGGTATTTATTTGGGTCCTCCCCCCCCCTTTTGAAGATGGGGACATTTGCCCTCCTCCAATCTATAGGGACTTTCCCTGTTCTCCAAGAATTTTCAAAGATTATTGCCATTTTTTTCTGAAATTATTTCTGTCAGTTCTTTTAATATCTTTGGGTTTAATTCATCTGGCCCTGGAGACTTAAATTCATTTAGGGTTTCCAGGTTTTCCTGTATACTGCACCTTCCTATCTATTCTATGCTGCAGTTCCACCCTACATCATTTACTCTTTGACCCAACTGAACTCTTTTTTCCTTTCTGGAGAAAATGGAGACATAAAGAAGGCGTTCCGTAGTTCTGCCTTTTCCCTGTCTCCTGTTAGTAACTGGTTATCTCCATTACACAGAGACCCTATCATTTCCTTATTTTTCCTTTTGCTGTGGACATAACTAAAAAAAAAACCTTTGTACCTGAAGGGTATGGTGTACCTGAAAAGTAATGTCTCCCACCTATATTGACAAGAGATGGTAAGTTTAAGCACATTGGCTCTGTGGCCTATCCAGAGACCCATATCATCTGAGTTTGTGCCTGCAACTCAGAAATTCAGCTGTGTGAAGATGAATGAATGTAGCTATGATCTCGATCTCCAAACTCTCCTGGTCAACACACGGTCAGTAGTGGAAGGGGAAGGATTGGTGCATCTTCAGTTTTGTAACGCCAGCTTAGGCTCCCATTGTAGAAAAAAAAAGGAACCTCAGCTCATGAATCTTAAAGTACAAAACTGCCTACAGTTACAGTGTCACACCAAAACTCATGGTGCAGGTGATGTATGAAATATGAACCTCTTAAATGGTAATGTAAATTAGGGTGCCATATTTTTCCAACTCAGTATTATAAAAACATCTGGGCAATGTTCCTGCAGAAATATAATTCCTCCTTATCACGTCCTAAATCATATACATTTCCAAGCAAAAGATAAAGAGCGAGACAGAATGAAAGAACTTAATAGGGGGAAAAACTCTAAGCACAGGAATATATTGGCAAATGAGCTTAGAAAGCACTTGCATGACACTATAGTTCCAACTATAAAGGAACTAACATTTTTGTTACTGACTTGGTAATAAAATAATAAGTGATGTTTACGATGGCGGAATGTTGAAATGTAGAGAATATATGAACATAAGCAGATGTGAATAATGATTGTAGGGTCTCTCCTAAACTGTTGAACATATAACATTCCTAATGTTCCAGGCAATTGCCTTCACCCTTTTCAAATCCATGACCACGAGTCACTGTATGATAAAAAGTGGGAGTACATTGCTTTCTTCCATCTGTTTCTGTTTCCTCTGCCAATTTCTCTATTTGCTCCTCTGCATATTTCTAAAGGTACAAAAACAATGGGGAGGGGGGGGGGAACATGCTTATTTCCCCCATTTGTTGTCATAACATGGCCCTTTGTAGGGATATAATGACAAGCCAAGACCAATGGTTCAGAATACAAAGATTAAAACCAACACAGTTAGAGCACCACTGCACTCAATTTTTCTGCCCTTTGTCCAATTTTAATTGCAAAAAGGGTCATCTATTGTCTTTACTTGATACATTGGCTTTCTGCTTCCATGCCCAGGGCAGAGAGGCAGATGGGGTGCTATTCTTCAGGAAAGCGAGGCTCAAACAGCAGATTATGTGGCTGCGGGAAATTTAAAAAACCTGCTCTTTGATTCTCGCTTTCCCAAAGGGTGCTACCTGGAGATGTGAAGGTCCGGAGAAAAAAAACGGAAAAATTCAGAAAACAATGTTGTTGTTTTTTCTGTTTTGTTTTGTTTTCCTGAAGCCTTTTTGGCTTTTCCCCGGAAAAAAATGGAAAAAGAAGAAAAATGATTATGGGATGTTTTATTTTAACATCATGAATAAAATATTTTAAGACTGGGTGCTCAAATATTTTCCAAAATATTTCTAAAAAATATGCATTGTATCAGATTATTTTAATTTCTGTGCACTGAGGACAGGCAAGTCCTAGCTTACAAACTAAACTTTCCAATATAAGAAAGATGCATTTCTTCCTTTAGGAAGTGCTGCTATTGTCAACATAGAAATAAAAATGTTTCATTTTTGCTTTTGCATGTGGGTGGGTATGTTTGATGCTGTTCTGTCCTCTTCACTATGCCTCAAATCACTTGAAGAAATTGCAGAGAAAATGATTCTGATTAAATTTCATGCCCATTCATTGAAACGTAGACCCACCCCCTTCTATACATTTCCCCCCTCTTCAATTCTTTTTATGTGAGGGGAGAGGGAATATAAATACTTGTTAATTCTGGATTTTTAAACATTGTTTTTCAAGGGTGGTTTTTTTTTTTGCTCCACATAAACTTTTAAACAGTCCAGGAGAATGTTACACCGTTTGTTACTTACAATTATTAATTGTAATTCTGTTTGTAACAATTGTTTGGATACACTATATTATAATATGCTACATGTGGTAATTTATGCCAAGTCAAATTGTTCATTGTCATTTTATTTTGCTCAAGTAACAGAATGACTTTCAAGCTGTAAGGGTGTGTAGGCTAATACAGATTTTTTTTTCAATTTTTCCAAAAAATTCTGTTTATTTCCCAAAAAAGTGTTGTTTTTTTCTCGAACTTCAAAATTTCCAGAAATTTTAAATCTCTACCCTCCGGGAAAGAGAGGAGCAAAGAGCAGGTTTTTGTATTTCCCGCAGAAACAGCAAGGTTACTGTGGCTGTGGGAAATTCAAAAACCTGCTGTTTGATCCTCACTTTCCTGAGGGATAGTACCTGAATCATTTGCAACTGGGGGTGCCACTGTATTCAGGTGGAATTGCCATATTTGCACTTTGCAAAAAAAAAAAAAAAGTGGGTTTTCAATTGGAGTTTGGGCACTCGGTCTCTAAAAGGTTTGCCATCACTGATATACAATATATATATAGTAATATGTAGCTTTTGTTTGGTTTTTTACTCAGGGAAATTTCCAAAGTATTTTATCAAGGAACCAAATTATGAGAAAATATGCTACTTTAAAGTATGCATATTTACATATATCAGCAACCCTTCCTCTTATTTTGGGAGCATTCAGAGACTGTGCAGCTTTTCTCTCTCTCAATGTCTCTCTCAGTCTCTCTCTCTTCGTATATATATAAAATCTGTACAACATAAAAAATTCTGGATATATATATTCATTCATTCATTCATTCATTCATTCATTCCCAGGAAACACAGTGAAAAATTAAACTCTCAGATTCTACCGGTTCTGTAGTCAGATATCTCACTCAGTGACTGTGAAGATTCTCAGTCATCCAGGTGAGATTATCTGGAAGTTGAGTCATGGCAACTGGACTTATTTTCTTGAGATAGAAATGTTTTGCTGCTCATCCAAACAGCTTCATCAGTCTGAAAACAGCTAGTCCAAGTCCTCCATCTTATAGTCACCCTGGTTTGAAATAAGCTCATAAGATGGACAATGGCCTGAATAGGCTCGTTAGGTAGACAATAGTATCCGCAGCCTTAAGGTGAACAATGGCCTAAGGTGCTGAAACCTATAAAGCATGGGTTGTTAGCTATGGCCTTGGTGGTGAAGGTTTTTTTTATTTGTCTGGGTATTTTTGAAAGCACACCCTGATAAGTAGCAGATAGACTATGCCTGAAGCCCCCTCTATCTATAAGATGGAGGACTCGCACTAGCTCTATGATGAAGCTGTTTGGATGAGCAGTGAAACGTTTCTATCTCTTAGGAAAAAGAAGTCTGGTTGCCATGCTCAACTCCCAGATTTGCTCAGTGAGCTATCCAGCCAGCATAAGTTCCAAATATATATGTTTGCAGTCATATTTCCCTTAGTAACGCCTACACACATATATAATTGGGATATATATAGCTCTTGTAACTGTGCTATACAAAATGCACGACACACAGACAGGTTTTTCTTGGACTGACTTCCATTTCCATCTGGCTGAATGAGATGTATTCCAAATGCATTTTGAATTAAACATCCTCATTCTAATTTACTCAGTTGCACACTGGGGTTTGTGCCAGATATGAATTGTTCTGGAGGTGGGAGAATTCTGGAAGGGGAAGAAAGTGAACAGAAATTTAGCAGAAGTTGCACTCATTTCAGATTTTAAGTTCTCTTCCACTGAAGAGCAGAACTTAATTCACAAGGTTTTCATTTGGAATGTGTGGGGATGATGATGTGTTAAATAAAGGAGTTACAAGTGCAAATTTATCTTAGTTAAGTGTCCATAAACTAAATATTGCTAGGCATTATATTAAGTCATCGGGTATGCTTAAGTTTTTATCAAAGGTGTTTAGTACTCCTTGTGTGCAGTGAGTACACAATGGTTCTTGCATCAAATTATAGCATTGTAAACGTCATCCCAGATCCTGTCATCAAATGTTGACTGTATTTTTGTTTCTTTCTCTCCTGGAGGATCTGCCTGCAATACAACCTTTGTTTTTTGTTTTGGACGATTTTTTTAAACTCCACACTAGATGTCTAAACTCTCTTTAGAAATGCATGGACTACACACCAGGCTGGAAACAGAGCACCTGACTTCTGCCAATTCAATTTCCAGCAGTGGAATGTAGGAACTCAAATGGAAACATATGCTTGATATATGCATTTTGGCTGCTTCTTTGTTTTTCTGCTGTTTAAAACCTTGAATTGATTTTATCTAGACAATTATTTTTTATGAGGTTGGATTCAGACTCAGCCATATTTAGAACACAGCTATTGAAATTTATGACTTAATTTGGTTACGACTAATTTCAGTACCTTTTAATTTCAACAAGTCACGACTAAGCACGATTAAATCTAAATCCAAACTATTTTGTTTTACCGTAGTTAGTTTCTCCCTTATCTTTTGACTGGAGGACAATCTTACTGAAAGAGCCTTTGCTTTTATATTAAACAATAGTTCCCAACCCCAGATGTATTCCTGTTCCCTTTGAGTAGCCACCATGAGATCATCAACACAGGCAAGAATAAAAGTTAACTGTCCATTTCTGCTTCTGGATATAAGCATCATCTTGCTTGAAACCTTGTTGCAGCAGCATCTCCTTTAATATCTTGTAAAAAAAAACACACAGGAAACAGAAGGAGCTTTCAGGAGAAAACATATACAGTGGAAGGCTTGATCCAGATCAGGAACACGTTCTAAACCTTTTCTCCAAAATAAAATCAGTGAGGTTTAAATATTGTTATGTGTTGTCAAGGGAGGCTTGCCTTACAGTGGCCCTCACGGAGATTTCAAGGAAAGGAAGCTAATTTGACAAACAGTTTTACCAGTTCCACCTCCATCCCTATGACTCTTCATGGCCCAGCAGGGATTTGAACCCAGGTGCTCTGAGTTCAATACTCTGTCAATTGCACCACATTAGAATCCTTGTTTAAATAAATGTTAGCATTGGCTAATACTTTTTTCTAGAGGGTCACAAGGAAGGTGAGATTTCAAATTCTTCAATACATTTCCACCATAATGCATATCATATAGAACATGGATTGAGTGGAGGAACTGAACATAGGAACCAAAAATAGATATACTGTACAGTACTTTAAGACTGGGGCTTAAAGAATTCTCTTGACATGTGATGGCATCAGGTTTTACCATGGGATATAGAATAAATTGAAATTCTTCCTATTTATCCACCCTGCCTCACCCATCTCCAACACCAGTTCTAGTTTAGCCTCCGCAGCCCTTTTGTCCTTGTAGTATTTATTTGTTTGTTTGTTTGTTAGACTTTATTTATTTGACTTTTATACCGCCCATCTAGACCAAAGGCTACTTATTTATTTTAGAGTATTTTTACCCCACCTTTCTTTTTGGAAAAGGACCCAAGGCGGCTTACAGTAATGAAGGATAATATACAGTCCAGTATAATTAAGACACGTTCAAGTATTTGAGAACAAGGAAATGAAGGACATCTTACAGCATTAACAGACAGCATTACATTAAAGCTACAAGGTTATAAATAGTTCTAAACACAAAGTCTATGTAAACCTGTAGATTCATATAAAATACACATGGGCGCGGCAGTTGAGAAGGCCCTTTCATGGGTTCCCACAAGATGTACCTGTGAGGGTGGTGGGATGGAGAGAAGGGCATCTCCTGATGACCTTAACACCCGAGTTGGTTCATACTGTGAGATTCAATCTTTGAGGTAGCTAGGACCCAGGTCATATAGTGCTTTGTACGTTAAGGTCAGCACCTTGAATTGTGCCCAATAACTGATTGGCAGCCAGTGGAGCTTTTTTTAATAGGATTGTAATGTGATCTCTGTACCCCGCCCCAGTCAGCAGTTTGGCTGCTGAATTTTGGACCCATTGAAGTTTCCTGAGACTTTTCATCAGTAGCCCCACATTGCGCCCATTACAGTAGTCTTGCCGGGACATCACTAGGGCGTGTGTCGCCATCGCTAGAGCTGGTTTCTCAAGAAAGGGGTGTAACTTGCATACTAGCCTTAATTGTGCAAATGCGCTCTTGGCCATAGCCATGACCAAGCTCAAGGATGAATCCAAGAGCACCGCCAAGCTGCGTACCTGATTTTTCTATTGGAGGGTGACCCCTCCAGTACAGTTTGCATCCCTATCCCTTGTTCTCCCTTTCGACTGACCAGGAGTACCTCTGTCTTTTCTGGGTTTAGTTTCATTTTGTTCTTCCCCATCCAGTTCATTACTGCAGCTAAACACTCATTTGAAGTTGAGATAGCAGCTCCCTTAAGAGTCCGGAGGTGACGAGACGTAGAGCTGGGTATCATCAACATACTGATGACACCTAAACCCAAAAGGCCTGATAATTTCCCCCAGTGGTTTCATATAGATGTTAATTAACATAGGAGACAGAACAGAACCCTGTGGAACTCCACAGGTCAGTGGCCGTGATACTGAACATGAATCAGCTAACATCATTTTCTGCGTTCTATCCTGCAGGAAGAACCGGAGCCACTTTAATGCAGTACCCCCGATTCCCATTTCAGAGAGAGGAGTCAGGAGGATGCCATGGTTTATAGTGTCAAAGCAGCTGAGAGGTCTAGCAAAACCAAAAGGGACACAGATCCCCTATCCATTTCTCTGCATGTCATCTAATGCAACCAGTGCCATCTCAGTCCCATAGCCAGGCCTGAAGCCAGATTGAAATGGATCCAGGTAGTTTATCTCACCCAGAAACCTCTGAAGCTGCAAGGCCACAACCCGCTCTAGGACTTTCCCTAAGAATGGGATATTCGATACCAGCCAGTAATTGTTCAGTATCATTGGGTCTAAGGAGGGCTTTTTAAACAGCGGTTTTACTATTGCCTCCTTTAAGCATGCCAGAATCCTGCCCTGTTGTAAGGAGGCATTCACTACTCTTCCTAACCTTAAAAAGGATAGCTATGCTGTCTCCTCCTGGTTTATTTATTTATTTATTTATTTATTTATTTATTTATTTATTTATTTATTATATTTATATCCCGCTTATCTACAGGGTACTCTAAGCGGCTAAGTGGTTGTCTTTCTTTGGCAGGCAATGCTTTTAAAAATTATTCATATGGCCTTTGGCAACTGAATTTACTTGCTGTGGAAGGAGTGTTTGACAAGTACATGTGTGTGTTGAATTTTCTTTTACAGTATTGGTATGCCTCTAGGTAGAGTGTTATATCTAGTAAACTTAAGCCTAAATACATAGATTTAAAAACAAATTTTAAATTATTTATTTTTAAATCTATTTATGTTTTTCTATCTGATTCATTTCAGACAAAATCTTGTTGAGAAAATGTCCCCGGAGGGTAACAGAGTGAGTGGGATATTCCACAAATACTGAAATGTAAAATGATGCTGTTTAGTGTTCCACCAAGCCGTTCATTCCTTCTCCCAGGATATACAACTCCATTTTCCTATCTCACCAGATATTTTCTCCATTCTAAAACACTCTCATTTCTGTGGCCACCAGAGATGGGCATGAATCAGAAAAATGGCGATTCATCAAAGTTGATGAATCATGAATAACAAATTTAGATTTTTTTCTTACAGCTTGATTCATCAGTTTGTTTTTACATTTTAAAGCCTGTAAAATGCCCGCCAAACACCTAGAAATGCCAAAATTGCAGGGAAGCTTTCTCACATACTACTCTACAAGCCCTGCAAGTTTTTTGAAGTTTGGGTTTTGTGTGTCTGAGTTATGCACCTCCAAAGAGCCCCCTCCCCAGGAAGGCTCCCCCCCCCATGTACCTAAAAGGACTGTAGAGGAGTGTCAGGGAAAGCTTCCCTGCAATTTTGGTGTTTCTAGGTACCTTGGGCACCATTTTATAGCCCAACAAGTCAATGAGTCCAAAATCACCAAAACAGTTATCAATTTGTAACCGTTGTATTGATTCCTACAAATACAAATTAATGAATTACCATTTCATTTTTAAATTCGTGCTCATCTCCAGTGGACACTGAACATATTCAGATACCACTGGACTGTTTTGGAAGGTACACTACTACAGATTCTTCTGAAAACCCGGAGATTTCTTACTACCCTCTGCTTGCTGATAACTTTCTTGCAAGTGCTGATGGGACTGTGTTTTGGCTACATAAGGAGAGCCATTTGGGGTGTGAGAACGCTGTTAATCTTGGGTGGAGCAAAGGATGTTGTAACACTTGATAGCTTTTTGTGGAAAGAGAAAGGATGCTTCTTACCCCATCCTGATTGGCATTTGGCCCAATGGGATAAGGATCCAAACCCTGTCTTCTCTTATAGGGAACAAGGAAAAACTGTCTCAACTTGATTTGTGCTAATGGTGAAGCAGGGATGGTTGTGCTATGGCCTCTGCTTTCAAAAGGGAGTATAAACTATATAGGGAGTACGTCAAGTTCTCCAGGAAACAAAATCAGGACTGGAATGTAGTTATAAGTTCTCCAGACAAGAGTGTAGGTTAATTGCTCTATTTTGTGTTTTTAACTGTTTTTCATTCTCTTTCTTCTTCTTCTGTATTTGATATGGCCTGTTGGGCTAATCAATAAATTTGTTATAAATTTGCTCTAATCCTGGAAGCGACCACATAGTTTCTCCATAATTTCTGGCATGGTCTCCCATATCAAGTGTGAGATGTAATTATTTGCCAGGGAGCAAAGGAAATCAAGACGACTGCTTAATGAAAACACTTGGGCAGGATCTAAAGCAGTGGTTCTCAACCTGTGGGTCCCCAGATGTTCCTGGACTGCAACTCCCAGAAGCCTTCACCAACTGCTGTGCTGGAAGCGGTTTCTGGGAGCTGCAGTCCAGGAACATCTGGGGACCCACAGGCTGAGACCCACTGCTGTACAGTGTAGAGCTTTGAATGTGTCAAGGATTATTTAATATCCAAGTTGTTTTTAATCATGGGTGTTTTTTCTCTCTGATCAAAGATCATTCCTATTTATAATGCCTTTTTTTTACATGAATGTGTAGTACCATAGCTGGATGAAATTGGCAGTACTTAAAAATCCACAAGAGACATTATATTTACTTTGTGGTGAGTTTTTGTCCTAGATACCCCCTGAATGTCAAGTGAAATGGGAGGAGTGTTTATAGGTTGAACCCTGCTGCCATGAGACTCGCTTTCTCCCCTGCACTGCGGCAAGGATCTTGGAGTTCATAGAAATTCAGTGCTTGGGGGGCAAATCTGGAAGTTCCCTATAGGCATAACCTCCCTTGGATCACAGTAAGAGGAGTCTAAAAATACAGACTTCTGGATCCATTTGTAACAACAAATGATTGAACATCAAGCCTTGGTCATAAGTTATTGCTCATGTAAAATGTAACCATACAACTCTGTTATCTTAAAGCCAGGCATTCATGTTTAACCATGTAACTCTGTATTTTACTTCACAGGCCTGAAGAAGTGGACTTGTTTACAAAAACACACACTAAAATAACAGTTAGTCTTTAAGGGGCTACAAAGCTTTTGTCTTTTTTTTTTAAAAAAAAGGTTATTCTTTTCTTGGGATTTTGCATAACAAAGGAAGAGTTTGGCTTTTGTAGCCAGTTCATGGGCTAGGCTATGTGGTTTCACTAGAGTGGGTTTTTTGTGGGGAAATTAGGGTTGCTAAGAGGTCCAGTATGCCATTCAGTACCATCCTCACTTCCATATGGCTCTCAAGCTACTCTGGTGTCAATTTTCCAGGATGCGGAAGTAGCTTAAGAATAGAGCCATGTCAGGGTATTGGCAAATTAAACATTTCCTCCGCACCATGGAGGGGTTGAGGAAGTGAAACATGTTATGGTAACTCTTCTCCAGGTTTTCTAGGTATAGAGTTCTTAATAGTTTACCCATTCTTCCTTCTGGGGCACAGGGAGACGGTAGTGCTTGCTCTTCTCCCAAGAAGTATAGTATGGATTTCACATTCCTGACCTGTGATTCTAGAGCCAGATTGATCGAGGAATCAATGCCATTCAAAATAGCCACTCCACCTATTTGTGAGTGGGTAAATGGTGGTGGTTGTTTTGTCAGCTTAAAAAAAACTTTTTTTTACACTACAACCCTGCAGTTACCCGGGCAGCACAGTCACTGGCTTTGGGGAAAACAGCATGTGAAGGAACTCTAGGGGCATGTATTATATATGTATGCAACAATAGGGATTATGCTTGTATAGACTGACTTTTGATGTGTTTTGAGACATACCAGATTTGCCCCAGTATCTGCTTTTCTTACAATATTGCTTTAATTGCTATTCAAGTGGAGACCCATGTCATTGATTTAGGGCAGAAAGGATGGGAGAAAGTAGACTCTCTGAATGATAGTGATAGAAAAACAAAAATGTGAGAAATATACAAAATAAACACAACATTCAAAACTTAATTTATGTGAATGGGCACGAAACTGTTCTAATAGTTATGAAATACTACAGTGACATGCAATATTAGTAAAATTTGTGTTTCTGATTATGAGTCATTTCTTAACTTTGTACAACAATGACATCAGAGTAACAAATGCAATCATGTATTTGGATGCCATCTTGAATGTCTAATGTTTTTAGATAGGAATAAAAAAGTAAATCCATCTGGAAAATGAAAGCAGATGGATAAATTTTCTCTTAAGGTGGCTTAGAGTGCTAAAAATTATTTGGTTAGTATGTCAGAAAAAAGTGTGTTTAGACCCACTTTCTGTCACCCTTCCTTATCCCTCTGTATTTTCTATCTGGGCCTAAATAATTAAGACCGACAATGTTCAGATGGTAGTATTTCAATGAGAGTGTATAATCACTTCAAATGCTACTGTTTTCTTGCCAAAGTTCCAGGGAAAGGTTATTTGAGATGCTTTATTTTTTTTAGCTTGGTGGAGAAATAACATTTTAAATGTGTTTGGCATCCACACAAAAAGATCTGAGATCAAGCAGCATTTGACATTCCTGAGAAAAAAAGGTATAATCAGCTTCAAATATGTCAATTGTTCAAATACACAATAATCTCAATTCTAAAATTTTAATGTCAGTATACTCATCTTTTTCACTATTTGAGCAGGCTCTTTTTTTTAAAAAAAAAAAAGGAAGACAAAACCACCAAGCATAAGATTAATTATAGTGTTTTTATTAGCAAACTTTCATTGGAAAGTTCTGAATGTGCTAAAAGCGCAGGCACATGGGCTTCAGTGTTTGGCAGATGACAGTCAACAGAATTGCACTTGGTTGTTACAGTTCGGTTACAATACTGTGAATTTTCAGGGCAAGACTCATGCTCAGCTTCTATAGCTGTATTACTTTCTACACCGTTCCATTCATTCTGGTTAACGTTCAGACCTGGGGCAGTTTGTGATAAGTCCTGGGTACCTTCCTCTTTAGCCCCCTGGTTTTGCTGTGGTGCAGAAATTCCTCCTTTATTTCCATTTTCTTCAGAGACATTTGCCTCCCATTGATCTCCGTAGCTATGACAGCAGCCCTTTTGATGATCAGCCAGGCTCTTCTCCATTTCACAACAAGGTTGCCTGAGCGAGTCAGCACTTCTGCAGAAAAATGGAGATGAACTGACCTCCTTGGGAAGGGTCCTCAAGTTATCTTCTGCGTTTGGAAGACTGTGAGGTTGAAAATGCTGCACAGAGTGGAGGAAAACATCCCTGGGGAGGGAATTCTGAATTGGGAGCCTTTTCAACCTCCCTTGTAAGCAGCGGCAATGGAGCACATGCTGGAGAGCGTTCACATAACCATCAGAAGGATGATGCAGGATATTTATGGGGACTAGGGAACCTTGGAGGTGCATGTTTCCAGAGGAAGGAGAGCAGCGATGGCAGACATTTTCGCTTAACTGCTGGCATGAGCGAGGGCTCCATTTCATGCTCACCGGCTCGTATGCATCTGAACAAATGATCTGTTGGTTTTGGCACCGGACTTGGCAAGAGGTGCCCTGCTCACTGGAAGAGGTCACAGCTGAACTAAGCTCACTTGGCGCATTCGCAAGCCTGCCATTGAAGAGCTCGGAGCAGGTGTGGGTCTCTTCAAAGGTTCGCTTTTCAGAGGCAATGCCATTACTGGTAGGACAAGCCAAGGGTTCTAACTCATAGTGCTCATGCTCATGCTCTGCATCTGGCTTTGGACCTCTAGCGTCCAATTGGTACTTACTGATGAGCTGTGCTTTGTTTGCGTCCCCATTTCTTTTGTTTCCAGACAATGCCTGGGAAAAGGCGCTACACTGGAATCTTTTCGGCAGAGGGATCTGTCCAAAAGTACCTTGGGGCCCAAAACAACGGCACATGCACTGGAAGAAGAAGGTTGCAAAGGCCCAACTAATGCACATGATGAGCATCATGAAGGTGCCAAGCTGTGTGTATGCTAAAACCGTGGAAGGCATCATCATGGCTCCCGCTACAAATGTGGTCAGGGCAGCCATAGCAATGGCAGAGCCCATGCGGCTTAGGGAGAAGATGACCTTTCCTTCTCGGTCAGGATCGGGAGCCAAGCGGTAAGCAACTCCGTAATGGACGGCAAAGTCCACTGACAGGCCAACAGCAACAGAAATGGTGACAGACTCCAACACGTTTAGCTCCCAGCCGAGAAGAACCAGAGAACCAACAGTGACAAAAATGGTTCCTGCGATCGAGACTATTGCATAAAGGCTTATTATTATATTCCAAGTCGTAAGCAGCATTACGCTGAATGCAACAGCAACCGAAAGGCCCATGGCAATCAAAGTCCCATCAGAGAGACTGTCTTGGAGATCATAGAACTCTAGGTTGCTTACAAACCAGCCACTGCTTAGACCCTCAGGGGCAGTTCTGAGCTCATTCGAAATCCAAGAGTCCACCTCTCTGTAGAAGTGGTGCATCTTCTCATAGGCCAAGGTGAAGAGGTAGGTGCTTTGGAACTCCAGTACCACTGCTCGAATGGTGTCGTTTATGTCAAAGCGAGGTCCGGGAGTTTTGCTGTCTAAGTAGTATCCTGTGCTTCTTTCAAGCTCCATGATGGCTCTTTTAATGCATAACTCAAAAACCTCCTGCTTGTAGGGAAAGCTCCAGTGGCTGCAGCATGGATAGAGGGCGGGCTCATCACAGTCCTGATTTTCCATCCACTGCTTAAAGGTTTCAATGAAGCAGCTCGTGAAGTCCTGCTCCTCTGTTTGATAAAAAAAGGTTTGATTCCTCAGCTTCTGGCAGAATTTCAAAATCCACAGCTGTGAATCGGGGCTTGCAACGTTGAAGGCACTGTCGAGTTTCAGCTTGCCTTTGCTCTTGGGATTGAGAGGGTCCCCGTTATCTTCAGGAGAGACTCCCCAGATAATGGTGATCGGCATATGAAGCTCCTCCCCGTGATGGACACGTTCAAACATAAAGAGCTTTTTGAACTCGGCATCATAGCGTTCAAAAGTATGAGAAGACCTGAACACCTGAAACTCTGAGAGCTCCAACGAGGGGAGTTTCATCTTTGGATTCACACACACGATATAGGCACCACCGACTGTTAAGGCTAAGAACCAGACCAACCAAATGTAGCGGAATTTGATGACGATGCACGGCAGCACTTTTTCAAAGAATATCCTCGATGCTTCAGAGGTGACAAAAACAACCTTATGGAACATCTGGCACAGCACTGTCCAGCAATTTTTGTTACTGTAGCCCCTGGCCTGAGGCTTCCTGAAGCAACTGAAGATATTGAGTAGGTACCGCTCATGTAACACAACAACCGCAGGTAACCAAGTCACCATTAGAATATAATTCACCAATATGGCGGTGCCAGCATACACACCAAAACACCTGATTGCTGTAATATTGCTGACATAATTGGCATAGAAGGCAGCAGCGGTGGTAAAACTGGTAACAAACATAGAAAGGGCAGCATGTTGCAGGGTGATGCTGACTGTCTCCGAGGTGGCAGCGTGGGACTTATCAAATTTTGTGTAGTTCCACACATCGCACAACACAAAGGCATCATCTGCTCCGATCCCAACAAGAATAATCAGTGCAGTGAGGTTCATAAAGGGGAAAAATTCAAAATTAAATACTACGCGATAAAGGAAGTAGGAAACAATTAAGGAACTAATTATTGCAAACATGGTCATCAGTGTGATAAACATGGACTTTGTGTATACGCACATGACTAAAAGAACAATCACAATGGCTATAGCAGGATACACGGTATCCATTAATAGATAATCTTGGAATAAGCTGTGCTTGATTCCAAACTCAATCCCAGTGATGGTGGTGATTCCATCAGATGAATTCCAGTTTTCAAAGTTATCCAAATAGATATTCATCATGCTCCCCCCTTTTTCCGTGGGAGAAAAGAGCATGCTGTACTTTAAAGCTGGGGTGTCATAGTCCACGGGCTTTGGGCTTAGAAAATCTTTGTCCACCAAGTAGTGAAGAATCTGGTAAACAGCATTGTACTTTGTACATTTACGAGGCACATTTGTACACTTGAGTTGATCCTTCCTCCTGGCTGCCATATCCCAGCAATCTGGTCCCAGGGTCCCATTATAATAGTATTTGGCACATGTACGGAGGAGCTTCAGAGTGTGAGAAACATCTCTCTCGACAATTTTCTGACAGGATGATCTGTTGTTCATAATGGCAATATAATTGCCTAGTGTCCAGCTGGGACAGCACGAAGCAGCAGTTGTCCTCTGGCAGAGATCACCAAACTGAGAATGGGAACGTATCTGTGTTAGGGAGGGAAAAGACATACAACGTTATAACACAATGTTGAATTGCAAAACCAAGTGACTGTCGTAACATTTTCATTGCTTGCAAGGACAACAAAACTATTTTCCTACTACAAGGTAGTGCAGCCATGGGCTTCCTGAATATTGGTAATGATCTGGTACTAAACACTGGTACTAGTGTTGTATATTGCTTTGGTACTGGTTTCATAGTTCTATACAAATCATAGAATCCTAGAGATGAAAGGGCCTTCAAGACCATACAGTCCAACCCACTATTCCTGTATTTGCAGGAATGCAAATCATAAGATGTCTACCAGGTGACTGTCTAAATTTTTCTTGAATGCCTCTAGCATTGGAGCACTCACCACTTCTTGAGGTAATTGGTTCCATTCCTGTACTGCTCTACCAGTTAAGAAGTCTTTACTGATATTCAGCCAAAACCTGACTTCCTGTAACCCACTGTTGTGTGTCCTACATTTTGAGTGGATCAAGAACAGGTCCTGCCCTTCCTCTGGATGACAGCTTTTCAAGTACAGTGGTACCCTGACTTACAGTTGCTTCGACAACTGAAAAATTTGCCTTACGAATGCTCTCTGCAGCTCCGCAAGACAGCTGAATTTATATTGGCTCTCCAATGGGGCTGCAGAGAGCAGCGTTCACTGCCGATCGCCACCTCCTCCTCCTTCTTGGTTGCTTCGATCTCTTTTGCAGAGATCGAGGCAACCAAGAAAAAGGAGGTGGTGGCGATCATCAGCAAATGCTGCTCTCCACAGCTCCACAAGACAGCTGACTTTCACAGCTTGGACCTGTCAAAATCACCTGTCTGGCGCAGCTGTGGAGAGCCTCATGCTGGCCGAAGATCAACAAGTCCCTGCTCTGCTCACCAAATTGATGGGGCAGAGCACGGACCCATTGATCTTCGGCCAGCCCAGGTGCCGTGCAAGGCAAGCGGCAGCAGTAGATCACCACCGCCGCTTGCCTTGCAAGCCTCTCGTGCTGGCTGAAGATCAACACGTCCCTGCTCTGCTCACCAAATTGGTGGGCAGAGCACAGACCGATTGATTTTCAGCCAGCCGTGACAACTTGCAAGCATACTCATACTTATAAGGCGCCCCAGCTGGTCGAAGAATGATAGGTCCCTGCTCTGCCCAACACTGGGCAGAGCAGGGACTAATCGATCTTTGGCCAGCTCAGGCACCTTGTAAGGAATGCAAGGAAGGAGGGGAGGAGGCGATGGAGGCATAGATCACCACTTCCTCCTCCTCCTCCTGGCTGCTTCAATCTCTTTTGCAGAGACTGAAGCACCTAGGAAAAGAAGGAGGAGGTGGTGATTTCCCTCAATCAAGGGCACCCAAAGGCTCCTCTTCACAGTTTCATCAGAGAGCTGATTTTAGCAGGTTGGACCTGTCAAAGTCAGCTGTGTGGCGTGGCTGCCGTTGACTGCGGGGGGTTGGGACAGCCTTCCCATAGGAATTCACTGAAAACCTATTAATCCGTTCCATCCAGAACAGATTAATTGATTTTTAAGGCATTCCTATGGGAAAACATTGGTCGACTTATTAAAAATTTGACTTCCGAATATGCATTTGGAATGGATTAATGTCGTAAGTTGACGTACTACTGTATTTGAAAAATTCTATCACATCTCCCCTGAGTCTCCTTTTCTCAAGGCTCAATATACCAAGTTTTTCAATCTTTCCTCATAAAATTTGGTTTCCAGTCCCCTAATCATTCTTCTTGCCCTCCTCTGAACTTGTTCCAATCTGTCAGCATTCTTCTTTAATTGTAGTGTCCAGAACTGGACACAGTACACCAGATGAGGCCTAACCAGTGCCAAATATAGGGAAGCTAGTACCTTGTGGGATTAGGAGACTCTACTTCTACCAATGAAGCCTAAAATAGCATTTTCCTTTTTTTTTTTTTTGCAGCCACATCACTCTGTTGGCTCATATTCAGCTTGTGACTACAATTCCAAGATCCTTCTCGCTTGTAGTATTGCTAAGCCAGATATCCACCATTTTGTAGCTGTGAGTTTGGTTTCCTTTTCTTTGGTACAGTCCCTATTGCATTTGTCCCTATTGCATTTCATTCTGTTGTTTTCAGCCCCGTGCTCAAGCCTATCTAGATTCTTTTGAATTTTGTTCAAAAGCATGTTGTTCAAAATTTCTTGGAGTAGGCATACTTGGTAGAATTTGTCTCCCAAAAGATATCCAGATAACTGAAATTTCCCATCAATACTACATCGTGCCTCTTTGAAATCCTTGCAACCCCCCACCCCAACATTTCCATTTCTATCTTGTTTTGGTTGCAATTTGGTGCCATCATTTTATATACTCAGCTAAAGATATTCTGACCTTTGTTCTTACTGTACACAAATGTAAAACAAGAGAAATTTCTATCAAGCAATTGATGGCTTACAATTGTACAATGATGAGCTAATGAGACATGATTACATTAACTTTGGGGAACACACACACACACACATATAGAGACAGACATATATACACACAGATTGAGGATTCATTCAAAACACATTTTTAAAAACCAGTCTGATAGTTCTACATTAAAAGAGGAAGAAATGAAAAACAGCAGGCATGCATATTAATAGTAAAGAAAAAGAAAGGAATTCTTAACGGAGCATAAGATCAGGTTTCTACAAATATGAGCTCATATGGAGAATTTAAAGTAGTGATTAAGCCTGTATAGTTTAACTGTATCTTTATATGTATCTAGACAAAAGGGGTTGTGGTGGAATAAAATACTGTAGAAATGAAACGATCAGAGATGACAAAACCCATCATCCAAGTTGCTTCTTATAGCCAATGCATTTTAGTTGGGGTTATAGGCCCTCCCTCCTATGACAGATTATTGAGGGGGGTAAAGTACAATGCCATTAGCCTCTTAAGAGGCTGAATTCAGTGGGCCTTGAATTAGTCAAACACCCCAAAGAAACTGTCCTAATTCGGCTCTCAGAAACAAAACAAAACAAAATCCACAGGCTGAAACCCCATGGCTCTTGTCATGTACAAATCTCTTTCAAAGTGTCTCATAACCACAGACAGGTCATCTTAAACAGCTCAAACAGTGGTTATGGTACAAACCACTGCACACCTTATACGCCTTTTGGGGAATACTTTTTCTGGTGTTGGTTCCATCACCTTGCCTGGGAATGGTGGGGAAACACAAATGTGTTTTGTGTCCTAGATAAGCAATGGCAGTGGCATACCCCAGTAATTTAGAGAGATCCTGAAGACCTACCCTCAACCCCATCCTTCCTCAACTTTTCCTAACTGGCCAATACAATCAGAGAATACATTCCTCTGCTAAGTTCTTCCTTAATTTTCAGCAACAGTATATATTAGCCTGATATAAAATGCCCCTTGAAATTGATCAACTGTCTCACGCAGAACTTGAAATCTTGGCTATATCAGCAACTTCCACCTGGAGCGTCAGAATACCCATTAAGTAGGTTGGAAAAACCTTTGTATTAAAATATTTCAAACCTGGGCTCTCCGATCAGATTTCTGTCTGGAATGCATAACACAGGACCAGTGCTGAATACACTTTCATATACTACCACAGCCTTCTTATTCTTATTATAGTCTTACTATGTCAGTTACACTCACACTTAAACATCTGAAAGCCAGGTCTGCTTCAGATATCGAGGCACCCTGGTTCTGATTCATACTGAAATTGCTTTAGCTTTTTATGAACAATTCTTTTGTAGTACAGATTAAACAAAACCAGGGCTTAGGAATTCTCCCGATCGTTAGAAAAGATTTAACATAGCTTTAATTTTGTCAAACAATTTCAGAACCAGAATGACCTGGCATTCCAGGAAAAAAAAAATCATGGGATAATTCTCACTTGATTGTTTCCAGATAAAAAACACTCACATATGCAAAACGAACAGCCTAATAAATAAAAGGAAGCCTTGGAATGCCATCTCCTTATGTTTCATGGCACATTGGCACGTGTCCAGACTTACTAAGAGGATAAAATACGTGAGCCCTTTGGTCAGTTGGGCAAGCTGGAACGAAAAGGCTCTTGCTTCTTTAACTTATTTGTATTCAAGCTGAACCAATGAACTTTATGTGACATTCTTCTCTACTTTACAGGCTGGACATATTTGGTGCTAGAATTTTTGTTGTTGTTGTGTCCTTTACAGTCATGACCAGCTCTTCATGACCCCATGTCCATGGAGTTTTCTTGGCACAAATACTTGAGTGGCTTGCCAGTTCCTACTCCAGGTACCTACAGCACCTAGTACTCCCAGGTGGTCTCCCATCCAAGTACTAACCAGGCCTGACCCTGCTTAGCTTCCTAAATCAGGTGAGATCGGATGTGCTCCCACCACTAAAGTCAGGCATGACCAAACTTCAGCCCTCCTGATGTTTTGGACCACAGCTCCCAGAATTCCAAGACTGTATTCCCAATGGCAAAGGACTGTGGGAGTTGTGGTCCAAAACATCTGGAATTGGCTGCTAACATCTGGAAGGAAAGACATAACCTGGAACCTATCAAAATACCTCTTTAAAGCATGATTTGGTAAGTTTTGCTAACACATTCCAGGGTGCGGCCTATTTTGCCACGTGACCAAAAGGTGCTGCCAAGGCCTGTAAATGCATTCTAGGTAAAGAGGCATTATTAGGATATTTTCTGCTTGCTCCAAAGGGAACGTCTAAAGAAAATACTGCAATGGTCTTGAAGATATCTCTGTGGCTTCCAGGCTCCTGTTCTTTCCATACAGGTTTGCCTGGCAATGAAGCCCATGGCATCCCAGGGCACACAGAGGACATGGGTTGCCAGCCAGGCCTGTTCCTCTACTATGTGAACAATATGACTATATGCCTTAGATTGAATATTTTTCTGCAGATCAGTGGGTGGGAAGGACCTGGTCCATGGGTTATATGCAGTCCTCCACAGCCACTTTTGCAGCTCCTGGTCCTTATATGGGCTGCACCGCCAAAATAAGAACAAAATCCCACTGGAAAACCGATGGTGGCCTTGTCTCCTGGAGGCAGTCTGTTTTGCTGGGAGGTATGAGAAATAGAGATTTTGCATGTTTCTAAGTCATTGGTGCGGCAGCACAGGTGATGCACCTTCTCCCAACCCAGCCAGCAAGCTCCCAGCAGGAACAAGGGCTTCCCTTCTCCACCTCCTCCAGTAACTGCCCCCCCCCCGACAAGGAGGCAGGCAGGAATTCCTGCAGCACTGTCTTTGAGTGGCCAGCTGCTGGGGGATGTGAAGAAGGGTAGTCCATGTTCCTGCTGGGATGGGAAGATTGCATGATGAGGAAGGAATAAACAGTATATGCTGTCTTATGAGTGGGGAAGCTGGCTGTGGGGGTGATGGAAGGGAATGTGTGGGATTTGTGATGTCACACCAGTGATTTAGGATGACCCAGAATGAAGTGGCTTGCACTCATCTCTAATCTACCTTCTACTGCTGTAGCAGTATGATACTGCTTTAACTCTGCATCTTCTTCCTATAGAATCCAAGTATATGTCATTTGGTGAAATATAGAATTATTTCTTCTAATGCACTCTCCTGAACTACATCAGAGAATTCTAAGTACCAGGATAACATCATGACAGTTAAAGTAGTACTAAACTGCAGTATGCCTATAATAATAGAAGCATTTACTTGTTACGGGATTTCTTCTGAATTGGATAGTCACTGATAAGAAGTGTTTCAGGAAAGATTCCAAGCTCCCTTAACATTTAAAACACATTGTTGATTTTAGAAAAAGTTTAAACATTAGGAACATATAAAATAAGGGTTGGATCCCTTAACTATTCTGCATATGGTGTTACCATTAAGATTATGAGGGTACCATATGTGGAGCCATTATAGGCTATAATCCTAAATACAAGTAAACCAGATGACTGAAGTTGATACAGCACACCAAGGCAATTGGTGCTTGAACAGTACAACAGCTGGAAATGCAATTTACAATATTTGAACTCTTAAGGACATGCTGGGAATGTATCATCAAAGCTTCTACTGAAATACACAATGGCACAGAAAGGCTGGGGGTGGCACGTTAAGCCTTAAATTACTCCTTAAACTTAGCTTTCAAAACACACAGAGTTTGGGTTTGCCTCCAATGGAGTAAGTGGCACTGACTTCAGTACAAAAGGAAGATGAACTAGAAAGAGATATGGAGAGCAGCCAGAACTGAGATTTTAATAAACTTTAAAGGCTACAGAAGACATTGATTCCTCATTAGTGTGTAAAGTATGAGTTCAAACATCCAGAGGTTTGCAATAAGCCAAAGATGTTTTTAAAATGCAACATAAACTTGCCGTGTATTTCCAGATGTCTTGAACAGTATAATCAGAATTTTAAAATGATTTAAATGATAACAGGTTGTTCATGATGCACTGCCCGTTCCATTCTCCCTCCTTTCTCAGGGAGGCATCTTTTTTGAGCCACCTATTTTTTTTTCTTCCAGAACTTGAGATAGTGGGGCTACTTTTTTTGAAAAACATGCAAACATGTTAAAGACTTATTAGACCTATATAGCCTTTCTTCCTCAAGTTGCCTACTTGAAAGAAAAGACTTTGAAATTGGAGGATAGCTACCTTACAATGGCTTTGCATCTCGATGAGAAGTGGCAGAATTGGCTAATTGATGAAAAATGGAGTCAGGTTCTGGGATTTCCCCCCTGCTTGATGTCTCTTTGTACACCAGTGTTTCCCAAATTTGGGGACTCCACAGTTTTTAGACTGCAGTTCCCAGGTACCCTGGACAGTACAGCTAATGGTGAAGGCGTCTGGGAATTGCAGTCCAAGAACACCTGGGAGAGACAACAGCAGGGTAACTTGTAGCAGCACAAACCTCCACAGCCATGGCCCTTTTGGGCCAACAGGGAGGGGAAAAGAGGCATGTCCTCAAAAGAGACACTGAATAGATAAGATCCCAAGCTCACCTGGTTTCTCTAGCACCTCTTCAGAACAGGGGAAAAGTATTGCAGGCCAACCCTGGAACTGATACAATCAATTTCTATCACACACAAGCCAATGGGAAGGGTTCCTCTCTCATGTCCCCAGCAAGTGTGCCTTCAATGGCAATGGGATCAAGAGAAAGGCCTGCCCTACAGAGCAGAAGGGCCTGGAAGGCTCATATGCGGAGACACGGTCCTTCAGATAGCCTGGACCCAAACCCACAAACCCATATACTAGTTAATTTTTCTGGACTACAGCTACCAGTATGTTCCCAGACCATGTGTCTGCTGACTATGCTGACGGGGGGATTCTGGGACATGCAGTCCAACAAAGATCCGTCAGGTATGTATCGAGTGCATGTTTTAGAACCAAGTGAGATTAGCAATTCAGAGACCCCCAACACCACGATTGTGGGTTAAGAGGCTGTCAAGCACACAAATCACCCAAGATACATAGTATAAACATGCACTCTTCAATTCAACACAGGCTTTAAACCAATTCACTGAAAACTAGATTTCATTCTCAAATGGTTGTAGTGCTTTCTAAATACAGAAGAGGAAATCGTGAAGACCCTGAGGCTGCCTGACACTTTTTCCATTCTGGTTTCTTCAGGGAATTTAAAAAGACCCTGACTATTCTGTTGAGGGGAAACTTTCTCTGCTGATGGGAGCAGTCAAGATTTAAGTGTCTTCTTTCAACCCCTAAAGAGGAAGCAAAATTGGCTTTCTTAGAATAGCAAGATCTGGACTGAATTATTATGATTTTTCTTCTTGCCATTTACAAACGTTACTGCATACATATATGCATTTTCTGTCACCACCCTATTTCCCTCCAAATGTTACAACACAATCAAGAGCCAAATAAGTTGCTTTAAGAAAAATTATAAATGGGCTAAGAAAATGTTTTCTGGACTACAGTAATTCTGAAAGATGGGATAACAGATGTTGCATGTTTGGAAGGGACCAAATGCTGCTCTGAAGAGTTGTGCTAAATCCTCAGCCTCCATCACAATAAATTCTTCAAAGTAAAAAATGATGGATAATATGAACAGATGGTATTTTTAAGACTTGGAAGAACTGTCAGTTTGCAGCCTTATTAAAGAATAAAGCAGATAGTAGTTTTGTCTGTATGGTTTTATCCGCTGCTTGGGAAGCAAGCCATCTAGGCATTATCAAAAACACATTCAAATGTGTATTTTGTCAAAATAGAGTCAGATATCTTCACTTACCCTTAAATTATCCACACTGCACATGGATTTTATTGCAGGTAAATTCCACAAGTTCCCGCCATCTGCTGATGTAAACACCACTCGTGAATAGCGATCACCTAAAAATAAAAATGAAATATTGTAATACCACCTGGTATCACAGACCTTCAGAACTGTAACTATCAATATAACAGAAACCCTTAAAAAGTGTACCCAGTGCAACAGTACTTTGAGCCTCATTTGGGGGCCTAATTTTACCTTTGATTGCAAGGAAGCTATAGAGGTGGGGAAACTATGTACAGTACACTGCCCTCACTAAAAGGGTTGTTTTGAAACATTTTCAGAACCACAGTAAGGTTCAGAAACTTACTGCTAAAAATGAGCATGCCTAACTAGCAACTCTGTTCTTTATTCTTTTCATTAAGTTGCAATTATTTTGAGAAGCTAAATGAGAAACATTTATAATGAAGTACTTGGCACATATAATTTATTTTTTTACCCAAAAAGAAAAAACAGTTGCTCATTGACAATGCCGCCGTCTGTGAAGATTCTCAGTCGTCCAGGTGAGGTATCTGGAAGTTGAGCAACTGGATTTCTTTTCTTGTGAGATCTAAACATTTCACTACTCATTCAAGTAGCTTCATCAGTTGAAGGAAAGTTGGTGCAAGGTCTCCGATTAATAGTTCATCTTTGTTTCATGCCACCCTGGTCTAAAAAGGATTGTTATGCGGTCAGTGGCCTGAACAGGCTTGTTAGGTGGACAATGACCTTGCCAATGAGCAACTTTTTTTTCTTTTTGGGTAAAAAAATAAATGATTTGTGCCAAGTACTTCATTATAAGATTTTAAGACATACTCTCTTCAATACCACTATCATCTTTGCACCAGAGTACAGGTGACCCATGTATTATTGAGGGTGGGTGACAATACTGAGAGAAGCCACTTGGGAAAAAGAGGTGCTCTGTTATCTATATACAGTACAGTAATACCTTGGTTTACAAGTACCTTGGTCTACAAGTGTTCTGTAAGACAAGAAAACATTTCTTTTAAATTTTGCCTTGATCAATGAGCACTATCTTGCAATATGAGCAATGGAGCAGGTCACATGATCACAATGGTGGCTCTCTCTCCCTCCCTCCCTGCTGGATTGTGGGAAGTTGTCTGGAATGGTCTGCCTCAGGCAAGCCTCAAAAGCAGAGGGAAGAGAGAGGAACGAGGAACAAAAGTCTCTCTTGCAACAGTCAGAAACATTTTCAAAGGAGATTGCAGGTTAGGGATTTCTTTTTGTTTATATTTTTAATTTGTTTTCAACACCCTTTCTTATTTTTCAAACCATTTCTAGTCATGGGGCAGCTAGTCAAGTGTGTATAGGGTTAAAAAAAGTATTTTATTATTGTCACATTAAACACAAAGAGTAAAATCCAGTTGTTAGTCCCAAACAGAGCAGATTCAGCTACCAGGTGCCTAAACCATGGTGTGGATGTGGATTTCTAGCCAACTTCTTTTGTCAGTTTTGACATTTTATGTGTATAGTATGTGGTCTGTGGGGCTCAGAACAAATCATCTGAGTTTCCATTATTTCTTGTGAGGAAGGTTGGTTCGATATATGAGTGCTTTGGTTTACAAGTATGTTTCCGGAACAGATTATGCTCAGAAACCAAAGCACTGCAGTGGAAATTAATTTTGTTTCTTCCAATACCACAAACCTTACAACCAGCAGTTGATGAGAAAGCAAAAATCAATTCTAGGAAATAATTTTCAGTCAGAAAATGGAACACTTCTGTATTTTTGTCCCATTTGTGTTCCGTGGGTCTCTCTCTTTCTCTCTCTCTCTCTCTCTCTCTCTCACACACACACACACACACTCACTCACTCACTCACTCACTCACACACACACACACACACACACACACATTTTTGCCAGAATCCTACCACTGCTTACACTTGTATACGGGAATACATTAAGTTCTTGATAGCAAACTGCCACTCACTATGGTGCTGGTTTTGTTCTTGTGCACGTGCACCTCGTTACTGAATGACAATTTCCTATCATTAGTGGTACAATTTCTATTATCCAAGTGGAAATCAGCACTAGTGATTCTGTTCTCTCATTCAGATTCTTCTGAATGCCTGTATGCAAAACTGATAAGGGTGTTTCATATGCTGAACACTGATCAACTTACTTGGAATATCACAGAAAAAGCTGTCCTTGTGGAAATTCCAGTCAGTGTCCCTTTTTTCTCTTTCGTAATGGTCATCTGACCATCCCTCATCTCGATGGCTGAAGAACAGTTTTTTGAAAATCTTAACATTACAGTACTGAAGCCAATTACACATTTTTATTCAGCTGTTGTTTTGAGTAATAAATACACAAAAAAGAAAAATAAGTGCTGCTGAGAAACCTAGAAAGTTAACCCCTAGATTTACCAAGAAATATGAGATGATTCAGTCAAACACAGAACTAGGCAAGGAACAAATCATCATTATCAATTGTACCCAAATGCAGGATCTGTCACAATGGAACACTATAGCCCCTCCCCGATCTACTATAGAGGGCTGAGGTATCCCCCGTGAGTAGATCTGTGGGATACACAGGGGCTAGGGAAGGCAACATACCCACAGGGAAATCTCCTCACAGAACAGTGGAATTAACTTTTTCATTTTTAGGAACACTTCTATCCTTAAAAGCTCTCTGATAAAAATATTATTAAAGAAGCCAAAGAGGATGCCAATGCTGTTGTTTTCCTTAAATGGTGACATTATTGTCCCATTATTACATTAGCTACAGAAAGCAGCATTTCCTAAGATAATTTCATCATTTTAAAAGCTTAAATATTCAAAACAGTTTTTATAACATGGTCAACGTTGATATAACACCATCTTTTTAACTCTGGCTATATGGTTGAAGGAGCTGGATGCTAAAGAGTACAATGCTATTTTATACAGTAGGAAACAGATTTATTAAATACAACCTTATTTTATTTCACTTATCTGGCTACTGGGTATGTAAATAACCAATGCACAAGAAGAATAAAAGAAAACATGTTGAGAAGGTCCTTACCTTTTAGCTTGTTCATCTGCATATTTAAAAGGGTAGTTGGCTAAGGTTGCTTTGTAGCCTGTGTTTTTCACCATATTATTCCAGGTAACCAGTCTCTGCCCTATAGCAGTCCCTCTAGGCTCAAAACCCTGAATGAAAACATTAGGAACTTGTTAAAATACACACCATCCTTTGACTTCACAGGAAGACAACAGGAAAAAACGGATGAATGGGGTTTATTAGAAAGCACTTTCATTACAGGTAACAGTTTTAAGACTGAAATTGCTTCATATCCTGAGGGCACATAATCAAGAAAAACAATGGAACTACTCAATGTCCCTGAACTGCACATCTTCCTGGATTCAATGCCAAGGAGGTGGAATAGGGATAATGTCAACAAACACTGAGAATCACACATAGCATAATCAGGATAAATCAGTGACCACAATCCTGTTATTTCAAACAGTAAATCGTACTAGAGTAGGTCCATTTAATCAATGGGGATTTAGTGAGTCAGCTCTTCTGTAGGTTCTGCTCCTTCAAGTGGGCCTTGAGGATTAGTGTGCTAAAGTAATTCACATTTAGAACAGGCCTACTTGGAATTAATGAAACCTAAGAGCAACTGATTCCCCAACTCCCAACCCCCTTCCCTCCTGGTTTAATGGGCCTATTCTTAAGCAATTGATTACTGCTAAGTAAAGGGAGATCAGCCAGCAAATTATGATGGAAAAACGCTTATGGCTACTAGTGCAGGATTGGGCTACAGTTAAAAGTGTAAGAAAGACCATCGGACCAAAGGCCTACCTACTCTGCCATGCTGATTCTCACAGTGACCAGTTAAAGAAGAATGGAGTGGTAGCCCTCTCTTGTAGTTGTTTCTCAGTAACTGGGATTCAGAGGCATGCTGCCTCTGAGACTGGAGATAAGATGCACCCATCCTGCATAGTAGCCATTGATTCAGGACAGATAAAAAGGAGTACTTCTTCACAGTATACTGCTAAATGTTAGACTACACTACCGAAATAGGTAGAGATGGCTGCCAACCCTGATGCCTTTAGAAGGTGATTAGATAAATCCATGGAGATTTGAGCCCTTAGTGGTATCATTCAGGATGGTTATACAGTAGGACCCCAGTATCCACTGGGGATTGGCTACAGGCCTTCCCGTGGATAATGAAAACCGTGGATAAGAGAGAATGCTTGCCCGCCCACCCACCCCCAAACTGCTCTTTCCTGACAGTAGCTTGCTTTATGACTGCTGTTTTGAGACAGTGGCTTGCTTTATGGCCACTGTTTGTGACAGTGGCTTGCTTTACAGATGCTATTTGTGACAATAGCTTGCTTTACACTACAGCTTGCTTTGTGGCTGCTGAATTATTTAATTTTTTAATTTTTTTCCTCTGCCAACCGTGGATAACTGAATCAGTGGATAATGAATCAGTGGATACGGGGGTCCTACTGTACTGTATATCACCTGCTACAGCATTTGAGCACTACGGCTCTCGATAGGATTATTAGGGCATGTGAGATGGAAGATGTTGCTGCACTCATGTCCTGCTGGCTGGCTTCCTATAAGCAGTTGAATGGCTACTGAGTGAACAGCAGATTGCTTGCAATACGCTTCTGACCTGATCTAGCATGACTTTTCCTATATACTTTTGATAACTGTACCCTTCATGTATTTATCAACCCACCTTTACAGTTATCGAAACTGGTGACTCACATTGCATCTTGGGGCAGCAAATTCCAAAGTTTCATTTCAAAAATTACCTTACCTGTCTAATTCTTTTTACACGCTATATTGCCTGACTCCTGGTTATTTGATTATCTGAAAGGGAGAAAAACCTATCTCCCCTATATATGTGGATGTATTGCTATGTGATAATCAATTCTGATTTATGGTGACCCTATGAATGAATTATTTTCAAAAAGGCAATATCACTAACAGCCCTGCTCAGGTCTCGCAAACTCAAGGCTGTGGCTTTCTTTATTGAGTGACTATCTTGTGTTAGACTTCTACTTTTCCTGTTGCCTTCAGCTCTGCCCAGCATTATTGTCTTTCCTAGTAAGCCTTCCGTTCCCACCTCACATGCAAAGTACAACAGCATCAGTTTAGTCCTTTTCACTTCTAATAAGAAGTGTACTGTAAATGGTAACCATAATGATTCAAGAATTGCAGGCAAAAATCAAAGAAAAACAAAACAAAAAAGACACAAAACATGTAGCACTTAAAAACTAACTTTCATATTTTAATGTAACGTTTCGTGGACATGTCCACTTCTTCAGACATATAGCAGACCTATAGCAGCAGAAAATGATTCAAGAAGCTGGACTAATTCTTCTAGAAAGAAAGGCTGCAATATTTGGAACTGTTTAGCATAGGAAAATATATTTTCCTACTAAGCTAAACAGCTCCAAATGGTGTAACACTTCTTCCTTCTTGGGGAGTGAGGTGATCACAGCTGCACACAGCATTTCCAATTTAATCATACAATGGATTTGAATATGGGCAGAATGATTTGGGTAATTTTATTTTCAATCCCTTTCAAAAGCTAATATTCTTTTGCAGTCATGATTTTTGTCTTCTGCATGTTCAGGTGCAGTTCCGTTTTGGGACTTTCTTTTGTCCCTTTCCCTAACAGTATGCATTCTGTCAGTAAGAGCACAACAGTTTTAGAATTACAATATTAACAGTTTATTTTCCTCCATTTCTTAAGTTACAATTTCAAGACACTGATGGGGCTAACTGTCTCTTCTTTAGTGATTACTATTCTAAGTACTCTAACCTTTACTAGCACTGCTTTCTCCAATAAATTCTGAACTCAAAATTATTTTTAAAAATGTCGATGGAAGAGGTCTTTTTAGCCTTTTTGTTGCTGATTTAAAGGATCAGCAGCTGTAACAGACATATTTGAAGCCATCTGGACTTAACTACTAAATGTCATAAATATTCAGATTTGGTGTTTGTGCACATCTGTATTTGATAGCAATATAAAACATTCACGAAGAATTCTTTACAGCCCTCTGCTTACCATTATTGATGGGAAAAGTATATGCCAACTCAGTGCTTTGACAGCACCAGACAATAATGTTTACTTACCAGTAACGGATCAGAGAAGTCTGGAAGATCTGGGACAAGTATTCCAATCAGGGCACACACCACAATTAATACGGTACACATGCCTAAAACAACCACAGGCCAATCAGCTATCAGAGCTGCATAGCTAGAGCAAAAGAAAACAGCAGTTAAAAGAAGACAGCTTCCCAAAAAGAAAAAAAGAATAGGATGCTAGTTTGCACTGTTGCTTTTAATGCATACTCTTTGCTTTAAGAGAAATATCATCATATTTGCTGGATTTAAATAGCATTACACTGAATCATACACATACAACTGAAGTGAATTACTAAACACCTTATAGCCCTTTTAAGATATGGAACTTCAACTTGACATAGACCTTCATTTATAAGCAGTCCACCATCCAACAGTTTGATTCTTGTTCTGAAAAGCACTTGAGTGATGCACACTTGTACTGTCTAATAAAAAGGTAGATTTGTCTCTCCACCTTTTGGTGTAACTGTCTACTATTTCTGGAATGGTCAAAAATAGATTTCTTTGGCACAAAAACAACAGTAATTGCTATTTATTTAATTCAAACTTTCTGGCGCCTTCAGATTTTATAAAAGTACATTTGGGACGAAAGCAATGCTACTGTAAAGCACAGAGCACTGGTTTGTAAACGTCTCCAAGTTCATATTTTTCGTCTGGTCAAGACATTTCCCAATTCAATACCGAAAATAAACTCTGTGCCATATTAGAACCTGAGAGGGGTTAGGCTCCAGCTCTTCTGTGAAGGTTTCGATGGATTTTAATGTAATTAACATTGCAAACGAGAAAAAGAAAAGAACGTTTTTTCATGTCCCAGTTAAGTGAAACATGCTGGGCCAAGTGAAAATGGAGACAACACTACACAGTTTTGCACTGTTCAGCTTAGAAGGGCACCATATGACTACAGTGGATTGAGGGTGGTGATTAGCAATCCATCTACACAGCAAAAGGAGACCACATATTTACCTAGTGTACCAAAGGAAAGATAAGAAACAGTGAGCTCAAATTACTACAAAGCTAATATAAGACAGAAGCCAAGATGCATTTTTCCAGCTGAAAAACTGCTGTTACCTATTAATATTCTTATAAATGTGTAGCTTCGTTCCAAAGTAGTGTACAGTTATTGGGAATCGGGTGGTTCCATTCCGAGAATTGCATCAAATAGCTTGCACCAACTTGCACTACAAAAGGACTCACAATCTGTGGTCTAGCAATCAACAGCAGAAGAAATGGTAAAACCCGTCTTAGTGTCTATACTCAGCTAATTTTGGATCACCATACCCCTCCTTGTGCTGCTCAAACAACTTTGATGGACCTCTATTTTATTTCAACCCACGAATCTAAACCAGAGGAATGCAGATTGTATGCTGCTGTTGTTTTTAATGACATCTCCAAGACCTACCAACTGGAGCTGGGTATAGAAGAAACACTTTTAGAACTAAAACTTTATATCCTAGGAATTTGTCTGGAGAACCAGAAATGAACCCAAATTACATTCCACAAATTTCATTGTGAAGACATTTTCAAGACATGTCTTTGTTCCCACTGCTGACTCATCGGAAGACTCCACAACCCCTAATTTGCAGCAATATTTCTGGATGTCTCCTACAGCTTTTAAATAGAACTATCAGCTCTCCCTTTCATCTAAAGATAGCATTTCTCTTTCAAAATAGACCCAATATTGTTACACTTTAATAGTCTTTTAAGTGCCATGCTCAGCTAAGAAACCCTGAATTCAGCAGTATAAAGGGACGATAGATGGATGCCACATACTTTAATGTAAATGTTTGCTAATCATGGACACACACAGCTTGTCTTGCAACTGCAAGTAATTCTCCTGCTTCCTTTAATCCAAGATAAAACTAGACTGTCTCAGAAATATTTTTCAAAAAATAAAATCATAAATGAGTAGCAGGAGTGTCTTGAGCCCTTAACTGAATATCAATAATATTATTCAGGATGAAGTACCTTCCACTGTTTTTCAGTCTGCTTCAAACAATGTTTATTTTTGTTTCTTCTAAAGTAAGAGGTGTTTCTTATTTATTCAGAGTATTTAAAGGACAAATCAACCCTGAAATCCCTCAAGTGGTTTGCATTATGAAAGATGTTCACTATCTCAGTATGGCCAGGCTTCACGTGTAGACCTTCCCACAAATGTGCACATTCTTTCCCTGCATCTCTTGACTTTTTCATTTAACTTATTGCTTATATTTATATCTTGCCTTCCACCAGACTTTTTTCTGTAGAACAACACTGGCTGAAATCTTGTTCGGGAGCCGCAACAGCATATCATGGTTATGCCTGCAGCAGCATGGAGGTGGAGGGTGTTATCTACAAAGCACTTCTACCAGTCATGATGGGAATCACAGAACCATTTGCGCAATCTGTGTGGCCTGGACATAATGCCTGGCAAGGTTAAGCTTGTGTTATTTTATGTTGTGCGGTTGCAAACAGGATTTTGCCCATTGTGTAGCAGCTCAGACTGAGACATCACATACAGATGGCTAGAACGGAGTTCTGTGACATCTCAAACAAATGGTCTAACCAAAAGACCACATTCCATAAAGAGCAACTGTTTCCAGTACAAGACAACATTAATCAGATAATAGCTGGCCATGAAAACAGCTCTCTCCCTAGGCTGTGTAGATTCAGTCATCCAGGTGAGGTTATCTGGAAGTTGAGTCATAGAAATTGGACTTCTTTTCTTGTGAGATTGAAATGTTCCACTCAACAGTCTGAGGGAAGTTGGTACAAGGCTTGCATGATAAGTGGCATTTTTTATTTTTATTTTAGAGAATTTTACCCCGCTTTTCTCCTTGAAAAAGGACTCAAGGCGGATTACAGTAATGGGGGACAATATACAATTAAGAAATGTTCAAGTATGTAGAGCAGGGAAATTGAGGGACATCTTACAGCATTAACAGACAACATTACATTAATGCAATCACAAAGTCTATAAACACAAAGTCTATGTGATCATGTATGGTAGAGTCATATAAAAGTCACATAATAGGTAGTCCATCATTCAGGGAAAGCTTGCCTGAAGAGAAAGGTCTTTGTCTATTTCGGGAAAGACAGACGAGATGGGGCAGTCCCACCTAGTGGGAGGGAGTTTTAGAGTCTGGGTGCAGCAGCTGAGAAGGCCCTTTCATATGTTCTCACAAGATGTATCTGTGGGAGGGGGGATGGAGCGGAAGGTCTCTCCTGATGACCTCAACACCTCAGCCAGTACATATTGTGAGACTCAATTTTTGAGGTAGCTAGATAGGTGCTGCCCTTTCATTGTTCCCCAGACAAATCAGAACCACTTCACACCTCCACCAGGAAAGCCATTGCTAACAACCCATACTTAATGGGTGTTGGGATAGGTTGCATAGGTGGGACTTTCACATACCTCAGGACATTGTACATCTAACAACCCTAATCAGACCAGGGTGGCAAGAAGCCAAGGTGAACGGCAAATTGCAGGCCTTGCACCAACTTTCTTTAGACTGAAGAAGCTACTTGGATGATAGTGAAAGGTTTCAATCTCATAAGAAAAGAAGTCCAGTTGCCATGACTCAGCTTCCAAAGAGCTCTGTTCCTGCCACACATGCTTTCCTTCAACAACCTTAATAACAGCTTTATGCTCTCTGGAGGTGTGTGTGAGTTGGGAGGGAGGGAGGGAGATTCTTTCTCTGCTACTTGCCACTAGCAGTTCTGGCAGCCTCCTGAACTAGGCATAGAAGGCAGTACTTTTCCAGCAAAACATTTATGCAATCAACGGATCTACCATATGCTTACCAGGCAGGATAAGGTTGCTAATATTAATGTAAACACATTGTTCATGGTCTATTAGAAGACAAATTGGGTAGAAAGTAAACAATGGATGTGCCTTGACCCTGATTATAACATTGAAGACAAACAGCAAAATCAGCAAACACAAAGAGAGTTGTGTTTAAATGCATTTTTTATTTCTTTCAGGATTCTTTTTACACTTGACTCTATAGTGCAGTACAAGTGGTTTTAAGTTTTCCATGTTACTCCCACATTTCCTATCCTCGTAGGGCACTGCATTACCTGTCTGTCAGTTCAAGGGCATATTTTGAATTTCTTGTATTGACATTTGAAGCCCTACATTCTTCCTGTTCCGATTACTTAGCAGAGCTGGTGGCATGGCATATTCCTCTTAAGAGGCTTTCTGTTGGTCCCTTGGACTAAGGTGGGAAATTCTAGGCTTTGGGAATTCTCCCACTTGGCTCCAAAGCTGTGGACTTCTCTCCCCCTACAGCTTTGTATGGAACCAATGTCAGATAAATTTACATGAGCATTGAAAACCTCTGCTCAATATGGAGGCACAGGTGTCAGGTGCAGGAAGAGATAAACGACCAATACATTTTGACTTGAGCCTTTAAATTGGGTTGTTGGAAGATAGTTCAGCTCTTCTTGGTTTGCTGCCCATTCCAAGGAGTTTTAAGTAGGAGTGTGTGTAAATTTTGTGTTTGCATGCTTTGTATGTTTATTGATTTTAGTGGAAAGCACTCTGGTGTGAAGAGCAATGTAACTGTTGTTGTTAGAGCTCTGTTTATCAGCTTAATATTGCTGAAGACCTGAAGAATGCACTGAACACAGTATGGCAGAACTGGAGGTAAATGCTATGATTTTTCTTCTTAAAATCTATACTCAAGGCAGTTCATTTTTGCTAGCTTATAGCTAGAGGAGAGTTACACTGATGAGAAATAGAGCCCAGCTACCAATAGATTATAGTGTGAAATCATTTAGTAAGAGTGTACTAAAATGTGTAAAATTTGTCACAACTATGTAGAAAGAATTTTAGAAAAAAAATGACGGTGGGGAAAATTGCAGTTGACAGAATCCTGCACCTGCTTAACTTGGATAGAAGATCAAAATAGTCTGGGAAATGAACAGGCAGGATTCAGAAAGGGCAGATCAACAATAGATCACTGTATCATCCTAAATCACCTAGCTGAGAAATATATGACCTTTTATGGTAATGGTCTGTTCACCGCATTCATAGATTTAAAATTTGCCTTCGACTCTATACCAAGAGAGAAACTATGGATCAAGTTGTGTGATACTTCCATTGATAAAAGACTTCTGTATCTGATCAAATGCCTCTACCAGGGAATCACAGTTCGTATTAGATGTGGGATAGAAGGAGAATTGACAAAATCTATTCCCGCCATTAGGGGGGTCTGACAAGGATGTATACTGGCACCTATGTTATTTAACCTCTATCTAAACGATATGATTCAAAACTGCCTTGCACCAGACTTTCATCCACCAAGCTTGGCTAAAACCAAATGCCCTTTACTTTTGTACACAGATGATGCTGTGTTGCTTTCATTATCAGAAATTGGCCTTAAACGCCTAATGCGTGCATTTATGGTACACTGTAAGCTCAATCAACTGAATATGAACATTAGTAAAACAAAAATTATGGTCTTTAAGAAGCATGCAGCACTAAAAAAGTGGAAAATTAATGGGAAATACATTGACCAGGTTAAACAATTCAGATACCCGGGCATCTGGTTCCACCAGAATCTTTCTTGGGCTCCCCATAGAAGGTCTGTTATACAGGCAGCTCAGAATACTAGCAAGGCCATTACCCGTTTTTTCTTTACGAAGGGTGGGCAATTTATACCAGCTGCTATCCGGATATTCAGATCCAAGGTCCTACCTCAGCTGTTATATGGAATCCCAGTATGGATCCTGGGCTTCCATACATACATTGAGAGTATCCTTGCAAGGTTTTTAACGTCTATTCTTGGATTACCAAAATGTGTTTCTATAGCAGGTCTACGACTTGAGGTAGGCGTCTCCTCAATCAAATGTACTGCCTGGTTACATGCGTTCAGATATTGGATCAAAGTGTTATATGCTGACACTTCCTCTGGATATCTACATCTTCCGATGAAAGATGTTTACACTTGCTCCTGGTTAAAAATCTTCCCAACCAAATTGCATTCTTAGGCCTATCTATGGATTTTTTTCACATCTATGAATTGAAGACAGTTAAATCCATCACTGAAAAGCGAATTAAAGATATTGATTTCCAGTCTTCTACAGAGAATGCTCAGAAAATTTGTTCACCCATGCATTTTGGTTTAAATCTTGAATTTAATCAAAGTGCTAAATATTTGGAAAAACTGACAATCCCAAAATACTGGCAGATTTTTTCAAGAGCCAGATATAACTGTCTTCCATCTGCAGTTTTAGAGGGTCGCTACAGTGGCATACCATATGAAAATCGATTATGCCCCTGCAATGATAAAGAAATTGAAACATTGCAGCATGTTCTTTTTTATATGTAATTATTACAGGGATGAGCTTATCAGGCTTCTTTACCCTGTAATGAGAGGTCTACCAGATCCTTGGACTGGTATACATGTTATCTTCTAGAAGACAGAAATAAGTCCATTACAGAACTTGTGGCCAAATTCCTTCTCTCAGCCCAAAAAACACGAAAGAGAATTCTGGTGCTTAACTAATTTTAAGTTTCTTTTAATTATTGGAATGTGTACTTGTTGGAATGTATACTGTATTTTATCGGGCCTTTGGCTGTAAAATAAAATAGATTGATTAACAGTCTGAATTTGAATCCCTGTTTATTCAAGCATCACAGTGTGGAATCTGAGTTGCCACCTCTTTCTTCAGAGGTTCCAGATCCTATCTATAATGCCTATAATGTAAGGCAAATATAACACAGGTCTCACCATATTACAAATAGCTGTACCACCTGGATCGGGGTAGGAAAAAAATGGGGGATAAGGTCATTTCAGTTTATTTTAAAAATTTTTACACCAATTCAATTTCAGGAAGAAAGAAGCTGAAATTTTGAAAATTCACATGTGAGAGAAAGTAAAACTGGAAGATTCCCCAATCCCAGTATAAACCCAAGAACTGAAGCTTCCATTCTCACATAAGTTGAAATGGCCCTATGGCCATATCAACTGCCACACAGCTTTTAGAGGACTAGCGGTCTACCAAAAGGCAATGCTATATGGGCCATTCCCTTGAGCTACCTGCTTCAATAGAAAATTCATTATTTTCCTTTATTATTTCTATTTACATGATAGCCAATTTGTTAATAATGATGATTGTGGCTTGCTATTTCATTTGGGTCATGCAGGGATGCACAGTATGGGTAGGGGTAAGACCATAATGCTGCCAGCATTTGCTGGCTATTTCTGACAAGCAATGTGATACAACATACAGTCGAAAAGAGACTGCAAAAAATGCATAGAAGACTGTATCCTACCTTTTTGGCAATGTCAGTGTTCTGGCTGGCCTGAAAAAAATCAAACACAGAACAATTTTATAGAAGACTAATATACAACAGTACACAAGTATCCCCCCCACACCTCCCAGCAAGTGTTCAAAGCAACATTTTCTAATATGGTGCCCCCCAACCATGTGGGCCTAGGAATGGTGGTAATTGCAGTCTAACACATCTGGAGAGCATCTGACTGCCAGAGGTTGGTTTAGATCACTATGTGGTTACAACAGAAATAAAGGACAGTTTGCTTTTCAAAGTTTTGCATTGTGCATTGTGCTCGTATTTTGTGCCTAACCATGTACAGTCATGACGAGCCTGCAAAACCAAGACCAATGTTTGCCTTTTTAAAAAGAAATACAAATTGAAATCCTTGAATGTGAATGCTAAATTATAACTAAGTACATTTTTTAAAAAAACAAGACCAAGCGTAAGGCGATCCTTACAAATCTAAAGTGCATGGCTTGGCAGACTAACAGGAAATTTAAAATCACTATTCTTCCTTTAGTGTTTGCTGGATAGCTCAGTGGCATAGGCATCTGGTTGTGCAGCTAGGGGTTGGGAGTTTGATTCCTCGCTGTGCTTCTAGAAAGAACAGCCAGCCTGTGTGGCCTTGGGCAAGCTGCACAATCTCCAGAAGAAGGTAATGGTAAACCATTTCTGCATATTGTCTTATCTAAAAAAAAACTCTGAAAGGGGATGCCATAAATCAGAATCGATTTGATGCCACGTGGTGATGATGATTCTTCATTAATTCTTTGTTGTATTGTCATGCACATTTTGTGCTGTGCCGTTTCTAACTGCTATTTCTTGAATGAATCTACATACATACTTAGAACAAAGAAACAACATCTCATCTTGCTTTCCAAAACTTTAAATAGATCACTTAAAATTGCCTCCAGGGAAGGCAGAAAATCTTCTGAAAAACAGATCCAATAAACACAACAAAATATTCCTAAGCAGGAACTAAAGCCATAAATTCATGTTGAAAAGGACACGACTTCACAATGGAAATCAGCTTTAAATTGTGCTTCTGCAATCACAGATTTCTCTGTATGGTTTTCAAGATTAATTATTTGATCACAATGAAATACAGTACTCAGTGTAGTACAGTAGATGAAGTGAGAGACATATCTTACAAAGGGATGTCTTTAAACATTTGAATAATTTGGAGGACCATATCTCCAAAATCCATGGCAAAAATATGGTTAAATTTCAGCCTGAAAATCTATATTATTGTTATTAATAATAATATTTATAATATTTTGCCCCACTTTTCTCCTTGGAAAAGGAGATAACAATAATGAGGGACAATATATAGCCCAGAACATTGAAGACATAATTTAAGTTACGAACAGGGAATTAGAAGAGGCATCTTAGAACATTAAAAGGTAACATTAAAGCTACAAAGAGCACGCAAAAAGAAAAAATCAATTATGAGGGATATCAGTGGAAAACACTGGTGTTCTTATGAAGTCAGTCAATGCAATCATGCATGGTAATCCATATAAAAGTCACATCGTAGGTAGTCCATCATTCAGGGAAAGCTTGACCGAAAAGGAAGGTCTTCGCCTGGTTCCAGAAATAAATATAGTGTCCAAGTTCTCCTACGGTCCTTCTGGATGGAAGGAAGAGAAGCATCGGCACCCAAGAACAGCTCATACCACCTCATACCAGTACTTTATGTGGAAAGGAGGGATGCTTTAACCCTCTGGGCCACATTTTCTTGTCTAGCTCTACACTCACCACCTGAGGTAATTTTCCTTCATGACATGTTCCTCGGGTCTTATCCTGATGACACTTATATGTCAGGAGCAGGGGGCTCAACTAGGTACCAATAAGGAAGAATGGGCAGGAAGGTGGCCCACATAGAGGCTTGGATCTCATATAGGGCAGGAAATGCTAGTTGCCTGGAAAATGAGATGCTAGGAGCAGCTTCATGGTGCTGACCTAGGTTCTTTGAGCCCAAAACAATGGACCAGTATGGAGATGGCTACATGATCCATTACAGTAGGACCCCAGTATCCACTGGGGATTGGTTCCAAGCCTTCCCGTGGACAATGAAAACTGTGGATAAGAGAGAACCCACCCCCAAACTGCTGTTTCCTAACAGTATCTCGCTTTATGAATGCTGTTTTGAGACAGTAGCTTGCTTTATGGCCGCTGTTTGTGGCAGTAGCTTGTGTTACAGATGCTATTTGTGACAATAGCTTGCTTTTACAGCTGCTGTTTGTGACAACAGCTTGCTTTACAGCTTGCTTTGTGGCTGCAGAATTATTTAATTTTTTCCTCTTCCAACCGTGGATAACTGAATCAGTGGATAAGGAATCAGTGGACAAGGGGGTCCTACTGTACACAGAGATAGGGAGCTTGGAGTTACGTCACCCCATGAAAACAATATAGAACTGTTTCTACTGGTTTTGGCTCCACCATGTTATTCACCAATGAAGAACCATCTTATGGCTAGCAACTGAGGGAGAAGAAAAAGAAACTAATCAGAACATGAGAAATTTTAAGGGTGACGATAGAACAAAAAGCCACTGCACCATGAGAAAGGGGGCTTCTTCGACCTCTCAATCTTTGCTCTAAAATATTTGTTCCAGATACCCTTCCCTTGAAAAGGACGCACCCTTCCCTTAACTAACTTCCCCACTGAAAGACTCATCAGATGCAATGGTCTATATAGTTCCCACAATCCCTGGTCTCACAGACATTACAGATGTGTAGCCCAGCTCATCTGGACAGAGCCAGACAGTTCTGCTAGTTGCAGGTGCATGTTTCTAAGTGTAGCACACACTTGCAATGTTGTGGGGGAGGACATAAAACCATTGCGCAAAGGAGGAAGAGGAGGGGAAAGCATCATTTTGCTTATTTTCTCCTAGATTATTCCAAAACAGTTTAACCTAGAGGAAAAGACAAGGGCATTTTTATTGGAACATTTCTGCTAGCAAAGTTTTTTTGTCTACCCAAAAAACATACACATACTTTTCCAAAATATTCATGGGAAGAAGTGGGTATGCTAAATAAAAGGTTTTACAGCATTTAAAGACAATTAAAATGCACTGATATCAACATGAGTCAAAATCTGAAAATGGGACTGCATCTAATCTGGAACACGCATTTTACCTCTCACTATTTCATCGACTGAAATCCTTTTGTGCTTACTTTGCACTGTCCCATCCATAAATGCCTGCAATGAGATGCAATTGTATGTGGTCTCAGTGATGACCCAAAGATATTCAGTGGCTTTTTTTTTGGCAAAGAGTGGTTTCCAGGGAATAATTTATTTGTTGCTTGTCCTGCACCTTCCAATTCCATGCACCATCCCAAGGTCACAGCTATACCTGACCATCTCTGATAAGACACGCTAAAATGATTTAGGAAAAATACAGTATGTTTTCAAAAACCCTAAAGCTCCACAAGAGGAGAAACATCTGTGTTAAACATTTCAGGGTCTGCTTATAGTAAATCACTTCTGAGTATTTCCTACCTTGAAAACCCTGGGAAGAGTCACCATAAGTCAAAATCAACTTGATGGCACAGAATTAGTATTATTAAGGTAACATAAAAATTCTAAGTCTCTCTTTTTTGCTCAGATTAAACAATTTTGGAATCTAGATGGAACTGGGATATTCTGTAGTAGCTTTGGGGAAGATTTTCTATAGATAAATACCCCAAAGATACCCCACATCCTTAGTAAAACAACAGGTCTTTTAAATACTGTATGTCAGATGTCAAAAATGTCTGCAGTTGTTTTTGAGACCACAGGATGGCCAGGTGTGCACATATTACAAATCTACTTATTTGTGGCTGATGCACTTCTTTACTACACTCCTAAAATACTTCAGTGACCTGTAATTTAATTTAGCTTTGGTTAGTTGTAATAAGAGATGGAATTTAATAACAGCAGAAAGATCTTAGCAAAAAGTTGGTTCTTTCCAGGAGAAATGATACCACAAATGTGTAAATACAGTGATCCCCCGCCTCTCACGGGGGTTAGGGACCTGACCTGACCCGCGATAATTGAAACTCCGCCATATGCGGATGCAGGTCAAGTCAGGCCTGGGGGGGCCTAGCTGGGGGATCTTGTACTTACCAGGCCTAGAAAGGCTCTCAGAGGCCTCAGAAATGATTTTCAGGGATCCAGAAGTCACTTCCGGTTCACATGGGGGCCCTTTTGGGGCCTCCAGAAGGCCCAGCAAAGCCCTCACAGGCCTGTTCGGGGCAGCTCCAGTCCTGGGGTTAGTATGGGAGGTTTGAAACAGGACTTTCCCCCCTTACCCTAGGGGGCCTTTTTTCATATACTGCGTTCCCGCAATATATGAACTCTGAAAGGGCAGGGAACCACTGTATGTACAACTATGACTTATATCAGCTGATAGTGGTTAGAATGTCATACTAAAAAGGTTGCAGTTGCAATTCTATGTTTTTTTGTTATGTTCTAAGTCAGGTTGGCAACTGTATATACTATTCATTTTTTTTTTCAAATACTGTACCTCTGTGAGACAATTTGCACTTGCTATATTAACACACGTAGTCATCAACTTCTGCCTTCCAAAGCTTTTTTGCTCTTGTTTCTCCTCGGGTTGTCCACTTAATCAAACAAAGCAAGGTAGCTGCCTGAAACTGAAGATCTCAAATTCTTACTTATTTGCTGAAACATCGCTGCTTTTTTGTTGAAAGAAATGGGAAGAGGTGTCAGCAAGTTCTGCCTAAAATGCACAATCACTTGTCTGCTGTAGATACTCTCTCTTCCTCCAGGATGCACCATGAGGAGGTCTTGGCCCAACAGTTGTCAATGGTTTCCCCATTCAAAAAGGTATTAATTAAGAGTATATTTTATCTCTTTTTCAGTTCCATCCGTAATGTACAATGTATCACATGGAAAGGTGGAATACATTCCCAGGAAGTAGGAGTGAAAAATGATGGAAGAAATATCAATACTTTATGAAGATGATACTATATTAGTGGACTGCTAGATTGGCCAGTGATTCTAAAATGATTATGATGGTATAGTTGCAGAAAGTGCTAATAGTTTAAAATGATTCTTGAAGATGAAAGGAGAAAATGAATATGCAAGACTGCAGCTGAATATTAAGACAAAAATCATGTTTACAGAGGGATTAACTAAGGGTAATACTGTCAACGAAGGACTTGAAACAGTTAAAGATTTTGTATACCTTGGCTAAATCATAAATCCAAATGAACACTACAGCCAAGGAATGAGAAAAACCAGACTTGGAAGGGCAGCTATAAGGAAGGAGAAAAGATCTTGAAGTAGAAAGATGTGTCACTGGAGACCAAAGCTCTCCGTGCTATAATATTCCTGATTACTGCTTATAAACGTGAAAGCTGGGCAATAAAGAAAGCTGACAGGAAAATGCAAGTTGCTGGTACTGGAAGGGAGATTTACAGATACCACACACTGCCAGGAAAATAAAAGCATTAGATCAAATCAAGCTTCAATTCCCTCCAGAAGTCAAAATGATTAAACCGAAGTAGTTGCACTCTTGGTGTGTCCAAGAGAAAGTAAGACATGTTGGAGAGGACTATAAAACTGAGGAACGTTGAAGGCTGAAAGAAGGAAGGAAGCCCAAAAATGAGATAGATTCTATAAAGGAACCCACAAATTTGCAAAATTTGAGTAGAGCAATGAACAGATTATGGATTACCATAAATCTGAAGTAACTTGATGGTACATAACCACTGGATTTTAAGTAACTTGACTTGAAGGACCAGAGGAGCTCTTTGCTGCTAAGTTTCAGACCAAAAAACATCTTGAGATGCAGACTTCATTGTGATTGGAGTAGAATCAATGATTACAATAGGATTTAAAGTGTTCTGCTCATCTACTGCCCCACACCACTTTAAAAAAAAGTGTTCTGCTTATATACCGCCCCATACCACTTCAAGTAGTCTCTGGGCAGTCTACAGTCCAATTATGCAGGCTACACATTGCCCCCTCCCCCCAGCAAGCTGGGTACTCATTTTACCGACCTCGGAAGGGTGGAAGGCTGAGCCAGCCACGAGCCGGCTACCTGGGATTGAACCCCCCAGGTCGTGAGCACAGTTTTAGCTACAATACAGGCATTTAATCACTGCGCCATGGGGCTCTTAATCGTGTAAGATTTATATGGGTCTACTGTACAGTATGTATAACTTAATCTCAATCCCACTCCTTTTGTTTAATGGATTGTTGTCTTAAGATAACAGGAGGGAACCTTAGGCCCTCCAAATGTTTGTAAGACAACTCTCTCCTTCCCTGACTATTACTAATGCTTCTGAGATTTCTGGGAGTGAAAGTCCAACAAATTAAAAGGACCAAAGGTTCCTCAACACTAAATGAAGGAGGGAAATAAGCCTTACCAGAGATCTATAAGAAGCAAGAGCAGGTGGTTGTGCTTTTAAAAGTGCAGCTCCACCTGTTTCTAAAGAAGTAGCCACGGGGTAGGGGGTGGGGAATATTATAGCACTTAAATTTTTTTACAGATTAATTTCATTGTGAGCTTTCACGTGGATTTTGATCCACAAAAGCATACAGCGAAACAACCCTACTGGTTTTTAAAGGAGTCACGAAGAGTCGGTCACGTCTGTCACGACACAACACAACATACACAACACATTGCACCGTGGTTAAACTGTAGTAGTGCAGCCAAAGGGCTGCTCATCCCCCTGTGTTCAATCCCAACGGATTCAGGTAACCATATTAAGGTTGACTCAACCTTCCATCCTTCCAAGGTTGGTAAATTGGAACCCAGCTCATGCAGGAGGGGGCAATGGGCAGCCTGCATAAATAAATTATAAACCACCCGGAGAGAACTCGAAGCACTCTGGAGTGGGCTGGGGATATGAATAGCACACTTTTCTTCAAGGTGTTACAATGGGCTGGATTTTTATCCTTTCCCCCTTTAATAGTTCCACCTAGCTTTCTTTGCAACCCCGAGCAATATCTCTTCTATTATATTTATTCTGGTTGGTATTATTCCTAGATCACCAGCCAGAGAAAAATATCTGAGGAAAGAAGGCTCCTAATGAACAGTGTGTGTAGAAGGGACCCCTGCCTCTGCCATTGGAATCCCTATTTATCCTCTGACCACTGGTTCCAAAACTTGGGTACCCAGATGTTCTTGGACTACAACTCCCAGAAATCCCAGCCAGCATGTCTAGTGATGAAGGCTTCTGGGAGGTTGGAAACCAGTAGTCTAAAAACCTCTTTAAATACAAGTATAAGCTAACAACAGTGGCCACATTTTGCAGCCTCTGCTAACATTTAATGAGGAATATTACTGTATTTATTGTTATTTTAAGGAGAGTAGAAAAAAGTAATTTTGTATTGCTACAGGGTTAAATGTTTATTCCATAAAATGGAAGCTGCTCAAGAAGAAAAATGTCCTTCTTTTCCCCCCATGTGTTAATTGTATGCATGGCCATATGAACAATTAGGTCTAGCTGAGAAATGAATGCAAAGTTTCTGAGATTATTTGCTATCATATCAAGGGCCTGTAAAACTAAAAGCAATAAGAGGAAATGGTACTTTGAATAATTACAAACATTCTTATTAGAGGGGGGAAGCCCCAAATTTACAGTACAGCAAGGCCTTCACAAGGATTAACGAAAATGTCACAAAGTCACGAGAAGGCTTTCAAGTCCTCAGTATACTTGAGGCAATGTACAAATATTTGAAGTCCCTCTTCTATAAATAAACTTGGAAAAATAAAAACACCCAGCACTTGTACACACATTGAAGAATGCCAAAAAAGCAAAGAGACCCTTGTTGAGTCTGGGCTTTTCATATTTTTTTCCAGACGGTCTAGTGTCTTGTTCAGAAGAGCCTTGTTCATTAAGAGTCTTGTTGCTTAAAAGTGGAAGCAACTTGAGGAAGCCATTCATGCCTTCACTCCAAAGACCTCGGCTTTTTTGTTTTGTTCTTAAATTGCAATTTTCTCAACTCATTTAGTGTACCTGTTGGTGCTGCTAAACATAGCTATGTTAAACCCTGATACAAGTTTTAAAATTACCCGAAAAAGCACTTCTGATATTTAATTAACAGTGGGGCATAGTTTCAGTTATTTTGATTTAACAATACACAGAAATGGCTCGGGGGGCATTCTTGTTACATTAATTAACTCATTTGGACATTGCTGTTCAAAGGAGTAACAGATCGCTAGGTTAAGTGCTAACTATTTTGCTAATTCTAAGAAGGTGAGGGATGCAGGGCATGGGAAATGAGTTTTCAAACACTTGGTTGCTAGCGTTTGCAAATGCCAGATTCTAAAGGTCAAAAGACATCAATATTCCCGGATTGCAAAGCGGAGGCGAAAGCAAGAATGGACAAAGATCTTTTCACGCTGCAAAGCAAAATCTAGTTTCAAGAAAGCCAGTGGCCGATGTTAGAATGATTGCAAAGCCTTACGTTTAGTTGCTCAATCGTGCATTTCTTATTAAAGCAAGAAAAGTTAATCAGTATGCATGATATTTAATAGCTTAATGCTACCTGAGATGTCTTTTTAAAAAAATATCCTATGGCAGCAATTGCCAACCTTCTTTTTTACACTTGGGACCGGGTTTCTTGCTGTGCACTACTTTATCACGGGCACACACGTGTGCAAACAACTCTCTCCTGTGCTGGTTCCATTGTGATCAAAACAAAAACAGTCGTAACGGGTGCACGGGGGAAGAAAAGTCCCCATGGAGAGGGGAGAAGCATGCATGCCTACTCAGATGCAGGCCTTAAAAGGAACCTTCCTGGCTGGGTGGCCCCATTCCTAACAGACCATGGACTGGTACCAGACCATGGACCAAGAGTTGGGGACCCCTGCCTGCCCTATGGTATGTTAAGGATACTCAGTGTGGGATAGTGGATATACTGACATACCAGGCCTTAGAAGGCCTAGGTTCAAATCCTCTTTCTGAGATTCCACACCACAGTAATTACTGGCAAAACTACTGAAGTATCTCACACCTCAAAATCCTATTAGGGTCACTATATTTTGGCTCTAACATGATCGTACATAACAACAGTAGATTGGCATAGAATCTTGGACAACCACTTGGCAGATATCCTTCGATTTGCATTCCTGCGTAGCTTAGGGCAGTGATGGCGACCCTTTTAGAGACCGAGTGTCCAAACTGCAATTCAAAACCCACTAATTTTTCGCAAAGTGCCCATACAGCAGTTTAACCTGAATACAGGTGGCAATGAAGGGGAGATGTCAGGTGCCCACAGAAAGGGCTCCGAGTGCCACCTTTGGCATCCGTGCCATAGGTTCGCCATCACTGGCATAGGGGGGTGGACTTGATGGCCTCACAGCCCCCTTCCAACTTCATGGGGTTGCTTTACTGGCTGTGAGGAAGTTTTCAGTGAAGTCTAACATGACAAGCTGATAGTGTTGTGGAAAAAGAGCTCTCAATTCAAAACATATTCATATAATTGGCAACCTTTACTGTCAACAAAAAGCACATGTTTTTACAGCCAATCATTCAATGCAACAGGTGTCCCATCCAAAATTAAAATAGTGGTGGTGACATCCAAACTCCAGCAGGAAAGGAACAAGAAAAAGAAGTATCAGATTCCAACTGGTTCCAGAGTATTATGCAGACTGATTTCCCACCTAGATTTAAAGGTTTACTACCCAGATTGGCGGGGTCTATCAGAGTAACAAGTTATAGATAGGTTATGTTTCCACATATGTAGATCCTATTTATTTGTTTTATTTTTATGTATATTATTATTATTAATAAGATATGTTTCCAAACTTATTAAATGAGGGAGAGGGGTATCTCCAGCTCAGAGGTGGCACAGGAAGCAGCCAAAAAGCCCCAAGCAGTTCAGATCTGCAAGGTGTGCTTCCCCGCCTTAAATCAATCCCTTTATTGCCAACTCAGCAAAATTTACATTGTCCTTTTTTATTTTATTTATTTATTTTAGAGTATTTTTACTCCACCTTTCTCCTTGGAAGAGGAGCCAAGGCAGCTTACAGTAATGAGGGATAATATACAGGCCAGTACAATTAAGTCATGTTCAAGTATTTGAGAACACGGAATTGAGGGACAGCTTACAGCATTAATAGACAACATTACATTAAAGCAACATGGTTATAAGTAGTCATAAATACAAAGGCTATGTGAACCCATAGATTCATATAAAATACACATGGTAGTCCATCATTCAGGAAAAGCTTGCCTGAAGAGAAAGGTCTTTCCCTGTTTCCGGAAGGACAACAGAGAGGAGGCAGTCCTGGCCTCTCGTGGGAGGGAGTGCCAGAGTCTGGGCGCAGCAGTCAAGAAGGCCCTTTTATGGGTTCCCGCGAGACATACCTGTGAAGGTGGTGGGATGGAGAGAAGGGCCTCTCCTGATGACCTTAACACCCAAGATCACATAGTGGTGAAAGTCTAGATAAACCCAATTAGATGTCTGTAGCAGGCAGGGAGCAAAAGTATTCAGCCACATTGCAAGAGGAGTGCGAATGCAGCTTGGTTCTAAGCCATCATTATCTTCAAGACCCAGTAGATCATTTGGCATACTTTCATAATGCAGCATTTATCTTTCCCTCTCTTGAAAGCTTAATTAAGGTGGAACAGTGGCCTAAGGCAGAAGCAGCCTGATATTTTCTTTCTAGAAGGTTCACTGAAATAAGAAACAGGAGAACTGACAAAATAATTGCATTAGAAGCTCTAGTCTGGGGTGGGAAATGTGTGACCCTCCATATGTTTTTTTAGACCACCTTCTTATCATCTCTCATCACCAGCTGGGCTGGCAAGGGCTGGTGAGAACAGGCCACACATTCCCTTCCCAAGTCCAGAGGTAGAATTATTGATAGATAAGTCAATGTGGAAGGTGATTAAGATGAAATTCTGTGGATTTAAAATGTGCACCATACATACAGCAGGTTTTTTAAGTACAGTACCGGCATTCCAAAACCCAAGTCACAATGGCTCATACTTCTCAGTACCTCCAAAAAGATATAACAAATCAAGAGTTAGTGAGTGTTAGCGATGTGCAGTCTGGTTTGTTTCCTTGAATTCTCTTGAAAGCCTGAAATACAGTACATTTAGAGTGCATACATTTTTATTTCAGATTCATTATGATTTTCATAATTCAAATCTAAACTCTATATTAAGTTCAGCAGAAGTGGAAAAAAAACAGGGCACGTATATTGCTTCACTTTTCCAACAAACGTCAGACAATGCCAAGAATCAACACTTCATTCTTGTCATGTTAGGTCACTGACAACTGTTACGTTCTACAGGCATGAAAACATGCTAGAGCCTGCGAAGTTCAATTGGTTACTTGCCAACTCTCTGTTTTTAGCTAAATCTATACAGAGGCCCTTCCCTTGCATGAGCACCGTTTCCCTCTGCTTTCAATTTCTAATTAAAATTTAAAAAATCTGAGCATATCCAGTAACAAAATATGACTTCATTATACAATAAATTTAATTAATGCGTCATCCCAAGATGGAAAGGCACCTGAACTTAACGCTATATACTGTTAGAAAATGCACGCAGTTATACAGTACTGGATGACTTCCAGCAAGAGCCGCTTTGAACAGAATTCTTTGTTTTTGTTTGGAACTGACTTCCTAGCCTTTACACTCGTGACAAAATGGATTGACCAGCTTGAAGAACATGCTCATTTTGGTCACCATTTTCGCACATAAGAGCGATTCTTCCTTTAGAAGCAGCAAAATTGCTGTATGTCAACAAATGTAAAATAATCCTGATGCGATGGGCAAAGGCCAACCTCCTACAGAGTGCCCTTACTAAGTCTTAAAAATTCTGAAGCAAAAAATAAAAATAAAAATAAAAATGAGCCTCTTCCTAGAACAACACTGAAGTTAAGTCTTATTTCAAAGCAGGTGCTTTGGTAGGACTATAAATGTATACCAATACTCTCACTGCTTATGTATACTTTGCACGAAGAATCTGACTTTTGGGGGCAGAAAAACCAGAGGCAAGTGGTTTGATGCACCTTCAGTATTAGAGCTTTAAATATTTTAAGCGAGTTACTTCCGTAATGAGTTCCATTCTGCAAGAACGAACTAGAAGAAAGTTAAGTTCTTCTCTCTGGTGACCAAGGCTGTGATTCACTGCTTTTGAGTGGAATGAGCATGGGGCAGCTGTCTGTTCCTCATAGTAACTCATGGGTGGGACAAGAGGGAATGATAGTTAGCAACTGGACAATTAACAGCAAAGACAGCCCCTGAAAGACAAAGAGGGAGGAAAGAAATACAGTGGTACCCCGACTTAAGAGCAATTCGACTTAAGAGTGGAAAACTGTTGGCATTTTAACTGCCACCTTACAAATTTTAGATATGGTCTGCTCAACTTACAAATATTTTTAATTTTTTTAAACTTATTTTTTCAATTTTTTTAGATAGGTACCCTGACTTAAGAGAAGTTCGACTTAACAGCATGCATTCGGAACGGATTAAATTCGTTGTACCACTGTAAACTGATCCAGGGAGAGGCTATGAATGAGAGAGTGGAAGGGGAGGTCGCTGCCAGCCTATGCCAATGGAACGAACCTTTTGTTTCTCTCTGAGAGCTACCTCCATCTGCACCCCCCTCCAACATTTTCCCAGTGTGAAGTGCAAAGACCTGGGAGGTTTCCATTTTTCCATTTGCTTCTTGTTCCTTCCCACAGCCTCCCTTTTATCCCTCTTCCTTTCTATTTTTCAAAGTCTTCTCCAAATATATCTGCGCACTGTACAAGCGAAATTTGCTTCACTTAATATAATTTCAAAACTGCCTTCCCTGTGGCTCATGACTTTTCTGTGTAAAAATGTTTGACATGCTGATGGTTGCTATTAAATGGAAGTAGACATTCCTTCCTCACCTCACGCAGCAGACTTTTAGATGTCATAAAAAGACAGCCAAAGGGGTCCTCCCCCCTCCCCACCCCACACACTTAAATTGCTCATGTTATTAATCTAGTCCTTGTACTTTTAACAGCTAGGAATGGGGAGAGTTCCTGAGGAATTTCTCCAGGGAACCAGAATGCGTTTTCCAGCAACTGTAGCACTAATGATAACAAGTTCAAAAAAATCTCAAAAGTATCATTTCCCAGGGTGGTGCCAATACCAACAACAGCAGCCTGATGCCAAAGCAAAATAATGACTATCCAACGAGTTCCTTTTCAAAGGTACCAGTAGTCTCTCAAGCTCTGTTTCTACAAAGGATTAAAATATTCTGCTATAGGTAAGGCCCTCGAAGTCCACAAGGGAGATCCAATTCTGACATTACATACTGTTAACATACATTTTAAAGCTAAAAGCAGATTTCGAGTTAGAAAACTTCCAAGATTAGTCCATCAGAGCAAAGGAAGTTTTTCATGTGTAAATCAGAGTAGTATTTCCTCCCCTTGGATAATGTGGGGTGTTAGGTGAAATAGTCAAAAGTGAATATTTATATATCCAATTAGGACCACTTTCTGAAATGTATCTTCAGCAAAATTGTTTGAAATCCATTACCTCCACTGAGCGACCAGAGAGAAGGGTTTGCTCCCAACCAACCAGCTGCAACCCTGAATGCCTTGCTTATCATTCATCTTATGTGATTTATGTAACAGACTTAAGTACTTCAGCATGTGTGCCTCTATTTGAGAACGGCATATACTTTTTATGAAGCACGTTTGACACCGAGGAAAAATAAGAATTGTTTCACTGCACCTTGCACTGTAATCTCCAGCTACATGTGCAAGGAAGTAAAACAAAGAAGATACCAATCGGGTATCAATTCCTACATGAGAGAAAAATGTAACGTACTTACCGTATACAGGCCAGACGCTGTTGCACAGGCTGATGCTGAAAATGTTCGGGCCACTGATGATGGAGGCAGAACGAGGGTGAGGACTGAAGGCAGCAGGCAGTTTGATACAAGGGTGCATGTTTTTGGCAACCAGAGGCAGAATATTCGGTATGAGGATTTGGGCAGCAAGACGTCAGTGGAGATGATGATGCATTGGCCGCCAGGGAAAGACATTCTTGATTACTGGGGTGATTCAGTGGATGATGATATGGGCAAGGATGACAACCCTGGGACAAAACTTGTGGAGTTCTTTGGTCATCTACCGGCAGGAATGGGGCTTTCAGCATGCCATTAAGCTGAAGGCAGCCGTTTGTACTTGGTTTTCTTCTTTCCGTTTCCATAGACAAAGGGTTTGGGGCTGCAACCGCGCCATCACTGGTTGCGGGAAGATCAGAACTTGTGCCTTTGACTGGAACGCTCCCGTTGTTCAAACCTACAAAGTCCTTGTTGCTATTGTTGGTAGCCATGCTCCAAATTTCTGCGGATATGCTGTGTTCCTAGAAGGGCATAGGAAAAAGAAGAGAAAATTAAACATTGCAAAGGCAAACCCTGTAATTGTGGGTTAAGATTTGATGCAGTCTATCGACATTTATATATATAAAAAACCCCAGACAGGTAACATTTGGTTCTGACACCCTGCATCCCCGTCTGTGCAAGTTTATACTCTCGAACCTCACCTGGTTCAAGAGTGAGGTTGCAGGATTAACAACAATCATGCAAATGATAGCAAGTGCCAAGAGCTAAAAGCCAGCCTTCCCAAATCCTTCCCAGAAGGATATTTTGCCCAAATCACGGAATATAAATCTCAGTGGCCTTTACTATGTCCTTGGTGCTTCCCAGGCCAGCCTGGGAAGGTAACGCATAACATTTTGGTAAAACATGAGTGTTACCACAATTCACACAAATTCCAGTGTAGAAAGGGCACTGTGGCTTTAAGTTGAACATCTGGGCTGATCTCCCAATAACTGATGCTGCATCATGACACAAAGCTCACTGTCCCTAAATCAACAGCAGTGGGAACCGAGAATATTTATTTATTTATATAGCTTGTATGCCGCCCACTACCCAAATGTCTCTGGGCGGCTCACAATCAAAATAGACAATTAAAACATCAAAATTACAGTAAAATTAGGACAATAAAACATGTAAATACAATAAATACAATACATTAAAAACACAACACTAAAATTGCTATCAGGACCCACAATCATTAGTTAAAAAACTTCTGGAACAGGAAGGTTTTTACCTGGCGCCAAAATGTTATCAATGTTGGCACCAGGCGGGTCTCACTTGGGAGGGCATTCCGTAGTCTGGGGGCAGTTGCTGAAAAAGCCCTATACCTGCAAGCCATCCCCTTCACCTCCTTGAGGGATGGCTCTTTCAGGAGGGCTCCCTGACTTGATCTTAATTGCCGGGTAGGTTCATATGGAAGGAGGCAGTCCTTCAGGTACCTAGAGCTATGCTATTTTCTTGCAAGTGCAGCCAAAGGGAATGCTGCAGAGTGAGTCACTGGTTGCTTGTGGCTAGTAGAGGAGATCTAGATCATAAGGAAATTTAGGCTAACATAGGAGGAAAGCAGGAACAGCAGATCACACGCATGCTAGAGGATGATGGAGAGCAAGCAGTAGCATGTAGGATTCAAGTCTGCACTGGTGGAGACCTGGAAGCTAAAAGATGGCACACAAGCCTGGAGTGGAATTACGGTGCAGCTGGCAGTGGGCGGCAGGGATGCCTAAATAATCTTGGCATGCAAGATACGGAGGGGTGACACACTGTGACTGCATGGCAAGTTTAATCATGCAAGTTAACCATAAACACTCTCTTCCATCAAAGCCTTTGTCCCACCCCTCAAAAAGCAGTCTGCCCTTGAGAATCTGTTGACAGTGGAGTTCTCCCACTTTCCCGACTTCAAAACCCTTAAATGAGAGGATGTAAGATCAATCCTGTCAGCTGGGGAAGCCTCACCTCCAAGCAGCAGGAACTGTGAAAGAAATCAGGTTGAATGTTTCAAGGAAAAATGGCTACTGCATCTGGACATTTCTAGGGAGTCTATAGGCCTCCTCTTTCTACAAGTCCTCAAATGGCCCCTAAACTCTTCTTTATTTAAAAGCTTCCTGTCCTGAACACAGAAGTGGTCCTGTTGGGCCTGTCTTCATTTAGTCCCATTAGACCTCTGCATCCAGTGTAGAAAATGAAGAGAGGTACAGACAGACAGGACTGCCTCTGTTGAACCAATTCATCAAATCAACAGATCTGACTCCCTTTCAATTGAGTATAGGGATGTGATCCATTTGGTGCACACAGAGAGACCACGTTTTTTAGCCCTGACTTACGCTTGACTCTTGTTTTTGTCTTAGAGCAGAGAATGGTAGATCAGTGGCTTTCTATATATTACTGGGCGACAGCTCCATAATCCCAAACCATTCTCCATACTGGCTGGGGTTGATGGGAGTTGAAATTGCTTTGTGGGCCATCACAATGGTATATAAAGACAATTAATAAATAAGTAATGCCTAAGCCCTGAGCACATCCGATCTCACCTGATCTCGGAAGCTAAGCAGGGTCGGGCCTGGCTAGTACTTGGATGGGCGACCAACAGGGAATACCAGGTGCTATAGGCGCCTGGAGTAGGAACTGGCAAGCCACACCAGTATTCCTGCCAAGAAAACTCCATGGACATGGGCTCACAAAGAGTCGGTCACGACTGTAACGACACAGCAACATCAGCAAGCCTAACACTATATGGTTGGCTACAAGTGCCCCACACCTACTGTCCAGTACAATTAACCCCTGAACTTTCCTCTGTGTGCTAAAAAAGTGGCTGGGAACTGACCATTACAAGGGTAGATTTGAGAAAACAAGTTTAGGCAAATATTTCCCCAACCTCTGAAGAAAGAGCATCACTGCATCGGCCTCTCTGAATACAGATAAAATTCCAAGCTTGGTGTTTGTCAACACCTTGTCAAGGTTGAGTTACCTAAAAGTTTGGCAATACATTTTTTCCCTCCAGAATTTATTTTCTCTTCCTTTTCTGCTATGGAACTGATAGGTTGTCACCAATGATCAGACTACTGAATTGGCTCGTGACTAACACTGAGCTAAGGTGCTTTGAGCAATGGAATGCTGCCCATAGCAACCCCAGGGTGTTGCTTCTCAGAGCCATTTTGGTTTGGAATCCTCAGTGCCTAGAGTTGGGGGGGGGGGGGGCTGTCAGGAAAGAGTCCTGAGTAATGTAACTTAACACTTATTGCTCATGTGTTAGGCTCAGACACCCTACAAAGCTAATACCAAACTGCAACTACCCTGTTTCCCCAAAAATAAGACATCCCCTGAAAATAAGACCTACTTACAGTTTTGCCCCACACTGAAATATAAGCCATCCCCTGAAAATAAGGCCTCCCCATAATAAGATAACAATAAATGTTTACCATATTTTTCTTCATGAAAAAATAAGGCATCTCCTGAAAATAAGACCTAGCACATCTTTGGGAGCAAAAATTAATATAAGACACTGTCTTATTTTTGGGGAAACACGGTAGTCATAACATGACAACATCTTCTAGGCAGGAATACATTGCTCCAGAATCTGCCTCCACACATTCTTGTTTAACCTTCTTGCCTGCACCACAGCACCTCCAACATAAGCAGATCTTCTTAAAATCTTACTGAGCAAGCGGTGACAAAAGTAAAATTGAAGCTCCACACAAAGCATCTGAGATTATATTTATGTTCTTTGAGACCCAGTAGGGTTGCAAAATCATAGCTTTCCTGAGCACTGTATGGCAGCTTTGGAGAGACTTCTAAAAGTGGGCATTCATTCCTTCGAGAGGCACAGAAACACAACTCTTATTGTGCATTAAATAAAGGGACATGTTGATATGGAAAAAATCTGTTTGTTATAACCTAGACATGGAAGCACTCAGTACATGTAACCAATTTGCTCCATATATTCTAAATCATTGCAGAAACCAGATGATATGGACATTGATTCATCAGGGCAATGAATTCATGACATGAATTCACCAGGGTAATCAGCTAATGCTGGGAATCAAATATGAAATGTTGCCACTGCTCCAGGCTGTCAAGTTGCTCCAAACCTTTGTTGAATAATTATCTCCAAAATAATTATCTTCCAAAATAAATGCATGAAAAAGCAAAAAACAAAGTGTTCTGCTTATATACTGCCCTATACCACTTCAAGTAGTCTCTGGGCAGTTTACAGTTTCATTACAGTATGCAGGCTACACATTGCCCCCCCCCCGCAAGCTGGGTACTCATTTTACTGACCTCGGAAGGATGGAAGGCTGAGTGAACCTTGAGCCTGCTACCAGAGATTGAACCCCAGGTCGTGAGCACAGTTTTACCGGCAGTACAGGCATTTAACCACTGTGCCATGAGGCTCATTCCCTTGAACATCTGTCATTTCTTGATCTACATATGGCAACACTCTTTGCTGTAAATGCAACGGTCCTCTAGTTATTCCGGTCCACTTTTGCTCATTCACTTCAAGCCTTACAGTATTTAAATGACTCATTTCTTGCTTTATAATTCAAGCTTACATTTCATTCAGGCACTTCACATCCAAGCGGAGCTTCAACATTTCTTTTATTGACTCTGTACATTAGCATTACTTCATTAGCGACAGCATTATTTGTACTTACATCTTGCCTTTCCAAGAGACCTAACTGAATGCCTTCTGATCTGGAAGCCTTAGCATCCAACACAATCCAAAGTGAATCTTGTTTCACTTTGGATTGTCTCGTCATAGAGTTTTTGAGGCCACAGCAAAAGACATTCCATTGCCTCTTACTGTGCAGTGCTCGCAAAGGTTCGCTGGAGTAGATGTCCCTGCCACGACTTATGATGCAATTTAAAGTCCAACAATGTGTAGGACTATACAATTCCCAGTTCTGGAATAAAATGAAAACCCAAGAAAAGGAAAACACAAAGGCAAGGAAGCAGAAGGCAGAATGATTCCATGATCTTTCTAGGATACTGCATGTGTAAGTGAAAAAAATGAACAATGTACTCTAAAGAACACCAACTTCTGTCCTTTGCAAAGCTTAAGCAGAGACAAGCAAGTCCCTGTGTGTACATGGAAAGATACAGTAAACACAAACAGACAATCAGCAGTAACACAAAGTGGGGCTTTAAAAACACCCCTAAACAACCCCGCTCTCCCCACAACAACAAAATCTAATTTCAGAAAGCCAAAAGGAAAGATGCCAAGCATCCAGGCTATTGGAGACATCCAGCCAATGAGAATGATCATGGCAGCCAATGAGAACAATCATCTTCGTGGTACAAGCTGACAGGATCATTCCACAAGAAGCTTCCCATAGAACTACTTATAGCAGATAACTGCAGCTCTGAGGTGAGAAATGGAGGAGGGCTCCTATGGTGTCATTAAGAAAACTGGTTTATCAGGATTCTTCAAGCTTGCCTGAATTTGTCATGAATTAGATGTTACAGACATCAGAAAAGAAACAGGAAGAAGGTACAGAAGCTTAGCTGGCTGTGCGTCACACAACCTCAGAAGGAACTTCGTAAAACATAACAAATGTCTCTCATACTATTATTTATTTGATTTGTATCCTATCTTTATCTTCCATGTCTCTTGTCTTCCCTTCTTTCTTCCTACAGCAACCTTGTGGCATAGCTCAGGCTGAGTGTGAACTGGCTCAAGGTCATCCTTGACCAAGTAAAAATTTTAACTCAGGTCTCTGGAGTCCTAGTTAAATATTCTAGCCACTCCTACTCCATCGGCTCTCCACAGTGAGGTCAATTATTCATCCCAGACAGATTCACAGGCTACAGGCCAGTATATATAGACCAGGACATACAGGTCTGATAGTGAAACACAGCTAGAATTTGCATCAGAATAAATCTAAGGGCTTGCATATGATTCTAGGATTGGTAGACAGAGATAGATACATCACAGGAGTATTTAAAAGCCCTGCTGGGTGATAGACAGTGTTGAAGAGGGCGCTTGGTGGAGAATCCAAAATATAGTAAATCTTGTGGCATCTTGATGCAATGAGGCACCTTTAAGGCTAACCAAATTTATTTAATGTAATGTGTCGTGGACTGCATCCAAATGCATATGATTCAAGAGGTTGTAGTCCAAAAGCCTTATGATAAATCAAACTTATTATGGCTAAGATGCCACAATAATCTTCTGTTGTTTTTGCTTCAGCGGTTTAATATGGTATTGAGGAATGGTTGGACTTGATGGCATTCTAAGTTCCTTCCAACTCTATTATTCTATGAATTTATGGCAGACTCCCTTCTCTGCCAATTTCTTCTATAAAACTATGCATCTATGTGGGGGTTTGAAAGAGAGGTGGCAATCTTCACTGGCTTAGGTGATGAGATGGACCTGGGGAAGTCACAGAGAAAGAGAAGGGCTGGGTGAGAGTTTGAAGATAAAAGTGCTTCTGCAGGAGATATGTGGATGGCAATCAGGGAATGGTGTCTTTGTGGGATAAACATTAATCAGGTCTTTTGTGTGCTATATTGTTGGTATATTGTTTGCTTTCTTGCCATCCCACTTAGTAGCAAACCACTACTCTTGGAGGTGAACAGAGAAAGGAAAACATGAAACCCCAATCCATCATCCCTGTAAAAAACAGTTTTTTTAAAGATATCTTTGTACAGTTCTATCTTTGCAAGTTTTCTAAAAATGTAGAAGGACATGCCTAGTATTTTTGTGTTTAGATGTTCTTCCGGAAGGGACTCCATGGATCATCAAATCCCATCCCATCAAGGAGCTAAGAGTGGGAAACTGAACTCCCAACCCCTGGCACTATAGCCAAATATCTCTTTTAAGATGCTGGATTGGATCAGTATGCATTGTTTTGTATGGAATATGTGTGACTTGATATCTCCCTCTTGATAGCCCCTATGGGCAGTCATTATTTCATTTGATGTGCATTCATAACTACTATGTGTTTGATTTTTTTTAATTTACTCCCGTTCATTTGATTATGTTGGGCACAACTTAGTGATGAATAAATTAACAGACATTGTGAACAAACTGTAAGATGCTGCCAATATACAGTATATATATATATATTAAATGACAACTTAAAGGTGGGTCTCATTTTTCTCTTCCAAATTCTGTTTAACTCGTTCATTTTCATTCCCTGGTGCAATGAGTGAATAGATTTGCTTCATGCTGAACAACTGGATTGAATACAAACACAAGGGCTAGATCCCTTTTGTTTACATGAAGGCCCGCCCAGGCTGAAGCTTGTCCAAGAGAACTACACGCGGCTGAACAATGTGTGTAGGGTTTTCCATTCCTTCAACTAAATGTTAATTTTAGATGCAGGTAAGCCTCTCCCGCTCCTGGAGGCCCAGAAGACATTTTCTCACTGTGTAAAGTCATTTTAAAATAAAAATGTTTTATTTTAAACAGGAAGTGTGCAGAGGCGTGAGAGAAATGGCCTTAGAACAACATGGGCTCAAGAAAAACCATCTGGACCAACACGACTTACTGTTCAAATCAACAAGTGCAAAAGCAGGTGGGAATTATGTATTGGAAATGTGGTTGGAGTCGCTGTAGAGCAGAGCATTTATAGCAAGCTTGAAGAACCAGTCAAGGAGCTATCAAACCATTTACAATGAGAGAAAATCCAATTGTTAGACCAAGAGGGGAGGGCAAGCTCAGAATAAAAGGAAGCTGTTATGTTAACATTAAGATAAGCCCCACTGATTCATCAAGTCTACTTTGAATAGGTTTAGTCTAGCCTTTCTAACATTTGAAATTGCATTTAGCCTTGATTTAATTTACACTGTAGCCAAATACCTGATGATTCACAGATCATGATCAAGGCAGATCCCCAGACAAATAATGCTGGTTAGGAGGCTTGTGTTGTTTCAACCTTTGTCTTCCTGCCAAATAAACAAATCACACTGGCATGACAAATGAAGATGTGACAAAATGTTTCAATGGAATATTTTGTTTTAAATATCACATGAAAAGTGACAGGAGAGTAAATGGGTTTGATTTATATCAAATGGATTCAAATCATGGTTTAAATCATGATCTAAATCAAAAATGATTTTTAAAAATCCAATTGTGAAAAAATACCCAACTTTTAAAATTTAAATTGTGGTTCAAATCACAATTAAAATAATTCTGATTTTTAGAAACAATTGATTTTTGTTCAACCTGATAAGCATCTGCACGTTTCAACTAAAATTCTTTAGTGGCCCTTACAGGATGTTCATATAATAAAGCTCACATCTTTCCACTCATGGCACATTTAGATTTAGTTTACAGTGTCATCCATAATTTCCTCCTTAAAAAAAAAATAAAGGAGGAGAAAAAGTCTTGTAATCCAATGTGACAGAGACAAGCTGCAGAAGTTAACTTCACTCTACTGCAATTTTTTGCATTTAAAAAAAAATAACCAGAAGCAACAGGTGGTGTCTGATTTTTTTTTAATCAATGCAGTCAATCTCAACCTCTCAAGACAGTTCTCCTCAGGCAGTTACGGAGTTTTAAACATGCTTCAAGTCATTGATCTCAGCTTCTGGCTCTCAGCTACACATTGTTGGAATTCTCTAGCATCTTTGCTATTCCCAATACATGCGGGCCTCTCACTGTTTCCTGGCCCTTGCCTTTTACTTTTGTTTATGGGCCGCCAGCTATTCCTTGAAAAGTATGTCTTATTTAACTGTGCCCTTACTTGCTCATCAAATAAATGTCATGTCAACGGAACATTGTTCCCTGGACGAGCAACTCAGATTTGCTTTACAATTTTTTTTTAAAAAGTGAGCATGTTTAATTCAGCAAGCAACAAGATTGCTAAGGCCACAATTAGTTTGTTCAATTAAAAAACGAATGGGCGGAAATAACATATTTTAGCAGACCACAAATGTCACAAAAATGTCCATCTGCTACCATATGGTCAACACTAGGACCTACATCCCGGACCCACTTTTCCATCTTCCTTCATCTAAAGGAATTTTGGGGCAAAGGGCACAAAAACAGTTAACACTGCACCCATTTTGTATCTTTCTCCACCTCAAAGCTGGGTATGACCGTACTGCAGTGCCAATAGTTGCAATGTTGTATGAAAAGAACTTCTTTGGTCCGGGAGAGTATACATTTCCAGAGAGGTACCTATGTCACTCTCTGGCAGCAAGAAATACAGTCACCATAAAGAATTATAATAATTTTTGGTCACAAATCCTTGTGGATCACAGCCCACCTCAACTGGACACATGAAATGTCACCCTGAGTTAAACAAATAACTCTACAAACAATGGAGGGGGGGAGGAGGAGGAGGAGGAGGAAGCAGAAGAGGATAGGTTTAGTGATGAGGTTACAGGATAATACAGAGGATGCAGAACAGACAGCCATAAGTACGTTTATATTCTACTGGCTTGGCTCACTGCTTTGGCTTCAAAGTTAGCCATGCTTTAGTCCAGTGGTTCTCAACCTGTGGGTCCCCCAGCTGTTCCTGGACTGCAACTTCCAGGAGTCTTCATCACTAGCTGAGCTGGACAGGATTTCTGGGAGTTGCAGTCCAGGAACATCTGGGGACCCACAGGTTGAGAACGACTGCTTTAGCCCTACTGAGATCAATGGGAGAAGATGCCTAAAATGTCCAGTTCTATTTGGGGCTGTCACCCAAGCTGCATAAGGTTCTACAGCTGTTAAATGAAGAAAAAGATATAGTAGTGGGCTGGACCAGGGCCAACACACCGGGGGTGAATTCCCGTAGACCAGATGTCCTACGGTCAGGCAGTTCTCACGTTGGGAAACTGAGTGTGTGGCATGTTCCAGAGGGGTCTGCAGTCCTCCTGGAAGAGCAAAGAGATAAGCTTGCATATATATCTTGATCCACTCTGCTCAAGAAGGGACACTGCCCTCCATGTATAGCAAACGGCACCACATGTGAGTGAGGAAGAAGGCTTTCTGGTTTGTTGCTTCCTCACAATGAAATATAGTTCATATGGAGATGTGACCAGAGACAATGCTACAGCTGTTATGGAAACTTCTCAAATCCTCTTTTCTTTTTCCCAGACTGAGTCCGCCCTGCTGCATCTGCTCCTTTATCTGCTTTTACCACGATGCTGTAGCATTACTGTATTCTTGTACAAAGTACAGTACTATTTTAATAAGCTGGTATGCCTCCAGGGGCTGGAGTGCTTGTCTGTAAAGCCAGGGATGAGAAATTGGAATCCCCAATGTTCCTATCAGGAGAGGGGTCAGGCAAGCCCACCTGAAGCACGTAGGGCTCAAGAGGTCATATGCCCTGCTACCTGTATGGCCTCGGGGAGGCTGCATGGACCCAGAATACCAGCGGAAGGAGTGTCCCGAAAACATTCCGAACATGCCTAGAAAACCTTGGGAGGGTAAGTTTAATGCCAAATTAATTCTACACCACACAATTTAAAATACTAGTTTGAATGGCCTGTACATTGTCCCAGTTAGTCTTGACTCAACCCATAACTGTCTTTCTTTTATTTTTGTCTTGTGATCCAATTTTTTTAACTCCATACCTATGTGTATCACAGGATCCATTTAACCTATCTGATATAGTGGGTTGTCATCCATAATGCTAGTCTTTAAGGTGCCACAAGCATAAACTGGGCCTTACTCTCAATTATTTTAAAGAATAACTGCTTAAATTTGTATCCTATTCAAACCCGAATCATTTATTTCCTTTTTTTTAAAAAAAACAGGGTTTCTACATGCTCATTGAAACTGGTGAGTTAACTGCTATTAAACTACAGAAGGCTTAATATTTGGCAAACACCATATCTTTATATGTTTGTTAGCTAAGCTGATTTGTCACACGATTCACCACCTTGTAAATCATGGAGGAAACACATAAAGTTAATCTTCTCCCTACATATTCAATGTCTGGTTACATCATTGCCAATCCACACCCCTAAAGACTTCTACATGTCTCTCCTGACCCTAAGAAATTATTTCATTTCCTGTGCTGAAGGCTGGGCGAGGAACTGCAGTTTAAGTGATGCAGAGTTTCCAGAGAGCATCATGCCAAGGTAATAAAAATTAAAGTGCAGATAGGGACCAATGGATTACGTTTGAGAATGAAGACTAATTCATCACGGGCAGCACTCCAGTGAAGGAAAAACTAATGGGGAAACAACTTTATAAGCTTTATTTAAAAAATTATGTTAACAGATTAATTTGCCCGGAACAGGTGCGAGGAGCATATGTCCCTCCAATTTTGTTCATTTGGAACTTTCATCAGCCTTAGCCAGTTTAGTCTACATTGAGGTTTCAACATACAGTTATAAAACCGTACAGACAGAAGGCACACCAAAGCAGACCGATGGCCACCGAACCCTCTTTCAAATCTGCCAATGACAAAGAGCCCACTACCTTCCAAGGGACATCTCTCACATTAGTTCTCCCTAATGTTGAGTCAAAATCTCTTTTCTTGTCATTTGAATCCATTACTTCAGGTTCTATTCAGTGGGCTCAGAGAGTCCAGCAACATCTGGAAGACCATATATTCTCCACTCCTAGTTTATAAGGAGCTGAAGTTAAGGATGAAAAAAAAATGTGAGTTATATCTTACAGTAGTTCTGCACTAGCGGAAAGCACTTCTGTTTGTACTGTAAGGCAAAGAAGCTTATTAGCAGAAATTCTTCCCCATGCTACAGGAACCCCTCATCATCAGGGTGTCTTTTCAAGGCTGGGAAAGCTTCTGCAGTAATATAGTATATGGAATACGTGGCTGCAGTAGGTAAGGAAAAGAGCCAAAAATAAAAAATGGAAAAATCTGTGTATGTGACCAAGGGCACATTCCAGAAGTGGAAAACTACTGTTAGATGCAACCTTAAGTACATTCATTTAATTGCTTCTTTGTTTCCCTGGCATCACACCATACAAATTAATTGGGGTACACAATTGCATACCCCAGTACCTAAGAAATAAAAAGAAATGTTTGCTAAATGTGGCAATAGTCACATTGCCAAAGGTCAGAACGTTATAGCCTGCCATCATAATCCATTATGTAAATTTCCAAATGCCATAATTTAAGCTCTGTACTTACAAAGACATCCTTCACGAAGCAAGACAGCTGCACACACTCAGCACAATTTAGAAGGACTATAAGAATCCAGACACAAGAGGTTTAAATCTTGTACCTTACCACTTCAACAATGTCATTACACAAAATTTTATTTGTACAGTTTTCCTTACTACACACAGAGTGATTTTCAGTTTTATATCTCCTTAACTTAAAATAATGCTCTAATGAACATAATATGAAACTGTACTGTTATTTGCTTAAAAAAAGGTATCTGTACTGAAAATTTCCCAGGCACTTGCAATAAATTATACAAACAGGAGAGGTCAATGTCTAAAATATAGGGAGGGGTTGTGTGTGTACTGTATGTGGGGTGGTGGTGGTTAAGATTACTATATTAAAAGATCTCAGCTACTAACTGTATGCTCTTCATAAATTACATACCACAAGTTTAAAAACTATTTTGGACAGTGTATTACTGTATTATGCTGCACTACCAAAATTCACATAGCTGATAAAATAGTAACTGACTACTGACATATGGCAATTGTTATGGACAGATGAGTTATACTTCAAACTCATGATTGTTTAAATATTTTTGTACCTGAACATCCGCCCACCAGTCAAAGTGGCAGTGTATCAAGACAGCTGTACCGAATTAACTTATTTTGCCACACAAAGAAAATGTACGTCATTTAAGCGTGTTAAACCTATGTATGATAAATGTGCTTTATACATCACTGAAGGCTGTTCCCTAATCTTGGTTTAACTGTTGAGAATATGACTTGTTGTGCATGTAGATCTCAAAGTAAATTCAAGATACAGATCGGATTTAATGGTTTGTTGCCAGTTCTCCAGGGATGTTGCTTCCGAAACACCTAACACAGATTGCCTTCGCTGTAAAATCAGATATTTTATTCTGATTAGGATCAAAATGAAAATAACAACAAATGAACAGAGAGCGAAGATCTGAGGTGATATTCTTATCGCAAAGCCCCAAATAAGACAGCCCCCCTGCCTAATGAAGTTTCTTTTTAAGCCAGCTGTTGTACGTACACCAAGAACAAGGCAAACACACTGTTGCCAAATGAAAGAAAGAGCCAAATCTCCAAGTTAACTCACCTAATTTGGAAATGCCTCCCTTCCCAAAACATAAGGCAGAAACTTGCGATGAACGTCCTAAGGCATTTCTCTCTCAGCGAGGGTGTCTCTCCTTGTGTTCGCCAACAAATGCAATGCGGCAGAACCTAAAATGTTGCCTCAATATGAACTGCAGAGGGATCGCCGCGACGTGTGTTACCTTTCCTGACGACTTCAAAGAAAGCACCGCTGGCTGGCTGCTCAGAAGAGCAGGAAGAAGGAAGAGGTCTGGCTGAGGCAGCTTGGCAATACCGCAGTGAGGAGGCTGTGTGACACGCACATGCAAATTGCCTCCAACCAGCCTTCCTGGGGGCTGGCAATCCAGCCCCTTCGTTCCCTTAAAGGGCAGATGAATTCCCCCCCTCCTTTTTTATATTTGCAAGGGACAAGAGCTCAATGGTAACAGCTGGTAGGGGGATGGCATGATGAGCTCTGAAGAAGGCTGGCAAACCAGGATATTGTACCTGTACATTCTTCCCTGTTTCTGTGGGGAAAGGTCTAAGGATCTTTCTTAATCATAACCCCCTTGTTTTTGTTCTTTTAACTTAAGCTCATCACTAACAGAACTTGGACTACTCACCTTAAGGACTGCAATACCCAATTCCCTAACTGTCTGGGACATGCTGGGGATTGGTATTTCACTGATTTTTTTCAAAGTTCTGGTTAATAGTTTTGGATCCTTTTAGTTGGCCTTACCTAACACAACACAGCACCACCCCAACCCCTCACATCAATGCACCCAATGTCACAATCAGAGAGATTGGGTGCAAGGGAGAGAAAACTTCGACAAGCATGTCCCATTCCTGGCACTGAAAATACAACTAGCTGGTGCCCTTTCGCTGCACTCGGCATCCATTATCTGAAGCAGCTTTCTCTTGCCACCTATTTATTTATTTATTTATTGGGCTTATATACCGCCCGTCTTCCCGAAGGAACTCCGGGCAGTTTACAACATGACAATATAGTAATAACAGCAATTAAATAAAACAATTAAAACAGTTTAAAACAGGTAACCAGGCTAAGCAACGGAGAAATGGCGATTACAGGTGGGGGGGGGACCCACTTTAGTCACCAAACGCCTCGCGGAAAAGGAGAGTTTTTAATGCCTTCCGGAAGGCTGGCAGGGACTCTGCTAGGTGCACTTCTGCTGGGAGATGGTTCCACATGGTGGGGCCAGCCACAGAGAAGGCTCGGGTACGGGTGGATGTTCTCCAAGCCTCCCTGGGCGTGGCCACACGCAGCATGTGCGCCTGCGACAACCTAGTCGGATGGGCCGATGTTGACCGCTGGTCGATCCGCTCTGTCAGGTAGTCAGGTCCTAGGCCATGGAAGGTTTTATAAATCAAAACCAGGACCTTGAATCTGATTCGGGCCGCAACGGGCAACGAAAGCAGGCGGGCCAGAACTGGGGTGATGTGGTCGAACTGACGCACACCCACCACCAGTCCTACATACTGAGTGAGTCGGAATAGTTCAATTTCGCCATGGCACACAACATAAGCCTCCATGAATTTGTCTATACGGTATTTTAAACACCACTTGAGCCAGTTGCCTTTGGCATCATGTTTTGTGGCTACGAGTTCAAGAAACTCATCAACTTGTTCTCAATCTGTGGCTACAGACGTTCTTGTTGGATGACAAGCAGAATCTGGCAGTAATTTAGATTTATAGCAGGACTTTGCAACTTTGACTTTTGCTGGCAATCTCCTCCCTAATAATTCTTCTCTGTGAACCTGATTCTTGATACATTGCCACTAGCATGAGCAATTCCCCCCCCCTCCATTTCAATGTGCATGTGTTTACAATTACTTCCACTGAGTATAATCTGCCCTTACACAATCTGGAGATTTCAAAAGCCATCTCCTGTAAAGGGCAAATGTTGCTCACTCTTGGGTCTCCCACATTGCAGAGAGTATGGCGTTAAGAGACTTCCATGAGATTAGCATGAAAGAACACACCCTTGAGGGGCTCTTTCAAAATGATTTGTTTTTATTTATTGTAAGACTTTTAGCCCTGCTTTCTTAAACTGGAAAGGCTCCCTGAATGACTTAAGAATACTATTAGGTGCACACACCAAAAATATATTACACACAAAGCAAAAGCAAAGCAAAGTGTTCTGCTTATATACTGCCCCATATCACTTCAAGTAGCCTCTGGGCAGTTTACAGTTTTAATTACAGTATGCAGGCAACACATTGCCCCCACCCCAGCAAGCTGGGTACTCATTTTACCGACCTCGGAAGGATGGAAGACTGAGTCAACCATGAGCCTGCTACCGGGGATTGAACCCCCATGTCGTGAGCACAGTTTGACCTGCAGTACAGGCATTTAACCACAGTGCCATGAGGCTCCTTAAGGAAAAAGAAATGGGGAAAGGTGTAGGAGAGAAAATCAGAAAGTTGTTTTTGCAGTTATTAGTGTGTAGAAAGGCCAAATCTGTCTAAGGATGCAATATTCTTAGAAAGATCAGTTGAGAAAGAGTTCAGCCAGTCTGATAGAATGACAACTAGCCAGATAGAGGTAGCCAAAGGCAGGTGGTGGTTTAAAAGATGGAATTGCCTGACTTCACTTCTCTTCCTCCACAGTGGTGCAGCTGCCAAGGTTGTGATCATGTGCGTTTGTGACTTACTTGCTGCATTTATATTCTACCTCTCCTTCAGCAAGCTTAAGGTGTCTTCCCAAGCTTGTTTCCTCCTGCAACAATCCTTTGAAGTTGGCTAGTTTGGGAAACTATGGCTGTCCCAAATTCACCTAAGCATGTTTCTTGGCTAAGTGGAGATTTGAACTCAGATCTTCAGGGGTTGAACCTGTGAAATCCTACAGGCAAAGCAACACTGGGCTATTTGTGAATAAGCACTTTCATATGACCCAGGTCATTTAGTGATGTCAAGTATGGAAATAAACAACTGTGTATACAATGGCTGCACAGCTGTCCAGTTTTCATTGCAATGTTTCCATGAAAGGAATAGGTAAGCAGGTACAAACAAACTGTTAAAAGAACTACCGCAATTAGCCAACAGATGCACAATTTCCCCTCCTTTTTTGCAAGCATTTTTGTTGCAAATCGCTGACAAAATATATACTTTGATATACCTAACACTTAATAAACAACAGTAATCTGAATCACAGATGGCATAGGGGAGGGCCTTGTTCATAGGCAGCCTGTGTCTTACAATATGCTACAAATCAAGTCTTCCAAAAGTGGTTCAATAGGTTAGATGGGTCCAAGTTAGCCAACATGACATCCTGAGTCATCTGATATTTCCAAACAGTCTTCAACGGCAGCCCTAAGCAAACCAATCAGCAATCAGTCAGAGAGGCAACTGAGAGAACCGAGTTGACCACCTTCTGGAAGAGGATTCAGTACATCAGAATTGAGGATAGGCACACACAACTGCCAAACAAACATCAATCAGGAACGCAAGCATTTCCAAGCTACAAAATTACTCATTTAAAAAGAATTAAAGATCATATATTCCCTTTGAAAGTATTCCACACAGTCTCTCCTGGTTAATGCAGCCAATCGTTCTCCACCATGATAGCCAAGGGTTATGGGAGAGAGATAGTGATTCTGTCCTTCAGGAGTACACTTTTCATAATATGGAACATGTTGGCCATCACCTCTCTAGAGGTTCTATTACAAGCACAATCTCTTGCAGGTACCATAGTTGGGTTATAGAGCTAAATTCATTTGGACAAATGCCTAAAGACTAAAGTGTCCCCTGGGAATACAAAACCAGCAACAACTGTGAAATATATAACAGGTATTCAATTTAGCAATGTTGGATCGTAGCCACCAGGTAAAGTGAAATGTAGATAAATTTACAATAATTATGAACAGTTACTTGGGCACCATTGAGAAAAAATGGCAGATGGGCAATGGAAGATTAGAGATGCAAAAATGACTTTTAACATGCAGTTTCAAACATACCTGCTTGTAATTTCCACTATCCTACTTGATCCTACAAATGCGCAGGATAATAAATGACTAACACTGGAGTGTAGCTGTACTAAGAAATCCATCTCCGTTGGACTCCATCCACACTTAATGGTCACCTGGCAGCAGCTATTTCAGATGAGGCATACAGAACAGGAACTGAACAGAGACGACAGGGCCACTCGAGTGACTCAAGTGAGAGACAAACAATTTAGGACTTGTCCTATCTTTGATTTATAGATATACTCCTTGAACAGGACGTATTCTTTAAAACTTGCTAGTATGGAAGCAATCTTTGGAGGGCAAGTACTGGGCACCAACAGCAGCGGAAGGTGACAATGGCAAAGGATCTTGCATAGAAAATGGTAGCAACATTTAAGCTAACTTTTCTTAGTGCTGGCAGAAGATGACAAAGGTAAACTACTGCTGAACCTTTCTTACCTGGAAAAACTGATGACGAGATAGTCCAAAGTGAAACACAAGATTTGAAATACAAGATTGTGATAGATAATGAGACTCCCAGGTGTTTGGTGTCAGTGAACTAAAGTGGGCTGGAATGGAACAGATTCAGTCACACAACTACAAGGTGTGGTTATTAAAGATAGAAGGCCTGAATGGGATTTAGGATCATTTTGAAATTAAGAAATTATGTAATGCTTAATTTGCCATTTCCTTCTTTTCTCCCCATCTTTCTCCCTTTCCCGTTGCGTCATTTAGATGATAAATAAGCATGGCAACAGAAGATATCTCAGTAGTATTCCTTCTAAGCCAGTCTGGAGCCTTTAGTCATTGAAGAGTAAGGCAAAAACCCTTAATGTAAAATTCCAATCAAGTGTTCTGTAGTGAGACTAAATATGAAAGCCAGCATTCTGTTTAAAAACATAAAGCATAAGGCCTCTGCAGTCTGCACCTATCAGTCGTTGGCTCTTGCCCTTAGTATTTACATAGAAACAGAGAAAATGCTGTTGCACAAAAGGTTTCTGGACTCGTCCTTAAATGAACAGCTTTTAAAAGGTATAGTGGCCCTTTCCCCAGTCTGGATGGTACTACTCTCCATCTGGTTGAGAGGGCTACGAGTCTGGGTGTGGTCTTGGACCCGGCGTTGTCCCTGGAGTCTCAGGTGGCCACTGTGTCCAAGCCAGCCTTTTACCAACTTCAGCTCATCGCCCAGATTCGCCCACACCTTAACGAGCCCTCCATGAGAACTATCGTGCCGGTGTTGGTCATCTCAAGGATAGATTACTGCAACACTCTCTACATGGGGCTTCCCTTGACTCTTGCTCGGCAACTGCAGTGGGTGCAGAATGTAGCGGCCAGATTGGTGGTTGGTGTGGGCAAATGTGGCGGCATCACCCCAATTCTGGCTTGGCTGCAACAGTTACCCATTGCCTCCCAAATAAGGTTCAATGTATTGGGTTTGGTTTACAAAATCTTCCACAGCCTGGGGCCTCAGTATCTGGCAGAGCGGAGCTCCCAAATATCACTGCCGGCCGGTGACCCACCAGAGTGTCACTGGTACTCTTGTTATGGGTGGCTACCCCTAGGGAAGCCCATAAGGCTTCCAGTCCTAATTGCGCTTTCTCAGTGGCCAGCCTGGCATTGTGGAATAAACTGCCAACACTTAGTGGAGTCCCTACCATCTTTTAAAAAAGCCTTGAAAACCTGGCTGCTCAAAGATGCATTCAGTGATCGGTAGCTGCTTTTCATTGTTGTTCCCCTGATTCTCTGCTATTTTTGCTAGATTCTTTTTTTCCCCTGCCTTTGTGCCTCTTGCAGGGTTTTGTCCTGTTTTAGCTTTGTTGTTGTTATGGTGTTTTATTATTTTTCATTATGTTGGCTTTTGGTTTTAATTGTATTCTACTTATTGGTTTGGCCTTTGTTAACTGCCCCCGAGTTCCTGTGGGAAAGTCAGTGCGGTCTAAAAATGCAAAAATAAATAAATAAAAGAATAACTAAATAAGATGGACCAGTTCTTCAAATACAATACTGGCCAGAACTGATACAGAAGATCAGCTTTTCTGCCTACAAAAAATCTCAAAGGTTTTTTTGAAGCAATAGGTCTTCTACCAATATGTAAACCAAAAACACCTGAACACCTGCATGATATCCAGTTAGTGGTGTATACCTTAACATGGTTAAAATCTGGTTGCTTAGCATAGTCAACTGCACTAGAATAAGTCCACTGAATCAATGGGGGATTTAATGAGTCAATTCTTCTGTATATTCCACTGGTTTAAATAGGCTTACTCTAATGGCAACTTACTTTAACACCATAAGTCACAGTTGGAGGAGGTTCATTTTAAAACCGAACTTACAAAGAAGTTGACTTGCCAAATATCCCATCAATTTAATGGGCATAATGTAATGCAATTTACTACACTGAGCAATAGGATTTTGGCCAAAAGAAGAAAAGTGGGAAAAGGGTGGAGGCTGCCAGCAACATTAGAAGAGTGTGCCTTGATCAAACCTTTCAGATTTGATGAAAAAATGACATTGATTTAATAGCTGCATGAGCCTGATTTTCTAAACTGCAGTTTCAAACATGCCTGTTTGTAACTTCAAGTATGCTGCTTGATCGCACAAACATGTAGGATAATAAATGACTGGCACTGGAGTGCAGCTGTACTAACATTTATACAAAGTTACATACTCATATGAATTCTATTATCCAGGTGCTGCCTTTCCACTATGAGTTACAACTATTAAGAAACGTATTCAGACAAGCACATGCAAAAACTTTAGGCTAGGCTGCTTTTTACAAGCAGCCAAGGCAAAAGATGATATAAGAGTCCATCAACCGTAATGATGATAAACGGTGCAATAAGCCATATACAACACGTCATAAATTGTGCAAAGTTGGTATATTAATAAATCCTTCCATCTTACTCTTAATTAAGTGGCACTATTACTTATGAGACACCGCAGAAGTCACCACCTGCCTTCTGACGGCCAGTTTTATTAGAAAGAAGGCTGGGAAATTAATTGTCCATTCTTGCTAGAAAGAAGGACAGAAATACGGCTGTCACATTGGTGGTAAAGTTAATCCCAGCCCGACCATTAGGTAGAGTGACACAGCCATTTAAAGTAGCAGATGTTGAGTGTTATGAAAGAATAACAGATTCTCATCCACTCAGTTCAATCTGTTATCACTTTTTTGTTTCTGGGGGACAGGAACTTTCAAAGAGAGAAAAAGGGACTAGTCAATGTGCAAATATAAAACTTAGTTGGCTTCGCATGGCATGCGAAACAAAGCAGAGGGGGAAAGTCTGTTTAGATACTCAGTCATCCAGGTGAGGTCATGGCAACCGGACTTTTTTTTTGTAGGATCAAAATGTTTTACTATTCATCCAAGTAGCTCCTTCAGTCTGAGGGCAGTTGGTGGGAGGCTTCCACTTTATAGTTCACTTTGGTTTTACCCCACCCTGGTCTGAATAGGCTCCTTAGATGGACAATGGCTGGAGGCGTGTGAAAGTCACACCAATGAAACCCTCCCCAACACCCCTTAAGAATGGGTCATTAGCAGTGGCCTTCTTGGTGGAGGTGTAAAATGGTTCTGATTTGTCTGGGGATCAATGAACGGGCAGCATGATAAATGCAAGATAGATTGTCCCTAAATCCCCCATCCCTGTTGATAGAGGGATTTTCAATACACACATTAATGGCTTCACTGTCTCCTATCTAGAACCACTTGTCTTCTCTATCTAATATTATACATGTGTATATCCTCATTTCTGAATGAGTGTCCTTTGTCCTTCAAATGAAGGTACACTGCTGATTCTGGTGCTGAGCTGTTGCCCCACCTGTGCTGGGCCATCCTCCTGTTTAGAGGCTGTTTCGTTTCTACAGTGTAGAGCTCTGTGCACTCCTCACTGCATTGAACCACATATACTATATTGCTACTCTTGTGTTTTGGTGTCTGGTCTTTTGGGTGGAGGAGTCTCTGCCTTCGTGTGCTTGTGGATTTGGTGAACAGGTATGTGGTGTTTGCCAAAATTCCTTTTAAGCTTTTCAGACACACCAGCCATATAGGGAGTGACCAGTTCTTCCACTGACTCTGGATCCCAGAGTGATCCATTTTTCTTCTGCGTCAGGAAGAAGCTGCTTTCTTGAGGGCCCACTTTGGATATCTTCGGATGCCTGTCTTCCTTCTTCGTGGCTTCTGTGAGGGGAACTGGCACATCCACCGGTGGCAAAAGTACAAATGGGAGACATAGCCTCAAGATGTATGAAAATACTGTCCACTTAGACCAGGCATGTCCAAACGTCGGCCCTCCTGATGTTTTGGACCACACCTCCCAGAATTCCAAGCCTGTATTTCCAATGGCAAAGAACTGTGGGAACTGTGGTCCAAAACATCTGGAGGGCCAAAATTTGGAAATGCCTGACTTAGACTTTATTCTTCTCTTTAAAAAAAACCCTCAGACTCAAAGTGTTTCATCAGCTGTGGCCTTCTTTTGATGCAAGCCTTTAGAGTTTTAGCTTCTCATCTGGTCTGTACCTGAGCCAATATTATCCACACAATCCAGGCACCTTGGATTGATTCTAGATCTGGTACAGAATGAATGAGAAGCAAAGAGAAGCTAAAACTCTAAAGCAGTGGTGTCCAAACTTCAGCCCTCCAGATGTCTTGGACCACAACCCCCACAGCCCTTTGCCATTGGCAATACAGGCTTGGAATTCTGGGAGTTGTGGTCCAAAACATCTGGAGGGCCAAAGTTTGCTCTTGCATCGGAAGAAAGCTGAAACACGTTGAGTCTGAGTTCTCTGTGGACAGCATTTTCATACATCTTGGGACTCTGTTTCCTATTTTTACTTTTTTCACACAGTGTGTGCCTTCACATGAGAGGATGAGAGCACAATTTCTTCTCTCTCCGGCAGCAAAGTTTTTTTTGTTCCACCCTGTTAATTACCATTAACCTTTATCCCCAAATCTCAGCTGTGACACATTCTGAAAGTGACACCCATTTAAAAAGTCACTGCAAGGGGAGGGGGGCAGTCATGAAAAGTCCTGAAGATCTGTAGACATACATCTGGTTGCACCAGAAAAGGTGACTCTGCTGTGAGTGATCTCTCTTCAAGTGATCCATCTGCTGGGGAATCATTCCAGACCCTCCCAAAAAGAATAGCCCCACTACTGGAGCAAAATGTCCAGCTATTGCTCTTACATCACGGGAGCACTACAAAAGAATTGCACCAAAACTGCACCACAAGCAGTCCAAAATTAGAACGCTATGCCCACGGGATCACACACAAGACGGAAATAAAAACCAAAAACAGTTCAAGACTGCCATGGCTCTATTACTGTCTCTACACAGAGATCCAGAATTATCCTGTGCTGGGTTTTCCGGTAGATAAAAAGAATGGGAGGCTATGGATGTCCAATAGGAGCAACTTAAGCCATGTAGAAAGCTGTTATAAATGTTTCTTTTATTGAATGAACAGGTTCAGCATCAACCTGGGTAGGCTGGTGTGTGAGAATTATAACACCAAGGGCTGTAATTGCTGACTTTATACAGCATGGTTCACCTATGTTGCTTCCTGCTTAAGGACATGAAATAAGCATTCGGCTGGGTATTTTTCTTTCTTTCATTCTATATATAAGAAGGCAAAGTGGTTTGAGTAAACCGAGGCTGCAACAGCTCATGCATACAGAAGGTCTTATCTCAACCGAGATTCACTGACACACTAATGAGGTCTGAAACAGACAAGGCAAGGGGGGTATTTGAGCACAAATTTAAATGTTTATTCACTAGGCTGATTAATTTTGAAAGCACTGCCCAAACACAGCTCTTCCAATGTAGAGACAATCCTTTTTAGCAGTCTCCTGGCCAAAGGCTGGTAGCCTGGGAATTTCTTTTGCCTGAAGATAAATCAGTGGCCACGTTTTCGAAATTAACCTTCAATGCTTTCAGAAGCATACGTCAAATTGCTCCGGCACACTCTATCATGCAAAGTTTATGGTAAACGAAAAGCTGCTAGCTGTAATTAGAGAGCAACTATCAGTCTCACAAATTTATAATACTATTCCCCTAGTATTTCAAAACTGTATGTAAATAAAACTACTGGATACAAATGCAATAATAAATAAATAAATAAATAAATACTGTATATTCCTTTATTTTTATTTTTTACTGAATAAGCATCAATTATCTCGTGGAAACAAGTGAGAGGAATTTCTGACTATTCATAAATGTGTTTATGTTTGCTTGCAGACCTGTGAGTTCAGTTTCTTCTCAATTATACTGATTATTTGATAAACCAAAATAATGCATTCAAAACAAAGCAAAATAGTGATGTGTCAACAGTTAATGAACAATATTTTGGAGATTTCACACACACACACACACACACACACACACACACACAGAGAGAGAGAGAGAGAGAGAGAGAGAGAGAGAGAGAGAGAGAGAGAGAGAGACTGTGGAAAGCAACAAAAGTAAAATAACCTACAGCACCCTTATCAATCTTACCAAGGCCTCTTGAATTTTGCACAGGGGAAAATGGGTGAAGTGGAGTTAAACCACAAACAGTTACAAAATAATATTTAAATGAACAATCTGTAACTCTTCTTGTCTTTTGTAATCTTGTTTCACTAAAAGTTAATTGAATAAAACCCTTATAATCTTTGGCCACTGACCATCTTACCAGGAGATAATGGAAATTGTCATCCAAGAACATCTGAGGGTCTGCAGTTAGAATAGCCTACAAAGGAATTTGTTGTACAAAGGCTGTGATATAGCCCTAAGGCTGAAACAGTTGCAGAAGTTCCTTCTGGCAAATAGACAGATTTACTAGTCTCCTTGTTCCTATAGTAGTGGTTCCTAACCTCGGGTCCCCAGAATTTCCTAAACTACAACTCACATGAATTTTGCCCAGCATAGGTAGTGATGAAAGCTTCTGAGAGTTTTAGTCCAAGAACCTCTGGAAACCCTATTGATGGGACCTGCTGTTCTACAGCTATTCGTTTATTCGACAAAGCCAGCCCAAGTTACAAAAAATTATGAACAGTGAAGCAACTTTGTATGCTTGTTATGTTCATTTAATTTAATTAAAACTAGAGCAGACCCACTACATGAATAGAACCACTGATTCGATGAGTCTAGTCGCAACTGTAAAATCAGTTTAGCCCAATACAGTACAATGGTACCTTGTATAAAGGAATTAATTTGTTCCAAAATAAAGTTCTGTTAAGCAAATTTTCCTTTATACAAATTTCCCATAGGAATGCATTGAAAACAGAGTAATCCCTAATTGTGACCATTTTTATGTTGTACGAATTCACCCCATGCATAGACAATTCTGTTAAGCAAATTTCTCCTATCTCCAGAATTTTTATGTTGTACAGATTTTATGTTATACAAATTGTTTGTTATACTAGGGTCCACTGTATTTCTATTATACAAATATGGCAAATGGACTCCATGATCCAGTCACACCCTGCCCACTTGGTCTGGTGGCATCTCGTGTTCCCCCCCAAATCCAGTTACGAACGATCTCACGCAGGAAGCCATGTATGGGTAAGAATCTGATTTTCTAACCCACCACCCAAATGTTTGGCTGGGCTAAAATACACCTCTTGCTTAGTATTGATTTCACATATAAGGTATTCTACTGCATCCCCAGAAAAAGGGAATGTATGTGTATTTTCTACTTCAAAAATTCTAGAAAGGCTCACCAGAAGTTGGAATCGACTTAACAGGGCATAATAAATACATACACAGTTCAAGGAGAGAGTGCTGCGTTTTATTGGTAGGTTTTTACTTCCTTTTGTTGCATTTTAAAATGGCTTTTAAATCATGCTGCCTTTATGTTTATTTTCATGAAGTAATTCATTTAATAGTATTTTAAATGCTCCAGTTTATAGTGGCTCTTTTAACTGTAAAAGGTAAAAAGTAAAGGTTTATCCCGCACATGTGTGCTAGTTGTGTCCAACTCTAGGGGTGGTGCTCATCTCCGTATTCAAGCCGAAGAGCCAGTGTTGTGCAAGTCCGTGGCCATGTTGCCGGCATGACTGCAAGGAAACACTGACCTTCCCAATTTTTTCAGCGGTACCTATTTATCTACTTGCACTTATATGTTTTCGAGCTGCTAGGTTGGCAGGAGCTGGGTATATATCCTTCAATTCCTGTTTAGATTCTGCTGGGGGTGGGGGCTGATACTCAGTGTGGTGTAGTGGATACAGTGAAGGACTAGGACTCCGGAGCCGTGAGTACAAATTCCCCAGCCATCCATGGAAACTCATTGGGTGGACTGGAACTGGTAAAACCACTCCTTCAATATCTCACTTGCCTCATCGTCCAACAAGATCTGGACAGCTATAAATTGTGCACCCCTTGCCTAGAGGGAACCGAAAATGGTTCTCATCTATCTGAAAAAACTGGTATGTGTGAGGTGTTATTACACTAACCCCCAGAATTACTGAAAACCTTTAAAGTTCAATAGTATGCAACAGGACTGCCTTATAGCATTATCCTGTCCAGTTTCATGATTTTGGACAGAAAACTGAGAAGCAACCACTACCTTTAGATATAATGTCTGATTTATAATGAGAGCCTTAAAGCCTTTAGATCTTAGAAAAAGCTTAAATCTTCTTCAAAGCACAAAACCTACTAAGCCATGTTTAAACATACTGCACATGCCCTCATACCTTTCAACATGGATGAAAAAAAGAGAAATCTTCCCTGAGGGATAAAAGGGGCCTAGCTCATAATTTTTGGATTAAACTCTGTACTGGTAGCTAAGGAATGGAATCATTGGTGACAGGTTCACTGAATTGCTTTTTAGAGGTCGCTAGAGTTTCCTGAAAATCTAAAACTGCCACTGTAAATTTAACTAATGACAACTGATTTTATAAGCAACTAGAAGCAGATGTAAACAAGAAAAAAACTGCTGCAAATAGTGTCGAGCACAGCACATTACCTGTAAAGACAACAGCAGCAATAACAGAGATATACAAATTATCATGTTTCAATGTAAAAATTTGATGCATGGCTTTCACACATGTGCTAGTACAGACCCACCATTACTGAGCAGTACGTCTAATTTTGCTCTAGCAGACATGCATTAGGACAATAATTTTTTCTATTTTCACCAACCTGCTACACCTCTAATATAATCTGCAGGCTTCTCCAGTCCTCCAGAGCAGATCTAGTGACACAAAGGCGTCAGAAGAATGGAGCAGGCACTTTATTGGTGCCTGCCATTTTATCGACATGTCCAAACTTCGGCCCTTCAGATGTTTTATACCACAACTCCCAGAGTCCTTTGTCATTGGCAATACAAGCTTAGAATTCTTGGAATTGTGGTCCAAAATATCAGGAGGGCTGAAATTTGGACATGCCTGGTAGATGTTGCTCCTAAGATAGGGCCTTCTATGGGAGGCTAAGATGGCATCTCCTTCAACAATATTTTACCCTACTGCAAAACACTTTCTTGTTTAGGCAGGTGCTTTTTTCATGAGTTTTATTTTATCTTAACACTTCATCAATTGCATTCAATAATGTTATATTATAATAACAATTTTGGAATTTTATTACGTTTTATTATTAGCTTTGATTGCTCTTAACTGGCCTGAATTCTGTGTAAGCGCCTAAAGTGTGAGATTTATACCCTCTAGAAATACAGAATGTAGAAAATGATCCTCCTGCCAATAAGTATAAGATCATTCTGGGTCACCTCTGCCAATAAGTATAAGATCACCTATGCCATGAAGTGAAAGGGATCCAAAAGCCAACTGGAAGTACACTGTGAAAAAACAGCATATATGGCTTACACACACACCATACAGAGTAGTCAGGGAGTAAGCACCACTGCACCTACAGTGGGACTTAGTTCTGAGAAGTCAAACAAAAGCATGCTCAGTTATAAAAGATCCTCAGCAGGGAGAACTATTTATTTGAAAATACCCCATACAGGATGAGTTCTCCCCTAAGCTTTGCCTGGGTATTAATTAAGACAAAAAGACCCACATTTTGCAACATTTCTATAACAGTAATTATGAGGCAGATACAGTACACTCTTAATATTGCAATAGGCATCTGTTTGAGTTGCTTGACCTTCATGAAAATGACTTAGTATGAACTCAGTAAATGTGTTTGCAGTGGCCAAAAATAAAAAGGAACAACAAACTAAATATATGAAGGAATATATTTGCGAACAGGTTTCACATTTTCCTTTAGCAAGAACCCTCCCTTTCTCCAAAATACACTTATTAAAGTGTCATTGAGACTAATCTCAAGGCTAAGTCATGTAAGGCCTTTTTATATGTTCAGCCCAACAGTAAAAACAACATGTGCAATCCCCATTACATCATTATTTAAAATGTAAAGGTTTTGGAAAAGCATTCCCCACATTCTGGGGGCCAATGAATTCAGCTTTAAACTGCCCCACCCAGAAGGCTTGGAGGCTAAATGATGATAGCTGTGTGCTGTCAAGACAATTCTGACTTATGGTATGTTGATTCTTTTCAAGATTTTCAAGGTAAAGAGTACTCAGAAGTGACTTGTCAATCCCTTCGGATGGAGTAAATCCTGGGATTGTGCAGCTTGCCCAAAGTCACACAGGCTGGCCTTTCTGGGATCCATAATTGGGAACAGAACCCCCACTCCACAGCCAAGTACGTATGTGTGTGTTGTGTCATTATAGTCATGACCAACTCTTCGTGACTCCATGTCCATGGAGTTTTCTTGGCAGGAATACTGGAGTGGTTTGCCAGTTCCTCCTCCAGGCGCCGACAGCACCTGGTATTCCCTGGTGGTCTCCCATCCAAGTACTAACCAGGGCTGACCCTGCTTAGCTTCTGAAATGAGGCAAGATGGATGTGCTTAGGGCACCTAGGCAGCTTACAGCCAAGTACAGTACCAAACATATTGAGCTATCCAGTCAGCTTAGAAGCATCTTACTGCATCACACTTCTAACTCACAGCACAGAGCACATTGCAAGACAGATAATTATGCACAATGCATAGAGAATACCAGCCAGACTTTCTCCATTCATCACCAGATGTTCGGGAGAACTAGCAAACACTTACATGTAAGCAACACGTGACCTCAGATTCTACTACTAAAGGTACTAAATCTTTAAGGAGAAGAAATAACTTTGGTTTCCTCCGAATTTGTGGGAAAGCTCAAGTTATAGGATACACAATCCACAACATTCCCATGGACCACCCTTTCTTCTAAATACCTTAGCAGAGTGTTCCAAAATTTTGCCCCTTCCATATGCATTGGGATACATCCCCATCCCCATCATCCCCACCCAACAATGTTTCTCAACAGGATTTAAGATGAAGAGCAGGAGGACATGTGCTAACTGAATCAAAGTAGATACCACTGAAAACAGCCCTTTCTGATTTTTGAGGGGGGGGAAATTCTTTCCCATCATACCACCTTTTCCCAACAATAACAACAACAAAAACAATGTTTAACATAAAATTAAAAAATAAACACATGAGTTTAATACAAAATACTGTATATAAATTTAAAAATAAGTTTAAAAATAGCTAGAAAAATCCTAAATTCTTTTAGCATCATCTATCACAGAAAAACATTTTAAGCCTGGGTGGGGTGGGGGGAATAAAAAAAATCTCAGTTCTGTGCCCCCATAGGAATTCATCATGTTTCATGATGGGAAAGTAACGTACTAAACAGTATGATGTACTCAATTCTGGGCTTGTCGCACAGTGGTTAAACTGTTGTACTGCAAACAAAACTATGCCTACAACCTGGGGTTCAGTGCCAGGTAGTTGGCTCCAAGTTGACTCATACCAAGGGCTGCTATCTGAGGCAATCCCAGCATTTCCTTTACAGAGCTACCTCGCAATCTGTGCGTGCTTACATGGACACCCAATTTAACTGTCAAGGACAAAGGGCCACAAAACCAGAAACCAATATGTAGACGGGTGCTAGCATGCCCTCCAGCCAGGGTGGATAAAAAGCAATGGTTTTTAAAATCAACATTTATTTAAATTGTGATTGTTTTAAATTGATTTTTTTTAAATTTTAAGTCATCAACAATCTGGTATTTTTACTTAAACTGTGATTTAAATCAATTTGATGTGAGTTAAATCAAATCCACCCTGCTATTAAGGGTTGCAGTTGGAAGTTTAGGATAAGATCCAAAGGAGTCGCTCTGCCGAAGGAGCATGGTGGGACTACAGCCCCTATTTACTTTGCAGCCCACTGTAAGTCCCTCCAAAGCTGCTCTGGGGAGCACATTCTTGGAGCAGGGGTAGGAGGACTACAGTATTGGGGAGAAAGGAGGGAAGTCCTGTTGTGCTTGCAATCATCTGCTAGGTTGAAGCCTCATTTGTTTTTGTATTTATTGGTTTTAAACTTACATCCTTTCCCCCTGAAAACTGCCACTCAATGTAACAGACAACATAAGGAACTAAAAACACTGCTATAGTTGTTACATATCATTAAATCATGTTCCACTTTGTGTGACCTTAACAGTGTTTCCAATGTGTGTAAGGAGTGGTTTTACTATTGCCACACACACCCAAGTGAATTTCCATGGCTAAGAGGGGATTTGAAGTCTAGGCCATCACTCTATTTGCTATACCAGACAAGTACCGTTGGAAAGAAATTAAAAATAAATCCTAAAAAAGGAGAAAGGCAACACCAAGAGTTCCTTCTAGCTCAACATAGCCAAATACAAGGGTCTTTTGATTGCAAACTGAAGGTCAACAGAGGGGATGTTTCCCTAGATATCTTTACTAGGGAGTGTGACAGACTGAGAAGAGCCAGCAGGAGTCTTCAGTTGATCTGTAGGCCTTAAACTATAAATCTGTGGAAAGATTTGGGACCTTGTGGTTGGCACTCATGGAGAAGCTGGGAAGCACTGCTCTGTTTCTCCTGACTCCTGAGTAGTCAAGAGGTCAATCTCAGGCCTAAATCCAATTGCTAGGTCTGATTAGAGTAGACTCACTGTCCTGATTCATCAGCAGATTCAATGGGTCTACTCTAGGTGACACCATCACTTGGATTTAGGCCTTTACATTTTTATCAGAACAGGCCATACTGCAAGGGTATGTCTGCAGACATGCACTTTCTTTCCATGCCTGATATGTTATTTAAATCTGAGCCCTGAATTCTCAAATACAGTTGCTTATTATAGTTATTTACCTAAATCATTTTACACCTTACCTATTTATTCCTGTCAGAGGGTCCTAACCTCAGACTATATGGTCTCTGTTTAAGACACAGGAGTCGTTGATTGGGCCGCACAGATTTAAGCTTTCCATTTTACACTGCAGTAGTTATGTTTAATGTTATTATTGGGAAACATAGTTATGTGACGTGGCACAAGGTTTGGAAAGTTGTTCATTTTAAATGGTGTCTGTTTTGTAACACTTCATATAGATTTCTAAGACTGACTGAAGATAAACTGGGATACAGATATTTCATATGTATTTTATTGAGAACACCTACTTTATAAAATATCAACTACAATTAAAATTATTTCATATAAAACAGCAAAGCTTATATGGCTGGGCCACAGCATAATTTACAATATCAGATTAAAGCCAAGCAAATGCTTTTTTTTTGTATTCTTTGGCAACATACAATAGCCTCCCCATTCAAAATAGCTGAACTAAAGAGAATCCTTTCTCCCCGCAAACAAATGTATTTTAGGACAAGATCCCTGCAAACTTTAATTTACTACTCTTTTTGCTATTGTTGCACACAGTGTTTCTAAATATTTGCCCTTCCCAGATTACGAAAATGGACTGAAATGCGATTCCTTTGTAGTGCAGATGATTTGCAGAGACCTCAAGGAATTCTCACGCCTTCAAGGGACAAACTGGATTTGGGAGATGCTTTGCTCACACAGCAGTGCAAACTAATCATTAAAGTCAAAGAGAGCTTTCTCTTGGGTCCCCTAGGGAAATTCTAACTTACTTGCCCGAAAGAAAGAAAGAAAGAAAGAAAGAAAGAAAGAAAGAAAGACCGCAGGACAACCCCAAAGCAGTGGTGGCTTACATTTTCCAATCATCAAGATACATTTAGTTTTAAGCATACTTAATACACTGTTACAGGTAAATTTTGATTTGTTGTACATCAATCACCTATAATCCCATTGTTTACGGTGGATGGGAATTACAAATACTGTACCATAGTTCCAACTTGTGTGACATGTGGTTGGAGGCTATCACAGATGACAGTTATCAAAGATTAGTATCACCTCCTCTGAGGTGCTAGACTAAGTATTATGGGGACCCCAATTCGATACTTTTTGAGGATATGAGGTTTGGGGAGGATGTAAGACTCTTACAATGAGAATTCCATAATGGAATATTTGAATGAACAAATTTGTGTCTAATTTCTGAGAACGTTGACATTTAGATCGTCTTTAATCATTCAAAGGCAGTCTCACATATGCGCAAACAGGAACCAAAATGATGGTCCAATGCTATTGACCAGCTTGTCAAAGTGAAGTTGGCAATTAAATCTAATTGTTATGTTCCATAAGACAAAGTACAGTGTCTTTGGAAGTACCCCTCTTTATAAATATTAAGAGGTACAAAGATTTCCATGCTGCCATTGTCACAGGCCACCTTGCTATACTACCTAACAGAATGTTAAATGGTCTTGAACGTGTGTTACTTCTAGTGCCTGTAAGTTGGTCAGCAGAGAAAGAACTACTGGAATAACTCAGTAATTTAGGTATCTGACTGAAGAGCCAGACAATGGGAGTTCAATTCCGCACTGATGAGCTGCACCCGATGAGTCATAAGGTCCGAGATCTGCTGTTCTGAGATGAGGATGAGGATTAATCAGGCAGAAGAGCAAGACTAGAGTTTTTTTTGCACTTGGGAGTTTCAGTAGGAAAGACAGGTAAGGAAACCTGCAATTCCCAACATGAGATTTTGACAGGAAACAACTACCAAGTATTTTTAAACCTGACCCTAGACCAGCGTTTTTCAACCGCTGTTCCGCGGCACACTTGTGTGCCGCGAGATGTTGCTTGGTGTGCCGTGAAGGATCAGCCGGAGGAGGAGGAGGAGGAGGACCAGAGCCTCCTGTCGGCGCATGCACCCTGGGCGTGCAGGGTGGCAATTGCTGGGAAGAAGCGCGAGGGTGGGAGGAGAGAGAGAGCGAGAGCGTGGGGGGCGGGCCAAGTCCACGAAGGCTTTGCGGACCACCCTGTGAGGGAGGCTCAGTCCAAGAGGCAGCGACCAGCCAAGGGTCGTGCCGTGGGGAGCTTCTTGGGCGAGGGCATCTGAAACAACCCTCCACCCCATAAAAGCGGTTGCGACGCCACCCACGGCCAAAGTTGCAGAGGATTTGGACGAGAGTAATCCGTGCACAAGAGGGTGGGAGGGACGGGGGGAGAAACGCTGCTCTTGCTTGCTTCCTCCTGCCTTGCAAAGGCTCCAGCAAAGCATGCGAAGAGGAGGAGGAGGAGGAGGCCGGCGACGATCCCCCCAAGGTACACCAACCGCCATGGGGGGGAACACGAGCGGAAAAGAATAAGAGCCCCCCACCCCACCGGGCTTTCCTCCCGGAAGGGGGACGCGGCACCCCGAGGCGGGCGGGCGCGCGGGTGGAGTGTCTGTTTGTGGATGGGGGGGTAACCCAGAGAAGCGGCTCCGCAGGCTCTGATTGGTTGGCTCTTCACGCAGGCCAAGAAGGGAGCCCGCCGGGCCTTGATAGAAAGTGGTGAGCGGTGTGTGTGCGCGCGCGCGGGGAGGAGGGGGGAAATAATAGTTTTCGTCAAGGAGACGGCGCTGTTTACAGCTACGGCGCCGCCCTTCTCCTTGGCTTACTCACCCCCCTTCATTCTCTCCCCCCCACCTCACCCCAACCCCGTAACCGTTCAGATTAGTCCCATCTCGTTCCAGCCAGGCGGGGGATAAAAAAAATCATGCCTGTGTGCTGGAAGGTGAGACGCGGCTGCTTCCACCGCCTCCCTCGGCTTCTCCTCCTCTTCCTTCTCTCTATTCGGATTGGAACGAGCTTCCCCTTGCTGTCTCCTCCTCCTCCCCCCCTGCTTTGTGGGGCATTTGGTACTGCCTGCGACGCCCCCCTCCCACCCCAAGCAAGGCCAAGGGCAGCGCCTGCCTCCCCGGCTGCCCCCTTTTGGGTCCCACCACAGTTCCATCCTGGATAGCTGGTGGGGGAGGTGTTGTGGAGTCCCCCCTTTCCCCAGGGTGGGTGAGACGGCTGCGAGTTGGTACCAGTTTCCCCCTGGGATGCCCGTGGATGGGGATGTGGGTACCAACCAGTGGGGGTAAGCGGGCACAGGAACAGAGGAAAGCAGATGTGTGAAAGGGCTGTCATCCCCCCCCCACCCTCCAAGGCTCAAGTGCCTGTGATATAGCTGCATGCCAGACAGAAATCCAACAGGCAGTATCCTGCCTGGAATGGATGGGGAATAATGTCTTCCCCTGTTCCACGGATGCCTTTTGAAACCCCAGGAAAATAGTGGTGCAGTTTTTGCGCCCTGGGCGTGCAGGATGGCGATTGCTGGGAAGGAGCGCGAGGGTGGGAGGAGAGAGCGAGAGCGAGAGAGCGTGGGGGGGGGGACGGGCCAAGTCCACGAAGGCTTTGGAGACGTTGCCCAGCGAGCCTGAAAAAGGAGGAGGAGGAGGAGAAGGAGAAGAAGAAGAAGAAGGCATCACCACTTGCCAGCGGACCTGCCGTCCCTCCTGGCACATCCCGCGGGCTGCCCTCCAGCAAAAGAAGCCAGGGGTCCAGGGACGCGACCCCCAGCCCTGACCCCCCAGCCCCTGGGCCGTGCGGAGGCGAGGGGAAGAGGGCAGGTGCACGATCCGGCCGGTCCCGGGGGCGGCGCTTCTCGGCGGATCCCTGGCCGCCACCGCTTGCAGGCGGGGAGGCGACTCCCCCGACGACCTCCCCCTCGCGCGCTCACGACGATGCCTCGGTGGGTGTGTGGGTGTGGGCTCGGTGGGTGTGTGGATGTGTTGGGCTTCCTGGTGCCGCGGGTGGCCAGCGCCCCCCCGCCGCGGGACCCCAAGATCGCCCGCCCGCCCGGCGCGTCCTGCAACCATGCAGCCCATCATCCTCAGGTGCAGGGGGGTGGGGGGTGGTCTCGAGCCACGGCTCGATCTACTCCTCTCCCCCCCACGCTTGTTAATTTTTTTAACATTTAATGGTGGTGTGCCTCGTGATTTTTTTCATGAAGCAAGTGTGCCTTTGGCCAAAAATGGTTGAAAAACACTGCCCTAGACTACATACAAGGCTACATGAAATGTTTGGAAATGGCTACCATAACCATGGAGTCCAGTGCAAGGGTTAGGGTTAGCTAACATGGTCAATTGTGAGGGTTTAAAGGAGTGACAGTCTAAACACCCAAGGGGTACAAGGCTACCTCTTCTTGTTTGAGAAAACGCCCAGTACAGACCACCAAATGCCCGGGACAAACTTAATGAACACAGCATTAAGTTCAAGTGCTACAGGCAACATTACCAACCATAAATTATGCCAATACTACTGCTAACAAGAAAAGGCCAACCACAGTAGGACCCTGGTATCTGCTGCGGATCAGTTCCAGGCCTTGCCATGGATAATGAAAACCATGGATAAACAGAACACCAACCCCCTGCAAAAAAAAAAACCTGCTGTTTTGTGACAGTAGCTTGCTTTATAGCTGCTGTTTTGAAACAGTAGCTTGCTTTATGGCTGGTGTTTGTGACAGTAGCTTGCTTTATGGCTGCTGTTTGTGGCAGTAGCTTGCATTGTGGCTGCTGAATTACTTATTTAATTTTTTCCTCTCCCAACTGTGGATAACTGAATAAGTGGATATGGGGGTCCTACTCCATAACCAGAAAATATACTGCTAATTTTAAACTGTCAACAAAGAGACAAGGAACCATCCTCAAAGGGATAGCTGGATATGACCAGTGGTAACCGCTTTCTGGCCGGATCATAGCCAAAAGGCCCGATCACCCTTTCTTTACCTATATTACTTTTTGTATCCGTTTCTTGCTTAGCCTTTAAAATTGGTCAAGCACCCACATTTCACTCTTCCTCTCTTGCCAGATGCCCCTCTTAGCCCCAGGGCCAAAGGCTTAGATCAATCATGTCCAAACTTTGGCCCTCCAGATGTTCTGGACTGCTACTCCCACAGTCCTTTGTCACGGGCAATCTAAGCTTAGAATTCTGTGAGTTGTGGTCCAAAACATCAGGAGGACTGAAGTTTGGACATACCTGGCTTAGATTGTCAGAACATAAAGCACAGCAGTGGAGCCATAGCATATCCTGGAAGGGATATCAGGGGAGATAGAAATGCCCCGTCTTTATAGGAGAGCCAATGAGTTTGCTTCACCCACATTTTCAGCCAATTAGATGTAGAATCCAAATAGTAAGCGAACATTATCCAATGATAATGGCTCTTTGTTGTAGTATAAAACTATTTTACACTGTATGCTTGGGGTCTTTCTTTACCATTAAGAGAAGACCCTGGCTAGTTCCTTATTGCATATCAATAAAATTAGACTTGTGATCAGCTGGTTGCATCTCTTCCTGACCTCTTGCCAGAGTAAATTTACACAGTAACAACAGCTTATAGGTAAGTTCCTGTTTTAAAAAGTCTAAGAAACTCTTTGATTGTTGTGTCTTTATAACGTTACGCAGATTGTCAGTTCACCATAATCATTTTTATAACATGGCCAAATGCATCTTATGCCACTTGCATGCTTTTATCTGATAGTTTTGCAGCTTCTCTCATAAAAATAGGAGCAGTAAGAGTTCCCTGGGCTTATAATGAGCCACAAACGTGATCCGCCACATAAATTAAAATCTGTCTCCAGGTTGTTCCTAATTTGCTTTGTTAACTTTAAGAGGAGAAACAGTCCCTGTTTGCAAAACAGTTGCATTGTAAATGTGCAACAGGCTCTTTCTATCTTTGGTCTATTCCACATCTAATAACAGCAAACAGGATGCTCAAACACCTATGTGCATAAAGTCCTCACTGAGACATGTCTCTCTGATGTGTACACACTCATGCTTCACATTTGTTTTTTATGTGGCCAGCATGATTGCCACCTCAAGTACACAGGGCACAGAGCTACCACTTGTGGTGAGGATCAATAACCAGAAGTTCAAAAGAAATCTTTTTAAAGAAATACAACTTCAGAAAACAAATATAACTTTAAAGACTCAAAGTAGTTGCGTATAAACACAACTGTGGCTCTTCAAAATTCTTCAGCTGCTGCATTTCACAATGGAAATGGATCAAAGCAAACATCCATTGAAGCTCTGTTCCACATTGGTCTGTTTGATATAACAGCTAATCCAGCTGCAAACGTGGCAAAGAACTTTAAAAATAGCACTCCAACCAACAAACAAAATTGAGAACAAAGAAACAACCTCTCCTAATTATATTGTGTATTCATAACAAAAGATAGAACTGAGGCTTCTTCCTGCTAAACCTTCCCCTAAACCTTGATCTTACCCGAACACCATGGTAGATCCAAATTTGTCAGGACTTGAAACTTTATTCTTCAGGAATTGGCAAGACAGAAATATATAAGGCCCAGTCCACACTGTCAATGTTTAATGATATTAAGTATTTAATATCATTAAATGCAACATCATATTCACAGTGTTGAAGTAACAAGCATTTAAAATCTACTACTGTACTTCATAGAGCTGCCTAGATGCCCACTAAGCACATCCAATCTTGCATCATTTTGGAAGCTAAGCAGGGTCAGACCTGGCTAGTAACTGGATGGGCAACCACCAGGGAATACCAGGTGCTATAGGCGCCTAGAGTAGGAACTGGCAAGCCACTCCAGTATTCCTGCCAATAAAAACTCCATGGACATGGAGTCACGAAGGGTCGGTCATGACTGTAACCACACAGCAGCAACAATTGAACTTCATAACTGTAGAGCCTTAACCAAGTCCCATACTCACAGACAAAAAGCTTGCTTTTGTTGGGATAAATCTGCATAACCTAAGATGACAGTAAAGTCTGTTTGTGCTTTGTGTGTCTTCACTGATAACATCAAAATACCAGAATTTGATGCATATAGCCTTGATCCACACTTAACCTATTTTGGGATTTAAATGACAACTTTTCCCCACATACAGCTATCAAAATGGAATGGAGGGGAGGAAAGGGACTCAAGGCGTTACAGCAAAGTGTTCTGATTAGAAATATAGGGAAGGATCGCAAGTCAGTGGCTGGGATCCTGTTTGTTCCCACTGGTGGAAGACACTCTCCATTGGCTGCTCCCACCGGCAGCCAGGCAATTTATCACAGATTTCCTCTTCTTATGATGTAACTTACCAAACCTACCTGTTAGCCTGGCTGGTGCCAATTATGACTGGGAATTGCGGCAAGAAGCTAAAGTATAGAAGGAATTCTTTCCAAGCTTTGGTCCTTTGTGCCCTCCCCCAAAATCTGATCCAGATGGCTGGGGAATCCTCAGGAACGGCGAGGGGGGCAGAGCTGCAAAGGATAGGAATCTGTGGAAGTTCACCCCCTAATTCTACTGAGCTTGATATCATCCATATGACACATCATGGAGGCAATGTAATTCTATGCAGGTGCTTGGCTGAAAGGCATAAGGTTAAATTATTTGGAGGGTGGGGTATGAGCACCAATGGAAGCCATGTGCATCACTATCGCTGCATGGTCACCACATGGTTAAGACGTATGAAAATCTGAAACGAGCTCATATAAACAAGTGGCACGCCTTATCGGGGCTTCTGATTATAGGAATGTTATAATTATGTGCGTCCAAATGCAATTACAGAGTCATTTTTCAAATCTCAGTGTGGAACCCCCCCCCCCCCCAAAAGCAGCAAGATTCATGGGGATATTTGCAGTCACACTTATATGCATGCCCACACCCCAAACACATTTTACTTCTGGGATTCCTAAGCTTGGGACCCCAGATGTTGTCAGGAGTACAAACCCCAGAAAACGCAGGCAGTACGTTAAATGCCCCGGGCTTCTAGTATTTATAATTTAAGAGTACCTGGAATCCCATCTTTGGGAACCAAGGGCTGCCCTCTGTGTTTGAATGAACACTTGCATGAAGCTGATGTGGCAATATGGCAAATGCAACATCTACAGCTGGGGAAGACAAAGGGTTGCCCTCCAGACATTGCTGTACTGCAACTTCCATGAACCCTGGCCAACATGGCAAATGGTGAAGAGATACAAAACTTAGCAATGTTGGGAGAATTGTACTTTGCCCTGTCATTCACTCTTCTGCAATGCCCATGGCCTAAACCTGGATGCAGATCCATGAGTAAGCTTCGGCTGCATGTAAATGGCTCCTCTATAGAGGAGAGGTATAGAAACATATATAGAATGTATAGAAACAGGGGGTCACATGTTGGCCTCTCTGACATAATTAATTAATTTTCTATTCCACAGTTTTCCAGGGCAGACCCATAACACAAAACTGAGGCAGTTAAAACGGTACGGTAATAAGTTATGATAGTTAAAATACCATTAAACTTGCTAACAATTAAAAACAATTACTGAATTCACATACATTAAAAACTAAAAGCACAAAAGAGAAAAGTATTACGGACAACGTCCATATCAAAGGACACCCTCAGGAACTAATTAGTGGCCAAAATGTTGCCTGAAAAAAAAAAGAAAAGAGAGTATTTTGCCTGTTAACTAAGGAAAGCTGGAGGATAGAAGGTCCATGATCTGGTAGCGGCTGCCAAAAAGGCACTCTCTCACGTCCTCACCAAATGCCTATGAGGAGTGAAAGGACTGAGGACTAGAAGATTGGAAATATGGGCTCAGTTCCTCAAGGTAAAATCAGGGAAAGGGAAAACGAGGACCAAATGTTGATCAGCAACCTACCAACTACAATTGTGTTTCTAACAACGTAATCTTATGCAAGACTACCTAGAGGCAACATTAAGATCAGTGGGGTTCACCTCAAGATAAAGGAACACAAAACTCTGCTCTAAGGCAGGCCTGCCCAAAGTTCGGCCCGGGGGCCAAATCCGGCCTGCCAGGCCATTCTGAGTGGCTTGCAGCTGGCTGGCCCACCCCTCCCTCCCCCTCCTTCACCCCATTTTTTAAAGAAAGTGGGTGGGGCTTGCAGTGGGGTGGCAGGGTTGGGGAGCAACCGGCCCCTGACACATTCTCAGCCACCAAATCTGGCCCTCCTTACAAAAAGTTTGGGCACCCCTGCTCTAAGGTGTCTTTAAATTGAGTTCATTTTGGGGTGTGGGGGGGCGAGATTTTGTCATTTCCATAGTGACATTTCTTGTCCTCTAAGGTTGACTGAACTGGAGGGAGCAGAATTCTGTAGGAGACTAGGGATGTGGCAACAGTTACAGTAATCCGCCGCCTATCAGGGGGGTTAGGGACCTGACACGACCTGACCCGCAATAACGGAAAATCCATGATATGCGGATGCTGGGTCAGGTTGGGACTGGGAGGCCTTTCTGGGGCCTCCTACACTTACCAGAGGACTGGTGCTGCTCCGAACAGGCCTCCGACAGGTTTCCCAGGCTTATTGGAGGCCCCAGAAATGATTTCCAGCAAACCGGAAGTCACTTCCAGAAGTGACTTGTGGTTCACCAGAAACCACTTCTGGGGCCTCCAACAGGCCCAGGAAGCCTGTCGGAAACCCATTTTGGGTAGCACCAGGCCTGGCATAAGTGCAGGATGCCCCAGACAGGCTCATGCAGCTTACCCCAGGGGGCCTTGCCTTTCATATAATGCAGTTCTGCGATATACCAAGACCGCAGTATATGAACCGGGAAATGGTGGGGGACCACTGTGTTAGGATCGAAGTGTCTCTACCTCTGCCCATTGCAAGACACATATCCAAGCTTGAAATCCTGATGTGCTTCAAGATACCCTGCACCCCTGGGGGACCGAAATATGAGAATTCGTGGCCTGAAATCAAACTGCAGTATCTGAAGCTGCAAAGTGATGTCATAGGTAGGGAAAGAAAATATGTTACTTTAGAAAGATGGCAGCAGATTGCTAAAAGAAATTGCAGTGTTTTAGCTGAAACTGAAAGAACACAAGCATACTTACTTTTAGATCGCCAAGAAAGGCTGCAGAATCCACCGTCTAGATTAGAAAGTACAGTTTCTCAAGAAAGAATATACATAAACTATGGCTTCCTGGTTGTACTTATATGCATGGTACATTATATAACACATTTAAAAATAAAGCTGAATATCTCACATTTTGTACTAATTTTAGAGCGAATTCAAGTTTTAGTTCTAACTAGAACAGAATCACTGGATGAACATTTATCTAAATTTCATTAATTCAGTATGTCCACTCTAGTTTGGACTAACTGATTTAGTACATAGATTATATTCACAAGCAATATTTGTCAATATTTATCAATATATTTATCAATATTTGTTATAGATTATGACTTTAAAACTAGAGAGTTGATCACTAATCTCTTGACAGCAGCTAGACTAATTATAGCTAGGAATTGGAAGGGGAATTATGAACTATATATGGATAAATGGTATAATGAAGTTTGGAATATTGCCCTAAAACAAATCAATGTGTAATTTAAAGATTAAGCAAGGAGAGTTAAAGAGATATTTTTATGATATATGGGGTAAATGTATTGAATATGTGCTTGTAAGAAATAAAGGTAAAGTTCCAGTGCAACAGTCAATTCAGTTCTGGAAGGGAGGATAATAAGGGACAATATTGTTTAAGAGGTCCTGTTGGTGTATGGGAGCACTGTTGTTTACTTTTATTTCAATCTTTTTAATATATATTTTGTTTTTGCATTTTGTATTATTTTATAAAATGTAATAAAAGTTGCCTAAAAATAAAAATAAAAAAAGATTATATTCACAAGCGTACAAAGCTAAAGGCACTGGAGATCTAATTCTATGCAACCTTTTATGTTACAACAAAACAAAACAAAACAACCCCAAATGAAAGCCACAAAAGAAATAGAAACTGTTCCTATTTTAAAAAGCCATCAAAGAAGGAAACAAATATGTTGAACACAAAAACAGGAAGAGGTAACCAGTCTTAATTTACAGCAGAAATATTTCCATTTCAGCTTTTATCACACACACACCGCACCACCATAGAAGACAGCACTCAACAAGAACAATCAATTGACACATGAGAAATATTTGAATGAATGCATAACGAATTTTCAACTGGAAGTTTTCCTGCAGGATGTACTTCAGGCAAATGAAAAGCTTCATTACGGCATACCAAGGAGATTTCAGGAAAGAAGGATACGCTGAATTAGAGTATAATGAAGGAGTTGTCAACTTCCACTGCATCAGAAAGGGAAAGAGGAAAACACTTCCTGGGGATTTTAAAATTACACTTCAAGAGCTATTACTACTAAATAGCAGCTCCAGGTTGTAAAAATTTGCAAAGCAAGACTAAAGGGCAAAGAAACCCCACTGCTCCCTCCTAACACTCTTGGATTACTCACACTATTTACTGGAGCAAGCAATAAGGGTATAAGAAATGTCTTCTCATATCCTAATAACTTTCTCTGTACCAGCTTAATGATCTGGAACACTGAAGCAGAAATAATTCTATCTACTACTGTACTGTAATAGGAAAGTTAAGAGAAGTTAATAATTGCCCACTTTAATCTTCAAAACAGATTTTTTTAAAGGAAATGAATAAATGTTTAGAGCAATTCTAAATTCCAAACTGCATACTAATCTAAGCATGCCACACTAGCCTCAAACAGTAGAACTTATTTTTTTAAATCTTTAATTCATGGTCTTGAATGACCTCCTTGCTTAACAGACATAAAATTGGGGTGGTGGTGGTAATAATTAGGGGAACTATTAGGATTTAATAACATCACGGATATGTTATCATACATTTAACACACTACTAGAGACTCAATTCTATTACGCAGATGTGTTTCAAAAGGGTCAAAATAAATGGTGTTAAAGCTATATATACCTCTTCATCAGACCTTATGGGAACACTATATGTCTGGTTATTTTTCACTCTGCATGATGCCAAGTTCTGTGAAATTTTAAGTACATCATACTATTTATTCGATCAAATTAGGTCAGTTGGAGAAAAGTAATATTAGGCTCCCTCATATTTTAGCCTACAAGACTTGCCAATTAGATTCCCCCCTCCCCCCCTTTTTTGCTCAATTATATCTTTTTCATATTATTGTTTTGCTTGGTTAGAAATATGTACGCAATACATTTATAAATATATGTCCTTCATAACTTCGGCTCCAACTTAAATACACTGATACTAGTTTAATATCTCTTTTAAGTCTCTCACCAAAATCCTATAAAATCCCGGGATTTGCAGTTGGATGAGGTTCTGAGAATTGTCAGCCAGGACACTGTACCACTGAGCTGAAGGACAATAAAGAATTCTAAATGCCTCAACAAATTACAAATCTCATGTTTCCATAGGAAAGAGCTAAATCAGTTAAAGTAGTATCCAACTACTATAACTGGGTAGTTTGAATGTAGTCAGCTAATTGGATAGCTTAGTGATTTAGGTATCTGGCTGCAGAGCAGAGTTTGGGAGTCTGATTCCCCACAGTGCCCCCTAGGGATGAGCATTTCATTTCAGAACCAGTAGGTTACGAAACGAACCATGCGAGCCCAGGTGGTACTCAGAACCGGCTGATACACGCAGATCCAATTACTTTACCTTTCTCTCTGCTGGCACGGAGCTGAGCTGCAATGAGGAAGCACGCTGCAATGTCATCTTTCCTGCTCCGTGCTGATGGCCAATCAGAGAGGGAGGTGGTATGATGCCTGTCCCTGCACAGCTCCTGATTCGCCAGCATCACAGATCAAGCACAGATGAGGTTGCAGCATGCTTCCTCGTTGGATTTTAACCCTGTGCGAGACAGAGAAAGGTAAAGCTAATTCTACCAGCCGGTTCCGAGGACCGCCTGGGGTCACGTGGTTCGTTTAGTAACCTACTGGTTGTGAAACGAAATGCCCACTCTTAGTGACCCCTGTGAGTAGAACCAGCCTGTGTGGCCGTGGGAAAACAGTCCCAGATTACCCCCCAGAAGAAGGGAATGGTAAACCACTTTTGAGTGTCCTTTACTGGGAAAATCCTGAAAAGGGCTTCTAACCATAAGTTAGAATTGACTTGATGGCACTTGGTTAAAATTTACTATTATTATAGATGTACTCTCCATTAACTGTAACACAGCAGATCAGTTCTGTACTTCTGTACTTACTGTACTTTAGACACATTCAGACCAGTAGGAAGGATGGGGGGGACAGAATCTCTGCTGATTCCTACCTCCTACTGCAGCAGTTCTAGATGGTTCTCCCCCTCCTCTGGAGCAGATTTGGTTCGGGAACCAGTAATTGTAACAAGGGTGGTTATTAGATGTACTTGCTAGGGTATCCTGGGAGTCATGGCCTAAAAAAGTAAATTTCCCCCTTTCTGTGGAGGAAGGAGATAGCAAAGATGGCTTGTTTTCCCCCCTGTTCTGTGAGCAGGAATGTTCAACTGAACTATAAGCTATCTCCTGACAGAGAGAGCCCTTCCACCTGCAGGACAGATCAGTACTCTGGCTCTCATCCAGATGCTATCTGTTAAGCTTTCTCCTTTTCCAAGACTCAAATTCTTCTCCTTTAGTAACAGCTGCGATAGAGTTTGACTGTTGTTTGCAGACATCCCAATGTAGTGGGGAAGTACAAGTGCTACGTGGTAAGAGAAGGAATAGAAAAGCCTGTGTGTGTGTGTGTGTGTGTGTGTGTGTGTGTGTGTGTGTGTGTGTATTTTCCCTCTCCAACGGAGTGGCCTTGGGCCCTTTTGGGGGAAAAGGAGGAATAGAAATATTTTAAATAAATAAATAACAAATAAAGAGTTGTCAGACATGGGCCACTGCTTCATCCAGACCCCAATGTTCATCTCTCAGTTTAGCTCTCTATCTTATAGCTAAACCATGAAGTTTAATTTTTGGATTTTTCTGTTCCTTCCATGATTCCCTGTTGTTGTTGCTTTCTCTTCATTTGCAAAAATGAAACGTCTGGATAGTATTGTACCATTTTGGTCATAATAAAGTTATGTTATGTACTATCAAGTTGGGACTGACACATAACAACCGTAATAGGACTTTCAAGGTAAGTAAGATCTTAGACGTGTGGAAAGCAGTCAGAAGCTATCAGAATAAGTGCTTTTACAGGTTGTGTATCTCCTTGAAATTTGACCTCTCAACTCCTAGTCTGTCATTCTGTCCACTATAACACACAGGGTATCTATAATAAAGTTATCTATAATTAATTTACCGATTATGTAATATACATTCTATGCATATTATATATCCATCTGTTTGTCCCACATATATTAATATAATTGCCAACTATTACACAAGGGCATAGAACATCAGATTAGAACTCCAAAGACCTGGCCAAAACCTCCCACTTGGCCATGGAAACTCACTGGGGAGGGTATGTGGAAATGGCAACCCATTCTTTGAACATCTCACATACCTCAAAATCCCTATAGTGGGTCACCATAAGTCAGAAACAATCTGACAGCTCATAAAACAGCTGCTATTCAGCCTGCTTTCAGGCCTAGTTATGGAACAGAGACAGCTTGGGTTGGCTTAGCGGATGACCTACTTTGGGAACTGGACAGGGAGGAATGAGTCTGTTGTTGGTTCTGCTGCGCCTTGCAGTGGCATCCAATACCACTGGCTGTGTTATCATTCTGGGGTGCCTTTCTGGGATGGGACTTGAAGGCACTGTTTTACAGTGGTTCCTATTCTTCATTGAGGGGAGAATTCTGAAGGCCCAATTCAAAGTGCTGGTTATTACCAATAAAAGATCTACATGGCTTGGGTCCAGGCTCTTTGAAGGATCCTATCACCCACAAGAGGCTTCAAGAATGGTACCACTTTTTAACTTACAGACTTTTAAATGTTTTGAATTGTTTTAAAAGGTGATGTCAATCTTAATATATGCTTAATTTTTTAAAAAAAAAACTATAATATTTATAAAATGTTTTTAAATTTGTTGTTTTATCTGTTGAAAGATTTTTTGGGTCCCCTATGGGGAGAAAGGTGGCATATAAATAATTTAATTACGCAAGTAAGTAAGTAAATAAAATTAACTGGACACAACTGAACTAGGGATATATAAATTTTGATTTGCATATAATGAGTTCTGTATTATTTATTTATTTATTTATTTATTTATTTATTTATTTATCTATTGCACTATTATGCCACCCATCTGGCAGGGAGGTCACTCTGGGTAGTTCTGTAACCATCCTATTCTGGAAAAGACCATCATCCCACCATTTTAGCATAGACATTCATTGAGAAAGTTACAACACGTCTTATTCTGAACTGGCTGCTAAATCACAATCATCTTTCATGGACACCTCTTCTTTCCCCCTTAAGGAAGCATCTGGTTAATGGATCAGTTCCTACCATACACAAGCGTAACTTACAAGCATAACAAATTTTATTAGCATTTGGTACATTTTATAACATTTCTGTATTTTCAGTACTCCATGTACAGTGATATCTGCTGACCACATTTAATCTGGACATATTTTTGTACTAGTCAGGCTCCAACAGCTATTTTGTTCTGGGTTTATTTTTTAATGAACACTGAATGAAAACTCTAGTACAGTAACAGCACATGAAGTATGCAGACACTGTTGTGCTGATGTAACAGAAAAATTCCAAGAGAGAACTAAAAGATGATCATTAGAGAATAAAGTGGTAGCGGTTGCTTCAACTGTCACCTGAAGTATGTCAGCTTCTCTTGTTCTGAATTTGTAAAGAGTTGATATGTTACCTTGTGGATTTACCTTTTTTTGGGTCACACACAGGTGTCAGATACACATGCATAATCAAACATTAGAGTTCAGATTGCACTGGGTATTAAAAACAAGGTTTTCCTTTGTTTTACAAAGTTACCAGCAATGCCTCAATGGGTTTCCAGAATGGTTTGCAAAAAAAGCTAAGCCATAACAGAAATCTCAGTCTATACCCTCCTCAGTAACTAAGCATATCCATCAAATTTGCTTTGAAGAGTTGGGTGGAAAGATGTTTTCCCATATCTAAATCCCTGGTGCTCATTACCTTTGTATCACTAAAGAGCTGCTGCTGGCAGAAAGGAAGAACAGCAGCACGGGGGAAATCATTCCAGTTATTGTGACAAAAGGCTAGCTATATAACGTATGAAAGAGTGCCATGACCAATGAGCAGCCCAAAGATCTGTGTTATATTAAAACATGTAGGCATCTACTGTGTTGTATTACTCATTAAAAGACAAACAGAAAGCAAAACAAAACCAAATGTTGTGAAACAGGCACCAAGTCCTTTCATGCACCGAAATTCAACAATACCGTAGCAAGAGACTCTTAAGGAGAACAGTCTGTGTGTGTGTGTGTGTGTGTGTGTGTGTGTGAGAGAGAGAGAGAGAGAGAGAGAAGTATGGACTGGCAATGGGAACCTCCAAGAGATTTTGCAATTCTGCTTAATAACAATCCCCCCTTTCTTCATTTCGCACTAGAAAGAAAATGGGCAACTGTATTTCATTCTAACACAGCAGGGGAGCTAAGGAAAACAGGAAAGGGTGAGTCTTCAAGAGATAATAGTCTAGGAGTGGAGCCTGAGGCTGCTAACAGCATGAATCTGCTCACCAGAGGAATATTTTTCAGGCACAGCTTTCAGGTACACGGGCCACTCCTGCTCTGCCGTTTGGAACCACATTTGGAACGCTGTTATTTTAGCTGGCCAAGTCGCACTGGAAGTGAATCTGGATTATTTCAGCCTCAACTCCTTAATTCAACTCCTTTTCGCAAAGTTAAACAACTTCAAGTTGATATTGCAAGCTTTTCCAAGTTGTCAGTTCTGATTTGCTGCTTTAAAAGAGACACAAATATACGCCTCGCAAATTCTTAGGGCTTTCGCATTCCTGAAAATTATTAAGCACATTACAGTTCAAAAGAAATGAAGTAAGCGAGTGGAAATCAAAGGGTGGCTCAAGCATGCACAAAAATAACGAAAGGGGGTGAAGACCAAATTACTACTTCTGTGTGATAGCTACAACAAGAACTAGACCATTAGCACCTGCATTTTTAAAGGCACATTGTGATGTAAACATCAAAATAGCACATTGGTCAAGAATCCTTTGAACCTATTGGGAACCTCTAACATAGACGTAGGCTCCACATGATCTTGTTTCTTTTTCTACATCTTTACTTCTGAAAGACTAGTTCCAGTATTAAAGGTTTAAATAGTCAATGGACCACTTTGAAGAATAATTCATAAGGTCCTCCCAGGGGTTTGAAATTACCACACTTACATTTTTGAACAATTTGCGTAATCTATTCTCCACAAAACATATGGTTAGTTTAGGGAGAAAAGATAAACAGGAACATAGGGATACATATTAACTACTGCATGTCGCAAAGAAAGGAAGGAAGGATGGAAAGAAAGAAAGAAAGAAAGAAAGAAAGAAAGAAAGAAAGAAAGAAAAGACTTTTCCTCTCTATCATGTTAATAGAATTCAAGATTCACCACTGAACTGAATGGCGGGAGACTCACCAGCCTTCCTTGTACAAGAGGTATTGCTGCCTGTCAAGTTGGATAGGTTTAAAAGGAGATGGGACAAATTCATGGAAAATGTGGTATTAGTAGCTGTTTATTATGGTGGATACATTAATACCAGGTGCATGATGTCTTTATGTATCAACTGCTGGTAACAAGGGGCCAATGCTGCAATTGCTCTTAAGTTTTACTTCCAGTCTTCCTCTGTGTTACTGATGGCCCAGGAGACAAGATGATAAATTTCTGCTCTAATACAGCATAACTCACCTTCCATTTGCAGTCAACGTTCCATAAGTGTTTAACTTATACAGAGGCTCAACTGACCTCAAAATAACTTACACAGATGAAGAACTCAGCCCACTGGCAATAGTCAAGAAAACAAAATATGAACAATTGAAATTGACAAGTCATTTACACTCCATCTTGCCTGATTTTGGAAACAAAGCAGTCAAGCCTGATTAGTGAGCGGAGGGGACACCACCAGGAATCTACAGACACTGCTAGAGAAGACCCACTTCTTAAGTCATCTAGAGTCCCTTTATTAAGAGGAGAGCAGGGTAGTTAATAATTAACCAATCAATCCTGCTTGGAACCTGGACAACCACATAGTGGGCTAGATATACCAATTGTCTGACGCAGCATGGGGCAGCTTTCTATCATTCTAAAGTTAAGAGAATATAAGCAAGTAATCATTTACCCAGAAGCTGCAAAATGTGATGACAACAACCCAATTCTTTTGTATCGGTTGCTACTTGCATTACTACTGTAGCAAAAAGAGAAGCTTGGGAGAAAACATCCGCCTCGGAATTTCGCTTAAAAGCAAACATTTCTAGATCAACCGCTGGTAGGAAGACCAACGCTGTATGAGAAGGCCCCTATTCCCACGTTGCCTCAGTCTGAGTGGCCTCATTTGCTCCTCGGACCTTCTGCTCTCCTCTCTGTATCTTTTGCCATTCCTCCAGTCACATGACCATTCTCTAACGTCTCACCTTCACCTTCTCCAGCCCCATTTCCCTCAGTGCCACCAAACTGTCCCTCGTCCAGTACAACATATCTCAAATATCTTCTCTGCCATTCTACCCAATTTTCCGCGTAGGTTCTTCCTGAATCTGCCATGTGGATGTGGTATATAGTGAAGCTCCACTATCAAATGTGTTATGAATTAGAAACGTAGCTCCACAATGAGCATTCCAGGAACATTTTTAAAACTGGTATTCGGAAAACTGCCAACGTCAAGGAGATCCCATTTTGTACAAGTTACAGGAGTCTTACACAGGATCCCACATTCTCAAGACTATGCCTTCTTTGACTAAAGCTGGGAAAGTTTAATTTTGGGGGCTGCGGGTATATTCAGTATAGAAATTATTGTAACCTCTGGCTGTGTGTTCACCGTCATACTAAACAAGGATGGGGAACCTCTGGGCAGCAGGCATATTCCAATGCACAGACGTTTCCTCCAAAGCTCCACTTTGCCATCCGAGTGCTTACCTTGCTCTAGCAAGGCAGGTAATGGTCCAGCAGCTTCCTCCCAGGCAGCATTCCAGCAGGAAAATGAAGGCCCAGTATCCAACATAGCCTTGGAAAGTTAGGTCTTTTTCCAGGTGACCAAAACGAATGGGTCTGTAGGTGAAGCTCTGTGGACCAAAATTCAAAGAATTCTGCCTGGGGGAATCTTGGAGCTGATGTCAAAAATAAACCACCACCCACCCACCCACCGCACACCTTTAATTCCTCTCCTGTGTGTGTGCTGTGTCATTACAGTCGTGACCGACTCTTTGTGACCCCCACGTCCATGGAGTTTTCTTGGCAGGAATACTGGAGTGGCTTGCCAGTTCCTACTCCAGGCGATTCCCTGGTGGTCTCCCATCCAAGTACTAACCAGGGCCGACCCTGCTTAGCTTCCAAAATCAGGCGAGATCGGATGTGCTTAGTAGGGCATCTAGGCAGCTAATTCCTCTCCTACGGTAGCTCTAAAGAAAGGCTGGTTTTCTCTGCTCCCCAAAAGAAACTATATACAGATCCAGGCAGAAGAGATCACTTCACCATTCTCTCTTTGCACAGTGAAAGGGGTGATCTCTTTTAGCACAAAAAAACCCCTCTAGGAGAGTAGTTGGACAGGACTGTACACATCGCTCTCAGCGCCAGGAGATTAAGGTTAAGCTGGCAGGGCCTCCATCTTAATGTCAGTTGAACCCTGATCAGATTCCAAAAACATGTCTGGGTTTTTTGTTTTGTTTTTTACTTTAGAGTTATGTTTTCTTCATAGAAAGCTAGCCACATAAATTTAATTACAACTTACGATTCCTTTCTACTCAGCAACAATCCCAGTTCCTTCAGTACTTTCACCACGTACAATAACAAGGATGAATCATAGTGATCATAAAATATACTGGACTACAATTCCCAATTCAACCGGTAATCCAACATATTCAAAGGAAGGCTAGTTTAATGATCTGTTTCGGAAGTTTGGTAATTTCATTATCAGATTATTTTAAAGCTGTTCACTTCTGTTCCTAAACCCACCCTGCATTCCATCCAAATCTCTTCATACTAGTACACCACACACTGTAACCTTGTACATATTAAAAATAATTTAACATCTTGCAGAATAACAATTCTGAGATGTTGGCATGTGGTCAACTTGCAACTGATACCACAGTTTAAATACCTTCTCAGTAAAGCTGTACATTAACTTCAAAAAACTCTGGGATTAAATATGTTTTTGTTTCAGTTACAAAGCTAATGAAAACCAAATGTCAGAATTTGTTTTAGCTTGTGTAATGCACCAGGGATTTCACTTAGAAGAGAAAGGTTTGAATAAACTTTCATTTACATGGAAGAACACAGATCCAGTACTGCGCTATGTTAAAAAAATGACTAATTATATACAAAATTTAATACAAGGAGAAATGTTTATGTCCCTAACTGAAATTGCTTCAGCCACACACTATGAAAATATCCTATGATTAGCAACATTATTTAATTTTGGCAGTTTTCTTCAGCTTACTGATAATTTTTCATGCAGTTCCGAATTAGAAGCTGTAGCAAAAATTAACTTTGAATTAGATGCCTCCCTGGGTCTACTAGGCTTACAGGCACTGCTGAACTTTGACTTGAAAGCTCACACTGGCACGGTGCAGATGGATGGGAGCTTTCTTTATTACCCAGTTCTTCATTTTGCAAGGATGGAAAGCTATCTCAATCCCACCAATTATTCAGTAGTCAGAAGAGTTAAGTGTTCTTGCAATACATAAACATGTGCTTTATTGACCAATGCTAGGAAATGACTTGTACAAAGACATTTCAGATGCACATATGGATCAATATTGCATGGAGTGTCCATAGGTTTTTCTTGCAGCATGGCTATAGATGACAGGGATGAACTTCACCCTCTTCTCTCTCTCTCTCTCTCTTTTCCCTTCTTTCAAATTCCCTTTTTTTTATGCTGATCGCAAAAAACTCTGTGTTTTAAGCACGAATGTTACATATTCTCAATTGATTTGGATTGCACGGCACATTGGAATACACTATATTACTTGTATCAGAAAGTTCACCATATTATTTCCTAATAAAAATGTACAGTGCATTCCTATACATGTTGGCTCATTGAGCATATCAACATTTCCTCACAGGTTAAGCATGTACAAGATGTAGCCTATTAGCACTCATAGACACCCACAACCGATCAGTCTGGTCAAGACATGAATCATACAGAAGCTACTTTAAATACAAAAGAGCCCATTTCCCTCGGAACAAGCTGTAACAATCTGATCATTTCTGGTCCCCATCCCAAGACATTTAGAATGTGCTCCACCTGTTCCTAACCACCGCCACAAATGGTTCAATTGTACAGTCAGTGACAGCTGTTGAGAACAATCAATTCAAAGTGCAAGCACTCAACCAAGATGTACAAAGCTAACACAAGATAATACTTTACAGTGTTTAAATGTCTGAATATTGCTTTCCATACATGATCACGTAGAATTTGTGTTTATAGACATTGTGATTTGCATTAATGTAATTTTGTCTGTTAATGCTGTAAAATGTCCATGAATTCCCTGCTCTCAATACTTGAAGATGTCTTAATTGTATTGGACTATATATTGTCCACCTTAGCACCTACAAAGCAATTCATAATAATGACATTCAAATATATGTAGAACAAATGCAAAGAAAAAGGTCAAACTAGCTGATCTAACACAAAATAGCAAGTAAGTGGGAAAGTGGCATACCCATTAAAATGCTTGATAATAAGCAGCAAGTCAAAACTGATCTAAGCCAACCTCCATGACTAATCCCAATTGCCACTGTCAACCAAAGGGAATGGTGGAGAATGCTTATGTTGCAGCTCAGGGGTTTCCACATCTAAATCTGCCCTTATAGACACAATGTTGCTTTGCCCATCCCACTTCTCAATTGTTTTGATATGGAAGGATGAGGCAGTACACAACCTACTGGCAACAATAGAGGAATGGATACACCTAATGCAATTGCTTGTTTGAAGATAAACCTAGGCAGCACCAGCATACGCATATATACAACATACCATCTTCTAGGTATTATTTCATGTACACTAATACCTTAAGAAGATTGTCCCATAAGATGAAAAACTAGTATACCCAGGACGCATCACACCCCTGTAGTTTGTGGAGGGGTGGGAGGAGTTTTTTCATCAAGTTTTGGAGCCATACTGGACATTTTTGTGTAGCAGCTTTTGGACATTTAGAACTTGGAAAGGTAAGGAACTGAGGTTGCCTTGCTTTCTTTTGTGTTTTTGCATTGGTTTCGATTGCACTTTTGGCAGGAAACTGCAAATTACAGTTTGCAGTTTCACCTTTGTCTTTGTGCTTACTTTTGCACCGCAGGGGTGGGGGTAGAGGTCTGGCTTTGCATACCTTTAAAGTGATGTTTATAAAGAAGTCTAAACAAAAAAGATGCTTTTTTGCCTTTTTTCCAGACCTTTGGAACGGATTCATTCCTATGGGAAACCATGCTTCGCAAGACAAAATTTTCATAAAACGAAGCGACCCACAGGATGAGTTAATTTCATCTTGCAGGGCGTTACTGTATTTATAGGCCACCTTTCTGCCTGATGTCAGGCCGTCCAAATTAAACTCTAACCCTTATAAATTAGGAACAAATAAGATTGTGAATAATGATAGAAAGTGTCTACTTTCTAGGCCCTATGCTGCCACTGCAGCTGGCACAATCGAACCGTCATTTTGACACAGGTCAAAATCTTAGCTCTTCTACAGAAGAAGCAACATAGATGGGAAACTGTACACTAGCCAGCCAACTGGTCAGTCAGTAATATAAGGAAGTATATTTTGCTTAAATTCAAGGGAAGATCAGATTTGATCAAAGTCCAATCTATGCTTTCGTCCAAGCAATTTCGTATACCACCCAACAGGTATACTACAATGAGTAGCAGCCTTTTAAATTTGATTATAAAGAGGTCAGCATTTGAACCACATTGATCTTAATTGGTTTATTTTATGTGTTGCTAGGAATGCTGCATTTGTGCTTGTTTATTATGCCAATAAATGTCTTTATCTTATCTTATGAGAAAGTATCACAATTATGCCAGGTCAGGGAGGCGAACAGGCATGTCTCCCAGTTTTTGTTTTTGTGGCTTCATTAATTATGAAAAAGCATTTGACTCAGTTAAATATGATAAACTTATTAATATTCCCAGAGAACTGGGCCAGGACCATGGTGATATGGAATTGAATAGGAATTTGTACTGGAATCAGGGTGCTAGTGTCCGGATAAATGGTCAGATATTAGAAGAGGTGTCAGTTACGAAAGGTGTCTGTCAAGGTTGTATTCTCTCACCTCTACTTTTTAATATCTATTCAGAACGAATTTTCCGGGATGCTCTTGAAGGAAATAACCAAGGAGTGAAGGTGAATGGAGTTCTTGCTAATAACATTAGATACACTGATGACACTATCCTGCTTGCAACTAGTCTGGCAGATTTGCAAGGATTATTGGATTCTGTTGATGAAGCAAGCAATACCATGGGATTGCAACTTAAAGTGAAAAAGATAAAAATAGATGGTTATCAGTAAAAAAACAAAAAAATACAAGAACCTTCTCAAGATTGACAGTGATATAACTGAGAGAGCACCATCTTATAAAAACTTCAGATGCTCTATCAAGGACAATTGAGATTTTTAATGCAAAATTTATTGTAGAATCAAGCTAAAAATTCATTCCAGAAAATGAGGAAAGTTTGGACAAGCCGAGACTTATCTATCAGACGTCATACCTGAGTACAGTGGAACCTTGACTTACGTCATTAATCCGTTCTGGAGGTCTAGACTTAAGTCAAACATGACTTAAGTCAAATGAACTTTTCCCATAGAAAGTAATGGGAAAGTGGATTAATCCGTTCCGGACAATGAAAAATACCCCAAATTTAACACAAATTTTACTGTCCCCCCAACACACACACACACACACACACACACACCAGTGGTTCTGGAAAGTCCCACCCTTCTGTATGTGCGCTGGCCAGGCTGGTAGTGGTAAGATCTCACCCGGGAGGGAGAAGGCTGGCCATGGCTCTTGGCCGACCCATCTGCCACAAGTCTCCATGCCCTGCGAAACACAGGCCCCTCCATGCTCAGCACCAGTGCAACCCTCGGCCTCCTCCCAGCCCACTCCCCTCCACTGGCCAAGGGCCCGCAGGAGGGGGAAGGTGCTCAGCCTCCTCGCTTAGACCCACTGGGTGCAAAATGGGGCAAGCCTCCCATCTCTTGTGCAGCCACTGTTGAACCTCAAGGTGCGTTCTGCTGTGCTTATGAAGGCACTTTCCTGAAGATCCACTTTCCACCCATCTTTTTCACCCTGCCCCTGCCCCTCCTTCACCCTGCTTGAAACTGAAACGGCCATGTAGGAAGAAGGAAGGGAGAAAGGGAAGTGGGAGCCACGAGGAAGCCAGAAAGAGGCCGAGAAGCAGCGAGGCTGAAAACAAAGTGCCCACACTTGCTCTCCGGCCTGCACCCTTCAGTACACCCCACCCAGAGCCATGGGTGAACAAAAGCCATGGGAACGACTAGCAGGAACTACGGCGGAAAGCGAGCAGGCAGGTGCACCGAGGAAAGAGAGCGAGCGAGCGAGACAAAGTGAGCAGCGGAGGGATTTACGAAGGTGCTGACAACAACATTTCAGTCGAGGGGAAAAGGAGGGGAAGGGGCTAAAAGCCAAGAGCAAGGAATTAATGTCAGGACCATCCCACCCACCCCCCCACCCCCTCAAATTCATCGACGAAGGACTGTGTCTTTCCCTCCCATTATTGCCTAACCCGCTGGGAAAGGCAAAGGAGCAGGGGCTGGATGGGCGACTGCATTCCCTCCAGACATGATCCTGGTGCTGCCTGACACCTGTGCGCGTGTGGCTGAGACTGCAGCCCCGAAGCATTTAAGCCTCTCTCGGCAGGCTTTGAGAGCCGATGCACCCCTGCCCTCCGAGCGGCGCCACCTTGACGGCCACTTCCCTCAGCCAGACAGAGCAGGAGAGAGACGGGGACCCACCGGCCAACCCCACTAGGAAGGGCTCTGACTCCATAAAGTGTCCAGCCGGCAGGCGGGCGGGAAAAAACCCCAAAACACCCCACATAGAGAAAGAGAGAGAGAGAAGGCAAGGACGGGTGCTCAGAGCTGGCCTCGCCCAAGTCACCTCCACCGGAGAAGAGGAAGAAGGCAGGATGCTGGGTCCTAGCTGCCACCCGATTCCAGGGCCTTGCGCCGGGGTTCTGAGACGTAACTCGGAGCCCTGCGACGCAAGTCAAACAGATACTTACTGGACGTAAGTCAAATATGACGTAAGTCAAGCAGGACGTAAGTCGAGCGTCCACTGTACTTCAATCTCTATGGTGTTGAAACTTGTACATTTAGAGACTCATTATGTAGAAGGCTGGAAGCATTTGAGATGTGGATGTATAGACAAATTCTGAAGATACCTTGGACAGCCAGAGTTACTAATGTGGCTGTATTACAGTGTATGAATAAAAACCTAGAAATTCCCAATACCACAGAGAAAATTACAGTATTTTGGTCACAATGTGCAGTATCAAATAAAATAACCAAATACAGTGGACCCTTGTATAACAAAGGGTTTGTATAACATAAAATCTGTACAACATAAAAAATACTGGAGATAGGGGAAATTTGCTTAACAGAATCACCTATGGGGTGAATCTGTACAACATAAAAATGGGATTACTCCATTTTCAATGCATTCCTATGGGAAATTTGTATAAAGGAAAATTTGCTTAACAGAATTTCATTTGGAACGAATTAATTCATTTATACAAGGTATTAATAGCTGGAAAATTTTGAGTTTTATTAAAGGCAGTGTAAACTTTTTTTAAAAAAAAAAAAGAACAGTTTTAAAACTTGCAGAAACAATCAAAAGGTTTTGAAACAAATTCACATTTTTAAAAAAGATTCTGAGACAAGAACAATTCCAGAACAATCCCACAAGGAAATAAGAAAGCTAGCTATCCTAAGCTGCTCTTTGGTGTCTGGCAGGATTTTAGCATAGATCCAGAGCATATGCAGATTGCAAGTCAGGCAGCAGATGAGCATAGTGTACAAAGGCTAACTAAGCCAACCTAAGTAACTTCTTTTTCCTTTTTTATACTCAACATGCCCATTTCTAGACCTGTCGAGGAGATTGGACAATCAGGTGCCAAACTGCCCGGAACCCTCTGGAAAAGAGAGTATCTTCTCTCTGCTACTTCACTTGAAACTCTTCTTCCTAATTAGCTCCACATCGAGGAGCAAGCTCTTGTCTTGGAGTTTTTGTTTTCACAGAGATAAGAAGGTACAGGTGGTTTTGGCCTGTCAGCTAACAATGAACATTTTCTCCCCCTTTTCCTGGCCACCTCCCCAGTCATAAGCTACAAGGCCTGTGTTTCTGAAGGGCAACTAAAACCATAAACCCCTGTTTTCCAGTTTCTTGACAGGAGGTTTGTTTCATTCTCTTCCAGCAGAAAATCTGTTCAGCAACTGTGATGTTGCAGCCTCCCCTTTCTGAAAAAACATGTACAAATTCAGATTCTCTTAAGAGCTTCGGCCTCTGGATTCTGGAACCTCCTCCTAGCTAAGCAAAAACTGAAGATTAGCTTTCAGTCATTCTAAGGAGCACAGAGAAGAAGGCTTGATGCTGATTGTAGGTTAGGAACTGGGCAGCGAAAACTGAGTAGCAAAACTAAATGGCATAGGCCACACACAGATGTGTGTGTGCCACACTGGCACTTGACACAGACATGCAGAAGCTCCAAGTTTCAACCAGTGAAATAAGCTGTTCTGAAATGTATGGTTCCACCTGCAATCCACTGTGTTCTAGTAAGTTAAACATACTGTATTGACTGAGACACATGCTGTGAAAGACTCACAGCTAACAAAATTCTGCAACAGATTCCTGGGTCATCTAAAGGCTTTCCAGGTTCAGTTACTCAATCAACTTCTGCCTTTGACAACATTTTAGGATTGGCATAGTGAGTATTCAAGACAGCTGTTGAAGATTTGATGTAGTGCATTTTTGGCATAAGATCTAAAGTGATAAAGAAACCTATTCTGGGTTTTATCCAGCTCTTATGCATTTCAAGACTAAAGTGTATTTCAGAGTAATGTTCTACAGTGGTTGTGAAAGGTGATTTACAATTTTGCACATGCTTTTCCACCTCAATGCTCTACTAAGATTCAACACATTTTACAATTAACCTCTTGTTGTCTGGAACTAGTCAAGATGAACAGTAGCTCATTCAACAATTGAATCTGAATTGTTGCAGAAATATAGAGGCTTGACCTGTTCCTCACATAATTAAAACAAGAACAACCATTGGCCAGGTGCTTTTTTAATGCACATCTCACTAATTCCAATGTAAACATAACCAATCATACAAAGGCTTGTATTCAATGGCATACAGTCCCCCCACTAATGGACAGTTCTTTGATCCAGTGGAAACTTGCAACAGAGGAATGGGGATGGGGCGCATTTTTGACAATATCTTCCCTTCCGTAAACTTCCTCTTTCACTGTTCTATAGATCTCTTCTCCTGATGATCCATATTTGGACCTGGAAGTTCCAGATTTCAGTGAAGGCTGTTTCCAGTTTATTAAAGAGTTCAAGTCCACCATGAATAAAATCCGAATGGTTCCAAATGATTTGTTGGACATATTACATTGCTTTAATTCCCCCAATGTTCTGGTTTCAATTCCATGTCACTAAAAGTTTGTGATCCTCACAGAGAGAAAATATTTGATCTTTCTGATATTTGTTGGCTACAAACACCATCATTTCTGGTCACTGGACATAAAGAGGTGGGATTGATAGGGAGGTGGAGTGCAGCAACAACTTGAGGCTCACACACTCTTCACTCTTGCTCTAACAGAATGTTGAAAAAATACAACCTACAAACAGTATTTAGACCCACCCCCAAAATACAACAGATGCTACGATCAGCAAAGGACAAAAGGAACCCACTTGCCACTGCAGGAGTATACTGAATACCATGTAGTTGTGGCCAACTGACTGCATTGAAACTTCTTAATCCTTTCATCACATTACAATGACTAACACCTATTCTCCTGCATAGGACAAGTTTCCTCTTTCCCACAACTTTAAAAACCCCAGTCTCAATCACTCTATACCCCAGAGTGTAGAGAACTCCTAGTTCTCTGAGCTCTTTGCCCTCTGAAGATGCCAGCCACAGTCTGGCGAACCATCAGGAAGAAAAACTTCCAGAACACGGCCAAAGAGCCTGAAAAAACTCACAACAGCTATCAGATCCCGTCTGGGAAAGCCTTCAAGAATACATTAAGAAATATGATTTGTTTGGAATGGTTGCAGGAAAAGGCCTCTTCTTTCTAAAGAGAACATGGAAGCACGGCTTACATATACAAAGTTGCATGTGGGCCAGCCACAAGACTTCTGGAACAATGTCATTTGGACAGAGAAGACCAACGTGGAGCTGTTGGGCCATAATGCAGAGCACCACATTTGACAAAAACCAAACACAGCACATCAACACAAATACCGCATACCAACTGTCAGGGATGGTGGTTGAGGGATGATGGTTTAGGCTTATTTTGCAGCCACGGGACCTTGCAGTCCTTGAATCGGGCATTATCTTCTCTCTGTACCAAAGTATTCTAGAGACAAACGTGACAGCTAAATCTGGAAGCTAAAGCTTGGCCAAATTGGGCTATGGCAACAGGACAATGATCCCAAGCACACCAGCAAATCTACAACAGGATGGCCGAAAAGGAAAACAACCAAGGTGTTGCAATAGCCCAACCCAAGTCCAGACCTTAACCTGGCTGAAATGCTGTGGCGGGACCTTAAGAGAGCTGTGCATAAACAAATGCCCTCAAAACTCAATGAACTGAAGGGACCTTCTAAAGAAGAGTGGTATAAAATTCCTACACAATAATGTGAGAGACTGATAAAGCCATACAGAAAATGATTACTTTAAGTTATTGCTGCTAGAGGTGGTTCTACAAGCTAGTGAATCATAAGGTGTACTTAATGTCTCACACATGGCTTCTCCATTTTGGCTTTATTTTTGTAAAATAAATGATGGCAATGTGTAATATGCCATGGGTTGTTCGTCATCTAATTTTCAGACCTGCTAAGGACCAAATGATTTTTGATTAAGTCCTGATACATAAAATCATAGTATTCAAACACAGTGTACTTTCTTTTTCACGTGACTGAATCATAAAATCATAGAGTCGGAAGAGACCTCAAGGGCCATTTAGTCCAACCCCCTGCCATGCAGGAACCCCCATCACAGGACTCCCGACAGATGGCCATCCAGCCTCTGCTTAAAAACCTCCAAAGAAGGTTTGCGTGGCAGCATATTCCACTGCCAAACAGTAACAGTCATGAAATTCTTCCTAATATTTAAATTGAATCTCTTTTCCTGTAGTTTGAGACCATTGCTCTGCGTCCTGGCCCTGAAGCCATGGAAAATAAACCAGTCCCTTCTTCAATGTGACGTCCTTTCAAATATATATAACTATATAAATCAGACTGTTAGTGTCTAACGCATCATCTGCAGCAGTGAAAAACAGCCCCCATGGTTGACTTCCTCCTGGATTTTACAAAGCCTCAAGGATCTTCGGGTAGCAATCTAAATAATTCTCTAAGCACTTAGCAATTATAGACAAGTGAAACGATGTAAATTGGATATTTTCAAATATATGCATCAATATTACAGTTACGGTTTAAGAGTTTAATCTGCAACTCAATAAAACTCTGATCCATCAAAATCTACATAGATTGGGATGGGGGCAGGGATTGGTTATAAACAGAACAATATGCCAGGAGAGAAGTTGGCTGCATGAAGCACTCTAAATTCCCACCAGCACAGTCCTCCAGAACATCTGGGAGCAGCTTTGGAGAATTCATTAACTTCAACTGTTGGAAAACTCAAAGAATTAACTGACAACAATTGCATTTGGATCCAATAATTAAACCTAGAAAATATTTTTACCTGGACCATCTGCGCTCATTTTGGAAACATTTTCTTCTATTTTGGAAGAAATAGAACTGAATTGCTAAGTGGCTGCGCAATCTGGCTACACAGCCAGAGATTGGGAGTTCCGATTCCCCATTGCACCTCTTTAACAGGGGCTGCACTTGATGATCCATGGAGCCCTACCAGCTCTGCAGCTCTTTTGAAATTTGCAGGATGCAGGTTTGTTTATTGACACGTGAAGCTAGTAGGTGCCACATCTTTGGTTTATTTATTTATTTATTTATTTGACTTTTATACTGCCCATCTAGACCTAGGGCTCCTCTGGGCAGCTTACATCATGGAACCACATGACAATTAACAAAGGAATACATTTTAAAAACCAAAATACAAGGAGCATAATAAAACAAAATATACATAAATCAACAACAAAAAACTAAAATGAAGATAAAAATGGCAGGAGATTGATAAAAGGGGGGAAGAGAGAAGATAAGCGGTAAAATGAATGGTGTCTTATTGGATGTTTGAGAAATCAGGAAAGACCATTCTATACAACCAGGTTTGCAATAGTTTTTTTAAAAAATTTGAAGCGCGGGTGCCAGCCAAATTTCACGGGACAGATGGTTCCATAACTGGGGAGCAACCACCGAGAAGGCCCTAGTCCTTGTTATAACTTTCCGGGCCTCCCTCGGGGTCGGGACTCCCAGGTGTCCTGCCTGGCTAGCACAAGTGATCCTGGCAGTTCTTCTTGGAAGGAGTTGCTCTGTCAGATTTGTCTGTCTAGAGTTCCTGGGAACTACATTAACTTGCTGAGAAACAGGCAAGTTAAAGGGCCAGCTCTTGTTGGATTCACATGGTATATAAACCGAAACCAAAGACAAAACAGGTAACTTATGAAAGCCTCTTTACCAGAAACAAATAAAAAGCAAAGCAGTCTTCAAATTGTTAACCACTACAATTTGTACCACTCTCTACTTCTACGGGTGCGTGAAAGAACAAGTCTTTTTCTCCCCAAGTAGAACCAGCATTATCATCTGTCCTATGAACACAGAACTGTACGAATAAAAATTTGACTGGGATAAGGGTGAAATCTGCAGAGAAAGCACCATGTATGTTTTCTTTAAGCAGCTAATTTATGTTAAATAGTTTTCTTTCAATTCTCCTGCCCACTTTGGGAATGTTAAAAACTGGAAAGCCAATAAATAAATCACAGACATTTTAAAAGTAAGGCCTGAAGTCAGCAGCTGGAGGAGGGAACCTCTGGAGCCACAAAAGCACTACAGGCAAAACAATATTTAGATTTGAAAGCATGCCAGAGAGTAAACCTATATATATTTTTAAAAGCATTTGGATGAAGAAGCAGGAATAATGTGTAAGCATGTTTAAAGCCAGTGTGACATTCGAAGGCAAGCAGAGACACGTTCTGGAGATATAGAAGTCTACCTTATAGAAGCCTTGCTCCAGGAACTATAAAGCTCTAATATTAAGAATATTTATTACGAAAAATTTACTCAAACCAACTAAAGTCTCACTAGATTCAGACACTTGTTTCCAAGTGTATAGGTCTTAAGGACCAGCAGCATATCTGAACGGCTTTGTAAAACTGCCAACAGAATATTAAATTCTACTTCTCTGCAAAGCCCATATAGACAGTTTCGCACTTGGGAGCAAGTATGGAAGAATTTCAAAAGGTTGCTACTTAGAGTAGTGACAAATCTTTAACTATTACCGTATTATGCAATTAGAATGTTTACTAATCAGGCTAAATCTTTCCTCTGCGCCCAGCAGCTAACAGTAAAAGCTTTTAAAATTCCTAGTACTGCAGTCTCAAGTAAAGCTTACCAAGTCATTCATCAAGATACTACTGTACCATGATCCTCACCTTCATATGTACACATATTGGGCTGGTTCCAGATTTAAACAAAAGCAACCGTGTTAATCATAACAGACTTCCTTCCCCCTTCTCCCAGATCCAAAGGGAAGGGACAGAGGAAATAATGGCCATGTTATTTTGGGGCACCAAATGACAGACCACCTGTCCCTTTCTCCATCCAGATGAATGTACAACAAACAACCAGCAAGTACTTCTAGGCCTCACTTTGGCCTAACTTTTCCAACCCCTAAATAATATTTTTAAAAGTCTGTTTCATTCTTCCTTTCAGTGTGGTGGTGCAAAGCAGGGAAAGAGAAGGAAAAGCAGTTGTGATGGGTTCAAGGAAGAAAACTTAATACACTATGTCAGAGTACACTCTGGGAAGCCTAAAAGCGAGGCCTTGTGGAACTGTAAAAGACCAACACATTTATTATTATTATACAGGTTTCCAGCAATTACTCTTCATTCCAGTAAAACCTTGGACTGCGTGGATAATAAAAACTACGGATAATTCCAAAGAAATTAGTGTGCCTCAACAGTTGATTCTTCTGGCCCACAACCTATACTGTGGAAAAGAAGCTACTTAGGACAGAATACAGAGCAACAAAATGGTTTCCCGTAAGCAAAGGTAGCAGACAAAGGTGTTTTTTATTTCCTTGATTGCTCAATCTGTATGCAGAATGTAAAAAGCTCGACTAGATTCAGATGCAGGACTGAAAATTGGTGGAAGAAACATTGGAATATGCAGATGAAGCCCTATTGCTGGCAGAAAATAGCCGTGACTTGAAATGACTTCATAAAGATGAACAAAGAAACAGCACTGTAAACAAAATAGTCTCTCAAGTGTTCCTGCCCAAACCATTCTGGTCCTTGTCAGGAGCTTCTGTTTGTTTGTTTGTTTGTTGTGGATCAAATTGGTCTGATTTGGTCCATTTCCAATGTGTGTTACCACTGGGAACAACGAACCAAAAACTAGCCTTTTGCCAATACTGTGGCCTGCTGTATTCAGCTACGGGCAGGCTCTTGACTGGCCCTTGAAAAGTAACACAATCAATAACTTCTGGGAGGAAGCATTCTAAAAATTATTTATTTATTTATTTATTTATTTCACTCTAAATTTCCCCCTCCGCTTCTTCAGAGCCAAGAAAATTTACCTATATCCTGAAGTGGCTGTTGTATTAAACAACTTCATGATACTGGCAAGGGCTGTTGCAGACCAAGGTCATTTGAGGTTTGTATGCGGTTTGGATGCAAGGACTGCACCCAATGGCATACTGTATCTCCTACTGGCCCTATTTAGCCTGTTTTAGCCTGCTCCAGGCAAGCTGTGTACAGAGATCTAGAAATGCAGCTACAAAGGAACTAGAAAAGATCCTAAAGTATACGGATGTAAGGCAACAAACCCTCTAATTTTTGTCCCTGCTATGTGGGCCTGTTCTGTGCACATCTGTGTACCTCATGCATCTGTGCACACCTCCCCCTGTGAGTTTCACCATGATAGGAACAAAAATGGACACAACAGATGCATGCTGAAGGGAGGTCCTGCATTGAGGAGACCATAGGTGTGCACACCTGCACCTTAGAGAAAACCTCTCTGGAGACCAAGTTGAAGATCATTCATACTACATTATTCCCAATAAAGATGTTCAAATGTAAGCACTGGATGGTGAAAAAAGTTGATAGGAGAAAACCCAGAATCCTTTGAAATCTGTTGTTGGAGGAGAATGGATACAGCAACACAAAGAAAATAAATTAGTACTAGATCAAATCAAGCCTGAACTCCCCCTAGAATGAATTTGGTTAAACTGAGATTATCATCCTGTGGACACACAGTGAGAAGACAAGACTCTCTAGAAAAGACAATAATGCTGAAGAAAGTTGAAGACAGCAGGAAAAGAGGAAGGCTAGATATGAGGTGGATTACTGAATCAAGAATATCACAGCCTTGGGTGTGCAAAACCTTAGCAGTGGTGTTAATGGCAGGTCCTTTTAGAGGTCACTAATTCATAGTAGTAATTGTGTGCCATCAAAGGGTGCTCTTCTTGGATGCACCTCTGGCTTCATAGCCCTATACCTAACCTACTGAGCTATCCAGCCACCTCACTAATCCATAAAGTCAACATAATTTGGAAACAACTTGATGTCACATAACAAGATCATCAGATGCACATATCCTAAATTACCATTTTTATCTGTTATGTTACGCATATATCTCTATACTATATACTACCCTCTCTATATAATTTTAAAGAATTGTGTATATAAACTGTAATTACACATCTGTAAATATATACATAAGAACATAAGAAGAGCCATGTTGGATCAGGCCAAAGGCCCATCTAGTCCAGTTTTCTGTATCTCACAGTGGCCCCACCAGATGCCTCTGGGAGCGCACTAGACTAAATATCTGTCTCCTGATACCACTCCTCTGCATCTGGCCCTTGAAGTACCCTGGTTTTAAACCTGGAGATTACACATCTCCATCATGGTTTGTAATCTGTCCAATCCCCTTTCGAAGGCATCCAGGCCAGTATGATTAGGTGCTTCCATAGGTGGAATTAAGGACTGTGATCAATGATTTTGACACAACTCAAATGCAGAAAACCCAGATATATTATTAACACTACCTATTCACAAAACTGTTTTTTCTAGTCACAAGTGTCATTAACGCAATATAGTGCTACTGAAAATTATTACCACGTTTTTCCCAATTTAAGTCGAGGGGAAAAAAACGGCCCATGGCTTAAAGATTCAGGTCGACCTAGGCTTCCATGCACATTCCTACCCTGGTGGCGAGCATTTCACAAGTACAAGATACGGTTCAGACACCCGGCTGCATCGCTTACCTCCTTTGCTCGCGTCAGTTACGACACCGTTGCAACGTGCAGCTTTTGGAAGTCGTCCAACTAACCCATGGATGCTTCATGTCACCAGAAAAGGGTTTAGAAATAACTAAATACTGTTTTTTTTCCCCCAATGCAAAGACCATGATGCCCCATAAATTGCTGGATACCTCAGTGACTTAGATCTACGGGATTCAGAGTTCGGTTCCCCGCTGTCCTTCCTTGAGAAAAGCTGGGGTCTTTCCAGCTCTGCAGTTTTAAAGTGATTATGTCTGTACAGAAAAAAGACTGGCCGGGGAAAAGTGCGGTTTTGAGAAAATGTGAGAGAGGAGCACAGATGCGTTCGGGGCGCAATCAACGCCAGATCCAGGCTGCAGCGCAAGGAAGGCGGTAGGGACCAGCCGTGCGCCCCCCCCCCCCCCAAAAAAAAGAGCAACCCCGATTGCAATTCCTGCTTTGCAAGCTCCATTCAGGAGCTCTGGGCGCTTCGGGATTCGGGAGTCGGGACTCGTTCCGGGGTAAAGGATCAACCATTTCCCCCTTCCCTCCCCTCAACTGGAGGAACAGCCTACATGAGCGCTGAAGGAGAGGCAAGGAGGAATGCATCCGATCCGTCCCCCATCCCACCCCCGATCGCCGCTTTTGGGGTGTCATCCCTCTCTCAACGAATCCCGCGGAACCCCTTACCGTTCTAGCTTCGATCTCCTCGCCCCGGGAAAGCAGCGGCCTTTCAGTTCTGCCTCTCTCGGGCGCTTTCTTCCAGCGATCCTTCCCCAACCCTGGAAGAGAAAATGGACTCTCCCAGAGCGCTGCTTTTCTGTTTGCGGAAGGGCTTGCGCCGGGATGGGGGTTTGCACTGGAAGTTGGGGCGGAGGGGGGAGGCGCCCGCGCGGGGGCTTCAAGGCATCCGCGCCGGTGGGGGGCTAGTCGTGGCGGGAGGGGGGAAGCGGGGAGCGGAGAAGCACAGCGGCGGGCTGGGGAGCTTCGCCTGCCTCTCCGGCGTGGGGGTCGGAGGCCCAACTCTTGGCGGCCTTAAAAAGGCGCCTTGGGGGTGGGGGGGTGGGGGGCAGGAAAGGGGAAGTCGACACCCCCTCCGCTTAAGGCGGCTGCTTTGATTCGGAAGGCAAAGCCGCCGTCGGGCAAAGGGAGGGAAGCAATCCCGAGGGTGAGCCGTCTGGATCTGGTTTATTAGAAGGGGTAGCCGTGTGGGTCTAGCAGAGCGTAGCAGGCAAAAGCCACGGGATGCAAACAAAGGGGGTGGGGGAACATGGGGCACCGTCCACGAAAGCTCACATTATAATATAATAGTCTAATAATTGGTGCCCTATGGTTTTGTCTTTGTTGTTTGAGTTTTGCATTTGCATTTCCCGATTAGGATATTTTCCCACCCACCGCCCCCAGGCTTTACTGACACTCTCTCTACGCTACAAGAAGCCACAGAATGGAGTACCTTTCCCACCGACTCTGTTTTCTTCACCAGGGAAGTGGGCACGCTACCCGAGCTGCCTCTGCCTCCTCCCTCCCGCCCGCTCCCACCTCAAATCCCTAGTCCGCCAATGCAGCATAGGTTAGTCACCGAAGGAGACATTGTCCTTCTCATTCCTTCACCCACATTATCCCTCAATGGGTCATGGTGGGGACTCGGCCCACCCAACATGTTTTTCATACTGCCCCTTGAGTATGAGTATGATGACTGGCTGCCCTTCCAAGGAGCATCTCCTTGATCGCTCTCAGGTGTCTCCTGCATCTTCTGAATGGCTAGTGAAGCTCAGTTCTTCCTGCTATGTTTCCCATAGAGAGGGAATGAGCAAGTGGGTGAGATGATAGCTGGGTAAGAGAGCAGAGGAAGGATCTGAGACAGACATGGGACATGGGAGTACCAAATGCTTGTTACCTTTTCCCACAAGCATGTGTATATGTTTATTTTTCAATAGACCTCCAAGTTCCACTCTCACTTGCTTTAATATTCCATAGTCAAGCCATCTCTTCCGCTAACCTCTCCAAATACAAACCCCAACCATTGTTTGTAGTGCGCCTATTTCTGCATGTGTGTCTACTCTTTCAAAAGATATATAAAAAGGTACTTTTAAACAACATGGCTCCAGATTATCAGCCCCATCAACAGCCTATGAAAATGAGGGAAGCTGCCCCTCTCACTGATGAATGAATGTACAGCAGACAAACAGAAATTCAGAGCGCAATCCTGTAATACTTATGGACTGCACTGAGCCAGTGCAAGTCTGAAGCAGTGACGGGGTCTGAGAATAAATAAGAAACGATCAGGAACTGACATGTTCTTGCTACAGCAAAGAGAGGTGACTCAGCAAAGTAACTTTGTGGTCTCCCTGGGTTCTGTGGTAGCCATTTTGTTTGAGTAGACGAATATGGACCTCCCTGTGTTCATATACACATATTCACATCCATGCAATAAACAGTAACATATGAGTGTGAAATAATTGAAAGGTTTCAGTTCAGACTTTTACATCTGCCACTGCCCTGGAACACAACTGTTCAGAAATACTGTATATATATGAGAGAGAATATTTTTACCCCACCTTTCTCCTTGGAAAAGGACCCAAGGTGGCTTACAGTAATGAAGGACAATATACAGTCCAGTACAATTAAGATATATTCAATTTGAAGAATAGGGAATTGAGGGGCATCTTACAGCATTAGAAGATCTCATCAAAGCTAAAAGAGAACATGAGCGGTTAAGAAAAGAGTATAATTTCCATGTAATTTTGGACAGTAGAGCATCTGAGTTATGAGGGATATGAACTAACAATTTATAACATAGTGTCATTGTAATCACGCACTGAGAGATAGAAGCACAAAATTATAAACTCAAGTCTGTGTAGTCATGTATGGTAGTCCATTATTCAGGGAAAGCTTGGCTGAAGACGTTTCCAGAAAGAAAGCAGGGATGGGGCAGTCCTGGTCTCTAGTGGGAGGGAGTTCCAGAGTCTGGGTGCAGCAGCCGAGAAGGCCCTTTCATGTGTTCCCACATGACATGGCTATGAGGATTGTAGGATGGAGAGAAAGGCTACTCCTGATGATCTTAGCACCCAAGCCAGTTCATACTGTGAGATTTGATCTTTGGGGTAGCTAGGACCCAGGTCAAATAGTGCTTTGTAGGTTAAAGTGAGCACTTTGCATTGTGCCCGACAGCTAATTGGTAGCCAGTGGAGCTGCTTTAATAGGGGTGTAATGTGATCTCTGTACCCTGCCCCAGTCAGCAATCTGGCTGCTGCATTTTGGACCCACTGAAGTTTCCTGAGACTTTTCATCAGACATCCCACATAGAGCGTCCAGCCGGGATGGCACTAGGGCATGTGTCACTGTGGCTAAAGAACCTTTCTCAATGAAAGGTTGTAACTGATGTACTAGTTTTAATTGTACAAATGCACTCCTGGCCACCCCTGTGACCTGGGCATCTAGGCTCAAGGATGAGTCCAGGAGCACTCCCAAGGTGTGCACCTCTTTTTTCAATTGGAGGGTGATCACATCAAGTGTAGGTTGCATGGCTATCCCTTGTTCTCACTTTTGACTGACCAGCAGCACCTCTGTCTTGTCTGGGTTTAATTTCAGTTTGTTCATCCTCATCCAGTTCATTAGTAAAGCTAAACACTCATGTAACGTCAGAATAGTAACTCCCTTAGAATCCAGAGATGAGGAGAGGTAGAGTTGGGTGTCATCAGCATACTGGTGGAACTTAACCCTAAGACTCCTGAAAATCTCCTCCAGTTGTTTCATATAGATGTTAAATAACATAGGAAACAGAACAGAATCCTAGAGGACTCCATGGATCAGTGGCCATGGTGTCGAACATGAATCACCTAACACTACTTTCTGCATTCTTTCCTGCAGGAAGGACTGGAACCACTTTAATGCAGTCCCCCCTATTCCCATTTCAGAGAGAGGAGTCAGCATTTTAATGGAAACAGCTGTGTGCAATTGTTCTTACTGTGGATTTAAAAAGCATTTTAGCCCTTCCAACCAATCCATGAAGTTATAAGTCAATTCACTCCAAACAAAACACCAAATAGTGCACAAGATACAAAATGTACGGTCCTTGATTCTCAAGGTGCAGAAGTGTTATCTCTCAGCTGTTAATTTTAATTTTTAATGCAATTTCATGAAAAATGTGAAATACAGTCCTGTATACATTTTATGAATACTGGAAAGTTTCGACTAGAGATGGGCACGACTTAGCGGAATTTTCGTTTCCGTTTCCGTTTTTCGTTTCCGTTACGAAACGAAAAACGAAAAACGGCTCAAAACTGGAACGGGAACGGAAACAAAATGACTAATTTCGAGCCAATTTTCATTTTTCGTTACTGGAAAAGCACTTAATGGAGCTAAATGGGAAGAAACGAAAAAAATTTCGTTTTCGTTTTCGTTTGTCGTTTTCGTTACACAACGAAACGAAAGCGAAAAATTTTGAAAATTAGCTCACGAAAACGGAAACGAGCCGAAATGGACCCCTAGACGAAAACGAAAACGAAAAATTTTTCTGAGTCGTGCCCATCTCTAGTTTCGACCATGTCTACAAACTCAAATGAAGTTCTGTATTTGTATTTGTAGCAGCGGGTGAAGAAAAGAAAAACCATTCAGGATTTTCTAACTGATGAGCCAATTTATTCAGGAATGTGAAAATGGAAAAAGAGGAAAGAAGATAGCAAAAGAACACAGTTGTCTTGCTAACAAAATCTCTGCAGTATGTCAGAGGAATTAAAGGGTCGTTTCCCCGCTTCTCGAGATGAGCTGGCCGTCATCCAGACCAGAAGTGTATACCTTCATTCCCACCAGGACATCCAAGTAACTTGCAGTACTGGGCACTTGGTGGGCTGAGAAGATATACTAAAGAAGAAATGTTCATGAATGTGGCTTTTAAAAACTTTGAATGTAGGGAGTCCATGTGTAGGTTTGTAGAACAATGTTTCTGAGAAGCAAATATGCATAACTAGGTTCATTTTCATTTGATAATGACAGAAAGCAGATGCTGGCTGTCATCATGCTTCTTCCCACTTATGTTACTTGCTTCCTGCTATCACTTACTATATTACAGTATTTGTCCCTTTCCCAACTTGTTTTGTCTTACAATTTGCTGTACATTCTTATGATGTCTACCACTCCCATGTAGGTGTGTTAAAGGATCCAGCAGGCAAAGCCATACTCTCCTGCCCTTGGGAGTCATGTGCCATGTGACACACTCACTTCCTATATGCTGCAACTTGTTGATGAAGTCGGGGTGAGCGAGCTTCTGATAATTCATGAAATCATGCTCCCGTTCCATCATGCCATGGACTGAGAAAGAAGGCACACTGTGTGTTAAATGTACTGCACATGGCCAGAACATTACATTGGGGTCTCAAGTTGGGTGTCCAGTGGCAGTTGTGGTTTTCATGCCGTTTCACCAGCATGCCATCATGGTGTTACATGTAGCCAATGCCAAGAAGAGAGAATAAGATTTGATTTGTATTGGTGATGTACAATTATACTGAGACGAAGCATGAAGAAATTAGAGGGCAACAAGGCAAAGCTCTGATCGCACAGCAGGGGGAAAAGAGACAAACCAGAAGTACAAACGGGGAGTTGATCAAAAAAGCAAATGTACCATCACACACACTGAAACATCCATGAAGGACAGAGATGTAGCTTGCTATCATAACCCAAAACAGAACATTCCTGTCAGAGTACCAAGATAGAATGTAATAGAAAACCAGATGCCCCCAAACAGACTGAAATAGTTCATCATGTTACTTCTGTGTTAAAAAAAATGGGAAGCTTGCAATGGGGCATTACAGAATATAGGCATCCAGTATGTATTTTACAATACAAAAATCCCTGAAATACTTTCCAAGGCTATGTGTGATAATAACACACACAGATAGTTTACTGTCCCACAACGCCTGCATTATGGTGAGATGACAATATTTAAATGTATGTAGTACAATCACTTACACGCACACCTTCCACTTATATTTGGTGGAGCTCGCTGTCAGTTAAGTGTGCATGCAATAGGATTGCAAGCTTAGATGCTGCTGATCTTTAGAGACGGAGCAAGCAAAGTATTAATCCATCTCAATTATGGAAGTGTCAGTCAATCCTATATATGTTTGGATGGGGCAAGTTCAAAAGAACCTCAGCCTTTGCTGCTTCAGAAAGACAATTTTCTATCTCCAAAACAAAACGAAAGTGTGGGGAACTGTTTCTCTTATAGGTTATCCATGGTAGCTGAGCTCATGTTAATTCTGAACGAACCAGAAAAAAGCAGGAGTCTGGTTTCAAAGATGTTATGGCTAAAGTTAAGAGGACACATTTTCTTTTGAATATGCTCTTAGTTAGGAATGTAAATATTCTGATGTAGCAGATCGTTGTTAAGATGAAGGGGTGGTGGTGGAAATGAATAAAACAGTAATTAAGATAATGTCTCAGCAATCAAGCAATTGCCTTGAACCCAGAATATTGCTTCTATCAAATACCAGTTAAAGATAGAGTTTGGAAAAATTACTTTTTTGAACGGCAGCTCTATGAGGGCCAGTAGTTGCCTCAGTCCTAAAAGGTAACTTTAAAAATGTCTGATTAAAGGACTCAGTTAAAAATCTTTGCATGTAACCCTAGGGCAACTCACCAGATGTTCCATCTCTCATCATTTCTGATCATTAGCCACAGCCAATGTGGCGGACAAACCAACGATATCTGGACACCTTGCAGGTTGTCCACTTTGTCCTAGACACTGCAAGCAACATTCTGCTCTAGTCTGCATGTGCTAAAGACAGCAGGCGGTTAAAGCCAGAGAGATCATGAAACCATTTCCCAGAAATTCCATCACTCATGATTGAAACAATTATGTCAGCTAGCCAATATGAATGCACCTTTTTAAGGCGTAAATCTTTTCTAAGAGGAGTGTTATACTTTGTATGTGCCTAAACAATCTGAGCGAGATTTTAATGCCAAACTCAAACATGCAAGAATCAAAATCCTTCACCACAGATTTTAACAACTAAATAAAGCAGTCTTACTTGAGGCAAAAAATGATCCATCAATGGCATGTTTCCCATTTCTCTTGAAGGCAGAACAGACAACTCTAATTCTGGAGATCAGAAGGCATTATTTTAGTCATTCTGATTCCCCAGAGTCCAACCTCTTGCTCCTTAGCTAGAAGCATAAGAAGCTACCCTATATCAAGTCAGTACGTAAGTGCATCTTGTTTAATCTTGTCTATACTAGTCTATCTCAACCTGGCAACCTTCTATTTTTCCATTGTAAAATGGAAAAATAGCTTCTATTTTTCCATTGTAAAATAGCTCACTGCTATTTGAAATTGACCAAGACTAGCTAGGGGTTTGATAGTTGTAGTTAATTGCAATGGGGAGGCATTGAGTTAAGTAAGACTGACCTACAATGACTGGTAGAGGCTCTTCCACTGTCTTCTTTCCTTTCTAAAAATGTCAGCCATTAAGAGTGCAATGTTTTCTTTTTCAATAAAAGGTGTGATCCCCATGCTTCTTGTTTACCTGCAGATTTGTGCTCCTGAGAGTCTTCCAGAAATGCCAGTCTTTGTGGTGGTTGTTTTAAGAAGTGCACAGGGTACATTTGTTATTATTTACAGGGAGGAAATGTACTTTTGAAAGTAGAGTCTTTCTGTCATTGGGAGAGATGAAGTCTTTGTAATGTGGCCAGGGTTTCAGCTGATCTCTCAGGGGACCTGTCTGTTGTACCTTTCTTCCATGCATGTATGCAGGCAGGCAGGCAGGCAGTTTACCACAGATTCAGCTCGGGGAGCAAGGTTTAGATGAATCACTCCCAATCTCCCCACTCTCCCCACTCCTAAAGCCTTGTTCAAACACGCTATGAATCTGAGCTCTAGAGGAAATCTCTAGCAGAAGAATCTTCGTCCTCTATTTGTTTCATTCAAAATCTTCAAATCCTTTGATAAAATAACTTTTACGCTTTATTAAGGAGACATATCTATCACTCTGCAAGGCGGGGAAGCAAGGATGGCATTTTCTCCTTTTAACCTGGAGGCTGGTAGGATTGCTTTAAAAATCCTTCCTCTTGCAAATGACTGGATGGAAATTGTTTAAATTACATGTACAGTAGGACCTCCCGTATCCACTGATTCATTATCCACTTATTCAGTTATCCACAGTTGGCAGAGGAAAAATAAATATATAATTTAGCAGCTGCAAAGCAAGCTACTGTCACAATAACAGCTGTAAAGCAAGCTACTGTCATAAAACAGCAGCTGTAAACCAAGCTACTGTTGCAAAAGAGCATCTGTAAAACAAGTTACTATCACAAAACAGCAGTTTTGGGGACATTTCGGTGTTCTCTCTTATCCACGGTTTTCATTATCCATGGGAAGGCTTGGAACCAATCCCCAGCAGATACTGGGGTCCTACTGAACTATATACAGTAGTGTAATTTTCATCCTATGGAGGGGAGTAGTAAGGAATTTGAGAGGAATTTAATCTCGCAGATCCAAAGCTTCCTGATACTCAGCTCATGCCATGTCTCCTGTCGTCTCTGTTGGAGTTTCATTTGCAACCTCGCATGCTGCTGTAGTTTTCATGACTGAGAGGGATTTTCCTGGGGTGTGGTAATTGCCTATCCAGTCTTAACCAAATTCTTTCCAGGCTTTGAATGCAGACAGAGGCCTGCTGCTCTGCTGAGTGTTATTTTTCCATGACTTTAGTCAGTTGGTGTCAGTTGTTTCTTTTCTGCTGATCTGTTCAAATTGTGAGTTATGAATTGTTTTTATTCATTCTCCTATAAATATCTCAGAGTCATAGTACCAGTTAATGAGAAAGGGATGGACTCTGGGGAACTTGTAGCTGTTCTCCTCTGTGGATTTCTGTATTTCTACTGCATGATTTCCCCCCAGAAATTCAAAATCTCTGCAACACTGTCTCTGAAAAGAGGGCCATGGGAGCAGGAAACAGGAAGAAATGAAGCCCACTGGTTCGTGAAACCAGAAGACAAATCTAGTATTTCCCATTCTCCTGGTACCATAGCACAAAGCAAATTTTAAACTATATCTCCATGCAGAGATACTATGTAATACAACTCTGTATATCTTAGGGTAAATCCAATTGTTCTGATCCCTTCCAGTTGTTTGACATTAGGAGCAATGTGTGAAGCTAATAGTTAAATAATGTAGTCTGCAGCAGTCTGCCAGAAGCAGGCTATGAGTCTGTTGTGTACTGTTCATGTAAGCAGTCATTCTTGTACAGACCGCTGCTTATGATCTGTTCAGAACTGTGAATAAATGGAAACCTTTTATTATTTCTCTTACCACTGTCTCAGAGTGAGTCATAGATACTGTAAGTGCTGGTTGATGAAACAATAAAATGTGTGGCCTACTCTGGGGAGACATGAAGCTAGTTCTGCTCTGTAGTTCCCTACTCTATCTGCTACACAGTTAAAGGATTTTGGGGGAAAAAAACCACTCTGCCACAAGTATCTTACAATAGGATTCCGGACTGTAATTGAGAGTAACCATACACTGTAAAAAAGGCACAGAAAGGGTTGAACAGAATCTCATACAGCGCTCTAAAAAACATTAAATCTGAAATGCCTAGAAGAGTGTGCTGTTAGACCTAGAAAAGAAATTGTTCTCATTTTTGAGATGTGAAAGGGTGCCCTTGACAAAAGGTTCTTATCACGGCCCAGATAAAACTGTCTTCTTTCCATGGGTGCCAAGTTGTTTCTGTACTTGGATGAGAATGGAACAGAATTGAATGAGATAAGAATATTTCTGTGTTCATCCTTGACACTGGTAAAACTATTAGCCTTCGCTCTCTTGCTCTGGGTAACAAATGTAATCCTCACAGAAAACTGATAACCTGTCAGTTACTGGCTCACACGCTTGTCTGTTTTGAACAAAGAAAATTTATACTTACGGAGCTCCCAATCCCCTGTAACCTTGGCGTCCCTATGACATTCACCATGACGACCACATTTTTCTTCATAGAATTCTGCAATATACTTGCACTTTGCCATTTCCCTTCTGGCAGGGCTCCTAAGGGTTTGATCATTTACAGAAGGGGAGCGGTGAAGCCCATTACACCAAAGATTCCAATAGGACCTCAAAAATAGCAAATTTCTATAGCATAAGCTTTGGTGATTGAGAGCCTCACCCGACACAAGAAACATTAGCTAGAATGTTAGGTGTGTATTTATAGCGTATACAGAGGGAAGACAGAGAGGGAATATAAATGCAGAGAACCCTGAGAGAAGTTCAATATATAGCAGCCAATTTACAGCCAATTTGTGTAGTGTTGCCTAGTAGCTAGAATGATTGAAAGCCTTGACACGAAAAATGCTTCTTTAGGTGGTAGGAAATTGTCTTAATCTGGTTGTAAATAAATGCAAATAAATTTTTCGGATTATACTGCCCTAAATAATATCGTACTTAGTGGGTTTGGATAAAGGTATTAGCTTAAAAAATGCTCCAGGATCCTAGAAGCCGGGAGTTCAAATCACCACAGGGCATGTGTGGCTGATGGGGTTCTGGTTTATTTCACTTGCCCACCTTTGGGCACGATTACATGGGCCAAGAATGTTCTGAGAAAGGACTGGTAGATCACTTCTGGATATTTTGAATTTTAAAAAGCCTAGGAGAGATCGCAGTAAGTCAGAAGCAACTCCATAGCACATAATAATTTTTCATAAGCATATGGTTTTTCTTTCATGGATCAGCTATGGCTGTCTTCAGTTTTTATAATGTCTTTAAAAATGTGTCAAAAAACTAGAGCTTGTTATACAGCACCATCTTGTGGAGAAATATACTGAGACTACCCCAAGAATCTAGTTTTATGTATTCTTTTCATACAGATATAACCACACCATGACATTCCAGTGACAGAGGTTGGATGCATGCATGCTTTTAATAAAAACATTTCACATTTGCAGTATATTCTCCATATCTTTACAAACACCCAAAATCATTCAGAAGTAACAGAAGAGGTAATTTTGTCTGTCCCCAGTTGTCTGTCGAGTTCATTAACATTTGCAACAGTCGTTTCCTGAGAAAATGCAGGCATCTCTCCACAATGAACGGACCCATATGTTAGGCTCTGCATGTGCAAGTGCTGCTTTTCATTTGGTGGAAATGCTGCCTCCATTTCTGGAATCTCTTCCCCATCTTCGTCACTTTCGCTTTCCTGAAATTATATCCCCACCACCACAAATACAGTGTGTATCTCTCTCTCTCTCTCTCTCTCTCTCTCTCTGTGTGTGTGTGTGTGTGTGTATTGTAAATCTTGATTTGAGTTGGGCTTGCAGACATGGACAAGGAACCTCAAAAATACTGTATTCTTTTTTTGCGGTGGTGTCAACAAGGGAGCAGGATAATGTTTTTTGTGAGGGGAGGGGAGGGGGGGTTGGCTAAAAAATCCCCCCTCTTCCAGAATGATCGTACAGTGTATTCCATCTGTGTCATTTTTTTTAATGCTCAGCTGTATAGCACTAGAGAACAACAGGACAAGCTACTGAACAATTAGCTTCCCAGAAAACAACTATTTAACAGCAATCAGTAGCAGTGATTTGAATAATGATGAAGTGAGGTCATTTCGCTCTTAATTCTTTGGCAAGCTGCCAAAGAAAGAGAGGATACGTTATTCCAAGGAAGTCATTCAGTGGGACCAGCGTTCTGGCCCAGAAGCCATAATTATGCAGTTGGTTTTTAGGCAGGACTGTCAAAAATATTAAGAAGCGGTGGGGGTTGTGTTTTAAGACAAACCATGCTTTTGTCAATATTTATAAATTTGTTAGCGCAGAAGCCTCCAGACAGTCTTTGGGGAGTGGTGTCACCAGATGACCCAACAATGCTGAGCCCTGGGCAGCAATCAATTTATCTGACTCCTGGAAAAGTCAATGGCTTCAGTCAGAGGCACTGGATGAGAAGGCCCTTGGAGCCCCAGAGAACTAAATCAACTTTAAACTCTCTGTGACCTTAAATTTAAATAAAAGAGACCAAAGACTGAGGATACGAACCAGTCTTCAATACAGAAAATGGTGGAGGGAGGGAGGGAGTAGCCATTGCAGTGAACTGTACCTGGGATGTGGAAAACCATCAAATATTTTACAAATAAACTGGTCATGTATTGTATTTATTAGTGACATTTACACCCTATATTTATTCCAATTAGATTCATCTAGTGCAGTGGTGGCCAAACTTTGGCCCTCCAGATGTTTTGGACCACAATCCCCATAATTCCAAGCCTGCATTGCCAGTGACAAAGGACTGTGAGAGTTGTGGTCCAAAACATCTGGAGGGCCGAAGTTTGGCCACCACTGATCTAGTATATACGGTTCTCTCCCTCTGCATTTTATTCTCACAGCAACCCTGTGAGGTAGTTGGAGTCTGAGAGACCATGACTGGCCAAAGGTCCCCCCAGTGAATTTCGTGGCTCCATAAGGACTGGAATGTGAAGTTTCCATATCTCGGTCTGGCACTGTGACTACAACACTGTGAAGGCTGTACTGGAGGCTTGTAAAGTCTGAAGCACAGCGCCAAATTGTTCATACACTCTTGTGATACTCATATGAGAGATTATGATTAAATTAAATTTATGGTAGATTGATGATGACCTAATAGGACCATGTCTCATTTGGCACAAATGGTCCATGCACCTTAGTGGCTAGAGATCCCCCGCTGTCTTCTCTGTTTAAAAACTAATCCACAAGCTGTTTTGTCATCTCTTGATCTTGCTTAAAACATTATTGGCATACCTGGAAATATCTAGCTGTCTTTCAATTGGTTATAAAAGTACATATGGGCGACAGAGTTCAAGAAGTATGAAAATACAGTACTGTCAATGTATACTTGATTTCTGTGTAAAAAATTCAGGCTCAGTGTGTTTCATCTGTGGCCTTCAGGAGCTAAGCACAAGATATATATGTATTCATTTTAAAATCGCTGTCTAGGGACCTAAAACAGCTGCCTAGCGCTTATTTTTCGCACATCTATATAGTTAACAGTCTAAATTATTAATGGATATGCTCATAATAAGATCAATAAATCTCTGGTGTAGATAAATGACAGCATTTATGACACATGCTAAGCCTTCAGAATAGCAGTTTCTCATTCGGTTGGTACCAGATTCAACGTAAATCCACAGCTGAAATGCTAAAAAGGGATGGTGAGTACTTATTCTCTCACTCACTATCTAGCTGCCCTTGACGTGTCTGTGAATAAGGTATAACCACCTTTTTCAAAGAATAGAGGGAATAATCCCTTTTTGTAATTTGCTCTCTCGATTTTTGTAGGATCTCGTACGACTGAGTGAAAAGCTACAATTCTGAAGGCTTGGTGTGTGTCACATATGCTGTCATTTTTCTACACCAAAAGTTTATTAATCTTATTATGTGCATATTCATTAATAGCTGTTAATAACTGTTAACGATTTCAATGTGAAAAACAAAAAACAAATGAGCTGTCCCTAGTGAGTTGTTTCCAAATGAATACTGTATATATTTCTGCCTTATGCTTAGTTCCTGAAGAAGGCCACAGCCAAAACCTGTAGTGCCTGAGCTTTGTAAATATGAATAATATTTTCATACATCTTGATACTCTGTCTCCTATTTGTACTTTTGCCACCAGTGGACGTGCCAGTTTTCTCTGCTTTGTCCTAATTGATTACCCCAAGACAGGGAATGCCCTTGTACAGTACTGATCTCCAGGCTTAAAACCGGGGTACTTCAAGGGCAGATGCAGGGGAGTGGCATCAGGAGACAGATAGCTAGTCTCGTGAGCTCCCAGACACATCTGGTGGGGCCACTGTGAGATACAGGAAGCTGGACTAGACGGGCCTTTGGCCTGATCCAGCATGGCTCTTCTTATGTTCTTATGTTCTTATGAGCTTTAATGTGTCACCAAAGTGGCCACAGAGGCAAACTTGGTTCCAACTGATGGGGAAAAATGAGCCAGACAGATTGGGCAGGGGAGCATTATACAGTAAACTGTTGTTGGGATGTGCAGAGATGACATAATCAAAGCATCTATGGCTGCCGAAAATTAGAGAAGTTTTCTGAGACATTGAGTTGAACTTCTGTGGAACTTTAGCAGGGTTTAATCCAAGAGTTCAGAGTGAATTTTCTTCCCCACCCCCTTTGTCCTGAATCCCTTGCCTCCTGAATTTTTCAAGAGCGTAACAATGCAACTGTTGCTACTTGCAAAATGCATTTCTTCAAGGGATATTGTAAGATCCCGGAGGAAGCAGAAATTACAGTTGTTTATAACTTGGAATTTGGACCGAGAACAGGCTCTTCCATGTCATGAAAACAGCATTATTGAAAATACCATTCCCTCACAACTTCACTGCAGCGTGAACCTGTGTTATTAGGAACTTTGTTACCTGGACTTCCAAAGTAAATTGAACAAACCTTTTTCTGTGTCCTGTAGTATTCATCTATTGCGTATTGATATTTGGGTTCGGTGAGCCCAAACAATGCGGCAAACTTCCCACCAAGAAATTCGCAAGCTATAGAAGAAAAAACAAAAGCCAGCAGTTGGACTATTTATTTCAGCAACAGTTAAAAGGTAAGTGATAGCATCCGTGCATGCAGTTCTCATAACTGGACAATGGGAACACACAAATTTTGCCACATCACCTACCGTACATCTTATTCTCTGATTATTCCCCAAAAGGTCAAATGTTGAAAGAAGAAAACACCCAAGAGACGTGCTCATCACTGACTGTTGCATGAATACCCAGTGACATAGTTATCAGCTCTCAGGGAACCAATGTGTGCAACATCCCAAAAAAGGTGTAGGGGGGAGGCAGAGAGAAGCGCACACATGTGCATACTTACTAAAAAAACTTGTTGCCGCAATTCGAAGGGCCCAAAATTGCAGATATCTACCCCAGGGAAGACTGGCCTGTAGAGTAAAAGCAACAGTTTACCACTGATAATATAGGAACAAGGCTTCCTGGATACAGGATAAATGTGCTATGACTGTGAAGAAATTCAGTCAATGTGTAGCATTTTGGACATCCAGTTTATGCCCCCGCACCACATCTACAAAAGAAGATCTAGTAAATGGCCAAGATAATGCTATCGAAGTAGCACACTTCTGGTCAAAACTAATGTAATTATTTCAACATTTTAATTTGTTTTTAATATTCACTTTTATTTCATGTACAGCCATAATTTTAAATTGTGCAACTGTCTGATCTGAATAATAAGAATAAGAATAAGAATAATATATGAATCTTTTATATGAATCTACAGGATCACATAGACTTTGAGTTTATAATTACAGTGGTACCTCAACTTACGAATTTAATCCATTCTGAATGCATGCTCTTAAGTTGAACTACTCTTAAGTCACGGTACCTATCTAAAAATTGAAAAAATAAGTTTAAAAAAATTAAAAAATGGAAAAAATATTTGTAAGTTGAGCAGACCATATCTAAAATTTGTAAGGCGGTAGTTAAAATGGCAACAGTTTTCTGCTCTTAAGTCGAATTACTCTTAAGTTGAGCTGCTCTTAAGTCGGGGTGCCACTGTACTTATAACCTTATGGATTTACATTGACACTATGTTTTCAGTGTTAGTTTCCATCACTCATAACTTTACATTGAACTTTACTCCCCTTCAACTTTGTAGCTTTAATGTAATGTTGTCTATTAATGCTGTAAGATGTCCCTCAATTCTCTGTTCTCAATACTTGAACATGTCTTAATTGTACCAGACTGTATATTATCCCTTATTTTGTAAGACTCCTTAGGTCCTTTTCCAGGGAGAGAAAACAGAGTAAAAATACTCTAAAATAAATAAATAAATAATATAGGAACTCATATATGGCTCCTACAACGTCATTAACAGCATGAACATGCATTTGGGATTTGAGTTGTTTGTCAACAACGCCCATTTCAGAATGGAGGAGGGCAGATCAATGTTGCAATAAAACTGGTTTCAGTTGAAACCTCATTTTTCAAGACATTCTAACAAGCCTCCGGACCAGCACTGTATTTCTGAGATGTTCTCCTACTGAAACAAATGGTTTCTTGCTGCCTTCCATTTTCCCCACCATTTTTGTCTTTTCTAGGGTGGTTCAAATCAGGATTTAAATGCAGTCCTGCCATCAATCATAGCCCTTTCCATTGAGCCAGTCAGTGGTGCTCTAGTACCAACAGAGGTTACAACAGGCAAGGATCCTCCATCAAGGTCTAGATCAGGGATGGCGAACCTTTTAGAGACCGTGTGCCCAAACTGCAATTCACAACCCACTAATTTTTCACAAAGTGGCAGTACGGCCATTTAACCTGAATACAGGTGGCTGTGAAGGGGCGATGTCGGGTGCCCACCGAAAGGGCTTCGAGTGCCACCTTTGGCACCCATGCCATAGGTTCGCCAACACTGGTCTAGATTCTGAATGTAAAAGCCCTATGGACAGCTTGTTTATCTTTCTTCAGTTCCAGGCCTAGGTTTGCAAAGCAACCATCAACAGCATGTTTTTGTTGGCCTCCCCTTGTCTTCATAGTCCCCCAGTGGATCCTTTGGCAGCTAATACATACTCAGAGAGGGAACACAGGTGACTGAATGGAAGCTGCCTCTGTTCTTTGGGAATGGGCCTGCTGAACCCTTCCTAGTCTATTATGTTACCCGGGCTTCTGCCGCTCTTATCCTTATGCCTGAGCAGAGAAGCAGAGCAGCCACCTGCCTGTCCCTTCCTCGTGGGCTCAAGTCATCCTTATTACCTGGCAAGCAAAGGGAGGCTGTTCTTTATGATTACTTATCAGCCTTCAGCCATTTGCCGCCAGTGGTTTTAATGGCGCTTAACTCATGCATTTCCCAGACAGAAAACTGCTATGCCCCTTAATTGACCAAACATTACAAGCCATTGCACCAGCACAAACAAGCCGTATATGTGGCAAAAGCAGAAAAGAACATGCCTCGTGTAAATCAACAAAGAAAGTGCTGGTAGGCTACAGTGTTCAAGAGAGAGGGACGCAGCATTAGAAAATGGAAGGTCAACTTGAAAACATTCTTCTTGTCTTGACCTGTGGAAATACAGATGGTATTTTCCCCTGAGATTTTACTCACGGGTTTTTGACCATAATTGGCCATTAATACTGCTATTAGGATCAAATCCATACTAACAAAATATGCAAGCTTTTAAGTTCCTCAGAACTCTATGATAGGCCAGATGGTTAACATAAAAATTAAGGGAGGTGGGGTGGAGTGGGGAATCATGCAAGTCCTTTTAAAGAGAAAAAAAAGCTCTGGTGTTTTTGGTAATTTTAACATATCCTGTACAGTAATACATTTCTGCTACAGTTGTTAGCTTCCTTAGCTTGTTTTGGAACTGAAAGTTGACACGGAGTTTCTGAAAAATGATAACAATCTTACAGTGTCAAGAAGTGGCTCAGGGTTATTCTCCTCTTCATCTTCTTCTGTACTGTAATCTTCCATAGAGTCACCATTTGCAAAGTGAATAACCCTTCTTGGAGTTTTATGTTCCTTTGAGCTTTTATCTCCCAGATTCTTTCCCCCATTTTCTTCCTCCTGCTCATCCAAAAAGAGAAAAATCGCTGAACTGAAACCTCTCTCTTTGGTTATTTTTTTTAAAATAAAAAGTGTGTAGATACCACCCACAGAACAGTACCTCTTAATGGCTGTTTGAAAGCTAGCCTTTAGATATTGGCCAAATGCCACCATCTTGGTGTGAAGCAAAAGTTGTTTTTATGCTGCTGACCTCTCTGCTGGTATGTTCTGCATTCTGTCTCAGCTTGGCTATCCACCTGTCTTGCATCATCCCACAGGATCTTGGCAAGTTAACTCATCCCTGCCCTGACACTTCAATTACACTCATGTATGACCACATGAGAGAGACATGGGGCAGCCCATGTTTTTTCCATTGGTCACTCTGCTGCACCAAGTGATGTTGCCTCAATATTTTTTTAAAGTTCAATAAAATCATAGGACAACATGCAGACTCGCAAGACATGCCAAAGCTGGTAGATTAATATGCATGCAGTATCAAAGATCTCTGTAGGCCAAACCTTGGAAGACAGCAGCATCTACAGTACCTTGATCAGGAGTGAGGAACTTGTACCCCACCCAGTAGTTGTGGAGAGCAGTTCGCAGGTATGCTAGCCAGCATAGCCAGAAGGGACCAATGATGGGACCTTGAGTCTAACCACTGTATACATGTCACTTCCAACACTATGTTGAAATTTAATTTTTTTCATTCAATTCTGCCATCTTGCCGAGTATTTTATAGTATTATACAGTATTTTATTTCATTTCATTTCATGTATTTCTTCTTATCTTTTCTACTATATTGTTAGAATGTCCAATTGTTATTTATTTTGGTGCTGTTACCCCCCCCCGAGTTCCCTTGGAAGATGGGCGGTATAAAAATATATAAATAAATAAATAAAATAAATAAATATGTACAATTGCCTGCACTTTAGAATGACTGAAAAAGAAAACCCACGGTAGAGCCAGGCTTGAGTCCTTCTGGTGACTGCTGTAACAGAGGCAGATTTAGCCTCCACACACCCTTTTGGTTTTCTCAAACTGGATTAAAGAAGGACCTAAGATATTCTGTCTGGATAGCTCAGTGGTTTAGCTATCCAGCTGTGGAGCCTGAAGTTGAGAGTTCCATTCCCTGCTGTGCCTCCTGGGAGAAGATTCAGCCTTGGGCAAACTGCACAGTCCCAAGGCACCCACAGAAGAAAGGAATGTTAAGCCACTTTTGAGAATTCTCTGTCTCCACTGCCAGCCCCACCCTGTGAGCTGGGTCGCCATTTAACTGACCTTGGAAGGACAGAAGGCTGAGTGAATCTTCAGCCTGCTACCTAGAATTAAACCCCAGGTTGTGAGCACAGTTACAACTGCAGTTTATGCACTTTGCCACAAAGACCCCGAAAAGTGTTGTCTTAAGTCAGAAAAGAATTGATTTGATGGCACATGATTATTATTCTTTTTTAAGCAGAGGAAGAGCTAACTAACCAAAAAACAAAACAAAACCAAACAGCAGGCTAAGAAAATATGAGGGTGGAACTGTGTCGATTTTGATCATCTTGGTGCTTCGAAACAAAGTATACACCTGATTTTTATATTTTACCCATCTGTTTTACAGTTTCATGACAGATATTGTCCAACACATCTTACCTACCCGTACACAGAAGACAATTATTTTTATTTACAGCTGCCTTTTCTCTGCCTGCCACAGTTTCATACAGTGCTTAAAGCTTCCAAAAGGCCCAAAGGATCTTCTCCGCCCAACATATATCAGAATTTATGATTGTCGGCAATTCCTTAAAGGACGATAAAAAACGAGCAGTAACTCACCTTTAGAATTCCTTGGCTATCTTCCATTACTGGAATGAGTTCTGATTAAAATGCTGCTGAGATATTTACCTGGAAAAATGAGGAGATATAACTGAAAGCCCACATCTAGAGCGCCACCAGCTCACACTGAGAAGCTAGGCAGGAGAAGCAAAACTAGAATATTTCAGGATATTGCTTTCTGAAAACAGTGTGGCTGTATTTAAATTATGGGCCGGGCCCTTTCCCCCCTTCCCTTCCCTTTTCTTTTTGTTTGCTGTGCTCCAGGGCAGTGGAAGCTGGCAAGGTGAAAGGCAAGTGGTCACTTGTAAAACTGGTACTTCTGAGAGGTTGCCAGATCTGTATTTTCTGCTTCTACTCAATACATTTTAATTTTAGGGAACCAGTTTCCGTACCTCTGTTCTGAGCAGACTGCCGCTATTGCCAGTCTCTTCTATTTAACAAAGCTAAAAAGGCATAATGTTTATTTTCTCCCAACAGGTTTATCCGGTTTAAAGCAAACACCACACCTTTGCAGAAAAACTGAATATGCTTGCAACCTGTTATGATGCTATGCCACCTGTCGGCTGCATTGTAAAGTTGCCACATGTTAGGAATTGCTGCTAACAGTAAGACTTGTCAGACTTGAACCTAAAAAAAGAGGCGATGGCTTGAATCCAGGCCTTTCTGTTACCTATATGATGACTTCTAAAGCAATAAGGAAATTAGACAAAAGGGAGTGTTTCTTTTGTATTTAATGATTCCCAAGTTAAGGAAAAGAAAATGTATTGTGGCTCCTTTAAGATTAACAAGTGTATCTCAGTGTGAGGGTTCATGGATTACAATTCACTTCTTCAGACAGATCACATTTTGGGCGGCTTGTATTACTCTCCATTGGACTTTGGTGTGGACTGAACAGCTTAATGCTTGCAGCTCTCTCTGAGCAGACTTCATTTCTATCATACTGGTTCCCATTGTGGAAGTTTTATTAGCTTTAAAAACTAGAGGTGCCAGAAACACCAATGACAAAGCTGAAACAAGGAAATAATTTGTAAAGCATTATTTACTTTTTTTTAAAAAAAGCTTAGTTACTTACCTGTATCTCAAGTTCAATATGAGGATGCAGGGCTTTGTTGTTTAAAGACATTTTAAACATCGTGTGCCGCTTCTCCTGACCCCCCCACCCCAGGGTGCGGGGGAGCAATGTGCGATGCCTCCATGGAGGCAAGCTCTGGGCTCCAGCTGATTGGTGCTGGGGTGGGGGAGAAAACCCTTTTGTTTCCCCACCCCGCACCAATCAGCTGAAGCCTGGGGCTTGGGGAAGGCGGGGGGAAAGGTTTAAAAAGCCTGGGCTTTTAAAACCTTTCCCCCCTCCCTCAAGCCCCAGGCTTCAGCTGATTGGCGCTGTGGTGGGGGAGAGGGTATCACTGTACTGCCGTCCTGCAATATAGCGGGATCACAGTATATGAACCGCGAAAGGGCGGGGGACCACTGTAGTAGTGGCGATCCACCTGAATATGGTTTGAGATTATATAGATGACCCTTTGGACGGATCAACAGGTCTGACAAAAAGACGTTTGGATGTTCGGAGCGAGGCAGTCCAGGAAACGTAGAAGAGTAATACTCGGCTAACGTCTAGGGCACTGGTGCCAAACCTTCAACACTCCAGATGTTTTGTACAACAACTCCCATAGTCCTTTGTCATTGGCAATACAGGCTTGGAATTCTGGGAGTTGCGGTCCAAAACATCTGGAGTGCCAAAGGTTCGCCACCACTGGTCTAGGGTATGCAGGGACTGTTCTATGTCAGTCAAAAGTGGTGGAAAGGAATTTGGGAGCATAAGTGGTTGCGTGAGGTGAAAATCAGAAACCACCTTTGGCAAGAACAAAATGTCGGGGAACATTGTAACTTTGTTAGGATGGAATTGAAGGCACAGGGGATCGATACGCAGGGTGGAAAGTTCCAAAGCTCTTCAGGCGGAGGTGATCGCTACAAGGAAGGCAGTCTTTAGGGCCAACATATACAGCGGAATGGATGCCAACAGTTCACAAAGGTGTTTCATCACTGTGCAAAGAACCAGAGTAAGTGACTATTGAGGGGTAGGAGAATAGCTATGAGGGCAAATGTTCTTTAGGCCTTTAAAGAACTGTTTGAGCATCAGGTGGCTGAAAAGGGCAGCCGCTTCTGAATGAGGAGGTTGGCGAGCAACAATAGCAGACACATAGACTTTGAGTCGAGGTGGAAAGGCCCTTATGAAAAAGATAGAGCAGGAATTGGAGGAGAGTGTCCAAAGTAGTAGGGCTGATTGGAAGGCCTGCTTGAGTGGTGAAGGAGTGGGAAACATTTCACTTATATCTATAGAGAGTTAGTGTTGATGGTTTACGGGCATTGGCTAGGATCTGGTGGATGGAACAATTGATCAGCCATGCTGTCGGATGTAGAGGCTGGAGGTTTGGGTGGCGAAGTAGACCGTTCTGTTCAGATAGTATGTCTGGTGTGAGTAGGAGGCATTGGTGGTCTGACGTCATGGATAGGAGCATTCAAAACCAGGGCTGTCGAGGCCACCAGTGTGCGATGAGGATAGCGTGAGTTGACTTTTGGCATAACTTGACAAGAGTCTTTTGCGCCATTGGGAGTGGCGGGAATGCATACGTAAGGGCTTGTGCCCATTGGAAGGAGAACATGTCCCCTAAAGAGTGGAGACCTCGACCTGCCCTGGAGCAATAGTGGTGGCACTGGCAATTGTTGTGGGTCACAAATAAATCTATCAGAGGAACACCCCAACAGAGGCAGATGTTCTGGAACACTGAATCGAGGAGAGTCTACTCATGCGAGTTGTGTGATAGGTGGCTCAGATGGTTGACTAGGACATTGTCCTGTGACGCAATTTGGGGTAAATTGCTCTGGAATAGCACCATTCTCAGAGTTGTATTGTTGGTCGGAGTTATATTGTTATTTATCCACATGCTTGTTGACACTCTCAGAGAATTCTAACAGATTAGTGAGGCATGAACTGCCCTTGCAGAAGCCATGTTGCCTTTCCTTCAGCAGCACCTTCTCTTCTATGTACCTATTAATTTTATCTTTTAGGGTGGTTTCCATCACTTTACCTGGGACACCTCACACTGACCGGTCGCTAATTACCTGGATCACCTCTGGATCCCTTTTTGAAGATTGGTGTTACATTTGCTACCTTCCAGTCATCAGGCACAAAGCCTGATTTGAGGGAGAGATTATATATTTTGGCTAGGACCTCAGCAATTTCATCTTTAAGTTCCTTGAGGACTCGTGGATGGATGCCATCTGGTCCTGGTGATTTGTTAGCATTTCGTTGAACAAGACATGCAAGAACCTCCTCCCTGGTTATTTCTATCTGGTTTAATTCTTCGGTTTCCCTCCCTATGAAGACAGGCTCTGTTTTGGGCATGTGGTCTCTGTCTTCTTCAGTGAATACTGAAGCAAAGAATTCATTGAGTCTCTCTGCAATCTGATTCCTTTTTAATAATCCCTTGCCTTCCATTATCATCTAATGTTCCAATGGCCTTTCTAGTTGGGTTCTTACTTCTAATGTACTTAAAGAACTCCTTGTTATTTCTTTGAGTGGTCCTCCAAGTCTTGCTTTGCTTTCCTGATTGTTGCCTTGCATTTGTTCTGCCAGAATTTACGTTTCTGCCTGTTGTCCTCATTCGGACAAGCCTTCCATCTTCTAAATGAGCTTTTCTTGTTTTTGATCACTTCCCAAACAGCTCCTGTAAGCCACATTGGAATTCTCTTGGACCTGGCAGTCCCCTTTCTCCTTTTGAGTATGTATTCCAATTGGGCCTCTGTTATTGTTTTTGTGAACAGCCTCCAGGCCTCTTGGAGTGTTTGGACTCACAATTTTCCCTTTCAGCTTCTTTTTTACTAGTTTCCTCATCTTTGGGAAATTTCCTTTTTGAAAATGTAAGGTCTCTGTGTTAGATTTTATCAGTGATTGGCAGTCTATGATTAAGTTAAAAGTGATCATTGTTGTGGTCACTATTGGATCAGTTACATTAACATTTTGTATCAGATCCTGTGTATTATTCAGGATCAAGTCAAGGATTCTTGTACTTCTTTTTGGGTCTTCAACCATCCGTTCCAGGGAACAATCATTTAGCACATCTAGGAACTTTATCTCTTTATCATGCACTGAACAACAGTTCACCCAGTCTATGTGAGGGTAATTGAAGTCGTTCCCCATTATAAGTAGACTTCCCTTCTTGGATGCCTCCTTTACAACATTCTCCAACTGCTAGTCTCCCTCAGGGGCATGGGTCAGAGACTGATAGCATATGCCTACTGTCAGACCATCCTTGTGGCCTGATACTCTTACCCATAGAGTTTCTAATGGTGACTCCAAATCACCTGGATATTCCAACTTGTATGATTTTATCACTTCTTTGACATATAAGACTACACTACCTCCTGTTTGCCCCTTCCTGTCCCTCATGTACAGTTTATAGCCTGGGATAACTGTATCTCATTGGTTATCATCCGTTCACCAAGTTTCAGTGATGCCAATAATATCAATATTTTTGATCTATTGCTAAGTATTCCAGCTCCCCTATTTTGTTCCTTTCATTAATTATTAAAGGAACATATTATATTTATTGGTGGCAGCGTAATATAATTCAGGATTGTCACAGTAGCTTTTTAAGATTATTTTGAAAGGCTCTACAGCCAGAGGAGGTGGGGCCGCCTAAATGAGGTACAGAAGGCCCTCAAAAACATGGCAAAATTGTCCTCAAAGCGATTTTTAAAAACCTACTTTGTATGTGTGTGTGTGTGGGGGGGGCTGCATTTGAATTCTATGCACCCACATGTTGCTTAGCCCTACTCAACAGATTAGAAAATGAGAGGCTGTGCCATCCCAGCAACATTTTCATACAGCTGAACACTGAAGGTGTTCTCTGATACCTGTCTAAACCTGTCTAGTTGATCAACAGCATCACAACAGCTGAGCCATCTCTACAGCTTAGCAAAAGGAAGCATCGCCCCTGGAAGATACTGGGTGTCATTAAAAGGCATCAAATGGTAATCCAGTTTTGATAACTGCATTTTTATAGTGACACACGGGGAGAGATTTTGTGGGATTTTCTACTTTGCGTTAATATAACTTGCCTAGTTCTCAACACTTATGCACCTTATTGGGGGTGGGTGGGTGAATGACATTTTCTCTACTGGTTTAGGCAGCAGACTGTTACACACTAGCCCAAGTTAAGCTAGTTGGTGTTCAAAGGAGCCACAGTGTCTCTAGAGGCCCATTGTGACTTTAGACAGTGACTACTTAAGGTCAACTTAAAAAAAAATTATTGGAGCACTGCACAATTTAAACAATGGATGCATGTTCAATACTCTGTGTGTGTATGTTGTGCCATTACAGTCATGACCAACTCTTCCAAACCCCATGTCCATGGAGTTTTCTTGGCAGGAATACTGGAGTGGTTTGCCAATTCCTACTCCAGGTGCCTACAGCACCTGGTATTCCCTGGTGGTCTCCCATCCAAGTACTAGCCAGGGCCGACCCTGCTTAGCTTCCGAAATCAGGCGAGATCGGATGTGCTTAGGGCATCTAGGCAACCATTCAATACTGTACTGTATAGTAAAATTAAAAACAAATTAAATTGTTAAGACAGACAATTTTTGATCAGGAGGGGCTACTTCAGTAGCATTATCATGGCCATTCTTTTGTACAGATCAACAAACACAACCCAGGGGCCTGAGAAATAGGTTTAATTTTCATCTCTTTTGGCAAGCAGAAACCTAGCCTTCTGCTTTCTAATCTATAGGAGTAAAAGGGAATTTGGATATTAGCAACTATTGCTGCAGAAATTCAGAACTATCTAATTTTGATGCAGATATGTTAGAACTATCTGAATATGGCATTACTTGGTGAATTCTAGATATTTCTGAATCCAAATACAAATATGGTGTTAAGGTCTTGTCATATATATGGATACAAATACACTAGAACGTTTCAGGGTGAACAACAGTGATACTAAGTCAGTGGTTCTCAACCTGTGGGTCTCCAGATGTTCCTGGACTGCAACTCCCAGAAGCCTCCACCACTCGCTGTGTTGGAAAGGATTTGTGGGAGTTGCAGTTCAGGAACATCTGGGGACCAACCGGTTGAGAACCACTGTACTAAGTCATGCACATAATTAGACATGCACCCACAGTGTGAGCTCGAGTGTAAAAGATCTTGCATTATTCTCATTAAAATCATATTCAATGCATTATGTGGTGTCAAAATAATGGTAAAACACTAATTTTGAGAAATCAAAATTTAAAAGCCCAATTTTAAAAATATGTACAGCATTCTCATATTTAACCTTTAAAGGCCATCTTTATATGGAAAACAGACACAGAGAATTTAATGAACGCACAGATTATGAGCTGCATTCTGTCAACATAAAGATTAAACATTTTTACTAATGCCCATGATTACATAAGCAGGAATATATTAAAAACTGGAGTGATGGTGATCATACAGAATCAAGTCGTTAAGAATGGTGAGCATGTTCTACAATGAAGTTGATAAACTAAACTAATGACACAGTCACATACACTAGGTTTTGTGTGCATGCTAGAAAACTAGGTTACTAGGTCTGTGCCTAAATTAGATTAGCAATTCTGTGTTATCTGTTCATCTCAGATCTGTGCTAGGAGAGCTCCTCAACAGACAAAAATATGACTTATTTAACTATCACAGTTACATTTATCATCATCACAGAAATATTCAGGCCAATGCCCCAGTATTAGAGGTAAGTTCATTAACATCTCTTTGTCAGTGACTGATACAAAAAAGGAGCACAAAGTACAAATCTTCCTGTGGTTTAATTAAGGTCCAGTCTGAAGCACTAGCTTCTCACTAATCAATCAGCCAGAAAAAAAAATACACAGATTTATTCAAAGCTATACTGTGGTCTGTGAACCAGAGGCTTCTAACTCATAATTTGGTTAACCCTTAGCCAATAAATTCACAAAGATCTTACCAGTTTGGAATATGTGCTTGGAAATAAGCACCATTCACTTAGGACAGATTCTAATCTAAAAGGGGAAAAAGGGAATTGAGTGTAGAAGGAAGAAAGCAGAACAGCACAAGACAAATGCTGGCTTTTAGTTGGGAAAAGTAGTAGGTGAAGAATTGTGATACAGTATAAGCAACATCCAGTACAGAAGACAGAATTGAGAATGAGGACTGCATGTGGCATTTGGCTGGACTATCAGAAAGCCCGAGAGCAACAAGCAAGCAAACAAAAGTAATTCAGTCCTTTGGTGTAATATTAAAAGTTCTCCACAATTAAAAGCTCTCATTTCAGGCAAGAGCAGTTGATTCTGCAACTGTCAGTCTATAGGACTGGAAGATGCATGTGAAAGGAAGTCGCCCCAACCAAAAGTTTGGAAGCTACGTTCTTTGAATTCCATTCTCCAACTAACATTATGGGAGTTAGGTTAAGCAGTGGTTCCCAATCTTGCGGGCCCAGATGTTCTTGGATTAAAACTCCAAGAGGCTTTCATCCCTAGCTGTGCTGGCCGGGACCTCTGGGAGTTGTAGTCCAGGAAAACATGGGGATCCAAGATTGGGAGCCATTTTCAAGGCATGTTATGATGGGTGCAGTATCTCCACCAATGCTTTCTCCTTCACAATCTCCACTGCCAAAAAAAGGGTTGTTTTTTTTTGGCACACTTTAAACAATTAATGAAACAGGGAGTTAAAATCATATAATAATCTGTTGTTAGTAACAAGAACCTCTAATAAGAATGCAATGACAATTCTTTATTGTACAGTACATTCTTAGGCTTGAGAAGGCCTTCCAGATTTATCTCATTATTGCTGATTGTTAACTGAATATCCAGCAGACTTATATATAACCAATAAGACTTCTCCAAGTTGAGCACTTTCATGCAAATGTTAATTAAGAGTCTAATGGAACCTTAAAGGAAAGCAAGTTTTACGTGGCATTATGCTTTTGCAAATTGTAAGTCACGGTAGATCACAAAAATAGATGCCAAATGAAAACTGTTAGCCTTTAAGGAGCTGCCGCACTGGTTTCTGCTGCAAAAGACTATTATGACTAGCCTGCTAAAAATCACTTCCGATATAGATTTTCTATATATTTAAACTTATCACCATTGTTCTTTTGCTGAATTTGGTTTGACCTCATCCATACCAGCTGGATAACCTCAAAGGATGATTTGCAAGAACAGACACACATAAGCTTTTAATAACTCAAGATCTGAGGCCAAGATGGTTTTGACCTTGCTAAACATTTGTGAGTCCAGCCTTTGTTGATAAACTTACCAATTATAAGCCTGACAAGCAAGCAGGAATAATTTACAATGAAGTCACAAATTTTTACAAATAGTACATTTTATAAATACAGAAACTGGAGTGTTATTTATCTGAATAACATATTAGAGCTCTCTTTCAAGAACATTCTACTTTTAAACTATAGTTCTGTAAAACTAGATTTCACTTAAGGTTTTTCTTGCTGTGTGTTGTGTGTTCCAATGTTCAACTAGGACTTATCTGACATTTGATTGATTGGTTGACTGATACTATCTATCTATCTATCTATCTATCTATCTATCTATCTATCTATCTATCTATCTATCTATCTATCTATCTATCTATCTATCTATCTATCTATCTATCTATCTAAAATGAAGGAAACCAGTATTTGTAAACCAACCCAACTACCATAGGAACTATCTTTACCTTGTGAGCATCTTGAATCTTTGTGTTAGGGCATTTAAACTGTGAGGTATTTCTAACTGTGAAGAACAGACACTTCTTTAAAAATATATACATACTACACAGAACCTCCAGCTACTATAAATGCTTGAAATTCCAACAAAATCCTAGAAATTCTGAACAGCTTCTCAAATCCTAAAAAAGGCATAATCCAAACAGTACAAACAGTAATGAAGCAGGATACTTTTTACTACCAAGAATCAACATTTCTTGTTGTTGACATTCTTTTCGATCTGCTGAAATTTGTGGGCATCCCCCCCTCAAAAATAATAATAATAACCATCTCAACCACTCTCTTAGGTTGTCAGGCTGTTGTCCTTCCCAACTTCTCTGACAGACGAGTCCGCTTTCTATATTTCCATTGACTGAGAGTACATTTCTTTGCAACCTTTTTGATTCCACTTTAGATACATATTTACATTTTCCTGGGAAAGCCTTTCAGCCTTGAATTATAATTGTGGTGCAACAGTGAGTACAGACCTAGAATATCTGGAGTGAATGCCGTTATTTCTTCCTCATTCTTTTCAGAGAGAGAACACATGGTAAACAGGATATACGGTGGCCGTGCTAACCGTGAAATTGAAGGCGTGTAGTAAAAACAAACGGACCCTTCCTGAAGCTCTCAAGCTCTGTATTCTCTAGATTGCTCTTTAGTGGAACCTGGTGATAAGCCCTATGACCCCCTTCAATTTTTCTTTTTATTTACTATGCAGTAGCATTAAAATTATTTATGACTTCTCCCCACAGAGGACTATTTCTTAGCCTCTGGCATAAGAAACCTTTATACCACAGAGCAGCTTCTTGCCTACCAGCGATTACTGGTCCTAAGTTCAGCACATGGTTCTTCCACTCTGAAGTTTTCCTTTTCTTCAATTCTTAGGTACAAGCGATGAATCATTCTGAATGCATGGTACAAGCTATCTAAATATGACAACATACTTCAGTCACAGGACTTTTTGAGTGAACACCCAAAGCACCCCATTTACCTCTATATATCTTGCAATCATTTAAGCAGAAATTTTGTACTACGGCAAAATGCCTGCAACTCAGAACCTTCTCTTTTCTATGCAAGATGCTACAAGCATTTTCCTACCATTAACTTTTACCATGTTAGTCTGATACCCCTCCAGAGCTGACTAACTTCCTTGCTCTTCAGATGGGACTATAATATCAATTCCTCTCATATCCCTGTATTTTTGTTTTTAGTGCTGGTTTCACAAAGAAGTTTCCACAGAGTTTCCTTGTTCAATCAGTGTTTTTCCCCTTCCCTGTGCTGCCTCTATCTTATCTCTTGTATTTGTCACCATTTGTTCCATAATCAAGTGCCTTATTCATTTAAATGATCCTTTTCTACAGTGAGATCATACACTTTTCCCAGTCCATTTCTAATCACTTCATTCCTGATAAGCTTCGCTTGAAATGCAGCCAGATTGATATCTACAAAACTTGAAAAGCAATGAATTCTTTTTTTAAAGAAGTCCAGAAGAATCAGCAACTGGGGCAGGCAACGAATCCCCAGATTTCACAAAAAACAGCTCACAAGGGTAGTTCAAAGCACTTGTGTTTAAAAAAATCTGGCACCCCATATCTTTCTGAGGCTTTATAGCAGGCTCTTAAGAAATCTGGCACCCTGTGTCTTTTTGAGGCTTTATATCTGGTTCTTTCATAGGTTTCACATCCTCTTCTGGTTTTGGTTTAGCCTGGGAAAAAAAAAGAGCAGAGTAAAAAAGTGATTATTACCTTACTGAGTATTACGGATTGTTGATCCTTTTAGGATATACTGTACCATTTTGACACTATGGCTTTCCTAATTAAGAGACTAACCTTCACCCAAGTTTTTGTCTGCTAGCATATTAAAAGGAGTGTGGAAAGTACTACAAATGTAGACCAGCTACTACTAAAAGGCAAACAAACTGGACAATAGCAAAACCCATTTAAAATGCCTTGCGGCACAGAACAACGTTTCATGCAGAGAACTGTTGAGAGAAAGGAAAGACACTCAGATGCAAAGGCTTCTTAACGCCATACCCATATGTATGGCATTAACACACACACACACTAATGCTCAAACATAAGGCATCATGACTTCTCTGCTACTGAGCAAAACACGGCTAATGGAGAAGTTAGATAATCACAATAGACTCAGGAGAAGAAAGCAGAGAAAATGATCAGTCTTACACTGTCCTCCTTTGGCCTTTTGGTGAGATCAAATGCAGCAAGAGATTCTGGAGTCCAGTGGGCATGGATGGCAGGGAACTCAAAAGGAATAGGCTCAACAAGGCCATAGTTCGCCTTCAACTCTAGCTGGGGAGCTTCTGCGGGAATCTTCTGGAAGTAACTAAAAGAAAACCATGCTGAGTGTTAGCAACCTCCTCGTTCTTCAAGTGGAGATTTTAGGCAGTCACTGTCAATGAGACATGTGCATAATTTTTAACAGCATGCTGCTCACAACTTGCATCAAGCACGGAGTGCTAAGTCTCCAAGATTAGGAAGGGTTAAAAAATGCCTCTTATTGACTGAAATGGAAAAATTCTGATTAGCTTCTGAAATCAGATGTAAGCCAGTGTGTTGAAAGTTGTACAATGTGTTCAAGAGGTAACATAAAGACCTTTCCTCATGATTCTTTATTTTTAATAAGAAAATTACCTATAACTTAAAAAGTAAAGTGCTCTACTTATATACCACCCCATAGTGCTTAAAGCACTCCCTGGGCGGTTTACAATTTATTTATGCAGGCTACACATTGTTCCTCCCAGCAAGCTGAGTATTCGTTTTACTAACCTCGGAAGGATACAAGGCCGAGTGAACCTTGAGACAGCTACCTGGAACTGAACCCTACTCATGAGCACAGTTTTAGCTGCAGTACATGCATTTAACCACTGCACCACAAGGCTCTTAAGGCACTGAAATGACGTTCACTGACTCAGTTTTCAGGGATTACATTTATAGAATTAGAACACTTATATTTAAACATCTGAACCTGGCTATTCCTTTGATCTATGGGAAACTGTTGATCTACCATCGTTTCTTTAGTGGAATGGAGAAAAGGCCAGATTAGCTTCCTCCCACCGTCAGCCATTTAAGCCTTCCCCAGCCAAATCTGATGGGGTGTGTGTGTGTTGGGAAATGTACTCTTTCACTATCTGTAGAAACCATTCAAGAAGCAAAATAGACTTACATGAATCCATTCTCCCGCTGGCATTTTTCTAAGGTATTTTTCACCAACGTTCCTAATTTTCTAAAGAAAAGGTGGCCAGAAGGCTTAGCTGTGGTCCCAGGCCCTTTGGTTTCACCGTATTCCTTGCACAACGCTTCGGCCTTGGCAAAAACTTTGTAATAAAGCAGTAAATGAGAATGTGCGCTTTAATTTCTCCCTTTTCATACAAAATACAAGTCTAAGACTTGTCTACAGTTTATTGTATTCATGCATCTAATGTAATCATGCATCTCTGTAATCTTCATATATAATTATAATTTACTAAAAACGCAGTGATTATGTTCACTATTTGCTTATTGTGATCCTCATTGTGAATGTCTAACTACAACAGCAAACTCTCTATTTCTCCTGTGCCTATTGTGGTATTTTAAATAACAACGCCTATTATCAGTCCTCAACTGTCTGCCAAACACAGAGAAATAGAACACAGAAATGGTTAAGAACCGTACGAAGCAGATTCAGAGTTACACTTGGATCCACTCTATTTGCACTCAAATCTTTGGATGCTCACAGGGCAACTTTGCTGGCAGAAATCCAGAACTATTCCTTCTTTTATTTAACAGAGGACAAGAACCAGTAAGGATTAAAACCACTGCACGTACATTTTTCTGCTTCTTGTAAAGACCTAATCGCTTCTCCACATTTATCACTGGCCAAGAGGGTTTGGCCATGGTAGCAATAGGCCTGCCAGAAAGACAGAATGTGTTAAATATTTTGGTACAGCATGAAGCAATATTAAATTCTCAGTTGCTCTATTGAAAGGAAAGGGAGAGTCAATGATGTGACCAGGGGAGGAAGCGCACTAAAGGTATACATGAAATAAACTCTCCAGTTACTTGAGTACTGCCAAAGATAATGGAATAATGTGACATCCTGGCTAGACTACTGTAATGCACTCTATGTGGGATTTCTGATGAAAAGTCTCAGGAAACTTCAACGGGTCCAAAATGCAGCAGCCAGACTGCTGACTGGGGTGGGGTCGAGAGATCACATTACACCCATATTAAAGCAGCTCCACTGGCTGCCAATCAGCTATTGGGCACAATTCAAGGTGCTGACCTTAACCTACACAGCACTATTTGACCTGGGTCCCAGCTACCTCAAAGATCAAATCTCATAGTATGAGGGTGCTAAGGTCATCAGAAGAGGCCCTTCTCTCCATCCCATCACCCTCACAGATACGTCTTGTGGGAACCCATGAAAGGGCCTTCTCAGCTGCTGCGCCCAGACTCTGGAACTCCCTCCCACTAGAGGCCAGGACTGCCCCATCTCTGTTGTCTTTCCAGAAACAGGCAAAGACCTTTCTCTTCAGGCAAGCTTTCCCTGAATGACGGTCAACCTATTATGCGTCTTTTAGTTGAATCTACAGGATCACACAGACTTTGTGTTCATAACTAATTATAACCTTAGGGGTTTATACTGACACTATGTTTTCAATGTTAGTTTCCATCACTCATAACTTTACATGGAACATTACTTCCCTTTAACTGCTCGTGTTTTCTTGTAGATTAATGCAATGTTGTCTATTAATGTTGTAAGATGTCCCTCAATTCCCTGTTCTCAATACTCAAACATGTCTTAATTGTACTGGACTGTATATTATCCCTCATTCTGTAAGCCACCTTGGGTCCTTTTTCTAGGGAGAAAGGCGGGGTAAAACTCTAAAATAAATAAATAAGATGCAGCCTAGCAATACTCCCAGGATATATTCAAAGAAGTGCATATAGCAGTTGAAGAGGGACTAGTACAATGGAATAGATAACTTCTAGTACCATCCTGTGTGAAAAACATCTCTCTGACCACCAACCATCAACTGCATAATGAAAGTGAAGAATGTGCCTCTCTTCCTTGACATCATATATGCTCATCTGAGACAGTACACCATGTCTATTATCAGTTTCATTAAAAACTTTCATATACAGAACAAACCTGTAGGTTCATCACTGTAACACAGGGGGCACTGGATTAAGCATTCTTAAATGCCAAATAAGTCACAAAACATGTTTTTAAAATCTTCCCAAAACATTTTTCTTTAAACTGTACCCACGGTGCTATCCGGAAATTGAGTCATGGCAACTGGACTTCTTTTCTTGTGAGATCAAAACGTTTCACTACTTATCCAAGCAGCTTCGTCAGTCTGAGGATAGTTGATGCGAGGCCTCCAATTTATAGTTCACCCTGGTTTCACCTTGGTCTGAATACGCTTGTTAGGTGGACAGTGGCCTGGGATGTGTGAAAGTCCCACCTATGCAACCCTTCCCAACAATAAATGAACTTTAAATTGGAGGCCTTGCATCAACTTTCCTCAGACTGACGAAGCTACTTGGATGAATAGTGAAATGTTTCGATCTCACAAGAAAAGAAGTCCAGTTGCCATGACTCAATTTCCGGATAATCTCACCTGGATGACTGAGAATCTTCACAGTCATCCCCATAATGCTGATTACCATTTTTGCAAAGTTTGATAGGCCACTGAAAATCCTCTTGAAGTACTGTACTCACAAAGGCCATATAGAAACATGACTTCAGCTGTAGGTATTTTCGCCATTTAATTGAGTATGTTGGATCCAACGTAGATAGAAGCTGATCTAGAAGGAAAAGACAGCATTATGTTCAGCTGCTGTAGGCTATTCCTGAACTTGTATTTGCAGTAGATGTGATTCAATTGTTGCAAAGCGCTAGTTACTGTTTTCCATATTCATTGTTGTTTTCAAACCCCGTTGTCCACAAAATAGAAATTTAAGGCAAGTTCCTTTTAAATTATGATCTTGTAATGAAGTCATTGTAAAAAGGAAAGGTAAAATGTAAAAGGAAGTTTTTTTAGGGGAGTCGAGAATCAGCCCTGAACACCCTCTTCTTGGCTAAACCAAGGCGTCATAGATTCCATTCACTCCATTTCCTTGGAGCTCCTTCTATGCTTTAAAACTCTACATGTGGAATCATCAAGTATTCATAAAACCATTCTTTCACATACCTGCCTTTTGATAGAAATTGGCTGTTTCATAGGCCAAAGCAGCTATTAGACCTGGATTATGCTTCAGTTCAATAGCTCGGGCAATTGTCACTAAGATGTAAAAGATATGTAATTATGTCATTGTGCATCCCAATCACAGATTTCATTACTCAAATATAGATAGCATGTTAGCTACAAGTACTTCTCAAAATGGAACATACAGTACTTCACTTTTTATTTCAAAGAATGGAATACAGTGGTTCTGAATATCCCTGAAGCAGATAAGATTTCTTTTTCTTTTTCATTAATGTTCACTGCCTGGTTAATGCTGCATTTCCTTGGGTAAGGTGAAATCTTGAACACTTGTAACAAACTACATTCCACCCCAGACTTCGTCAATGGAACAAACGGCTAAAAAAATCCAGATAAAAGGATTGTTAAAAAGTTTAAGTACCTTCTTGAGCTTCAGCTTGGCACTGAATAATATAGCAATCTATCAGTCGTGCTTCTAAATCTCTTCCTTTTTCGACAGGAGTGATCAGTTTAGGGATGTGGCTTTCCTATGGGGGAAAATACAATGAATCATATGTTCATGCACATAAGGCAATGAATGAATGAATGAATGAATGAATGAATGAATGACATTTTTATATCACCCAATTGGTGAAAATCCATGACTCTGGAAAGGTGTATAAGCAGAAATCATTCCTTTACAAACCCACCCACCCACCCTCCAGAAACAAAAGAACAAGCAAAAAACCTCAGAATCAGAATCATTTTATTGGCCAAGTGTGGTTGGACACACCCGGAATTTGTTTTGGTAAATATGCTCTCCAAATGCATAGAAGGAAATATAAGAATCATATATTCAATAATAACAACACAGTACAGCAATGCAATTTAACATATTATTTAAAAAACCTAATTAAACAGTTTGGTAGCACTTGGAAAGAAGCTATCTTTACATCTAGTTATCCTAGTATGCAACGCCCTGAAATGTCATTCTGAGGGTAATAGTTGAAACAGATTATGTCCAGGATGTGTGGAAACTGTATTTATCTTCATCACCCTCTTTTTAGCTCGTGTGGTATACAATTCCACAATAGACAGCAAGTTAGTAGCAATAATTTTCCGCAGTTCCAATTATCTGTTGAACTCAACACAAATAACAAAAACTCAAACTAATGACTAGGTGATGGTGCCTATCCTCTAACATTAAAAAAATTAAGCCATGGGTCAAATCACTACTTAAGTGGAAGAATGCCCTTAAAGCAATGGTTCCCAACCTTCTTAATGCTGCAACCCTTTCATACAGTTCCTCATGCGGTGGTGACCCCTTGCCCTGCTTGGAAGAAGCCACAAGCCCCTTTTGGCAGGCCACTGCTGCAGGTGCCATAGAGAACTTCCTCCTATAGGCTCCCCCAGCCAATTGCAGCCTCCGGTGCCACTGACTGACATCCCCTCCTAACTATCAAATTGAAACTTACTCTCCCGCCCCCCACCTCCCCCACTCCAGACCCAAGCCGTTTGTGCCTTTTTCTTCACTGGCTCATGGTGACCCCTGTGAAATGGTTGTTCGACCCCCAAAGGGGTCCTGACCCCCAGGTTGGGAACCACTGCCTTAAAGGCTTCTTTCACAAGTCAGTTTTTATTAATATACTGAAAGTCTTGAGGGGAAGGTGCCTGCCAAATCTCCAACGGGAGGCCATTCCCGAGTGACAGAGCCATCTCCAAGAAGGCCCGATTCCTAGGGGAAACCCTCCTCACCTCTCTTGGTGTGGCCACTCATAAGAACAAGGCCTGGGAGGACCAGATGGAATGCGATACTCTTAACAGATATCAAAAGGTATAAAATATTTAGGATTTATGATGTCATATTAGAATCTAGATAGAAGCCATTCTCTTTTCAGAAACAGGAAAACAATTGCTGGATGTTTGCATAAATGAGCAGGCGCTACTGATGTAAGACTCCACCTCGTATCGGATCACATGGATCAATATATGATACCAGCTAGAAGAGACACTTCTGCGTTGATCATCTCAATATTAAAGAAGAACCTGTGCTATACTCTTCCCAGACTTGATTACTCGTTTAAGAGTCATCTCAACGTAAAGGTGTGTATACATTTGGAAACTTAAGAGTGTTTGATAAAACATTATCTAGTGCATTTAAGGATTTTTTAAAAATGCCCCCCTCCCCCCCCCCCCCGGAATCGATTCAAGGGAGCAACTCCCTCATATGCACTGTAAGATAATACAAGATATGTTCCACAATTCCTTTTGAACACCTGTAAACTGATCCCTAAATAAGTATTACCCTTTTAAAGAATATACCAAACCAAATACAGTATATTATTCCATTTTTTAAAAAAGGCAGGAGTGATAGACGATCTAAACCATCTACCTAAAATACCATCAAAATAAGAGCTATGTGGAATAAAAAACCTAGGGCATAGATAAAGCACTTAGACATAGGGTCAATTAAGCTTTCTTTGGGGAAAAAAAAAGATTTCTACCTTTAAGTGCCTGAAAATTCCAGCTGCCATTTTCAAACTCCGATGGACATCTTTAGCTTCATCTTCTGTTATGCTAAAAGATTATTGATTTATGAGTATCATAATTTTCGAAGGATACTAAACATGTCAGAATTCTCATTTGCTAGATTTCATTTTAATGTCTATTATTCGCTCATCCAACTTGCAAGATTTGATAAAATGCTATTTTACTTCTTTAGTATACAGTAGTCTGAAAAAAATTAGGAATCATAGGAAACAAATGAAGCTGTGTTAGACTATTTGTCTAGCTCAGTTCTCACTATTCTGGAGCAACTTTCAGGCAGATGCCTTCCTTATCACCTACTACTATCCATTAATGATATCCGGCGAGGCAATTTACGGTCTGCTGCATATAAAACATGTGCCCTTGCACTGACCTGTGGTACCTTCATTCATTAAAAACTCCACCCAAATTCTGTAAAGAGCAATCATCATCCTTGTGTGAATGTGTCACTATTTCTGGACCATGACCCATAACTCTCTTTATAAAGCAACGTATTTTACAGCATCCGTTCAAGACGGAAACACCAGCATTGCCCTATAGCAGTGGTGGCGAACCTTTGGCACTCCAGATGTTTTGGAACACAACTCCCACAGTCCCTTGTCATTAGCAATACAGGCTTGGAATTCTGGGAGTTGTGGTCCAAAACATCTGGAGCGCTGAAGGTTCGCCACCACTGCCCTATAGTAATGGTTCCCAACATGGGGTCTCCGGATGTTCCTGGACTACAATTCCCAGAAATCCTGGCAAGCACAGCTAGTGGTGAAGGCTTCTGGGGTTTTTAGTTCAAGAACATCTGAAGACCCAGTGCTGGGAACTGCTGGTTCGTAGTACAGAATGCACAAAACAGGCCACATGAATAGAAAACACTGTAAGATGAAATACAAAATAATTGGGCTTGATGGGAAGAAGTCCAATGTAGTTGCATCCAATTCTACAGGACATTTTCAGATAAGGATTCATGGGATTGGGTTTGATACAGGTTGATACCAAATATGTGCACAATACAATTTAAAATATTTTTGTTCCTGGTGATAATACTGAAGGATTATAGGTTAAAAGCCATGTGTGGCAACTAGTCCTATGTCAACTGAGCCCCCAACCAAATCACCAATTTGAAAGTAGTGTACACATTTAGATGTACCTAAATTTGTACAGTTGTAAGAAATCATTAGAAAAGTGAAAATACTTACTCTTCTTTCCCTGCCAACCTTGATGCATACTTAGTGTACCACAATGCCACATTAAACCCCATGGAAATTAGTTCAAACACAGCATCCTGCTGGGAACTAAATGAAAAAACAACAAATGTAGTCACATGTGATTTCCTGTACTCTATATAAATAATACACAAGGCACAGTACTCCAGTCATGTTTCACAGAGCTTGGAAAAATTACTTTTTTTTCTCATCATTATTCCAAGAACCCACTGGCCACTAGCTGTAGTGGTCAGAGGATGCTGGAAGACGTAAGTCTAGAAAGGTCATTTTTCTGATCTGATATTTTAAACATTACACAGCTACAAAGAAACCCCCATCAACTTTTGTGGGGCTTCCTCCCAGGCAAGAGCATATATATCTTAATCACTGGAAAACAACACAAAACAATGTGTTTAGTATCCATTCTTCATCTACCCATTTAAAACCATGTGAGCAAACACTGAAGTCTTTAAATGTACGCTCTCCACATAGCTTGAAAAGTACAATTGTTTTGTCAGGAACAATTTGAGCTCTGTTTCAGTCTCAATCAAGAATGGCTGAAGCATAACTTTTTCTGTGGGGGAGGAAACTCCATGAATGCTCTCCACAAAGTGAAAAACAGAGAAGCATCTCCCAGCTAAGTTACTACTGAACCAAAGGCCTCAGCTGTACAACTGAAAATGTACATTTCACAGTATTTTCAAAGAAATGGGCAATTCTCTTATCCAGAAATATTCAAATGATCAAGAAACATGGGTGAACACCTATACTGTGGTACCTCAAGCTACGAAATTAATTCGTTCCTCGGGACGCTCTGTATTGTTTACTATTTTTATTTTAGAAATTTTTTTACCCCGCCTTTCTCTTTGGAAAAGGATTCATAACATGAATCTGAATGGGGTGCAATTCACACTGGGAATTGCACCCCATTCTGCAAAATGTTCATATCCTGAGTTTTGCAACTTAAGTTCTCGTGGAAGGTTTGGGTTTGTTTTTTTTTTTTGGACAGAATTCCATTTTTTTGGACAGACTTCCTTTGTAACTTGATTTTCTCATTACTCGAGGTGATCATATCTCAAGGTACTACTGTATGTCTGGGCTTACACCGGCCAGAATCCTACTGGTGTTTGCGTTAAACTGCATATAATTTGATGCAGCTCACTATGATTTAACTGATGATGTGGGAGTCGAATCTGAGATGTACAGTGGAGCATACAAGCATGATCATGACAGACTGCACTCCACCGACTCATCAAATGGCCACTATTAGCTGCAGCACATTGTGCAAACCTTACATGATCACCAGGATTCTGGCCATGGTAACACTGCAGAAATTTTCTTTTTAAAAAAATCATGCAAAATGTCTGTTTTCAGGCACCAGCAACTTGTCTAACGTCAGTACTTTTGTCTGAACTTCACATTTGGCGCTATGAACTTTCTTGACAAATCCTAAAAAACTGAAAAAGGAAGAACTGGCAAAATAAAAGAACCACATGTGGCAGTCATAGCCTGACTCACATTTAGAAAATAGGCAGGATGATAGCAAAGGAGTCAAAACTGTATCTGGCCCCCAGCATCCTTATTCCCAAGAAAGAGCAATTCAATGCTTCTGGGCAAAGCAATGATAATACACCTTTTTCTGGACTACAACTCCCAGAATCCCCCAAATGGAATGGTCACTGGCCATACTGGCTAAGGTTTCTTTGAAGTGTGGTTTACGAAGCTAAATCTGCCAATGCTGGTTCTTTGCAGCCCAGAAATGAGTTTGGAGACAAAGCCTCACTTTCTTGGTTCCCAGCAGTTGGTACTCAGAAGCATTCTATTTCTGTACCTTGGAGCTCCTAACAGACCTATACAAGAACAAAAAGATATGTTTGACATACAGCAGTAAGTATGTCAGTATACTATATATTTTCAAAACTGAGACTAATTAGAAAATAAGGATTGAGTCCATCTAAGTAAGAAGAGGGAGAAACAGAACATTTCGTATAATCCTGACAATATCTGCAAGGATGCCCCAAATAAGCTATTAATAAGATATTAGTTTCAAGTACATTTCAGTTGACTGACAACAGTGGAAACTGGAAAGTTGATAAAACGAAAAAGAAAATCAAAGATCCAGGGAATGAGGGAGCCTGATGAGGTCACTGCTCGTGAAGAACCCAATCATACATTCCATGTCTTTCCCAGTGAAAGTGCTGCAAAAGTGTATATCTCACTAAATGTGGTGGTGTACAGAGGATTCAAACCACAAAGTTTTCCTTTAAGTTGGTATTTATGCCAGGTAAGAGACTGTCATAAGGAGACCCATGCTTTTTATGAAAGCAGGGACAAATAAATGGTCTTGTAACATCACAATGTGAACTTGGTAATGTGTCAGATTAACTAACTGTTCCAACTACATCTCGTAAGATTTTTTTTCATAATAGAAACTGGAAACCCAATGCACATGTACCTTGGTACTTGACCTTGCAAAGTGTCTGTCCATTTAAAATTCTGAATGTATCTCAGTTTGCTGTCCTGTGAAGAGTCATCCAGTGAAGCTATAAAGCCTGTTAAAATAATTATAGTGACAATACATGTTTCCAGATATAAAGGACAAAACAATCATTTCAATATGGTCATCTTGATCCTATGTGTTACTTCCATTATGTTTTCAAACCCCTTAGTCTTCTAGATGCTTTTTTTTGTACATGCCAAAGTATACTGACATCAAACACACACAAGCACTAACATGGTGGGAGGGGCGGGAATTCCAAGATTTGCCCAATTCAACAAATTTCTTTTTGAAACACTTAAAAACAAGGCTTGAGCCAGCTCAGTGATTATAGTGGTAGAACATGTGGTTTCTGTTGCAGGTGGTAATAGAATGAAGGACCCAGGAAATGCCAGGAACCCATGACAGGAACACTCGGCACTGTAACATTGTGTAGCATGTCCCATGTGTGTCTTTATAAACAAAATATATACAGGAAATAACAGAAGAAATTGACAATGAGTTAAATGTATTGAAAAGAACAGGCGCTTGTTCCATAAAGATATCAGCAGAAGACAGGCTAGCATTCTAGCCATTATTTCTGCTAGATGATGTTTATAATTCCATATATACTGGAAAGAGAAGTGATTTGTTGCTTCGACTTATAATATACACTGGGCACATGTTGCTAGTGGAGCTTAGCTCTTCCCACTAGAACATGATCAAAATATTATGGTTGTTTAGCATATAAATAAGGGGGCATTGCATTTCAACAGTTTTAAGTTGTTTTGTTTACATGCATTAAGGGTTTTTAAAAGTTTTTAGTTTTTGTACAGTATTAGATGTTGTCTTTTGTTCTGTCTTTCTTTAAGCCTTTTTTTTAAAATATCATGGTTACCTGCCGTATAACTGAAAGATAAAGATGAAAGTTGACAAGCTGATTAAGTGGTTGACTTGGCAAACAGGGAGAAGTGAGAGGTGAGTGGAGTGTCAGGTCAATTTAACGTCACCTGTATCTCTGCAAGAACTGAAAGATGCTTGGATGGCTTTCCTTTTCCTCTGATGTGCTCATTTTCACGAAAATCAAGCAACTATAACTATATGGACCTACTTCCAGCACTGCAAGTCATTTCCTGAATCGAGTAACTTACACTACAATTCTAATCATCTTATCCTTACATAAGATAGATAGATAGATAGATAGATAGATAGATAGATAGATAGATAGATAGATAGATCTACAAGCCTCTTTTACAAGCATACCCTGCGCTACTCTCTTCACTGCGTCCCAAATTACATTAACTTCCCATCCTCCTCCTTCATTTATTCTCCACGTCTCTTCCAATTTTTGTGGATTTTTTCCATTATCAATTTATGTAAATTAATCCTTTCATCAATCTTCATTCTTTTTGCTTCCTTATAATCACATCTAGAAGTAAATTCCATAGTCACTGTAGCATGGTCTAAAATGTGTATAATATCTATATCGACATTATCCTACATAATAAGTCTTTAGACACAAATATATAATCTATTCGTGAATGTGACATGTACAGGTGAATAAAATGAATATTTTCTCTCTTCTCCTCTCAACTCCCTCCAAAGTCCTTAAAATCTTTTTTAAATAAGTTTTTATTTTAAAAATAAGAAAATTCATTTTTTTTGCTAAAATATTGTGATCATACAGTATACAGTACCATCCCTGTATCTGCTGATTTGCCATCTGCAGATTCAGTTATCTGTGGTTGGTGATCAGTGGGTTGTGGGATGTTAGTGGCGAAAGCTGAGCCGCACTGCTTGGGAGGTGCTTTTACCCTCAGTACCCACCACACCCGCTAGGCAGGTTGGCAGACTGGGCAGTGGGAGGGAGTGCCTTCTTGCTGCCCGGCCCGCCTGAAGGTGCAGTAGCTTTCACTCTTAGCACTAACCCACTCCTGCTGGGCAGGTCGGCAGACTGGGTGGTGGGAGAATGCACTTTGTTCACCCTGTCTGCTGCACCTTTGAGTGGACCGAGTGGCATGAAGGCACCCTCTTCCACTGCCTGGTCCACCAACCTATCCAGTGGGAGTGGGTTAGTGCTGGATGTGTGTGTGTGAAAGCCACATGGTGCAGCTTTCACCTACCCCCCCGGCTCCCCACCACTCCCACTGGGCAGGTTGGTGGCCTTCTGTGCTGCCCACCGTTTGGGGGTGTTGAGGGCAAAAGCTTCCACCTGTGACACCCCACCATCCCTGTTGCCACCGTCACCCCTAGAGAAAAGTGTTTACTTTTATCCATGGATTTCGGTATCCGCAGGGAGCCCCAGAACTGATCTCCCATTGATACAGAGGTCCTACTGTACTACTTATTTTGTGACATCTGCACAGGCAACCCATGGCTTCCCAGGTTCAATCCAAGGCGCTAATGATTACCTTACAATTCTACCCGGATATCTACTCATATGAGCCCCTGTGCTTACTGAATTCATTCAGAACTTCCCTTTGGAAGGTATCAACTTTGAAAACTGTCTGTCTTAAATATATTAGGAAAAGGTACATTTGCATTGCTCCCTCTGTGTTTGGAATTCTCTTCCTGAGCCTGTACGCAGTTTGATGGCCCTTTATAGATTCAGGAGGGAATGTAAGGCAGAATAGTTTTCGACAGGAAATGAAGAAATGGCGATTACATTACTTACATAGCAAACATTCATTGAGCAAAATCCTTTTGTTCTGTTGATGTAGTCGCACTGATGGAAACTGAATTGGGGGCTGGAAATAATTAACTTAAATGAACTGAAAGCTTTCCCTTTCTCTTCTTTCAGAATTTTTGCGGCCTTTGGGTGTTGCGGGGAAGCTTTAATAGTAAAAAATTACCACCAGTGGTTCCAATCATACCAGCAGGGAACTGGTGGTGATTTTTATTAGCCTTATTAAAGGCTGCCTCGCCTGTCTCAGCGCTCCCAAAGGATTTCCCAGGGCAAAAAGAAGTTCTCCATGCCTTTCAATGACAAGCTTTCAATTTGTTTAAATTAATAATTTCCAAAGTCCAGATCCAGTTTATGCCAGAATCACAATATCAACAGGATTCTGACTCTTGTATGTACCTAAGAAACAACTGGCTGGTGGTGTCAATTTATGTGATGCATTTTATTTTTTGATTGGTTTTTTTAAATATATGGTATTTGCAGTGTGTGCTGTTCAAGGTGTCATAAATGAAGAAATGCCCTACAAATTAAACAAACACACAGGATTTCTTTAAACTTGAAATTGGATTTTGTTTGATAAAATGATTTTTCAGGAAAAAAATCTATCTAAAGTTAAAAGTGAAAAAAAAATTATGTGGTTCTTGGCACAAAAGCTAGCATCTGACTGTGATATTTAGTGGTCCAGCTGAGGTATCACCTCCTCCCTACTTAAATATAGTATTCGATTTAGGGAGCACTATATCCCAAACACTTTTCATTTAATAACTAATTAATTTTCATCTAATAACTAAAACTAACAATTAATTTTTAACTCTTGTATGTGCTATGAAACTGTATGTTCATGCAATGTTCACCTATTTTTGATAATGAATTCCATTAATGGATGCCTTATGGCACCAAAGCTATGCTATCCCAGAGGTTTCTGTAAAAACTGGTTTTGGGTAATTTTTCTGTCTGGAGGATATAATCACATCTACTTTGTTAGTTCTTGAAACTGCATTTTTGTCCACAAAGATAATATGTCTGTTCTTAACAAACATGTTTTTAAATACTACAAACATGTTTGTTCAGAAAGACACCTCAGTCCTATTATTTCTCTCTAAATCTTTGTATACGAATCAACTACTTACCTTTTTAAAAGTAAGTTTCAAGAAGTTCAATGATAGAAGATTATTTGGGGTTGAATAAGGAGATGTTGAGAGCTAGGTGTGAAGGGGGAAGGGCAAACAGTACAAATGAAACTGAAACTTTTTAAGCAGAGGGGTTTCAGCTGAGCGTTTTCAAGGCATTTTCTCCCTTGAAGACAAAACCTATAATGGCAGCAGGCCATAAAATCAACACAGTTTGGAAGTATTTTAATGTAATTCCTCTGCATATCTGTGTATTTTGCTGGGGAGTGGGGCTCAAAAATATTAGGATTCCTCTTGGTAACAAATATCTCACTTTAATTGTATCGGCACACATCTTCCTTCACATGTTTAAATATTGCTGCAACATTAAGAGCTGATGATCATGGAAAATGTGTCCCATTGAGCATGAGGCAATATCTACATCATCATGCTATTTTTCTCTTTAGGCAAGCTTTTCCTGAATGATGGACCACCCATTATGCGTCTTTTATATGAATCTACCATACATGATCATATAGACTTTGTGTTTATAGTGTGATTGTATTGACACTATGTTTTCAATGTGAGGTTTCCATCCCTCATAAGATTTACATGGAATTTTTACTCTCTCTTTAACTGCTTGCATTCTCTTTTAGCTTTAATTTTGTCTTTTAATGCTGTAAGATGTCCCTCAATTCCCTGTTCTCAAACTTAAATATGTCTTAATTGTACTAGACTGTATATTATCCCTCATTCATGTGCATTGGGTCAACCAGATAGTCTGAACAATTAGGAAGAACAATTAGGAAGAACTTCATGACAGTTAGAACTGTTTGGCAGTGGAATATGCTGCCATGGAGGGTGGTGGAATCTCCTTCTTTGGAGGTTTTTAAGAAAAGGCTGGATGGCCATCTGTTAGGAGTCCTGTGATGGGGGTTCCTGCATGGCAGGGGGTTGGACTAGATGGCCCTTGAGGTCTCTTTCAACTCAATGATTCTATGATTCTAATTGGGATACACACACATACAGAGTCCCATTTCCAACCTACTGTTGCCTTTAAATACCCTAACATAGTGCAGACCCTCTGCTGTAAGACACTAAGCACAACACTTTAGAGTCTTCTGTAACACATTTTCATTTAAAGAAGCTACCAGTAACCCAGGACAACTGGGTCAGCTAAAGAGATTGCTTACCTTTCAAGAGGGAAAAATAAGCGTCAGTTGCATTTTTCATCATATCTGGATTAGTACTTGAATCTGTAAAAAGCTCCAAAAGGCGCATTCTGGATGTCCTTAAATCACTGTGTATTAAAAAAACAAAAACCTCAATAATTCAAGAAATACACTTCTGAGCTATTCACTTAAAGTACAGTACCAGGTTGTTTTGTTTTGTTTTGGCTGTGTTTTATCAAGGGAAAAGCATGGTCATAGGCCCAGTCGTGGTGACATCTATTGTATTGGGGCAGTGATTCGCAAACTGAGGTATAAGCCAGGAAATTTAATGGTCTGTGAAAAAATGATTGAATAACTGTTACATGGATAGATAGTTGGCTACAAGACCGTAATCAGAGAGTGCTTATCAATGGCTCCTTCTCACACTGGAAGGTAGTAATAAGTGGAATACCCCAAGGCCCTGTCATGAGCCCTATATTCTTCAATATTTTTATTAATGACCTGGATGAGGAAGTGGAGGGAATACTAATCAAATTTGCAGATGACACAAAATTGGGTGGAGCTGCCAATACCCTGGAAGACAGAAACAAAATTCAAAAAGATCTTGATAGGCTGGAGCACTGGGCCAAAAAACAACAGAATGACATTTAATAAGGATAAGTGCAAAGGTGTGCACCTAGAGATAAAAAAAGCCCAAATGAATGCACAGTTACAAGATGCGGGATACTTGGCTCAGTAGCACTACAAAAATGAGAAGGATTGTGAAATTGTTGCATATCACAAGCTGAATATGAGCCAGCAGTGTGATGTAGCTTCAAAAAAGACCAGTGGTATTTTGGAGCTACATTAACAGAGCCAGAGTTTCCAGGTCTCATGAGGTATTAGTCCCTCTCTATTTGACATGGGGTCACAAAGAGTCGGTCACAACTGTAACGATGCAACACACACACACACACACACACACACACACACACACACACATATTTAACACTGGTTAGGCCTCATCTTCAGCATTGTGTCCAGTTCCGGATGCTACACTTCAAAGAAGGATGCCAACAAACTGGAACAAGTTCAGAGGAGGGCAACAAAGATGATCATAGGACTAGACACTAAGCCCTATGACAACAGACTGAAGAAGCTCACATTAGGCCTAGAGGGAAAAAGACTGAGAGATAGGATAGCACTGTTTAAATACTGTACAGTACTTTAAAGACAGCCGTACAGAGGAGGAGAAAGATCTGCTCTCAGTCATTCCAGAATGCAGGACACATAATAATGGGTTTAAGTTAACAGAGCCCAGATTCAGGCTAAATACCCAGGAAAAAAATCATCTTAACTACTAGAGCAGTACAGCAATGGAACCAATTACATCAGGAGGCGGTAAGCACACCAACACTGGAGGCACTTAAGAGAAAATTAGGCAACCATCTGTTGAATATACTTTGATTTCAATTTGTGCACTGGATCAGTGCTCTAATCTTTCTTACTTTCTAAGTTCCCTGTCTCACAATATGGGGTGGACAGGCGGAGAAAAGAAAAGCAACAGCAGGTAGCAGCAAACCGTTCTTCTTGGTTCCATCTACCACTGACTGCTTGGACTTCTGCCCAATCAACTACAACGAGCACTAACCACCACTGGAGAAGGCCCCTCACGTTGAGAACCACTTACTTGCAAATCTTTGTTGCTGCTGGAGTACTGGCTACCCCATAGTAATTGAATGAGACAGGAGCGGTAGCCTTTAAAGGGTTTCGATGAAACCAGTGCGTCATTTCTCTTGACAACTTCCTGCAGGGTTAGAAGTACAGCAGGCCTAAAGCAATGAAAACATAATTACAATTACAAGCCTCATGTAAAAATTAAGCATCTTGTTTATAACTACTTTATAACTACCGGGGTGGGGTGGGGGACTGAGGTTATAATCTTAGAAACATTTCCTAGGAAATCAGACAATTGAATTTACCAATATACATCTCTGCTTATTGTACTGTATGAAATGCTTTGTATGTTTGTACAATATGAGTATGAGACATAATGTCCAGCGTTGTACTGCTTGACTAGGAACACATGACTAACACTGCACAGAAGGAAAGGATGAGATGGCTGTAATCAAATTTCTGCATATATCTGTAAAAACCTTATGATTTTTTGTACACATGTCAACCCCAGATTTCATAAACTAGTGAGTGTAACTGCCTCAAAATAGAATGAGTATAATGACCTCAAATGCATGGGCTACTTGTCAATGATCTCTTTATAGAGGCAAGAAGTGCATGGCACTTATACATCCCTATCCATAAGATTTGCAACACAGAATTTCTATCAAGAGAGCCATTATCAAGGCAGCTACACTTAACTAATCTTTTGTGTTTGTGAGGTAACTATAGTCCATTGAAGGGCTTTCATTCATTGTCAGAAATGATTGCTGGAAACGGTTAAACATGCACAGAAACACCATTATTTTCCTTTTACCCTCCACTTCAAATAATAGGCTAGCACAATTTTTACAATCTTTCTGCCTATTACAAGTTTAGGTAAAAGTAAAGGTTCCCCCCACGCATGTGTGCTAGTCGTGTCTGACTCTAGGGACGGTACTCATCTCCATAATCAAGCCAAAGAGCCAGAGTTGTGCAAGTCCGTGGCCACGTGGCCAGCATGGCTGCAAGGAAACACTGTTTTACCTTCCTGCTTTTTACGGCAGTACCTATTTATCTACTTGCATTTACATGCTTTCAAATGGCTAGGTTGGCAGGAGCTGGGGTTATCAGTGAGATTCGCTCCACTGTGTGGCACCCAGGATTCAAACTGCCGAGCTGCCGACTTTGCAGCCAGCAGTTTTAGGAGCCTTAGTCTGCTGAGCCACCATGCCCTGTTACAAGATTAGCCCAGGCTGAAAATGACAGCCAGAAAATGTAGAACTCGCAACTTAGTCTAATATTCTCTAGTACAGTGATGGCAAACCTTTTAGAGACCGAGTGCCCAAACTGCAATTCAAAACCCACTAATTTTTTTTTTGCAAAGTGCCAATACAGTAATTTAACCTGTATATAGGTGGCTATGAAGGGGCGATGTTGGGTGCCCACAGAAAGGGCTCCGAGTGCCACCTTTGGCACCCGTGCCATAGGTTCGCCACCACTGCTCTAGTAGAACAGAGCTGTGGCACAATCTTAAAGCAATCTTCCCTGTGAATAAGTTGACTATCTGAAGTATTGCTGTAACTCTCTTGAAGCACAGTAAATTCTACAGTTTTATGTACTTTTTTTCTTTGGCAAAAAGATAGTGAAGAAGCTCCCCCAGAGTGCATTCACAGAGACTGTCTTTTTAATGAGACATTGCTTTTGCCCTCTTATAACAGACAGTTGGGATCAGGGACTGTTGGCCTTGTGCTAAACTGGCTCTGGTCCTTCCTCAATGACTGACTCCGAAGAGTGTAGATTGGGGAGACTTCGACTCCTTAAGTCCTCAACTGTGGGGTCCCAGGGGAGTCGACCATCTCCCTTATACTGTTAACATCTATACAAGACCCCTAGAAGAGGTTATTAAGAGGTCTGGAGCCTTGTGTGACAATACACAGAAGATAAGCAGTTCTCTTTCCCCTTTAAATCATCTGCAGAAGATACTGTCCAGTGCCTAGATGGGTGTCTGGCCATACCACTGGACTAGGATTTACAGGGTGAGGCTGAATCCAGACAAGACAGAGATTATGTTGTTTGGGGGAAGGGGTTCATCAGCTTGTCTGGAGGATATTTCTCCTGGGCTTGACAGATTTACCATTTTGGCTACAATGAATGTAGAGGCTCTCCATACCAATATCCCACACAATGATAGACTACAAGCTATCACGAACACCATCCAAAACAAGGAAGAATCCCACATAATCACCACCCTCTGTCACACACAATTATTTCACTTTTGAAAATAAAACTTACTCCCAGATCAATGGAACCGCAGTGGGCACTGGCATGGGCCCCACAATACGGAAACATATTCATGGCTGACATGGAACAACACTTTCTTAACTACCACACCCAGAAACCACTTCTCTATTTGAGATACATCAATGACACTTGTCTGATCTGGACCCATGGAGAGGAATCCCAAAAAAAAAAATCTACCAGGACTTCAATAATTTTCACTCAAACATCAACCTCACCTAGAACAATCCATACAGCAGGTGAATTTTCTGGACAACACCGTGAAACTACAACATGGGCATCTTAGTACCACATTGTATTGAAGACCCACAGACTGGTATACCTATCTGCATTCTTCAAGTTTCCATCCTGAACACACCACAAAATCCATTGTTATACAGCCAAGCCCTAAGATACAACCACATCTGCTCTAACCCACAAGACAGAAACCCCATACTCAGGGATCTACAAAAAGGCTTTCCTCAGACTACAGTACCCACCTTGTATGATTAAGGAACAAATCAACAAAGCAAGACACATACCCAGAGATAACTTGCTACAAGGCAGAACCAAAGGGCCAAATGACAGAATACCACTGGTTGTTACTTACAGTCCACAAGTGAGACCACCCACACACATATTAAGTGATCTCCAGCCCATTCTTGACAAGAACACGTCACTCACCAAAGCTCTTGGTGGGAGACCCATACTTGCCTACAGATAACCTACCAACCTCAAACAAATACTAAAGCACACAAGATTACAGAATAGCAACACAGACAAAGGGACTAAACCATGTCACAAATCCAGATGCCAACTCTGCCCACACATCTACTATGGAAGTTTATCTCCCACCAAAAGACTCTAAGGTAAAAACTTCCTAAACTAAACTTTCCCATTCTCTCACTCCCTAATGACACCTGATCTGGTGTCTGTTTTCAATCTCTGAGGAATTACAGGGCCCTAAAACTACACCAACCATATCAATGCTACTTTCCCACTCCCATAACCTCAAATGACCCCCCCTTCCTCTCCCTTACCCATCCTCACCCAGATCTGGTGCCTATTTTCTGTCTCTTCAGGAATTTTTACAATAGAGCTTACACGCAATTATACCTACACACAACAGCCACTGAACATTTGATATGGAACATATATTCCATACATACTATATTGCACACCTCATTTTGCTGCTATATGTCTGAAGAAGTTGATGTGTCCACAAAACGTTACATTAAAATATGAAAGTTAGTCTTTAAGGTGCCACATGTTTTTTTGTCTTTTGTTTTGCTTTATTTTCCTTGATTTTTGCCTGGAATTCTTCCTGTCCAAGAATCACGTGTGCGGCTTTGGGGGGGGGGTATTTTAGATCCAGTGTTGAGCATGGAAAAATCAGGTATCAGCTGTGACATGTGCTGCTTTTTTCCAGATTTGGCAAATAGCCCAAGTGTGCCCATCTGGGCATTAGGTCTTTAGCAACACTGGTTCCCTTGCTGGTAATCTCAAAAATTGCCTACAATAAGACACTCTACAAGGGGCTTCTCTTGAGGCTGATATGAACGTTTCAATGGGCCCAAAATATGGCAATGAGACTGGCTGCTGGACAGAAGAAATTTGATCATACCCCCCCCCAAGCCTGGCTTGCATGCGTTGGTTACCAGTCCACTTCCATTCAAGGTGTTGGTTTAAACATACAAAATCTCTAAATGGTTTAGGACCACATCATTTGTCTGAATATCTTCTACCAAGACCTTACACCTATAAATATCAACACTTGAAAGAGACTTGGAACATGTTGGGCCTGTTCAGCTGTGGCGTTTTCTTTGTGGAATACATTGAAAAAGGAGCTATACCAGGTAGTTCCCCCTGCTCCTGATCCTCAAAAAGCAGATAAAAGCAGAGCATTTTAGGGAGGCTTCTGGGGAGCTTCGCCCCAATTGATTGAATTAGTGGAGGAAGAGGAAGGGAGTTGTCATACACCAATCAATGGGGCTTTTTGCCACCTATCTTGGTGCTGCCTGTCCTGGGGATGAGGCTTAGTGTATTAATATTAGTCTTATACAAACTGTCTTTTTATTCTTGTCATGCACCATGCAGAGTAGCAATTTGGTAAATGGGCAGGATAAAAACCGAATAAATGAATAATTGATGACGACTTCACTGATCTGTTTTAGAAAGTGCAAGAATTTCCATTGATTCCACAGAACTCAAAGTGGTGCTTGCTTGAAATGACTGACAGATCCTATATAAATGTATACAAAAACAGTGTTTGGTTTGCCTAAATGCAGAGTGGAAGAGGGGCACATATGTGATTTCCCTTCCACTCCGCATTTAAGAACCTGTGGCCTACAAGTCCTGTTGGACTGCAAGTCCCATATTTCCTGATCTTGACCATTTTGTATGTGACTAATAGAATTCCAGTAACATCTGGAGTGTCACACCTTCCTCAACCCCCCCCTAAAGAGGTTGAAAAGTTACTTTTTAAAATGGGTCAGCAACTCTCCACGGGTCAATTTTCAGAAAATTCAAAATCTAGTGTCAGTAATGGTTTATTAACGGACAATTCTTTACTATTAGTAAAACCAATATTTTTCTGGATACTGTACAACTGCTCTTGAAAATTCCAAGGACTAGTCAACCTGTGAGCATTCACCCCCACCAGCTTCTACCTACTTCCACGGACTAGAGGTCATCATAGCTATTCTGATTTTGAAGGGGGGCAGCTCTAAACAATGATGTTTTGTCGTCTCAAAACCAGTCTCCAGAGTTTTTCAGCTGACACGTTCTCCTCTTCCTTACTCTTCTTTTATTTATTTAGCTTACTGCAAACACTCATTTGTCACACTGGCTGAAATCCAAATGTAAAGTTAAGCCACGTAAGGCTGATAACGTCACTAGTTAAGGCTGTTTTCCTGGAATTAAATGTTTCCGAACTACCCTCTCCAAGTTCCCAAGATTCCTTTGAGATCACTTTCATTCTGACCCTCAGGAGCTGCAGGATGAGAAGGGGAGTCCTTAATATCTGAAAATCATCACCAGCAAAATTATCTGGGCTGTGGCAACTTTCAGAAATTAAAGATTCCCCTACCCCTTCCTGCAACTTCCAAGGGCTTTCCCAGGTTATAGGGTTCCCAAGGGAGTTTCAGAATTTGGGGACAGGGCAGGATCAGAAACTTTTAATTCCTGAAAAATGGCCATGGTTGTTGATGCCATCAGCCTTATATAGTTTAACTTCATGCTACTGAATTTCAGACAATATTTACTTTTAATTGTCATTACACTGCTAAACTAGTCTACTTTTCTCCCTTTTAATTGTTATACCAGTTCTTTGTCTTCATGCTCTGGAACTCTTTTCACTGGTCACTTTCTTGTTTCTAACAAGTTAATGGCTTATTAGTTAAGGCCACATATGCCTAATGGTCCACTAACTGAAACAGTGTAGTGTTTTGGATACTCCAGAGACCTGGGTGCAAATTCTCTCTCAGCCATGGAAATTCCAGGGTCCCAGTGGGCAAAACCACAAAGTATCTCATGGACCCTTAAAACCTATCAGATTCTCCACAACTTTCCAACAACTTGAGAAGAAGAAACACATATAATTAAGGGCACATGTGCCTTGTCAGGGTTGTTTCCCCAACTCCAGTTTATATTACGTTCTGTGCACCATCACAGAGGTTTAAGGAAAATCTGTTCAGCCCAAAATATCTCCCCTATTTATCACTCCACCCGCCAAGACAGATTTTACTGATGGACCAATATTTTTCCCAGGCTACTAAAACTACCTATATACCCAAGCACCGATGGAGCTAACATCCCTACATGAGCCGAGAAGCAGCAAGAGTTTTCTTTCAAATAGCCACTGGGCCGCCTGCTTAATAACCACCCATGCTAAATAACGATCCTCTGTACATGCTCAGGGATCCCCTCTTCCCACTACTACGTCACCGGTTTAACTCTAGGGCTTGCCCGTTTAGTTACTTCGTCATCTCCCCCTACTCCAAGCAACACACTATCAGACAGGAACCCTAACACGGCAACCCTCGGCACAGATTCCCGGCCGATTCCCCACCCTTTGTTTTCGCAGGCTTCCCTGCGCAGGGAGGGGCTGCTCTGTTTACCTTCTCTCTCCCTCTCTCCGAAGCCGCAGCGCCAGGAGCCACTTCCTGCCAGGGGTGAGGGAGGAGGAGGAGGAGGAAAGCCCGCGGAGCGATTAAAAAGGGAGACTCCGGCGCCACCCCCGTGTCTCTTTACTTCCGCCCATGCGGGGGAGGAGATGCGATGCGCGGCTGCACCAAGAAGCCGCGAAATGGCCGCGCCACTGAAGCGGATGGTAGCCTTGCCAGCGAGGGCTTGCCTGCCTGCTATCATTCTCCCCCCCACCCCACCCCCCCAAAAAAGAATAACAACTCTCTGAGCGCATCTGTCCCGCTCGGTTGCACCAAGAAGGGACCACGACTTCCTCGCGCCTCCGCCCCCCTCCTCCACGCCTGCATTTCCGACTGAGCCCCATTGGGTGCAGCGCCCCCCAATACTTAAGACTGTCAGCCTTCCCCTTTGGGCTTGGTACTCCCAACATCCCCTACCCTTTGGACTACAGGTGCCAATTCGTCCTTTGGGGGGTTCTGGGAGATGCAAAATCCTACCTAAAGCTAAGCTCTTATCGTGGGCAACCGGTCATCTTCTACGCGCCAGCTTTCCACTAAGGCGGGATAAACATCAAGCAAATGTTGCCAGATTGCCACCCGCACCCTTCCAGGATCTTTGCCTATGCGGGCGAGGCATGTTGCCACCTCAGGTGGAGCAGCGAAGGGCACCAACACGTGCCCAAAATAGGCAATACCCAGCACCTTTAGGCCTTCCTGTCTGTAAAAGTGCAATAAAGAAATAGGTTTACTGCTTTTCAGCTCATTGACCTAGCCAAGTGTCCTGCCCTTACAAAATAGCAGAGCTAGCATGGAGTAGTAGGTGCGAAAACAGCAAAAGGAACCCATGAACAGCTCACATTCCTTGAAAAACTTCACTGGGCACCATTGTACGTTGGGTGCAACTTGACAGAGCATAATATATAAGCCTTGCAGTAACAGTAATAAGGGGAGATGGCCGTTCCACATGGCCCACGGTGGGGACAACTGCCTTAATCCACGATGGCCTGCCTGCTCCAAAATAACTCCAGAAACTACAGAAAGGTACACAGATACACTCTGAGAATTGCGGGGGTGGGGTGGGGTGGATCACAACTGAACCCTCTCCTGGAGGGAACAAAGCAACAAATCTACCGAACACAACCTCAAAGCAGAGCAGGCTGCGATCTGCACTGCTTTCTTCCCTTTGTCCACCCTTGTTAAACACACTCGAGCAGACATAACCGGGAACAAATCGCTATGTTTTCACTGGTGATGGCGGTTTCACCCCTGTGCTAGTCCACAGCAGATCAGACTGCGAATTAAGCGGATCCTAACTGCATGTTAAGACCAACCCTGATGTGTGTTCTCAACCTTTGCTTCCCAAGTCTCAACTTCGACGGCAATTGATTTAAGTAAGGGGGGGGGATCTGACAAATCGTTTTATTTGTAAACCTAGTTAGCGCTCACAACACAAATGTGAAATGGATGCGACGTCTTTGTAGACACCACGACTTTGATTTGCGAGTATTGAAAGTAGCGGTTCTCAGAAGCAAAGTTCTGTGCAGGCAATTATCTTGGTTGGATCATATCGAAAGCTGAGTTTACTTTCTAGTGATTCAACAAGGTGAAACCCAACCGAGAACTTGAATTTGTGAAGCTTCTGACGGTTGCAATTCTTTCTTAGTTGTGCCCTAAATGTACGTCTTATCTACATCACGCTTTGCGACAGTGGTATAACACGGCGTACACTGTTTCTACCTCCAGCTCCCCCCTCCCAGCCGTCAAACTGCCTTTCGATTACCGCCCTTACATTTTCTATTTAAGTTTCTTTCTTTTCTTTCTTTCTTTCTATTTCTCACCGCCCATTTCCCCAGAGGGGACTCTAGGCGATTTACAGTATAAAGCATGATAAAACAGTGGATATAAAAATCTAAAAAGCAGTCTAAAAGCATCTACTTTAAGGAGGGTTATCACCTTATCCTGTTGTGGGCACGGTAAGGGGAGGGGTTCTTGCAACGTAAACAAGTGTTTGTAAATTGAAGGCTGGAAAGAAAGGTACAATCTCAGTCTTTTGTAATTACTATAATGCCAAATTCATTCCCAACCCAGTTTATTCTGTTGTGAATCGTAATGAGAGGTGAGTTGGGTCCAGATGGGCAAGAAATTGTCTTTACCGACGTTGGAGAGCAGGTTAAGACGATAAACTAGCCTGAAACCGGATCGACATTTCAAGAAATGAACTGTACTGGAGTCAGTGACAGGCGATAACGTACAAGGTGGAGGAAACAAAGCAGAAGAAATAGAACGGATTTTTACCAGTTTTTAAAAAAGTTCTCCCTAGACAACACTTGACCACATCTACGTAAGTCGTTTACACAAAATGACAGATATTATATCCCCCTTATAGTCCGTTCTAACTCCCAAACTGGAATGTCGGGACCCAATAAACTCAGTGGTACACCTCATTTCCGCATAAACAGGATTAGATTGTGAAAACATTACGATTAGCCAAGGAAATTAAGAGTCGTGCGAGGGATTCATAGCGCTCTGGGATCCTATTGCAAAACGTTCCGTTCGCCAGGCAGAAGGAAACTATTGCAATGAAAATAGCCACCTGCCTGACACTCACCTGTCACGGGAGGGGGGGTTTCTCCACTGCAAATGTAGGTAGGAAGAGAGGAAAGGGGTTAAATTAAAGGAAAAGGCAAAAATGACGGGCGGATCAACTTCTACAATGCGACCCCACCAACGATGCGCCAAGAAAGACCTCCGCCGACTCCCAGGCCACTTCCCATGGGCGGAGGTCACGTGCCCTTCCCCGTCTCGGCAAGTACCGGAGGGAAGAGGCGGAAGCGCTTCGATTGGTGGCGCGACAGAGATCCAGGTGGGCCCGGCTGTGTTGTGAACAACAACTCCCAGAATCCCATCAGACGCATCCTATCTGGTGATGGTCCCTGAGTCATTCTGGGCCTTGTAGTCCAGAAGCAAAGCTTCGCGGCTCTCTCTCTGTTGGGGAGTCCCACCTTAGTAGACTTGCTAAGCGATGTTAGAGGCATTAAAATATTATGTTGGAATCCACGGGCCTCGGAGCTTGTAACTCTGAGTTATCATCGGGCTGTCGGAGAAGCCCTGAAGAGAGAATAGCTGCTAAAAAGTAGAAGAAATCAGAGTTCTCTTCTTGTTTTTATTTGAATGGCTCCACAGGCGAGGCATGCGCACACCGAAAAAAAAAAAAAACAGAAGGAACGCGTCTCGTGTCATAGCTTTCTGGTGCCCTGTTCTATTTCTTTGTATTGTATTGTATTGGTTACCCGACATGTTAAGAGGCAGAGAAATAAAGAGCAAATACTATAGCCGATTATCCCGGTTCCTGTTTTGAACTTGTATGTTTCTAAAAGCTGCACTAGACGTACAAGTCCAGCAAGTCTTGAATGAAAGGCAAGGCATCAACTGCTTTAGACTAAGAAAAGGGGCGATGGAAATGGTCATTTAGGTAGATCGACTGTTAAAATGAATTGCTAAGTGTATTTTGGATAGGATTATGTTGTTTTCATAGGCGTGTTCCTATTCAATTTAGATGAGTTGCTAAATGATTCTGAACCGCCACCTTATCGATAATTGGTTCAGGTACAGCAGGTGGGAAAAAAGTCTAGAAAAACGCCCTGGTTTCTCTAGCAATCAAATATCATATTATAGCTTAATATTTTCAAAAGACCAATGAATACTGGATATCCGTTGGCCATCGAGACAGGGCTGATGTCCTGCCTCAGCTTCAGTTAAGAAGTTCTGCCTGCCCCTTACTGACTGTCCCCCTTTTGGCATACCAGCCCAAGAAGTGCCTCTTTAAGGGCCGGGCTCGCCCCCTCTATTACCTTCTTACATCTACGCTCCTGGGCTCGGAATGGGGCACGGTGGGCGCCGCCCGTTCCCTTCCTTCCTCCGGTGTCATGGCGTCGGCGGGCGGGCGGGCGGAGGGAGGCGGGGTCGGGCGCAACCTACCCTGCTGGGCGAAGGGGCGGCGCCAGTCCAAAGGCGGGTTGGGTGGCCATGGCAGACGGGCTTGGCCGGTGACGGAGGGGAAAAGGGGGGGGGGCGGGGGGGGGCGGGCGCGCGGGGGGGGGGGGCTGGACGGAGCGGCGGTTGCCCCGGGCGAGCGAGCGAGCCTTCCTCCTCCTCCTCCTCCTGCTGGCCTTCCTTTTCTCCCCTTCCCTCCCGTCGGGCGGGGGGGACCACCATGTCGGGGCCCTAAAAAGCCGCGCGGGGCGGCGGGGGAGCCATGTCGGAAGCGGCCCGGAGCCTCCTCCTGCAGCGCTGGGGCGCCAGCTTCAGGAAAGGGACCGACTTCGACTCCTGGGGGCAGCTGGTCGAGGCCATCGACGAGTATCAGATGTGAGCGAGGGCGGCTCTCCCGGTGGGCGGCGGCGGCAGCGGGAGGGCGGGGGATGATGGTGGTGGTGGTGGAGGAGGAGGAGGGGGGGAGAAGCTGGGGGAGGGTTAGGGGAGGACGGGTTGGTCCTCCGGAGGGTGGGCGAGCGGAGGGGTGTTGTTGTTCCTGGGCGGGGTCCGCCCTCGAGGAGTGGCAGGGAAAAACCGGGGGTGGGTGTGGTGGGTGTGGGAGACGCTGCGAAGGGGTGCGGTCCGGTGGGGAGCGATGGGAGAGGAGAGAGGGGGCGGGAGGTCCTACCCAGGAACCCCCCCACACACCCCGCCCTTTTCCGTCCTGTCCCCTCCGTCGCTCAGGCTGGGTCGGGTGCCCCCCCCCCCCCGTTTCTAGGGCTGCGGCGACTAGAAGGCTGAGGATGAGGCTCTCGGCGCTCCTGGATCCCCCCCTTCGACGGGCCTGGTGGATTGGGTCCCCCCATTCTCCCCCAAATCCCTCTCCTCAAAGGGTCCCTTTCGAGCAGGACTCCCCAGGCATCAGCAGCCCCTTCGGGACCGAGGCGCCCTCCCTCTCCGGTTGGGCGTTCGACTGGCAGGGGGGGAAAGGGCTTGTGTGTACAAACAGGACGCGTGGACGGGGGCGAGTTTCCGTGGCTTCCCCAGGCAGGCGCTGGGACTCTTGATTAACTTTTTTGGCCGCTCCGTGGCATCCCGGCGAAAGGAGCGCCTTTGGGAGCCACCTTGTTTTCCCACCGTGTTGAATCCTGCGCGTCACCCTTCTCCTCTCCGGTTCATCTCCAAACGGGCAGATGTTGGTGGGGTCGGGATCCTCCTCCCCATTTGGGCACTTCTAATAGAACAGGGCTGTTCAATAGAGATGGGCATGAAACCAGCAATTTTTCGTTTCTGTTTTCATTTTTTGTTTCGTTATGCAACGAAATGACAAACAAATTTTGTCTCTAAAATGAAACGAAACGAACAGAAACACCGGAAATTTTGTCATGTGTTTTGTTTCCGTTACTGCAATATGAGTGAATTGCTTAAAATGCTAAAAAATCACAAAAAATTGAATAAATGGTAACGAAATGGTAACAAAATGAACGAAAACGGAAACGATTTTTTTGCAAAAATTCATAAAAAACGGAAACGAAGTGAAACGGACCCTCCAAACGACAAATGACAAACGAAATGCCATTTTTTTTATTCGTGCCCATCTCTACTGTTCAACTTTGAACAGGCCAAGGTCTACTTTTTCAAGCCCAAAGTGCCTGAGGGCTACTACAATAAAACCTCTACTTGTGTTCTGAGCACATGCTCATAAGTAAAAACTTTTGTAAGTAGAGCAGCGGTTTCCCATAGGAATGCATTGAAAACCAATTAATCTGTTCTGGAGGGAACAAATTTCAATGCACCATGGCCCTTGAACTGCCCCGCTCGGCTGAGACAGGTGGCTGGCAGACCCAGAACTTTGCTGGGGCAGTGGTGGTCCTTGGGATGGGGGAGGGACAGGTGGAGATCTTATCCCCTTATTTTTTTTTTATTGATGGCCGGAGGGCTACTTTTGAACCCTTCATGGGCTACCAGTAGCCCACGGTCTACCTGTTGGGCAGGCCTGTAATAGAAGAAGATTTGCAGGCGCCCCGTTTCTTGTTGCAGGAGGACCAACAGCTCTGCTCCATGGCATGCTTTTTGTGTCCCTGCTCAACAGTTTGTGGGGGGGGGCACATAGGACACCTTCCCCTCATAAAATCTCTGATGAACCCACCTTCAGTTTCCCCATTATTTTTACTGATGTGGATTGAGCTGGCATCTGGGAAATTTTTGTATTATTAATAGCTTGGTAGCAAGCAAGCGTGATGGCAGTTGTTCTCTTGACACAGACCTAGAAAAGGCAGGGAAATAGATACCTGAAAGCTTATGCAATATAGCAAACTTTTTTCTAAATTCTCCTATGGATTCCAATCATTGTGGCATGCAGGAAGGCTGTTGTTTGAGAAATATTTATTTAGTTACTAGTTTATTTATAGATTTTTAAAGCCATGTTGGACTCACTGAACCAAATTTGTGGTTTTTGACTGTAATATACAGTATCCACATTCCTTTGGTACTTTACATTCTTCATCTTGCAAATCAGTTTTTACTGGCATAACAATCTCTTTCAAAATGTTCAGATCGTTTCCCCCCTCCCTGAATGCAAAGGAAGTGGCAAAGGGCAAGTTGCGAAGCATTTGGATGCATCCGGTCTACTTGAGTTAAAAATTGTTTCAGGTCTTTTATAACTGTTGTGTGACATATTCCAACATCATGATATGTGCTGCTGGATACAGTAGCCCAATTGCATTTCTCTTTTCAGGCTTGTGAAGTATATACAGTGGTACCTTGACTTACGAATTTAATCCGTTCCGAATGCATGCTCTTAAGTCGAACTACTCTTAAGTTGGGGCACCTATCTAAAAAATTGAAACAATAAGTTAAAAATTCAAAAAGATGGAAAAAATATTTGTTAAGTCGAGCAGACCATATCTAAAATTTGTAAGGCGGCAGTTAAAACACCAAGAGTTTTCCGCTCTTAAGTCGAATTGCTCTTAAGTCGGGGTACCACTGTATCTTATTCACCTTTATTTAGTCTTAAACATTTAATTTAAACTGTAAAAGCAATAAAAATAAATGAAGCCACTAGGGAAGTCAGTGTTCCTTTTCTATAGAAACATGGAGGGAGTTTGGGAAGGATTGACTATAATCAAGCAAATGTCCACTGCCTTTCTTTCCCATCTCTTCTTTTTAGACTACGTAATATTGAGGAAATTTAATTCCACATGTTCCCACAAACAAAACTGCATGATTATAGGCACTGTCTGAATAATAGTTGTTGGTCACTGGGAGTATTCCATTCAAATAAATGGGGGCAGGGTAACTGATTTGAATCACACCACACTTTAAATATTTTGGAGTACAATGTCAGTACATGGAGTATAATCATCAGCCTCAGGCAGCATGACACATAGTCAGGAACGATCCAAGTTGTAGTGCAGAACATCTGGCAGACTGCAGGGTGTTTAACCCTGGTACAACTTGATTGTAGAACATTACTACACCAGACAGTCCTCTCAAGGTAAATGCCAGTTCATGCATCAGCTTTACAAAGAATGTAGAGCTACAGCTTGTTCAGTGCATTTGCATTGTCTGGATGAGTGTTGATAGTTACCATATGTTTACTAAGCTGACTGGAAACCTGGAGTCCAAGACATTCTTTCTCCTCACCCAGCAAAATTTCCAGATAACAATGACTGCTCGTTGGGGCAGTACTGTCCTTGTAGAGATCAGAAGAGACTTTTTAGTTTGGTAGAAGATGTTCGTTTTTGCAACAAAAGAGATTATGTTCAAAGTGGCTTGTAATGTGCAAAATAAAAATGGCTATGCACTACATGATACACAATGTCAGTGAGCATTTGAACAATAGTACAGGCATACCTCGTTTTAAGAATTTAATGCATTCTCCGGGACGTTTTCTATTGCGGAAAATTCATAAATCGGAAGCACAGGGCGCAAAGCATCCCGGGGAAACGTGCTTTGAAAAAAAATTGTAAACTGAGGTATTGTGGGTGGGTGGGATTAAAAACTGAGGCATTGTGTTCAATGGATTTCTTTTCATAAACTGAAAATGACATTAATGGAGGTGTCCATAAACCAAGGTATGCCTGTATAATGATAATCTTTTGATGCTGAAATACTCTCAGTTATCTTAGTTGTGGGTGCTTTGCCTTTTTTATAGTAAGTTGATTTAGTTTATACACGTAATATCTTCAAATAGCTCTGTTGAGTGATCAGTGGCAATGGTTTTGAGATAAGGATTGAATTGTTTTGCTGTACCTCACAAAACTTCACAAAGCAAAAGCAAAGTGTTTTGTTTATATACCACCCCATACGACTTCAAGTAGTCTCTGGGCAGTTTACAGTTTTAATTACAGTATGTAGGCTACACAGATTCTAGAACAAAAAGGTAAAAGTCAGCAAATAAAGTATGAAACTTTTTACTAGTATAAAAATGGCTGGGTTATTGGAATGCTAACCGAGTGGACAAATGCAAGTCTTTCCCCCCCCGGCTGCCATTCAGTTGATCAAGCACTTTCCCACTGAGTTATTTTCCATCCTGTATTCAATATCTTTTTTACATTCTATGAGTGTGCATGTTTGTCGTGAGATATATGGCACTGATGAAATTGGGAAATGATAAATGTGTCCTGGATTTTTAGGAAAGACAGGACAGTGTGATCCTGGGGGCAGATTTGGATCTAAATTTGAATCTAGATGCAAGTTCCTCTTTTGCCAGCTTGACTCATTTTGTGGCCTTGAACAATCTCCCATCTCCAGATATAAATTTTCTATCATAAAAGCAGGAATAACAGGGACCTGTCTCAAGAGAGATAGAGATAGCCTGGAGAAAAACAACATGGATGAAACATTTTCCTTCCCCAGTGATTTTTAAAACATTTCTCTTATCTGTCATTCATTTCCTCAACATATATTTTTAAGGATTTATGTGGGATAACCTACAGCATTAGCTAATGACAGTTAATGAGTACTTTCTTAATATGGAAGTGTCTAAAAGACTAATTGCAGAAGCGGCATTTTTCATGGTGCAGACTCTGTCAAGGAGAGAAGGACCAAGTCTCCCTTCATCAACGCTGATCTCCATTGTCCCTTCCTTTCTGTGAGGGATTAATTATAAATAAGCCTCTATTGTATTAGTGGGAAAATGTGCAGAAGCTGAACTTGCAATGCGGGAAAGGGGTCAGAGTGATGTGCATGACAGAGAGACAGAGAATACGACTGTATGCACATGACTGGGACTTGGACGGTCATGTCTTTATTGCTTACCAGCATTGAAACAGTCCTGCTTGCAGTTGTTATGAGATCTCTGACTTGCTTACCTTGAACAAATGTGTCTCTGGGTTGGAGAAGGTAAACCACCAAGTATATATATTATATACAGTAGGACCCCTTTATCCATGGGTCACTATACACTGATTCACTTATCCATGGTCTGAAAATCATAAAAATATTAAAAGAAAAATCCCCCCAAGTATGTACAGTATACACATAATACTTTTAATTTTGAAGTTAACAGAACTGGCCGCTAGAGGGAGACCATGCTCCGTATAGCCATTCGAGCTTCCCAGGCAGTGGACCAGGTGGTGCTGCAGTGTGCCTTCGTTACAACCAGGCCACCACTCTGCCCAGCGGCGGGATGGTGGGGTACTGGGGGCGAAGGCTTTTGCCCTTGGCACCCCACTATCACGATCGCCACGGTCGCCCTCGGATAAGATTGTTTGCTCTTATCTGTGGGTTTTGGTATCCGTGGGGCGGCCCGGAACCAATCCCGCTGCGGATACGGGGGTCCTACTGTATTTCCATGATGTAAGTACCAGAATTGTGATGAGAGCGAGCTAAAGACCATGCTGTGTATTGCATTCACTATTAAAATAGCGTTTGCTATAGTTTGTCTTTTTCTGTGTGAGGTTTGGAGTGATCCCTTGCCCATGTGGGGGGTCTTACTATATAGTCATTCTATAATTGGATTGGATTGTTTGTTCTGTTTTTTGGTAATGCTCTGTGTAGAGCTTTTTCCTAAGCCCTACTAATAACATTTTTCATTTATTTACTTCAGCATTGATGAGTTTTGCTTATATCCTCACTTTTTTGCAAACTAACATAATCCAACGTATATTTGGTACCTTACTGTAGTAGCTTGCTCCTGTGTTTCTAACACTGCATATAAACGTAGTATATATTTGTTATGTGCATCTGTAGCCCAATGAATGAGTGATCTCCAGAAGGTTCTGTCGTTACCTTTATGGAATTGAACCATCTCATATTTTGTCATCTTTTCCTTCTCCGTCTCCTTTTCCTAGCATTTTACATCAAGTCTAGTCTTCTTTGTAGGGAGAGTTCAAGCTGCATTTGATCTAGGACTCACTTGTTTATCTGACAGTCCATGGCATCTGCAAAGCTGTCCTCTAGCACTGTGTTTCAAACATATGATTTTTTTCCTAGCAGCTTTCATATCCATACATAGTAATTGGGACTACTGCAGTGCAGATTATCTATATCTTGGTTTCCAGTGATCTTTATACTTCAATCTTTACACCTAATTATCTTTTGTAGTTCCTTCATGGCTGTCCTTCTGAGTCTCTGTTTTTTAATTTGGTTTGAAAGGATGTCAAGTTGCTGATGCGTACAGAAGTGAAAGGAAAGTCCACTGTCTCTGTGCACATCAGCAACTCAGCACCCTTTCAGCTTTAATCTGGTTGCTTATCAGCTGTTGATACTCATCTTCTGCTCTTCCCCATTAACTGGTCAAGTTCTGATCTAAGAGTCTCATTTTCTAGTACAGTGGTACCTTGGTTTATGAGCATAATCTGTTCTGGAGGCATGCTCATAAACAAATACTCATACAGTGGTACCTCTGCTCATGAATACATGCTCATAAGTCAGACAACTCGTAAGTTTAGCAGCCGTATCTAAAAAATAAAATAAAACAATAAATAAATAAATTGAAAAAATAAAAAATTATAATTAGAGCAGACCGCAACAGTTAAAATGCCAAAGGTTGAATTGCTTGTAAGTAGAGGTGCTCGTAAGTGGAGGTACTGCTGTATATCAAAACAAATTTCCCCATAGGAAATAATGGAAACTCAAATGATTCATTCTGGGGACCGTTTCCATTATTTCCTGTGGGAAAATTTGCTTTGATATATGAGAGCCAGAAGCCACAGTGACCACGATTCATGGTGAGGGCCAGAGGCTGCCGCCTGGCACTGCCATCCCACAGCTAGGGCCAGAAGCCACCAGCAGCCAGTGCCAGGCCCACAACGAGACCCAGAGGCCCAGAACGGGCCCACTGTGTGGCCCAGAGTCTTATTTCAGGCACCGCCCCGTGGAAGAACCTGGAGGTCACTTCCAGTTAGCGCTGGGCCTGATGCGTGCACCCCGGAGGCCTGTTCCAGCCATCACCAGGCCTGCAGGGAGCCCCAGAGGCCACTTCCGGTCAGTGGTGGGCCCGTTGCTGCCCCGCCGGGCAGACTGGAGGCCCATTCTGGTCAGGAGGAGGAGGAGGAGGAGTAAGAGGTGAGCCAGACTATGATTGTAAAAGAAGCACCTCTGGTGCTTGTTTTGTAAGCTATTACTTGTGAAGCAAAGCAAATTTTTATTTTAAACCGAGGTACCACTGTACTTTTACTTCATTCATTTTGGATTGTTTCATCATATGGTTTAGAAGGTAAGAAATATCCATTTGGTTTGCTGTTGCCTTCTTCATAGTACTAACAAAGATTAGCTTAAGTGTCTATGAAAGCTTTTGTCTATGCACGGTCTTCCACAGGTGTTCTCTTCCACTATTGCTATTGAGTAATAGGAGCCTTTCAAAAATTTCTCCATCCACATCACAACTGGAATTACCCATTCTCTTCTGCTGATATGAACCTTTAATCCTAGAGAGGTCAGATTCATCCAGCCTGGAATATCAGTTTTGACCATTCATTCCACTTTGGGTGACCCTGCTAGGAGTCTAGACTAGTAATGGAGTGCTGCTTCCTGATGGCATTGCTCTCAGCTTCCTGATACTGTACAGTCAGATGCCCTCAACATGTTAGGGTGTGCATCTAAGAGAGAGGGATAAAGGACACACTTACTATGCACATTTTGAGCACAAGCATGGTATTGTCTTCCAGCACATTTCTATCCCTGTCTGTTAAGACCTTTTCAGTTCATTGTGGCTTAAATTACTTGGCACAGGATTGCAACTTCCAAGTAGCAAAAGTCAACTAACAGCTGAAGAGAATAATACAATCTATTTCATCTCCCCGTAAAACTTCTGTTTATACCCCCCAAAGACTTGAAAGGTTGTCTCTTCCACTCTCCTTTCTTTTAACTTTATATCATTTCCTGAAATGTTATAACTCTTTTGTATTTAATAACAAAACATAAATAGTCCCAAGTGATGAGTAAAGAATTAGAGGACCTGGGAGTGCTGTGCATTGGCTGTTTGTAGTTTGGAAATGGTTGGAGATGATGTTAGTAGGTTGTAGATTGTTGTGATTGTGCCAAAAACCTTTCTGGAAAATGAGGGCAAATGAATTACTACCCCTCACCCAGGGTTTGCAAAACCCACCCTAATCAGGCAACTAATATTGTGAGAGCTGATGATATTAGCCATCTGATGTATAGAAATATAGCAGTGTGTGTATTCATGCTCCTATGTCTTAGTGCCTCCTTGGATTCCCCCCCCCACCATCTGCCTGTTGTTTTTTAAGTCACTTAAGTAGTTTCTTTGTTTAATTGTTCTTGTGCATTTGTTTGATTTGACTATCTGTTTCATTTTATATTGTTGTAAACCGCCCAGAGTTCCTCCGGGAAGACGGGTGGTATATAAGCTCTAAAAAAAAAAATAACTAAAATAAATGTCAGAATAAATCTTTGACATTCTCCAGTCCTGGGAAGTTGTTTTTGAGGCTGGGAAGCTGGGAATGAGTGGCTGATGTTTGCACTTTTAAGGTCTGCTTGGATAGTCATCTGAGTTACTTGCAACTACTCACCACCACTGGCCATCTAAAATGTCTTGGGTTTTCCTTCAAACTTCTTGCTCACTGTGGGCACGGACATCTTCAAACTTTCATGAGTTTCGCCTTTCTCCTTTAGCAGGTACGTGAAGTCTTCCACAAATATTAGACTGCATTTATTTTGTCCTCATGATGTCACAACAAGCCCCGTGGCACAGTGGTTAAATGCCTGTACTGCAGGTAAAACTGCTCACAACCTGTGGTTCAATCCCAGGTAGCTGGCTCATGGTTGACTCAGCCTTCCATCCTTCCGAGGTCGGTAAAATGAGTACCCAGCTTGTTGGAGGGGGGCAATGAGTAGCCTGCATACTGTAATTAAAACTGTAAACCACCCAGAGACTACTTGAAGTGGTATGGGGCGGTATATAAGCAGAACACTTTGCTTTGCTTTTCATGATGTCACATTAATTGACCCACAGGGGTCACTTTGTACTAGATCCAGTACCTTGGTGCTGCTTCTCTCATTTCATAGAAGATCTTACTAGTTATAATAAGGGCCAACTCCTTTTTCTGTGATATAGATTACATACCAGGTTGTGCTATTTGCATCATGTGGCTTTACCTTGATACCTGTAGCAAGGCTTTGGTCCTTCAGCTCAAGGATTGATTTGAATCTCTGTGTGCAAAGTGATGCTGTCAGAGCCCCAGACTTGTATGAGCTTCCCTCATTCTCACAAGTTCTCTTATCCAGACAGTGTGTGATTTAAAACTATTTTCTAGAGCAGTGTTTTTCAAACTTTTTTGGCCAAGGCACACTTGCTTGATGAAAAAAATCACGCGGCACACCACCATAGAAAATGTTAAAAAAATTAACAAGGGGGGGGGGAGGAGTAGATCAGCAGTGGCTGGAGACCACCCCCACCCCCCCTGCACCTGGAGATGATGGGCTGCGCGGTTGTAGGACGCGCCGGGCGGGCGGGCCTTTGGGTCCCGCGGCAGGGGGGGGCTGGCCACCCGCGGCACCAGGAAGCCCAACACACACACACACACACCGAGCCCGAGCCCACACCCACACACCCACACACCCACCGGAGGCGTCGTCCGGGCGGCGTGCCTGGTGACGGGGGCGTCGCAGGGCTTCGGCAAAGCGTGGCGCGGCTGCTGGCGGCGCGCCTGGTGCCGGGCTCGCTCCTGCTGCTGGCAGCGCGCTCGGCGGGTGCGCTGGAGGGCGAGCTGCGCGTCCAGGCCCTGCCCGCTGACGAGGGGCTGCAGCGCGTGGCCCGGGATGCCGCCGACGCCCTGCGCCACCACCACAACGGCGCTCGCCTCCAGCTCCGCCTCCTCCTCCATGCTTGCTCCCCCCGCCCTCCCTTCCTGTTTTCCTTCCGGAAAACAGGAAAAACAGGAGGAGATCCATCTGGGCACACACACACGCGCGCACGCACACACGCACACACACACAAACACCAAGGCATGGCCTCGGGGGTGGTTGCGGTTAGGGAGTTGGCGGGGAAGCGCTCCGGGCGGGATGCCCGAGGAGCACCGGGCGAGGAGGACTTACTTGCGGGGAGGAGCATCGGGAGGGATCGGAGCGTCCGCTTTCCGCTTGCCGGGGCTGGGCGGCGACGGTGGAGAAGGGAAGCCGCGCGGCTGGAACGGTGTGGAGGAGCCGACTCCTGCGCGCTGGTGCCATGCTTCCTCCCCCGCCCTCCCTTCCTGTTTTCCTTCCGGGCGGCAAGTCCATCTGCTTTTTCTTCCCTGCGGCAGCGGCACACGATGCCGGAGGGGGAAGACCAGTCCCCATTCCGCCTTGCCTTGCCTTGCCCTGCTCTTGCCCCCTTCCGCGGACGCGCGCCACGGCACACCCAGCAACATTCCGCGGCACACAAGTGTGCCGCGGAACACCGGTTGAAAAACACTTTTTAAAAGATTCACATTCACTTATAAGCACCATTTGCTGGTCCGATAGGCTTTCCCAGATCACAGAGTCATTTTTTCTGCCAAATCTTTTTAGCTTTCATATTTGCTTCTGGTTCATATTTCTTCACACAATCAGGCACTTGCAGGGCCCTTAAATTACTCTTCAATCACATTTTAGTGTGTTTGGTTACTGATTTCAGAAAAAGGATTTTTTAAAAATGAACAAGCAGCAACAATATTCTTTTCAGCTACTATGTGATATAGTTGTGAGGAGGAAGAAAAATAATTAGAAAGCAACAAAATCTGAAAAATATGGGTTAGTTATTTCTCTGAGTCAAGCTACTTTGATTGACTGCCTGGGCCCATAACCTGTTGGTGAATTATAATTACTCCTTATATAGTTTGCAGAGTATGAGCCTAAAACAACAACAACAACAACAAAAGGAACAGGAACAACAACAGGAACAGGAATGGGCAACATGAGAGAACAGCCAGGTTTCAGCATTATACCCCTTTCACGGTGACTAGCAATTTATGTAGTAAGAAATCTGTAGAAGCATTTTTGGGCCAGAAAAAATGGTACCTACAGTTATGCTCTGCAGTTACATTCAGAGGGATAAAAAGGAAAATGGGAAAGAGAGATCTGTCCATGCGTACTTCATGGTCAATGGTCAAAGAAAAAATTAGGGAGATCAGTAGCACAAACAGTAATAGAAGTGAGCAAAATAGGAAGAGGGTGTATGGGCTTGTCTCTAATGCTAGAGGAAAGAAAAATAACTTTACTAATATATTAGTGGCAAAGAACAATTACATTAGATTGTGAAGGCCCTTTCCACTGATACCTATGTTTCAGCGCGCAAGATTGTTATTGCATGTGTATGTATTGTAGTACTGTATGTAATGATAGGGCTAACATAAACAAATGTAAGCCATTTTCTTGTTTCCCAAAATGAATGCTAGATCACTGATTGGCATAAATCTCAAATTGTTTTAGGAGGAAAGCTTCACAGAAGGCAGACGTTCTTAAATGTTAAGTCATGTTTTCTTTCTAGTTCTTTTATAATTTGCTAGCACTAAGCAATGCGTGCACACGCGCACAGTTCACCTTCTGAGGAGGGGAAGAAAACCCTGAATCTGTCTAAAAAGGTGTCATTTTATGGAACATTCGATCATCTCTGAACTTAAACCTAACTAAGTTACAGCATTCAAATTATCTGTTTTGTTCTTTCCTCCCCTCCAGATTAGCAAGGCATTTACAGAAGGAGGCACAGTCTCAGCCCAACAACTCAGAATTCACAGAAGATCAAAAGGTACATAATGGTGTGTGTTTGTTTGATCATGGAATACTCTTTAAAAGTACTTTTTGACTCCTTTGGACTCATGGGGACCATCACAGTGCCATCTGTGGTAGGAAGAAAGAATGTTGATGGTTGTCCAGGCTGCCATTTGGGGGGAAATGTAATACATTTTTAAAGCTAATTTTTGATAGCTCCTTCACAGATGTCTGACAAGAACTCAGTTTAATTCATCTCAAAAAGCTAAAGCAAGACGCTCTAAGCTTTTTTCTTTTCTTGCTGTGTTACTGATGTGTGGTTGAACAAGGCTACTAAATATTACGTTAATGAATTAGGATCATATCAGGAAAAGGATTTCAAAAATGAACATCTGATGAAACTTCTTCCGTTCAATAAAATGATTTCTCATGGTGAGGATAACTTGTTGATACATCCTGTAGAACAGGCCTGCCCAACAGGTAGACCGCGGGCTACTGGTAGCCCGCGAAGGGTTCAAAAGTAGCCCGCCGGCCACCAATAAAAAAGTGAGGGGATAAGTTCTCCACCCTTCCCTCCCCCATCCCAAGGGCCACCACTGCCCCAGCAAAGTTCTGGCTCTGCCCACCCACTGTCTCAGCCGAACAGGGCAGTTCAAGGGCCATGGCATGGTCCCCTGTTCCCCCCACTGGCCAGATGATCGAGCGGGTGCATCGTCAGCCTTCCCATAGGAATGCATTGAAAAACTGCTAAGTTAATCCATTCTGGAGGGAATGGATTTCAATGCATTCCTTCTGGAGGGAATGGATTTCAATGCATTCCTATGGGAAACTGCTGCTCTACTTACAATTTTTTTTTTACTTAACGAGCATGTGCTTGGAATGGATAAAATTTGTAAGTAGAGGTATTAGTGTAGTAGCCCTCAGGCACTTTGGGGCAGAAAAAAGTAGACCTCGGCCTGTTCAAAGTTGGACAGCCCTGCTGTAGAATGTTGGCTCTCTTGCTTGGTGCTGCTGTTAATAATCAAAGTACTGAGATTCTCATTTGGCAATCTCTGCTGTGTATCTTTTGTATAAATTATAGGACCGGGTAGAAGTTAGTGTAGGCCACACAGCCACAAAATGTAACCAAAGAATCAGTTGTAAGTCCTGTCTTGAATGGAAATACTGTACAGTCTTTGCACTGTGCCGAGTAGTGAAACCAAAATGAAATGTGCAAATGGCATTTAGAAACAACTGGTAATACTAGCGGAATATTTTTTTCACTGTTGTATTTGTTACAGGTTTATCCTTTTATGAATCTGTCCTACTTCTTGGTTTGGTGTTTTCCATACTAGTGGAATCCAGCTGTTTTTGCTGGATTTCTTTTAGTTAAGCTCTGGATTGAGCCATTTTTTAGCCCATTTCCAATTTGTTTGAATGTGGAGAGATCCAGAAAGTCAGTAGCCACATTTTTGTATTTGAGTGAACTATGGAGCGCACCCCTGTTTTTCTACTTTAATCTCTTTTGCCATGTGCTTCCGCATCTACTTTTCCATGCCACAGTTGTGACTGCTTGAGTCTGGTGCTTGTCAAAAGGATGTTGCTTCTTCGGTTTATGTTACACTTGACTGTATTGAATCATTTGCTGGAAGATATATATGTTAAAACCTCCTGGTAGCTGGTTACTAGCAAACCAAGAGACTTTTGTTAGACTAAAGCTTATAACAAAGGAGAGCCAAATTCCAGCTGGGCTAGATAGTCTTTCCATGGAGTCTGTGTTTCTGTTAGCAATGTCCTTCAATGGATAACATAACCGGTTGTTCGTGAGTTGAGTAGGCTCTTCTAAATATCCCATTTTGACATCAGTCAAAGGTTCTAACTAAAAGCATTCATTAAAATCACCAGTGCTTTTCCTAATGTATTATGTGTTTTCATTCCTGAAAATGAAGCAATCTCTTGGAGATAATAACACTTGGAAAAATACTAGCTGTGTCTAACTGTAATGTTTTGGTTCTTCTTTTTTTAAATGTTCAAGTTGGGTGTGGTTCCTGAGAAACAGTTATGAATAATGCTTGCTGGTTTCTTGCCACAATCCAGTCAATTCCTCCTCCCCCTCCCCATGTTGTTTTTTTTAAAAACACACACACATTATTCCTCATAACTCTGAATCTCTAGCAAGCAAATCCGATCTGAGCACATTATCATTCTTCAACTCTCAAGTGCCTTCTAACACATCTCAAAGCTTTCTGCTGCACAACAAAGGGCAGTGATTAAGTTCCAGCAGCTGTAATGTTCTTAGCTTCAACAGAGGCAATGGGTCTCTGAGCATAGCTGCTAGCCAGGAAAGAAAAACCAGCTGTATCTCTCACTTACCTGTGGCTAAATACAGGCATCAGATGGAAAAGACTAGAGGTGAAAGGAAGCACCAAGGGCATTTATATCTTTGTTTTCCCTCAAGCAGCTTCTCAAGTAACGATTAATGCATAACAGGGTCAGCCTAGGGATTTGTCATTTGTGTATTTTTAACTCCGATTCCCAGAATTGCCCAAGAATTCTCCAGGCAGTATTCTTTGTTGAAAATTATAAATAATTTGAGGCGGCCCTATGTAGAATATAATTGGCAGCAACACACAGCCTGTCAGGAAGCACTGGTGCTGGTTTCTTTTGTATATAGGAAGTAGGCCCCAAGCAGCCTGGATGATAAGGCCCTGTTTGAGGTGAATGAAATGTAGGAGTTGTCTGTGATCAGGAACTGCCAGAATTCTGCCTGGTGAATTCTTAGAAGCATCAGGAAACACACACAAGCAAACCTACACAAATGGTACAGCCCTAGTTAACACTCATGTGTATCTGTGTCTGTTTTAGTTTTGTATGGTCTGTTCCACAAACCATGTGCCAGGCAGGAGTGAACTTGCATGACAAACTGTAAGCACAGAGGCATATGCATGTGGCTATATGTAAAAAATGATGGAAGTTACTAAGGCTAGTAATCTTATTTACTGCTGCCTGTAGATGAGACAAACATATTGCTATTTTTAAAATATGGAACATGTAGAATTGGATTACTCCTTTGCCTCAGTGCATATCACAGAAAGGATTATCTTTGTTCAAGTATAAAAGCATAATGATGGCAAAACATCAATCAGTCTACTCAATTTCCTCTCATTTTTTTCTCTCTCTTGCAGAAAACCCTAGCTAAAATTGCAACGTGTTTGGAACTCAGGAGTGCAGCTTTGCAGGTACCAGTGTTCATTTTTCCTCTTGCTGTTATTTTGGGGCTTTTCTCAAGTGCAGCAAGTACTCTTTATGGAAAAGTGGCTTATGATGCTGACGTTCAGTCTTTTATGATGCACAAACAAGAGCGGAGGGAAAAGATAGCTAACATAATTTTCAAGAAAAGAGACCTGACTTATTCAAGGTGATGGTTTGATACCAATGTTCCCCTCTCATTGGAAGAATTATTCCATATATCCCATGTTTTTAATGTAATTATCACAGAAGTCTTACTCAAATGTGGTATTTATATGCCGCCCTGTAGCACTTAAAGCAATCTCTGGGTGGTTTACAATTTAGTTATGCAAGCTATGCACTGGACCGCCCCCAAAAGCTGGGTACTCAATTTAACAACCTCAGAAGGATGGAAGGTTGAGTCAACCTTAATCTGGCTATCTGGCATTGTAACCAGGAGATGAGCAGAGTTTTAGCTGCAGTACTGCAGTTTAACCACTGTGCCATTTGGCTTTACCACTGTAGATGCCACATGCTTGAGGCATGTGTGTACTCTGTACTGTATATCAGAAAAGTGCTCTTGTGATCTGTTATCCAGTAAAGTGAGTAATCTGACTTTATCGCCATTTTCTCCTTCTCACAGTCAGTGAGCCAGCCCCTCTTTTTATCCATTTGTCAGTTACTTCCTTACATCTCTTTGTTTCACTTCCAACTTAATTAAATGCAATGCAGTCCCTGAATAGAAAACTTGTATTATTGTTTTCCCACATATGTTCCAAACATTATTTGTCTTTTCCCCTAAATCCTCCTTGTTTGGTTCTATGCCACAAGTTGCTGCCCTGCCCTAATTCTGCCTTGATTTTTATCTTGTCACAGGTATCTTAACCTTTCACCTTGTCTCACATTCCTAAAGCAGTTCTATCCTGTGCTTAGCTTTGGTTGGCCTAGTAAAACAAAACCTAGCTCCAGTCTTGAATGTTTTTATCCTGTTGCTGATCCTGTGAACTGTGGACTGAATCTTGACTTGGTCACCAATAAACCATTTGCCCCTTTGTTACATTAGAATTTAAGCTCAATAGTATTTGCATCTATGTTGTGAAATGGATACAGAGTCCAGTATGCAACCCCATCAGATAATAATGCTTCCTTCAATATTAGTAAAAAAACAACAACAGCCAGTTTACTTAGATTCACTATGAATCTTCAAGAGGATTAATACATTTAACTTAAAAGAAAATAGATGACCTGGTTTTCCATTTTTCTGAGGGAATCACCTCAAACATCAACAGATTTTGTATTTCAGCAATCTTTTCACTTCAGGTAAACAATATTTATTTATTTATTTATTTATTTATTTATTTATTTATTTATTTATTTATTTATTTATATGTTTATATGTTTATATGTTTACTTGTTAATTATATTTGTACCTGTTATTTACAGATAATAAGTAAAATATTAACTTAAAGAACTCAGAGAATTAACTGTGAGTTTCTCCTTGAAATGCAGAATTTTTCAGCAAGCAGCTGGTAGCCAAATGCTAAACCAGCCATACTGTTAGTACTGTATTGTAATTGTCTCTAGCAGTGCACAGCAGATGCAACTATCTAATACTGCTTTCTTTTCAGTCTACACAGTCCCAGGAAGAATTTAAACTAGAGGATCTGAAGAAACTAGAGCCTAGTGAGTGTCCTGTTTATAATTACAAGAGAATTCTAAAGAACCTGTCAATACTGGGAAGAGTGGTAGCTGTCGGTAGCATATTTCTCATGCTGTACCCACTGGCACACCCTGCACAGCCCCACAGAGCACATCAAGAACACGTTCTCTAGCTCTTGCTTTCATTCTGGAGGGTTAAGCTCTTAACACGTTTCCATGGGTCCTGGTATAGCATTGTTCTCTAGATAGTCATCAGACTTCCACTAGGAATCATCTAACTGCTGGGCTACAGAGAAAAAGTTATTCCAAGCCATACTGCTCTGTAGTGAAGCACATTTCTGGAATCCAGTTTCCTAAACAGAGTTCATCAAGAGATTCATTAGTGTACTAAAAATATAAAAAAAGAGAAGGAAGGGATAAGAATATAAATAAAGACACATTGTGCACTCAGTCAACACCCTGTCAACAAGTCTACTGACCACCAGCAGCATCTAGCCCATGTTTCACAAGCTTAATCCCAAGAATATTGTGAGGGACTTGCTGAAATCAAGACATACAGCATTCACGGAATTCCTTTTTCATTTTATTTTGCAGAAGAGTCCTTTTTTTCTCCTTTTTAAAAAGGGGATGGGTTTATAGTAGTACTTAGGGCAACATATAGTTATAAGGTAGCTGTGCACAATATCTTTTTTTGCTCTAAAAACAGTTTTGATTCTCTTCAGTCCCCTTTATAGGGACAGAGTACACCAGGTTCCCAAAAAGTTCAGTATTAAAGTTCAAAGTAGTTTGGGGTTTGATGATGAACTCTTAATTACAACACTCTTGTCTGTTTCCTTTATGGGTGTGAGTTGTGAGAAGTTACAGGTATCTTGTGTAAGGGAACAGAAGAAGAACCTCTGTCCTTTTATTATTTCATGTGTACATTGATCCTTTTTTATGATGATTCTCTTCCCTTGCAGTCCTAAAGAATATTCTTACTTATAATAAAGAATTCCCCTTTGATGTTCAACCTGTTCCACCGAGGTTAGTAAAAAATTAAATCACAGCTATGCAGGCAATCTCATGAATTAGGTTAAGAATCATTGGGTGATAAAGATGTCTATCTTATTTAGTCAATTTTTATGATCTGTCTGTATGTTTTAAAAGGAAGATCTTGGCACCTGGTGAAGAGGAAGACTTAGAATTTGAAGAAGATGAGGAGGAATGTGGAGCTGGAGCAGGATCTCCAGACACCTTTCCTGCCAGAGTTCCAGGTAGGAGAACCAGTTTTATCAAATCTGAGCAATTCAGGTAGCAGGGAGGAGGATGTCTGGGTGTTGAAGACTTGTTTCAGAGCCATCTGGATAGAGACTTATGCAACTGGACTTAAGCAGCCATGAGCAGAGTATTGTAATTGTCTGGATAGTAGATGTGCATAAATGAGACTAGTTTTATGAAGCGTTGTTAACCTGGGTAAAAGCAAGTTCCAGCTTGTCTTTATATACTGCAAGTAGAGATGGGCATTTTGTTTCGGAACCAGAAGGTTACGACCTTGAATCCGGGACGCAACGGGTAGCCAATGCAGGCGAGCCAGGACCGGGGTGATGTGGTCATAACGACGCACACCCGCCACCAGTCTGGCCGCCGCATTTTGCACCCGCTGCACACGGCGGAGGAGATTCAAGGGCAACCCCATGTAGAGTGCCTTGCAGTAATCTATCCTCGAGATCACCAGCGCCTGCACAACAGTTCTCAGGGAGTTGCCATCCAGGTATGGGCGAATCTGGGCGATCAAAGAATAATCAAGTAACATGGGAATACTTCGATACAGGACAAATTTTCTGTGACTGGGGAGAAATTCAGTTAGTGCACCACATATTTATGTGCAATTTATGCCCCACCATACGTTTAAAAAAATCTAGCAAATGGTCCTTTTAAGGAGAAAGGCAGGGTAAAAATAATGAAGCTATTTGTAAAATAAATAATGCTATTGAAGTAGCTTGCTTCTGGTCAAACGTAGTCTCACTGTTTTAACATTTTAATTTGTTTTGAATTTTACCTATATTTTCATAGACATCCTTAATTTTAAATTGGGCAATTGTCTGATACGAATAGAGAAAGTTAGTGTTCAGAGATAGTATTATTTCGAAAAACATGAGCAGTGTAAGTTTCATATAGATAATAATGTTAGATTTTACTATATATGAAATATGTTTGCTAATAATGATTTTATATCTTGCGCCAAACAAACAACCTCCCGCAAAAAACAATATGGTGTAGAGATGTCTACAAGGCATTTTTCTGGTCTGTCAAGGTGTCAGCCAGTATGTTATATTTATTATAGGAATTTATATTGTTTAGAACTGTTTAGATAACTACTCAACATTAGCTTACAGTACAGGATACTCATAGCACTTAATTAAACAATGAAGCTGCATGAAAACATAAAAGTGTGTGTGTGTGTGTGTGTGTGTGTTGTGTTGTGTCGTTACAGTCGTGACCGACTCTTCATGACTCCATGTCCATGGAGTTTTCTTGGCAGGAATACTGGAGTGGTTTGCCAGTTCCTACTCCAGGCGCCTAGAACACCTGGTATTCTCTGGTGGTCTCCCATCCAAGTACTAACCAGGGCCGACCCTGCTTAGCTTCCAAAATCAGGCGAGATCGGATGTGCTTAGGCATCTAGGCAGAATAATCATAAAAGTACTCTAGACTAACTGTAGCAGATTGAAATAGAGCAACCAAAGTGCTTCACAGAAACGGGGCAGTTTCTGCCACTGCAGTTATTATCCCACATTTAACGGTGCACTTTATTCTGTTGGATGGGACTAAACTGCTTATCAATAAGGAGTTCTTATGAATTCCTTATGAATAAGGGCCTGATCCACTAGTGTAAGTGGATCAGGCCCCTATAATGTAACATGATAGTTGCTTCCTATTTTCTTTGTCATCGTCTGAAATGGCCCATAGGACCACCAACACTCGTTTATAGACTCCCTGCCTGAAATGCTGTTGAGTAATTATTGCAAGGGTAGATGGTGATGGCATCACCTGCCCATGATGCTACTCTTTAATTGAATTGAGTTGAAGATTCCTATTCCTGCCTCTCCAGATTCTGAGATTCCCTAAGGATTCCTTTTGACCTGGGGAAGACTTTGGGAATCATTCATATCAGAAACCACTGGTGAGATCAGGACCACTGCCAATGATCTACCCGCAATTTTCCAATACAGTGGACCCTTGTATAACAAACAGCTTGTATAACATAAAATTTGTACAACATAAAATTCCAGAGATAGGGGAAATTTGCTTAACATAATTGCCTATGGGGAGAATCCGTACAACATAAAAATGGAATTACTCCGTTTTCAATGCATTCCTATGCAAATTTGTATAAAGGAAAATTTGCTTAACATAATTTCATTTGGAATGAATTAATTCCTTTATACAAGGTACCACTGTATTAAAGGCTCTCCCTCTGTCCCCAAGGCTCTCCAGGGCTTCCCAGGGGCAAAGAGGTTCTGTGGGAGACTCAAAACCTGGAGTGGGGATCAGAGAAGGAATAGAAGGCTTTCAATTAAAAAAATAATATCGCAGGCAGACGACACCATTTCCCTTACACCTGCGTAGTTCTGCCAACTGGATTTTAGCCATTGAGACTAGAGATGGGCTTTTCATTTTGGAAGTGGCCAGCTTCCAGAACGAAATGCGGGAGCCCAGCTGGCGTTCAGAACCGGAGGAATGAAATCAACCGATCCCTTACCTTGCGCTGGGGTTGCGCGGGGCTAAACTCCAACGAGGAAGAAGCCTCCAATGCCATCATTCTGTCTTCCCTGGCACTGGTCAATCAGGAGCAGTGCAGAGAAATGCATCATCCCACCTCCCTGTCTGATTGGCCAGCGCCAGGGAGAAGAAAGGATGACATCAGAGGCTTCTTCCTCATTGGAGTTTAGCCCTGGGTGACCCCAGCGCAAGGTAAGGGATTGGTTGATTTCATTCCTCTGGTTCCAAATGCCTGCTGGGCTCCCGCGTTTTGTTTCGGAAGCTGACCACTTCCAAAATGAAAAGCCCATCTCTAATTGAGACCTATTTCTGTATGTATCAAGCCAAAATGTATAAGTTGATATGCGTAAAGTGTTAAAATACCACCACAAGAAGGACATACTGATTAAGAGTTGAGGTGACTTGTGAGCGCTAGATAACACTTAGTCTATTGATTGAATATCTGACTTCCAATTGTGCTTCTTTCATCTGTATGATCTGCTTGTCTTCATGGATCCCAAATTGCATTACTGTGCTGCTTAACTGTACATGGTCTTGTCTTCTGCATGCATGGCTCCATCGTGTAACCATGTGCTACATCATTCATCTAACCCAGGAGCCAATGAAGGTATGGTGGCCTTTTAATGTGAACAGATGTTACTTTTGAACATGTCCATATTGCTGTGATCGCGTTCTGGTGCTTTCATTGAAATGCTTAAAGCTCTTGTTTGCTAAAGTCTGTCAGCACCTTATTCCTACAATGAACTTCTAGATCTTGACTTTCTTCTCTGTGTCAATGAGAAAGAATAAATGTTCAAGTGGGGGCTCTTTCAGGTCGCTGTATATGTCTAGGATTATACAGTATCAAGTAAATCCACCTTTGGAAAAGAAAGCTTCTTTGAAAGCTGGATTCCACAAAAGAATACTTGAATCTAGTGTATTTCTATTGGCTTATAGTACATATCAATCCTATAAATTAGTACACAGTGGAAAATCATTCACAAACATTGGACAAATACTGTTGAACAATGATATGGGTGCCACTCAGTATTGGGCTCTTGGTAGTTATGATAGTGCTAAGGTGGAATTGGAACCCACAAAGTACTTCTGCTGGTGCATTGCACCATTGGTTGTGCCATGGATGTTCAGTTCCTGTCCGGCACATTTTCACTTCTTGTTATGCCAGTGTGAACAAGACTGTGCTACTGTTGCCCCTGTGAGGCAGCAAAATTGGAGCTCACCTACATATCCATATTACTACATTCCCTTTGTCTTCAGCTGAACTGAGCTGGTATACAGTTGTATGCAAAATCCAAGGCTATTTGGTATAGTTTATGCCTTTCAGTTGACAACGGTTTTGTTAAATTGCTGCCCAGAGACCACTTGGTAGTTGGGTGGCTATTTCTTGCAAACAAACAAACAAACAAACCAGTTTCCTCCATTTTGCGTTTTTCCTGAGTTCTCGCAACTGCATTGTGGAGACTACTTGGCCTAACTTTTATAGACAATAGTTGTAAGTGAAGTAATCACCATAGACATTAGTAGTTGCATGTTGAATCACAGAGCTTAGTATGCAGGAGATCATGTCTACAATAGTTAATTACTTAATTCAAGACACCTCCAGTTGAACACCATTTGTATTAACCTAGTGTAACCAGGCAAGAGGATTTGGGCCACTGCATACTTGTCCTTCCTTACTGATTGGAACAAAGGGTGTTAGAACGATTGGAAAGAACATGAGAGTAATAGGAAAGTAGACTGGCACTTTCTGAGCTACTTTCCTAAATGATTTGGGAACTCAGAACTTTTATGGTGTTTTTTTCTCTGCGTTGGTTACTACTGAATGACTGCTTTAATCACCTGGCTTCTGCAGCTCCCTATTTCCATTTCCTTTCCCCTAGCTCTTAGAATATAAGGAATATGAATTGTTGGATGCATTAAAACCTTAAGAAACCTCGTGGCAAAGTATTTGTATCAGATTTTTAAAAAGATGCTAGATTTGTCTTTCGGGAGAACGTTCTTTCAGATAGAACATCCTTGTACAGGCATCTTGTCCTGGAGTGTTCCAACCCAGCCATTTGTGTTGTGTCATGCTCTGTCAAGTTCTGCATGCCTTCCCTATCTGCCTCTCAGAGATTTGTTTTTGGAGTCTAGAACCCATGGCACTTAAACATGAAACAGTGGTCCTGTTTATTTCATTATGACACAAGCACGTACAGTAGCTGTCTATTCACCCGCTTTTCAGCTGGCTGTGCATTGTTTAGAGCAGTGGTTCTCAGCCTGTGGGTCCCCAAATGTCCCTGGACTGCAACTCCCAGAAGCCTCCACCACTCGCTTGTGCTGGAAGGGGTTTCTGGGAATTGCAGTCCAGGAACATCTGGGGACCCGCAGGTTGAGAACCACTGGTTTAGAGTAATGTCATTTGGTAGTTGAACTGAAGACGCATGTGGGGAATTGTAACATTCATTCTGCTCACAAATTAGCAACACTGACTAGGCCCAGGGTAGAGAGGAGACACACTCACCTCATCCCCATGGGTCTGTCCTCCACGGAGCGTGCTGTGGCATGTGCAGATTGCTGAAAACTGGATGGTGGCACTGAGAGGATTTCTCTGCCTCTGTGCCCCGGGCTCTTAGAAAACACAGAACTACCCAAAACAGACCTTGCAAAGTTCAACCGCTATGAACGTTCAAGTTCCTAATCGCTAGTGGAGGCTGTTTTCACATAAACGGGATTACTGTTTTCAGTATTAATGCTTGAGTATTTCAATTACACTTCTTCAACTTGGATGCTTCACATTTCCTGTATTTCAAAGGCTCTCTATAAATGGAAGGATGTCTAGTATGATATAATGGATAGAATGCTGGACTAGGTCACTAGGACTTGGGAGGGCTGAGTTCAGATCCCCCCTGCTGAACCATGGAAATGCACTGTGGGCAGGTTCAAACGCTGCCTAAATATCTTAATTTATCTGTTAGGTTCACTATAAGTTGGTTCCACCTTGACAGCACATAAAACAATATAAATTGAAACCGCACTTAATAATAATGATAATATATAATAAATGTATTGTTTTAAAAATAATTATAGTTTCATGTTTGACATAACTCAGCTGCCCTTCTGGTATCTTTCATTTGTAGAACTAGGATTTCTCTTTGTTAGGGAGACATTGTCTCTCCTAGAAAAAAAGAAAGGTATAAAAGTACAGTGGTACCTTGTATAAAGTAATTAATTCATTCCAAATGAAATTATGTTAAGCAAATTTTCCTTTATACAAATTCCCATAGGAATGCATTGAAAATTGAGTAATCCCATTTTATGTTATATGGATTTTCCCCATAGGCAATTATGTTAAGCAAATTTCCCCTATCTCCAGAATTTTTATGTTGTACAGATTTTATGTTATACAAGATGTTTGTTATACAAGGGTCCACTGTATTCAGCTAGCCTGATTACTTTTTAGTTCATTTTTGCCCATCACTTTAAAATCATGCCAAAATATCTGTACTGATAGTTCATGGTTTAATGAAAAAGGGTGTTTTTCCTGTCATTTTTAAGGGTGTTCTAAAATAGAGAGGTAGAAAGTTACGGATAGATCTCCCAATGGAAGCAAGTAAAATCACAAGCAGAATAAATGCTCAGTGTTCCATTATGTAAAATATAAATGTTGGTTGCCTTCATGAAGCTGTGCCGAGTACTTTTAGTCTGATTAGAAACAATCCATTAAACTCCAGTCCAGGTTTGTGATACAAGCATTTTGCAGATATAGGTTAACAAAGATTTCAGAGGCCTGATCACCTGCCTCCACCTCTCTTCTGCATGATAGCATTTCTTGAAACAACTTTAGTATCTGGATAGAAATTTGATTTGTCATGGATATAGTTTGCAAGAATGGGTTACTTCTGTCAGGTTCAGAATGTAAATAAAGCCCAAAAGCAGTAGGGGGAAACGTGGTAAAGGACTATGCATTATGTTACTTTAACACTCTGGTCTGTTTTCCTGCCAGGTACTTTATTACCTCGATTGCCTTCTGAACCTGGGATGACATTGCTTACTATCAAAATAGAGAAAATTGGTCTCAAAGACGCTGGGCAGTGCATCGATCCCTATATCACTGTTAGCGTGAAAGGTAGTTGTTCGTCCTTTCTTTGAGTTTGCCAGCCAGGAACCTGTTAACATTTGAGCATTGGGATAACATTGGTTATCCCAAGCTTGGCAACAACCTCCAATATTCATACAGCAAGTATGTATCCCTTTCCCTCCAAAATGTAGAGATGTGCTGATCTTAATCAGTGTGAGTTAGCATGCAAAATACTAACATACATTGCATTTATTTCTTGTCTTGCCTTCCCCTAAAATCAGTGGAATGATCCCAAGATTTTACTTTAGAGAGAGTTCCTGCATCTGTGTCTGAAGCTTACTATCCAGACATCTTGTATGTCCTCAACATTAAAGCTACTATTTTTGCATTTTTCATGAAAGATCATTTTCATATAATGTGCCAAGTTTGAGTCTTACCTTTTTTAACATAAAGTATTTCATCACTCCATTCTAAAAACATCATATTAATTTGTTCTGATTGCTATAGTATATTAAACATAAATGAAAAGCAGTTCATTATTGTCTATGAATTACATCTATCACAATGCAAAGGTTATTTTGAAAATACAGTGGTACCTTGACTTATGAATTTAATCTGTTCCGAATGCATGCTCTTAAGTCGAACTACGTTTAAGTCAGGGTACCTATCTAAAAAAATGAAACAATAAGTTAAAAAATGAATTTAATGTGTTCTGAATGCATGCTCTTAAGTCGAACTACGTTTAAGTCGGGGTACCTATCTAAAAAATTGAAACAATAAGTTAAAAAAATATTAAAAATGGAAAAATTTGTAAGTTGAGCAGACCATATCTAAAATTTGTAAGGCAGCAGTTAAAATACCAACAGTTTTCTGCTCTTAAGTCAAATTGCTCTTAAGTCGAGCTGCCCTTAAGTCAGGGTACCACTGTAATGTATGTGTGACTGCCGTCAAACTCCACACATATGACCTTTGATTAGTAAAAAAATTAACTAGCATTACCTACATTTGATGAAGTATCTCTGCAAAAATGCCTTTTTGAGAGAAGGAAAGTACTTTTCCTCTGCAGTGCACCTTTAGGTAGATGAAAATTTACAACTACACAGCTGTTTAGATCTCACTTCACATTTAACTAGGGCAAGAGATAGTCAGTTTCCACTCAACGTTGGAAACTGACTATATCCTTGGCATTTATTTCCAAGTTAGAAACCACACATCTGTTTTGCTAGGTGTCATGGGCAGTGGGAGGACCTGATAGAGGTGGACAGATTACTTTGGCATGGATAAATCATCATCATCTTTGACCTACAGAGCCATAAGGGACACTGTGAATCGTTAAGCCTGGCCCCTTTGAAGGGGGCACGCACAGTGGGGAAAACAGGCTCCCAACTTCTACCTCTGTGCTATCCAGGATAGTGTCCTATAAGTACATTACAACAAGAAGATTTTCTACTTGGAAATGATATCCATATTTTAAAAAGTCATCTTGCATGCAGATGACACATGGACTCGTTGAGGTTTTTTTAAAAACCTTTTCATTAAATTACGAAGAAGCTAACCTTGAGAAAGCTTGAATTATTAGAAATGCAGTGCTGGTGGCTTAAGTATTCTAAAAGTGCAGTAGCTTTCCTTTCTGCTGAGAACACCCATGTTCTTTCTCCTAACAGACCTGAATGGGATAGACCTGACCCCTGTGCAAGACACCCCAGTTGCTTCAAGGAAGGAGGACACATATGTTCATTTTAATGTGGACATTGAGATTCAGAAACATATTGAAAAATTAACAAAAGGTTTGTGACTTCTAGCCGGAGAGTGCATCGAAGTGTGACGACCATGATCAAAGCCGAATTTGGAGCCACTGCAGGGAACCCTTTTGAGCCTGAAGGCAGTGTTTGCTGATATGCAGCTTTCTAGGGGCTGATCTGTGGGGCCACAGCCCTAGCAGTCTTGTCTTTCTTCACCTCCCTCAAGCAATTCTTGTCAGGAGATGATGCTGTGCTGGAAGAGTTCACCCTTTCCTCCCCTTGTCCACTTGCATCTCTGTGTCAGTCAAGACTTAGAAAAAGGTTCCCATTCAGGCAAATGGGAGCTTTTTTTTCTCCATTTGCAGGGTGGGGTATGGAGTTTGATCCCAGGCTCAGATAGCTGGCTTGAAGTCGACTCAATCTTCCATGCTTTGGAGACTGGCAAATCAAGTACTGAGCTCACTGGGGTGTGCGCGTGAGTGCACTGTACAGCTTGTATAATTACATTATCAACTGCCCAGAGAAAGAACTTTAAGCGCTATAGGGTGGCATATAAACAGCAAACTTGGCTTTTTAGATTTTTTTCCCCATGTAGCAGAAAGTGCTGTCCCTGATGGCAGACAGCGGCATGCCAAGACTGTTAAAAAGGTCTCTGAGGCTCTTAACTTACACAGTATTTGCTTAGACTGATGCTTTCCTTCCTTTTTTCAGGAGCAGCTATTTTCTTTGAATTTAAACACTATAAGCCTAAAAAAAGGTTCACCAGCACCAAGTGCTTTGCCTTCATGGAGATGGATGAAATTAAGCCTGGACCAATGGTTATAGAACTGTGAGTGGCCTTGCGCATGTGCGGTGCGTCCTGACTGTACACCATCAACATGACTTCTGTGTAGCAGGACCTCAGTTCTGTGTTGATTGGCAGATGGATGCTTCCTGGGGCATGCCACAACTGGTAGCTGTTGCTGAACCATTTTCTCTGAAAGTGGACGAACGTTATTCTTTCTCTGCTCACATTCGGATTTATGTCAAACGGTTGAGATAAGTGTTCTAATTTAACAAGTACGTAGTGTGGTTACCCAAGTAACAGGCATGTATTACTGGCTTGCGGCAAATATTTCTGTGGAATGTAAATGGGATTTAAGTTTTGTCCCTGTGTGGCTGACATTGCTTTCAGCCATTTCCATTGAGTTCTCAGGATGACAGCTTCCCTGAACCCATTTTAACAAATTGAAAAAACTTTACTATCCATTTACACCGGACATCCAGTAGACGGAGGTGGCATTACTGCATTCTCAGTGGGATGTTGAGGGCCAGTGTTCTTGAGGATATAGGTGTAATACTCTACATACATAGCATGCTCTTCCCTGTGAATATTACCATTGGGACTGAAACAAGGTGTTGTGTTTTCAGGGCCACTGAAGCAGTTGAGCCAAAGTTGGATACAGTGATTGTTCTTGATGGGCAGAGTAGGGCAAAGAGGTGATTGTGTAGTGTTCCAGTCTCAGTTCAGCCAAGACCTGCTTCTTGACAAGAACTGCCTTCCTGTGCTCCAGCACACAGACAGCATGACAGTAATGTGCGTTTGCAGGAATCTTTTAAGCAGCTTGACACTGGATTGTGACAGTTGCCTTTTTGTGTGATTGCAGGTACAAAAAACCCACTGACTTTAAGAGGAAGAAACTTCAGCTGTTGACCAAGAAGCCACTTTATCTTCACCTTCATCAGACACTGCACAAAGAGTGACTCGTGTGAACTGAACCACTTGCCACCAAACCCTAGTAGCTGCCTGTGTAGCACTCATTCTCCAGGAGGTGGGACGTATGGCTACATGGTAGCCAGCTGGTCCAAGGGGACCATTGTGTGCTGCACAGCAGTGAATCGCAGTCAAGTTCCGGCAGCCAAGTCCATTCTTTGGAATGTACGTTCTTTGGAATGTATATTTTTTAATCACAGATGTTCCAAAGTGTGTTGTGAACGTTTCCTAATTGGGCTGGTTGTGTCAGTTCAGTTGTAATTTGGTTTCTATACCCATATTGGAACCCTTAACAAGTGTGGTTGGGAAGTCCTCATCCGCCAAACTTGATACAGCAATAAAGATGTGCCAGTATCAACAAATTTGTTTTTTGTGCGCTGGTAGTTACTACTTCTTGCTCTCTGTACCCTTACAGTCTGTAGACTGATTTTATGAAGTGACTGCGATAACAGTGTGCAGAATTTAGGTTTAAAAGACTTATAAGGCAGTTTCACAGGAAGGAAGTCCATTTATAAGACTTGAAAACTATCCATGATGGGGCCTCATGGAAGTTGTTATTTTATCTAATTATTTATTTACAAAACATTTTAGCTGCCCCACTACCAAGGCCTCTGTACCTTGGAAACAACTTGATGGCTCACAACGGGATAGATATCATGAAGAAAGTTGTCCAGAGGTACTAATTGCAGATAAATTGTTCTGCTGAGAAACTTTCACGCCTGGAAATAATTGACTGAAAAGTCCACCTTGGCATGAAAAAAAGCAGCTCTTCTGAGAGAAAATGATGCTCTCTTGTTCCAAATTTCCCTGTTTGCATCTACAGTTGCTGGGTGAATAGATTTACCCATCTGCCTACCTAGAAATGCAGATTAGTTTGAGAATGCTTACATTTCTAAAAAAAACACTGGAGTTTGCTTTACTATTTTATTCTGTCACTTTAGCAAGTTTGGAAAAATGGTCCAAAAATCTGTGCTACTGTGAGGCACTACTGTACTTGCTTAAACTATTATGCCCTGCTGAATTAACTCATCTCTTGTTTTTGGTGGATTTTTACAGAAGTTACAAATAGAGATGGGCATGAACCAGCAGTTTGTTTTTCGGCCAAACAAGTGTCTGGTGTTTCCCAGCTCTGCCTCCTCCAATGGGTACCCACTTGGACACAGCACCCAGAGGCGGCAGGGCAGGGAAGCCAGGGTGCTGCCTCTGAGTCGATGACACTGGGAAGTGCTACACACCTCTTTGTCCAAAAACCAAACTGCTAATTCAGCTGTTTGTGCTCATATCTCCTTACAAATTGGAAATGACTAGCTTTCAGCTTAAGATTGTCAGAGCTCTTACCCCCAATAACTCTGTTGCAACTACAATTTACTCAGCAGATTACATTCTGAAACCTTGCATAGGCCAATGCAGTCTTTCTTGTTCCTGCATCAAGAACATCCAAACACACACACACACAAACCACGGCTGGATTGTCTTTCTGGGGGGGTTGCCCATTGCCAAAAACCCAAACCGATCTACAGATGAATAGCTGCTGATGCTAGTGTGCCGCCATAAACTCTGCACCCAGCATACCTTAACGGATCAATTTTTCTAGTACTTTAGAAGGTTCTAACCCAGCTTTCTAAGATTATTAACATTAAGTGGAAGGACAGATTATCTAGTACTCAAGTTAAAGAAATATATGGCTATGTCTGCAAGTATCCTTTATCCACAAATCATAAAAAAATATATGCCTCAAGTGCACTGACTAAAGCAGGTTAGCATCAGACTGAAATTAGAACTGAAGCTCTTGTTTCATGGCAGACACACACGAGTCTGTGTTGCGCTGGGCAGTTTTGGACCACTTCGCGACCACTTCTGATCGGTGCAAATCACACTATAGGCCAGACACCTTTTCCATAACTGAAATTCAGCCCAGTAACAAGTGAAAGTAGACACTCCATGTGAGAGGAGAGGCTTTCTTTGCAATGAAACACTGTTTTAGAGGAGAATTGTGTTTCCCAGAGGCTGCCTGGAACACTTTTGCCTTCTTAAAGGAGGGGAAAGCACTTCTTTGTTGCTACATTGAAAATTTAGTAATGAGGTGCTATTGGCTGCAAACATGCCTAGGAGGCAGCTCACGTCCCATCCCTCCACTTGGCCTACTCTTCCAGGGAGAATTCAGTTGTCTGCTGTTAGGCTAAGAACGTTACCCAGTTGGTGGGCAATCTGCAACCGTTAACAGCTCAGAAAATCTATCCTAGTTAAGAGAAAGGCGGGAACGCCTACTTTCACTCTGTCTCAACTAACAACTGTCACATATCCTCCGAGACCACAATGTGAACATTAACAAGGAATAGGTTCCTGATCCCCACGATGCATACCTAGCCGTCACTTTGACATCGCCACTCTGAAGACTCTCTCCAGAGGGTTCATGGTAATGCCAAGTGCATCAGCTCCATCTGCCAGGTGACAGCCCTTGCTGTTCTGGAAATCTAGAATTTTCCCAGGGAGGAAGACACAAGAGATCCTCCTAATCTAGGTGCAGTCTTTGGATCCAACCAGAGAGGTGTTGTAAATTAGGCAACATTTGCATCCATGTCTTTCAATCTTACAAGTCAATTTGCACTTGACTCCCCGCATGAGATTCTGTTATTTGCATACCCGGATTTTGAAAAGGCACTCTAAATGAGGGGGTCAACAGATTGTTCCTGGTCTGTGGCCCCTTGCCAACCGAGCCGCAAGGTTCCCTCTGAGGCACACCCTCCCCCACGTGGGTGCGCCCACCCCCCCTCTGTGTGGGGCTTTTCCTCCCCCGCGCATACCTGTCATGACTTTTTATTTAGGTCATGGCGGAAGTAGGGCGGCGGCAGGGGGGAGGTCTTTTGCGCACGCATGGCCAAGATGTCCCATCCATGCAGGAACAAAACAGATCCCTAGTCTGAAAAAAGGTTGAGGACCGCTGCTCTAAATCATATTTCTTTGTGCTTTTACAGTTATCAATGATTAATGCATTTGTCGAATGTAGCAAAAAAGGATCTTATTCTCTTTATTAATAGATGTGTCCTTTTGAGTACAGTGTACTTCCACACCAGATGTTTAAAAAGATTTGCATTAGAATCCTTATGTAAACCACTTGTCTACAGTCACTGTAGGCTGTGTGTGAAGGGATAGCATTTCTTGCTGAAGCTATTTCCACAGGAAATGTTCAGATTATACTTTCAAAATCATTCACTGACTTATTACATAAGGCTACATTAATTAAAAATTAACCACACAGGTACTTTTGTATATTGCACGTTGAGAGCTGTGGGTCAGCCACAGCTGGAGAAGCAGGCTTCAGCCATCACAGAAAAATTATACTTGCATCCTGCAATGCAAATATAACAAGTCCTGATTTAAAGGTTATCCAAATGCACATTTGCTAGAGAAATATTTCTGCTGGGGTGGGGGGTGGGGGAAGGCTACACTGAACGTCCAAATCAGGAGACATCTGGTTTGGCTGAAGCCCTTGAAATCCTCACCACATGAAACGTGATAGAGACCAGTCCAGAAACCCGAGTCATGGTTTCTGTTCAGGATGGTGGGCTGAGTCCTGTGAGTGAGCTGGAGATGGGGGGCAGGGAGGGCCTCCTTGGTATTCGCTGGGTCCAGAAGGTGGCAAGTCTCTGGCGGAAGGAGGAGGGTAGTCTCTTAATCCTTGTGGCGGTAGCCGTGGAGGTGGAGGCCGGAATGGAGCTGGCCCACGGAGATACGCTCTCTGATCAGGCGGTGGCAGTGAGCCAGGCGGGAAGTCTCTTATTCCAAATGGTGGGCCAGGTGGGTAGTCTCTTGGAAGAGGAGGTGGAGGAGCGCCACGCACTGGAAGTTGAACCAAGAACAGTGAGACGGGTACTCCTTAAAACAAAATGGCCTTTTACCACTTCTTTGGCAGAAACCTATACAAAAGATACAGAATGCCACTGGGTAGACTACAGTGGGACCCCTGCACCGTTTCAGCCCCCACCCCTGGCCATGGATACCGAAATCTGCAGATAATAGCAAATGCTAAAGATATAGTACAGTAAAGGGAAGAAAACCCAGAAAATATTTTAACTGCATTACCAGAACTGACTACTCAAGACCATGCGATGTGCAATACTTTCAGACCATGGGCAAGTGAAACTGAATACAGAATCTGAAGATCCATGGGTCCTACTGGACTACACACTTCTATTCTTTGAAAACATGTTTCTAGATTTTATGCAGATACATGTTTGAAAAGTGGGACCAAAGTTCCGATGCTTGGACAATGAAGCATTTGTGCCCTTCACCGCCTCTTTTCACTTTCCCCTCTTCTGCTGTGAAGAAGAGGGGAAAGGAAGTCCTTTCCTGTTGCTGGAAATCCATCATACTTAAGGACGCATTCAAAGTGAATATAATTCAAGCAGTTCAAAATGAATCCTGGAGGTTTTTAAGTCCATAACAATTAATTTTTTTTTGGGGGGGGGTTTACAGTGCAAGATAAAACAGCAGCTTCACCTAGTGGAAGTGGAAGAGGCCGAGATCCATATGGTGCCCGGGGGGGAGGCCCAAATCGCACTGGAAGTGGCAGCGGTCCAGGTCCTGGTGAGGTCATCATGGGGTGTCCCGGAAAAGGCGGCGGGCCTTTAGGACCCAGGGGAACCTAGACAAGACTGAAGACTTAAGCCTTCCATTCAAAATTGGAGCGAAATACACAAGTCAAACTGAAAAGCATTTTGAAATGTAGTGTCGGATGGCACCGCAATCTCTCAATTCAATTTCACTTCACACGAAAACATATTTTCCCCTCACAAGTACTACAGTTTCAGACATCCGTTAGTGTCTAAGAAGAATCTTACTACCTTTGTTATATCTCTTAACCACCTTAAATAAAAGGAAACCAAATAAGGAGAAGCAATAACACGCTGAAATCAAGGAAGGGGTTAGAAAAAAACACCTCAGTGTCAGGAATCATGTTGGGATTTTCTTTCTTTCTTTTTGGCTGAGTTAACTGAATGATATTATCCTTTACAGCAGCTGAAAAAGTCTGACTTTTTAAAATGCAGGATGATGATGAGATACCAGCTGCCCCACCAATAAATTTCACCTTAGCGACTCAAGATGCCTGACAGTGAGTTATGCACCACAAGCCTCCATGCTGAAGAAGCAAGAAGCATCCTGCTCCCAACTCATCCTCTCCACCAAACCAGGGAAAAGCAAAAGCACCACTCCTAGCCTTTGGGTACTCACTGCAGTTGTTTCAGCAGATGAAGACGGGGCAGTAGTAGAAACACAAAGGGTGTCATGTTCTCTGGGAGGGGTTTGCTTTTATTTCCCCACCCCAGCAATGTATGAGAGTAACATGGTAGACAAAACAGAACAGAAGACATAAGTAAGTGGTGACATGCCATCTATAATGGATTCCACCCAGAGTGTCACCTGAGCATGGACAAAACATCCAATGACCCCTTGCTTACCATCCCATCCACTGCAGAAGGAGAAGAAGTTCTTGGACCACTGTTAATCAGAGCAGCTACAGCAGGACCAAGATCTGGAAAGAGAAGAATATTGTATACTGCTTCTGAAAGAGACTGTTCATTGTGTCAGTTGTCCAGTTGCAACCCCTGCGGTCTCACCTGGGGCAGACATTCTTCCAGATAGCTCTGGGTGTCTCCTTGGGACAGGAGGGCCATCAATCACAGTAGAACCTGGAGGACAAATAGAGAAGCTTGATGAGCCATTGTTTTTGCCCCACAGTAAGGATGTTTACTCACTCTTTTTGCACAAGTTGTGTAGTCACAAACCAAACTGGGTGCATGTGTGTATTTCTGGGTGACTATGGGGCAGTGGGGAGGGGAAGGGTACCCCCCATGCATTCCTTGTGGAAGCTGGCATGTTATGTGCTATGACTGGAAATGGAGAAAGAGAGAAAAACTAAGGAAGGTGAACATGAAAATGCAGTTTACATTTTCTGCCAGAAAGCCACGGATATAAAAAAAATCAAAACCTTGTGGCTGTAGAACCACTCATTTAAGTTCCAGGGAACAAAAGAATGGGGCGACACAGAAAGGATGAGAAGTGTAGAGGGGCAGGCATTTTTTGCTACTCTTTAAAAAAAGGAATGGAAGAGGAGGACGCCCACTGCCCTTTTAACCACTCACTCCCTTCCCGATGGCTGCCTTAGGAAGCCAACTGGGAGTTTCTCCTTGTGGCTGGAAAAGAGAGGAAATATCTTCTGTTGCCCCCATTCACTAAGCACTATTAGTTGTCTTGAGAATCTGGCAGCAGCCCTTTCAGACAACCAGCTTCGTTTCAGCAGATGCTCGTCCTCAATATGTAGTGCGTGTATGTCACAAGTAATACTAGTAGCCATTTATGAAAGTATTGGTAAACTGTGGGCAACCCCATATATCCATGGGGGGGGGGAGGAACAACACTGGGATGCTTCCTCTACTCCCTCAACAATACAGGCAGAATAGATTTTCATAGACTCCTAGAACCTTGGAGTTGGGAGGAGCCTCTAAGGCAGGAATGTCCAAACTTCGGCCCTTCTGATGTTTTGGACCACAACTCCCAGAATTCCAAGCCTGTATTTCCAATGGCAAAGGACTGTGGGAGTTGTGGTCCAAAACATCTGGATGGCCAAAGTTTGGACATGCCTGCTCTAAAGCCATCAAGTGCAACCCCCTGCTTCATTTTCTCTATTTCCTGCAGCTTCCCACTTTTGAAAAAATTGCTCCGCGGGGACTCCCTGAGTCAGACAGGGTAAGGTATTAGGGAAGAGAGGAGGTGGAAGTCTGGTTGTGGGAGAAGTTTTTTCTTGTAACATAGCAATCTGCCAATGATTTAGAAAAGGCTTCTTGCAATAGAATAACTGCTGGAGGGGAAATAACAGTTTCTTACTAAGTTCACTTCTTGAACTTTCCCTCGGATTGGCAGAAAGGGGTCGTCCAGGGGTTTCCATCATCAAGGGTGGTGAAGGAGCTCCGCCACTCACAGGCGAAGGCCCAAAAGACCCATCTCGACTTAATGGACCTGCAACACGGAAATAATAATGCACAGCCATTGTTGCAGCATATTGACGCCCTCTTAACAGAAGTCCCGGCACTTCAAATACAGGATCGTGTGCTTAAAGAGGAGCACAGCGCATATCTACCTCTGCGAGGAGGGATGTGATGTTCTGGCCGGCCTGCAGTTGGTTTCACAATTATGGGTCTCTGGAGTGCTGCTATTTTTTGATTCACTTCTATTAACCTAGCAGAAAAAGAGTTCACACTATAAAGTACTAAAGGAGTTTCTCTGCTCAAAAGGCTTTTTTCAGAAAATGTACGTATCTCAATAATGACTCTTGGTACTACAGTTGTCCCCCGCCCTTTCACGGTTCATATACTGTGGTCCCGGTATATTGCAGGTCCACAATATATTGGGGAAAAAAGCCCCCTGGGGTAAGGAGGAAAGGCCTTCCCGGGTCCGTCGGAGGCCCCAAAAGTGTTTCCCTGCAAACCAGAATTGACCTCCAGATCACTAGAAAGCGCTTTTGGGGCGTCTGGGGGACCGGAAAGCCCCTCGCAGGCCTGTTTGGGGCAGCGCCAGGCCTGGGGTAAGTACAAGAGCCCCCAGAGAGCCCGCCCAGTCCCAGCATCAGCATACTGTGGATTTTCAATTATTGCAGGTCAGGTCAGCTCCCTAACCCTTGCGATAGGTGGGGGTTTACTGTACTCCTTTTTTAGACGAGTGCAGGAAAGACACTTACTTTTGTCTCAGGTTGGCAGCTTCCCTTTTTTCCTCAGCTAATGTCCTTTCTGCAGAACGTGCTATGAGCTGTAAAAGGACACCGTGCACAATTTGGTTATCGCTAAGAAAAAGCAAGCTCAAATCTAAGACGGATTACTACTACATTTTCTTCTGTTCAAATACATGAAGAGGTCCCAGTGAATCAAATACTGTAAAACATTTCAAAATTGAACTTTTATGGTTTAAAAAAAAAAAGCCAACGTCTTACCCAGTTGTCATGGGCCTTCTTCTCATGGATAGCAATCTTTAAACCATTCAGGAAAGAAAAAAATAGTTTTAGTTTCCATAACTGCTTGCATTGTTCCTTTTTCTTTTTTCTTTTGCCTTTGAAATGATCTCTTAGGCCAGCAGCATACCTGATTCTTGTAAGACCGCTCTGTTTTTTGCAATTCTTCTTCTATTTCCTGAATTCTCTGCCTGTCAAAAAATGTCAGAGGTTTATTTTTTTATAATGCAAAAAAAAAAAAAAATGGAGAAGACATTGTTTTTTCACATGTTAAAATTACTTGTAAACTTTCACTTCTTCCACAGCCAAGATTGCTTTTTCATCCGCAGCAGAGAGCTTCTGCTCTTTTTCTTGACGGTCATATTCCTCTTGGGTCAGTTTCCTAGGTCAGAACAAAAAGGTGGCATATTAAAGAACAGAGATTCACAACAATTAGTCACCACTGCTTTTTCTGTCTCCAATTCCTTGACGATGCTAAAGCGCAAGAGGCAACATGCAGAACATTGAAAGAAGTGGTGTCTTACAAAAAGTTCTGCCTAATGTGGTTTAGTAGTCTTCATCAGAGGAAGACCGTCAAGCAGATAACCTGTCTTTAAAAAAAGCATTCAAGGACCCAAAAATAAAATAAATAAATAAACAGAGCCCTGTATACTGAAAAAGGACCACACATTAACCCTAGATCAGTGATGGCGAACCTTTAAGAGACCGAATGTCCAAACTGCAAATAAAAACCCACTAATTTTTTTTTGCAAAGTGCCAATGCAGTAATTTAACCTGTATACAGGTGGCTATGAAAGGGCGATGTCGGGTGCCCACAGACAGGGCTCCGCGTGCCATCTTTGGCACCCGTGCCATAGGTTCGCCATCACTGCCCTAGATGCTGTGCCAGTGATCTCATTGAGAGGCAACACTAGCTCAAAATAAAAAGCACAACGATACTCATGTACCCTACTGGGAGGGTTTACTTTTTCCTCAAAACGTCCAAGTAGGAGAAATACTTACTTCTGAAGTAGCATCTCCTTCTGCTGATAAAGCTCATTGAGAATCTCTACTTTCTGTTGTAGAGTTCTACATTCACTTTCTAGCTGAGATTTTGCTGACTGCAAAGAGGAGGAATCATGTTCCAGCTTCTTGATTTGCTCTGCAATAAAACAAAACTTGCATAGGTATTGCATTTGCGAGAAGAGAGGCTCTCACTCTGATTGTGAGCTGGTGTGACGATACAGAATATGCAAGTGCTCAGAGAACAGTTTGAATAGCACCCATCATGCTGCAAGTCAATGGTTCCCAACCTTAGTTTCCCAGGTGTTCTTGGATTAAAACTCCCAGGAGTCTTTACCGCTAGTTGTGCTGGCCAGGGTTTCTGGGAGCTTTAGTCCAACAACATCTGGGATCCACTATTATTTGTAAATAATAACCTGCAGATAAAAGGGCCCTTAGCAAAGAGGCCTCTGGCATTTAAGACCAGAAGAAACACAGAGTCTAGAGCAGTGGTTCTAAACCTGTGGGTCCCCAGATGTTCTTGGACTCCCAGAAATCCTGGCCAGCTCAGCTAGTGATGAAGACTTCTGGGAGCTGCAGTCCAGAAACATCTGGGAACCCACAGGTTGAGAACCACTGCTCAAGACCAATAGATCTTCTGCAACTCCCAGAAACCTCCACCACTAGCTGAGCTGGCCAGGATTTCTGGGAGTTGCAGTCTAGGAACATCTGGGGACCCACAGGTTGAGAACCACTGGTCTAGAGGGATAAGAAAACCGAACAATGGTGAATGAATAACAAGAAAGGAGCAAATCAGGATTATGAAGTGAACAGAGACAGTGCTTCTAAAGAGAAAGGCTCCACAGCAGTTGTGAAAAATCAAAGTGCGCGTGAAAGCAAAATTCCTGCCCCAGCCTCCTCTACAGACTGCACAAAGCCCAGATACTCATAGTGGCACTTTGGTTTTAATTTTTTCTCTGTGGGGGGGGGGGGAACTTGAGCCACTCCCTCCAGGCACCTTAGGTGAAAACCACTTTTCACAGCTCAGGCATTTTTTTTATTTGGGGTCTCTGAGATGGTCTTGGTGGCCATAAATAGTCCATTCCAAATCTGGAAAAAACTAACTACAGAAAGGGATTAAAACATAGGTCCAGGTTGTTGTTGATAGCCTCAGTCCCATTAAAGAGCCCACTGTCTATTTTAACAGCAAATGGAGAAGGAGCCTGGGTTAAAAGTGGATCTTGCTTGCTTTCAATGCATTGTAACAGTGTGTAAGGAAAACCATTTTAAAGCAAGCAAATACTTCTTTCTTTAGCTTGCAACTGTGTGGGCTGTTGAAATGTGGCAACAAAACATTTCGGTGCACTTTAAGCAAACAAAATAAATGTTTTTTTCTCTAGATTTTGATGCATTTTGATGGAACGGGTGCAGTCTATAAGGGGTACTGGAGAGAGGCACACAAAATCAGTCCCCAAAGCTATCAGCTTTTCCCACAATGATCTAGGGTTTAAGGCAAAGAGATGTTGTAAGCTCCAGGATAAATGGGGGAGGACAGTAAGTGAAAAAAATGCGAGGAATGTGAGCCAGAAAGCCAAAGGGACACAGACACGTTGAGTTCCACAAGCTATCAGTTATGGTTTTGACTGCGATTGCAGCATTGTGCACAGACGCAGGGAAAATTAGGGCCCAAAAGCAGTAGAGGCAAGATAAGTATCAAATATAGATTTAAGCTAGATCTGGATGCATAAAATGAATAATGTTTACAATTAATTTAAATCACAATTACAATTTTAAAAATCAATTTCTCAGTTAAATTGTAGTTGAAAATGTAATTTGAATCAATTGGAATCAATTTGACTGAAATCAAATCCGCTATATCAGTAGGTTTTTGCCTCTGGGTTGTATTCTATTAAAAAAGGAACAGAAACCATCTGAATGGCTTAAAAACTCATACAAGCATTGCCTTCCAAACTATCCCTTCATCAGACGTACCTTCCAGTTGATGCCTTGATGCTATTTCATCATTTAACTTGGAGCGCAAGCTATCTCTTTCTTCTTCTATGATTGATAGTGTTGTTTTTACCTACAAATACAACAAAGTAGCAAATGAAACACTCTACTATGATGGAAACATGGCTCATAACAATAAGACAAATCAACATGTTGTATATACCCTCGACACATCCATCATCTTCTTAATCTGGTTCTTCATTTTTTCATTCCTGGTATCTAGAAAGGGGGAAACATCAATTATGTCTAACGTCCAAGCAAAAATTTCAAAACGGACAGGAGAAAAACTTCATTGATAATTTCTTAGAACTGATCATGTGAAGGCAATTTCAACACAAGGAAAGAATATACTATAATCTGTGTTGAGATGTCCAAGATTAACTGCAGAAAAGCATTACTTCAACAATGCAACCCAGTTATCATGTGAACAGCTCAAATTACACCTAAAACCCACATTTCAACACATTTCCCAAGCATAGTGTTAAAAGTACTAGTAACTTTTAATAGGAATATCTATTTTCAAGAAAGATGGGACTGACAAATTCTGTATTTTAATTCGGCAACACTATAACCCAATGACGGCAATCCTTTTGGAGACCGAGTGCCCAAACTGTGATTCAAAACCCACTTATTTTTTGCAAAGTGCCAATACGGCAATTTAACCTGAATACAGTGGTACCCCGGGTTACAAATGCTTCAGGTACAGTGGTCCCCCACCCTTTCGCAGTTCACATATGGCGATCCCGCTATAATGCGGGACCGCAGTATATGAAAAAAGCCCCCCTGGGGTAAGGGTCAAAGGCCTGTTTCAGGCCTCCTGTACTTCCCCCAGGACTGGTGCTGCCCCAAACGGGCCTGCAATGGCCTTCCCAGGTCTTCTGGGGGGCCCAAAAGGGCTTTCCTGTGAACCAGAAATCACTTCTGGGTCACTGAAAATCATTTTAGAGGCCTGCCGGAGGCCTCACAAATGATTTTCAGTGACTCGGAAGTCACTTCCGGTTCACAGGGAGGCCCTTTTGGGCCCCCCAGAAGACCTGGGAAGGCCATTGCAGGCCTGTTTGGGGCAGCGCCAGACTGGGGGTAAGTACAAGAGCCCCCCGTTAGGCCCTCCATGCCTGACCTGCATCTGCATATCGTGGATTTTCAATTATCACGGGTCGAGTTGGGTCCCTAACCCCCGCGATAGGCGGGGGGTCCCTGTACTACCCTTGGGGAAATCGAGGACCAAAGAGCAGGCTTTTGAATTTCCTGCGGCCGCAGCACCCATCCAGCTCTCTGCCTTGGGCAGAGAGGCAGATGTGGTGCTACACTGTCAGGATAGCCAGGGGGGAGTGGTGGCAGCTGGTGGGCTCATTCGTAGCCCCCGTTGACTCTCCAGCCACACCACTCTGGGCAGCGTGGCTGGAGAGGAAACTGGGACTACAAAGGAGCCCACAAACTGCTGCCTCCCCTTTGCCGGGCTCTCTGCACAGAGGAAAGCAGTGTGCTTCAAGTGGAGAAGGAAGTGCTGTGGCTGTGGGGTGTGTGTGTGATATCATGTGCCTTCAGAAAGGGCTCCTCCGCATGCCATCTTTGGCACCCGTGCCATAGATTCACCAACACTGCTATAACCCATCATTATAAAATGGATGGCTTCTAATGGTAAAAAAATACTTCCAGGTTTTGCAAGTCAAAAATGATTGCACATGTCGTCCCCACATTCACAATTCTGTTCTGATATCTAAGACCTTAATACCTGTGATCTCTCCATTGGCAAGATCGCTTCCTTCATCCCTCTTGCTTTCTGACTCAGAATCTGCATCCAGCTGCTTCAGCTGCATAATGCAGTTAGTCAAAACCTAAGGCAGCAGCAAAACACAAGCATTACACCAAAGGACTATGGCTCTTGGTTTAGCAGTTCATTCATAATATATCTGGCTTCGCAAACAGATGGGCTGTATAAAAATCCAATCCAATCCAATAAATAAATAAATAACATGCAGGAAAAACAGACTTAAGCAAGCTTACTTCAATTTCATTTTCCTTATAGGCAAGTGCTTCTTCAATGTCTTTCTGAGACTTCTGATATAACTTTATCTGTTCGGTGAGCTCAGCATGCCTTTCACTCCACCCTTCCGCCTCCTGCAGCAGCTGGAAGAAGGATGATGGTATCAGTTGATCTACCCATCTATCTAGTTTTAATGGGCTGTCAAGTCCAATTCTGACTCATGGTGACCCCTTCCAAGGTTTTTTAGGTATACAATACGCAAAGGTGGGCTGCCCTAGGGCTCTGAAGCTCGCCCTAAGAGAAGGTTGGCTCTTCTCTTAGGATGCATCAGGTCAGAAAGTCTGATGGCTGAGCAGCTAAGAGCCCTTTAGAGACCTTTACAGTCCTCTAGGAGGACTGTTCTTCACCTCTGGCATTTATCCCTGAAGAGTTAATCCCACTGTGAACCAGATAGCTTCATCCAACTACAATGGACCCTTGTATAACAAACAGTTTGTATAACATAAAATCTGTACAACATAAAAATTTCCGGAGATAGGGGAAATTTGCTTAACATAATTGCCTATGGGGCAAATCCATACAACATAAAAATGGGATTACTCTGTTTTCAATGCATTCCTATGGGAATTTGTATAAAGGAAAATTTGCTTAACATAATTTCATTTGGAACAAATTAATTCCTTTATACAAGGTACCACTGTATATCAAACTTCATCTGGGTATAAAGGTAAAGCAAGTTGCATTAACAGTGAAGCAAATATTCTCTAGAAATCCACATTCTCCCAGAGAGAAAAATTATCCAGGCAACATCACAAAACAAGCTTGAAGCAGCAGCAGTGGGTGGCTCTGGGAGGCAGCTAATGCAAGGCAACAGCTAATGACAAAGTTATCTGCGTATGCCAAACCAATGGAAAATAAACTGATTTTATATCTGTGTTAAAATAAACGACCTTCTCCTGGTCCAGTGAAATACCCCATTTCCAATTTAAAAAAACATGACTGCAGAGCAAAAGAACTCGTGTTTCACATAGCCAGGATATTTAAAATCTGTTTTATTTAAGCAACCCCTCAAGTCACTGTTCTTAAGCTTGAATATGTCTTAATTATACTGGACTCTATATTGTCTCTCATTACTGTAAGCCGCCTTGGGTTCTTTTCCAAGGAGAAACGTGGGGCAAAAATACTCAAAAATAAATAAATAAACCTTTATTGCCAGTGTGACCAAGCCCTGAGATGAAATAGGCTGTGTAAGGGTCCAAGGGTCCCTAACAGCCCATCTGCCATTGTTGTTGTTGTTGTTGCTGCTGCTGCTGCTAGAAGCAATGGAAAGGTAAAACCTTCCTCTGCAGTCACAAGTATTCTTTCAACCAAGAAGTATCATCAAAGCAGCACATTTGACTGGACTTCACACCAGCTTCCCACTTTTTACAAAAGCAATCAGCATGACTATATACAGTGGCCAGACTGGTGGTGGGTGCGCGTCGCTTTGACCGCATCACCCCAGTTCTGGCCCAGCTGCACTGGTTGCCCGTTGCGTCCCGGATCAGATTCAAGGTCCTGGTTTTAGTTTATAAAACCCTCCATGGCTTGGGCCCGGACTACCTGGCAGAGCGGATCGCCCAGCGATCAACCTCGGCCCGACCAGTTCGGCAGTCGTGAGCGCACTCGCTTCGGGTTGCCACCCCCCGAGAAGCCAGACGAACTTCCACCCGTAATCGGGCCTTCTCGGTGGCTGCCCCCTCATTGTGGAACAGCCTCCCCAGCGAAGTGCGCTCTGCAGAGTCCCTGCTGGCCTTTCGCAGAGTGGTGAAGACCATCTTATTCTGCGAGGCCTTTGGTGACCTAGTTTAAATAGTTTCTTTAAAAGTTTTTTCCCCCCGCCATCTGTTGTGGCTCTTTCCACTGCCTGATCCTTCTGAACGAGACATGGTTTTACAAGGGTGCCATATGGTTTTATTTATATGATGATTTGTCTGTGTGTTTCTATGTGATTGTAATACTGATCGTTGCTGAATTGCTGAGCCTTGTAAGCCGCCCAGAGTTCCCTTGGGAAGATGGGCGGGGTACAAATTCAAAAATAAATAAATAAATAAATAAATCCGGAATGAATGTGCATCTACCACAGATTTAGAAAGCAAGGTTGCTCCTCCTGTATGTAAGGACAACGGCTCTCAGCGATATCGCTTCAGGTGCAAGAAAGAAGCATCAAGGTTGCTCGTTTGCTCCAAGGTTTTTATAATGCTTACCAACCATTATCACATTCCTCTTGGGCTCCTGCGGCCATGTGTCACCTCAGTTTCACCTAGACACCTCTATCATCCAGGGAGATCTTCCCCACTCCTGCTCAACTGCCAAACCCCTCTTATCTTGACTAGCTTTAGTTATGTTCCCACCCACCCCCATATTTTGAAACAATCAAAGTCCACACCTTCCAAACGGCTAGCCTACAATGTAATATAGCCAGAAGACAAAGATAAATCTATGAAAAACAGTATATTATTTTACAGGTATAGTACTCACTTGCTCCTTACTTTTCTTGAGTCTTACATTCTCTTCTTGCATACGATGAAGCTCAGACTTCAGTTTCTCTTCACTTAATTTTGCTTCATTCAGAGCTATCTGCACCTAAAATGTTTAAGATATGTGATGCAAAAAAAATGCAACAATTTCCAGATTATAGGTGCTAGAACCCTTAGAGTTTAGCTTGGTTTTAGAACTGAAGACATAAAAATAATTTTAGAAAAGGATAGCCATATAACAGTTAGCCTTAAAGGTGCCGCAATGTTTTTATCTTCTTTATTTTTGTCTTGTTTGTTTTGCTGGACAAAGATAATTTTGCACTATAGCTTTAGATGTCTTACCTCAGATAGTTCTACAGAATGAAATGTAATGGTTTCTTGCAGCTTCTCCAAAGTCTTCTGTGCTTCTGTGAGCTGTACAAACACAAATAAAGGTCTAGTTACAGCAACAACACATCCTCCTACTACCCTCTGGATATTTTGGTTTGCCACTTCCAACCACCTCATGGAGTGGGCCAACAAACAGTTGGGGACAAGGGATGTCACATAGATGGCATTTTCTAAAAGATACTAGCTTGCCTACTCCAGCTGTAACGTTATATCGGCCAAGAGGTAAATTTAATAAAACAACTGGATAGTTAAGCTCAACCATAGGTTAAGACAGTCACATCCAAACTTCGGCCCTCCAGATGCTTTGGACCACAACTCCCACAGTCCTTTGCCATTGGAAATTCAGGCTTGGAATTCTCGGAGTTGTGGCCCAAAACATCAGGAGGGCCAACGTTTGAACATGCCCGGGTTAAGAGAAATTGTAAGATTTTCTCCAGTTCATTCAAAAAAAAAAAATCAAATCCAACTGTAGGCCAAACTGGCTGATTTGAAAAACAGATTCTTTTGGTCCTTAAATGAAGGAAAACCTCAACCAATCAGGTCTAAAAGTGCATCACTATTAGCTCACAAAGCAACAGAATTATAGTGATGAAGTGAGACGGAGAGCCTATGACTAATCTTGATGAATATATTTACTCATAAGTGTCCTTAAGTAAGCAAGCCTGGGTGTAACTCTGTAAGATAGGCTAGCATTATCTCCATGCTGTAGGCGAGGCTAACAGACTCCTGTGAGATAATCCTGGCCTATCTTATAAAGTGAACTGGGAGGATTGGGATAAGTTGTATGAATAACTCTGAATACTGGATCCCACTGGCCAAAATCGCTGTGGGTATACTCGCACAACATAAAGTTGCACAAGCAACTGCAACATTTGCACCACAGCAAAGATCATGCTCAACAAGGAGTTCCACAGGTACAGCTGTGCAACTGTTACAGAAGCAACCAGTCCAGGCATACAGACTGCCTGGATGCAACTCCTCATGAACCTCTGAAGAAATAACGTTATGCTACATCAAGTGCAATAGGATTGCGGCTAATACCTGTATATAATAATTAAATATTATTCCATGTAAGGACAAGAGCCAGGATCTTGTTCAATCAAACTGTTTGTGCAATGGACTACAGTTCAAGTTGTTTGATTCTTATGCCATTTGCACAAAAAGACATCAAATACAGGTATTTCCTTACAAAATATGAAGTCAGTCTCTCTCAATGCCAAGCACTGCTCTTGCGAGCAGTGCAATCATGCCTTACTGCATGGGCAAGGCTTTATGTTCGGCACACTCTGAATAGGAATCTTGGCAAAATACTTTCATATTCTTAGAGAACCAATGCAAGAAATACTTTAAACTGCAAATGAAACTAGCATCTAGAGATTTTATTGCTCTGTGAGTTAAGCATCTAGCTGTGGGGCCAAACATAAGAAGTCTGATTTCCCACTGTGCCTCCTGTGAAGTGCAGCCATCCTTTGTGCCCAAGGGCCAGCTGCACAGTCTCAGGATGGGCCCAGCAGAAGGGACGACTGGTAAACCACTTCTGAGCGTTCTCTACCTGGGAAATCCTGAAAATCCTGAATTCAAAATTTATTTTATGGAACATTTTTATCTTTTCTGCAATAAGCTCCAAGACAATACAGACGTGCATGGAACAAAATTATTAAAATTTCATAGAGACATGAACTGTGAACTATGGTTCCCTGGCTAGATAAAATATGCAGTTCATAATATTTGAGAAGAACCAGGAGCATATCGGGTAGACCATTTACTGATGATTATAAAGAAAGCATAATTGTCCAATATGCAAACTGTCCGTGGCAAAGAAAAACTGCTTACTTGTTCTTTTTTCTTTGTGTTGTGTTCTCTCTCAATTTCTAGCATGGTGTTTAAATTTTTCACTCTGTCATCTAGAAGACGATTTGTCTCTTTAAGTCCCCTGACTGTGTCCTGTAAGAGAAAAATGCAAGAAGGTTTCTGCTTGCTTGTTTGGGTCTAGCATATCAGAAGGAAAATCTTTGTCTCATACCTTAAGCTCTGCAGTTTCATCAGAAAGATTTGTGTTTTGTTTCTGTGCCTTTTTCACAGATTCTTTTGCCTCCTTTATCTGGTAACAGCAAAACAGAGGAACAAAAGCAGTGTTAAGAAAGGGTTACTTACATTCTAATTTTGCTTTCAATGTTACAACTTGTAGGCCCCCCCATTATATTGAGAGCAGAAAAGATAGCATATCTTTAAATGGTAAAGTTAAATAAGTACAGTATTTGCAGGTCAATACTTTGACATTCAGACAGCACTATACCTTCTGATCATATTCTGACATCTTCTCTAGAATTTCTGTCTTTTCTTTCAAAAGGGTCTTAATTTTTTCAACAAGTTGTTTTTCTGTAACTAGAAAAAAAAGAACACAGGACCAAACATGGAACAATTTTCTAAAGAACTGAACAACTTTATTAACCCTTATGTATTACAGTAGTTCCCTGCAACATAGTACCCAAAATATTCCAGTCCCGCTATATTGTGCGATCCGCCACTACCCATCACTGCTTTTGTGACAGTGGCTCCAGCGGAGGCCTCTGGCTCTAGTGGAAGCCTCCGGATCCATCTGTGACTCCAGGAGAGGCCTCCCAGCCACAGTCTCAACAGAGGCCTCTCGACCTCGTGGAGGTCCTAGATGCAGAGGTCTCCTAACCTAGCTGTGGTCCCAGTGGAGGCCTCCCAACCCAATTGCAGCCCCAGCGAAGGCGTCCAGCCTTCAGAGTGACGGCGTGGATATGTGGATTTTCATTTATCACAAGTGGCTAGGAAACCTAACCCCTGCAATAAATGGGGTAATACTGTACAAGTATCTCAACAACTCTGAGTCTACAACTCCAGCCTGGCTCCCCAGCACTAATGTTCTTCAGCAGGGACATAAGAACAGCCTTGCTGGAACAGGCCACAGCCCATCCAGTCAAGCATTCTGTCTCACACAGTGGCTCACCATTTGCTTCAGGGTATTCCCAAGCAGATGTCTTTACCAGCTTATGATTCCCCACAAATGGCATTGAGAGATATCCTGCCTATCTCTCCAACCCAGAGGTTGTCCTTAGGCATCCATAATGATAGCCACTGATACCCTTGTTCTCCATGAACTTGTCTAATCCTTTCTTAAAGCTGTCAAGACTGACAGCTGTCACCACTTCCTCTGGCAGGGAGTTCCACAGACCAGTGATCCTCTGGGTGAAAAAGTACTTTCTCTTATTTGTTTAAGATCTAGCACCCAAAAGTTTCATGGAGTGCCCCCGAGTTCTAGTGTTGTGCGATAGGGAAAACAGTTTTTACTTATCTAGTTTGTCCACACTGTGTATGATTTTATAAACTTCAATCAGGTCTTCTCATAAATGTCATCATTCAAGAGTGAAGAGGCCCAGCTGTTGCAGCTTCAGCTGGTACGGAAGGTGTTCTAGTCCCCTAATCATTCTGGTTGACCCTCCTCTGCACTTTTTCCATTCCTATCACATCCTTCTGGATGTATGGTAACTAGAACTGTACACAATACTCCAGATGGGGCCTCACCATAGATTTATAAAGAGGCAAAATGACACTTGCTGACTTCTTTTCTATACCCTTCCTAATGATCCCTAGCATTGAGTTCGCTTTTTTCACTGCTGCGGCACATTGTGTAGACACCTTCATTGAGCTGTCCACCAGGACACCAAGGTCCTTTCCCTAGTTTGCTGCAGAGAGTTCAGACTCCATTAGTTTATAAATGTAACTGTTGTTGGGTTTTTTTGCCCCAACGTGCATCATTCTGCACTTACTAATGTTGAAGCTCATTTGCCAGAGGTCTGCTCACTCCCCCAGTGTCAAGAGATCCCTCTGGAGCTCCTCACAATCTCTCTCAGTTTTTGCTACCCTGTATAATATTTATTCCCACTTCTAGATCACTTATGAAGATGTTGAAAAGAAGAATACTGAACCTTGGGGGACCCCACTCTTTACCTCCCTCCACTTGGAGAAGTGTCCATTTAGTGCTACCCTCTGTTTCCTGTCCCTTAGTCAATTGCTGATCCAGGACAAGAGCTGTCCCTTGATTCCATGACTGGCAAGTTTATTCATGAGCCTTTGTTGCGGGACCTTGTCAAAAGCCTTCTGAAAGTTTAGATAAATAATGTCAACTGAATCTCCCTTATACATATGCATGTTGACACTCTAAAAAAATTCCAACAGATTAATGAATTAAGATTTTCCCTTGCAAAAGCCATGTTGGCTCTCCTTCAGCAGCGCCTTCTTTTCTATGTGCCTATTAATTTTACTGGGGCACATGTCAAACTGACCATCAGTAATTTCCTGGATCACCTCTAAATGCTTTTTTTGAAGATTGGGGTTATATTCACAACCTTCCAGTCATCAGCAATTTCATATTTTCACTTAAAGATGAAAGTGCTGATGTCCTAGCCAAAATATATAACCTTTCCCCCAAATCAGGCTTTGTGCCTGGTGACTGGAAGGTAGCGAATGTAACGCCAATCTTCAAAAAAAGGATCCAGAGATGATCCAGGAAATTACCGACTGGTCAGTTTGACTGATGAGCTTAGGCAGCAGTGACAAGAGATTGCCGGTTAACTTCAGTATGTATAGCCCAAGTACTTACTGTTTAGGTCACAACACTGCCCTGTCTCTCTGGAGCAAAGAGAAAATTGCTCCTTGAATTGAAAGCTACAATAGAATTCTAGTAGTAATGATATGGCATTCTGGAAAGGTTTTGGAAACAGCGAGAAAAAGAGCACAGAGAGAAAGAGGGCACATACAGCTATTAGAAATGGCCAGATTTAAAAGTTTGCATGTGCACTAATCTTCTTCAGGCCTCCCATTCTCTCAAACGGCACTTAAAGTAACATGAAATATACAGTCCTACAGTCCAGTCCCTCTGTGAACAGGGAATCATCTGTGACAAATTGCACAAGGATCTCTGGATCCCAGCCTTCATCTGTTCCCAACTTAGATGACATTCCAGTATCTAGACAGTCTAGGTGGCAGTAGCAGAACAGAGTAACAAAAACTACTTTTTACCTTGATACATTCTACTCTTCACCTATAAAAGAAAATACAGAACATTATGAGAAAAATTAGACAATTTCATTAATATCAGTATCATCCAAGAACATGAAGTGAACATAGTCAAGAACCAGTTATTTGGTTTTACTTGTCCGACATACTCCTTCCAAAGCAGGTATCAAGTGACATTACACAAGCAAGCTTAGAGCAAATTCTATTAAAAGCTTCTAGGTCAATGTCCTATTTCAAATTCAGGCCAAAGGTTTGTTTAGTCAGTTGCTATCTGTGAGGATTCAACTTCCATTTTATTTCAAAACTGAAACAAATGTTTACATGTTTGTCAAAGCACATGGCATTAACATAACTTTTTTCAATTATTTATCTTTCTATCTCAATCCTTCAGGTGTCAAGTGGATATCTAGACCCCCCCCAACTGTCCATTACATCATGTTCTAATGTTAAGCCAAGTACCTTCAGTGCCAAAATACACCACTAAAAGTGCATGTTTAGCACAATTACTTTATTTCCAATAACTTCTTGTCCTGGAAGGCCAAAGCAACAGCACTGTATTGGACTGAACTGTTGTAAGAAATTCAAGGTATCTACTGAGATAATTCCAATTGTGAAATCTTGACCCAAAACATATCTCAGGCTTTCAAAGGAAGTGTTTTATGGAAAAATAAATTGCTTCCAACTGTGTTGTTTTTATAACGTACCTAATATGACACTGCCACGAGTTATTGTTGTGGCTCCATATAACTTGACACTTTCCCCACCCTTGCAAAACTGGTTTGTACTCGGTTCCAGCCTCAAATCGTATTTGTCAGCTTTCCCAAAGGCAGCATTCCCCAGGTGTGTTGGACTTTAAGTCACAACATCCCTGACCATTGGTCACATCTGTTTTGCTAGTGGGCATTCCCTCTAAAACATAATAGAAGGGTGGTTTTAAAGAGCAATTAATAAACTATGTTTGACACTGCATGACTTTCAAAGACTTCATCAGTGTAAGAGTCTGATCAATCAACTGAGTATACTGTATATAAATCCTGAAAGTTTACTTACAGATAGGCATGTTCTCCAGAAAAAAATGGCAAGTGTTGCAAACCCAACAAAAGCAGTGATGATGATGGGCTCCCAAGGAAGTCCATAGAAGTCCGGGCCAGGCTGCATGGCTTCAGGCAGTGTTGAAACCAGCTAGAACACAAGAGAGAGAGAGAGTTCAGCAGATCAACTCCCAGGTATTCATCCAACATCTGCTAAATTTCTTTCAAGTATTAAATAAACCAGTCAAGACAAAAAACAAACAAACAAACAAACAAACACCTCATAATGTAGATTTCAAAATAACAATAAAAAGGTGCTCTCAGGGGGAAAACCACAAAATGGGAACCAAAACATTGGCTATGGCTAAGAATTCAGTTTTCTCCAGGTCATAATTTTTGTATTAAACATCTACCTAATTTTTTTAAGTACTTACAACAATAGATTAATATTCCTTTAAAAATAAAAAAGAACTGCTACAAATACAGATGGAACAAACTAAGCATAACATTGCTTAGGCCTTTATTTGCTAAACAACAAGTGTATTTTAAATCCCTAAACAGGGATTTCAAAAAGCACACCAACATCATTGTTGAAATTCAACACCCAAGTTTTAAATTTTACTAAATTCTAAAACTTTTTATCATTACAACCACTATTGGCAGATTGCTTGATAACAGAAAGGTACATGAAACACATAAATCCTATCAGAAGATTTAATTCCAATACACATAACAAAGAAAAAGTTACTTTTATTGACCTACCCCAGGAAATATAGGAAGGAATCTGTTGACTGCCTCATAAAATGACACCAAATAGAAGTGCCACAGAAAAATGGCAATGAAAATTTTCATAAGCATTTTGAACGCCAGAATTATAAATTATGACACCGTATATATCTCAAAAAAAAAAGAATTAAACTGAATCAGTTAATGTTGTGTTTTTCCTATTTCCAAGAAAATAGATGTAACAGATGGAATTCCAAACTCCAATACAGTATTTTACAAATATAAATACAATTTAAAACATGCATTATTTATGCTGTTGGATGTTTGATGGCTCACTATTATTTCCAAACACCAAAGTTTGATAACATAACATATTCTTATTCAGAGAATTATGTGTTTCCAGTTTCAGTCTCAAAAGTTAAACATAAATTGATGAGGTACATATTCCACCAATTAGTTTCCCAAATCTAATAGTGCTGAAGTAGCATCAAAGAATATCACACTCCAGATCTACATGTCTTTCCATAGCAAGACTCCCCAGCAACTAACATCTTCTTCTAATTTTTCTTTTTCCAGGAGCAGGGGAGAAAGTTGCTCATTAATAGTTGTTGTGAGTTTTTCGGGCTGTTTGGCCCAAAAACTCACAACAACCATCAGATCACGGCCATGAAAGCCTCGAGAATACAGTTGCTCATTAACTTTGCCAGAGGTTGAGACTACTCAATGCAAGAACTTCCAACCTCCCAACAAGCGACATCTCTCTTCAAAAAGAAATCCATTTAAGTCTAAACTTTGGAGGTTAATGATAATTAAAAAAAACTTGTTTAAAAAAACTCAGCGTGACCCTTTCTGCAGGTGCTCCTTCTTCACTGCTGTGGACACAAGACAAACAAATCCCACAAAAATCTGATCAAAACAGGGGGCCCTGCTCCCCAGAAGCTTCCTTTTTGCACCTTGTTTTTGTTTATCTCTGGATGAATAACGCTCCCTCTCCCACATACACACATCACCACACCAGCATAAGGCCAGGATGAATGTTCGTTCGATATGTAAAGTAGAGAGATAGGCGGGTCCTATAGAAAGAGGAGGCCAGGAAAGCAAAGAAACCTTCGGACTTTCCATATGGGAGCAGGTGTCAACAGGGACGGAAGGATCTTATTTATTTATTTATTCGATTTTTTTACCCCGCCCATCTTCCGAAACGGAACTCTGGGCGGCTTACAAAACTGAACAAGTCAGCAAAGAATACAATATAAAATAAACGGAATAATAACAACAATATAAAACAGCATTCTAAAAAGATATTGGACATCTTGACAACTCCTCCTCCTCCTCCTCCTGGGGATCAACACCCCTGGGCTCAACGTCCCCTCCAGGCAGCGCTCCGAAAAGCGCCTCCCCAGGCCGACCCCCCCCCCCCCCCCCCCCCCCCGGCATTCCGGGCGGGCCCTCCCCCCCCCCCCCCCCAATCCCCCACCCCGGGCGGCCCCCTCGGGGGGGGGGGGGGGGCGAGAGAAGGGCGCCTGCCAGCCGCTCCAAACGGCGGCCAGCGGGAGGCCACCGGTCTCCCCAGGCGGAGCGCGCCCACCTACCTTCCTTCCCCCTTCCCCTTCCCCTTCCCCTTCCCTAACCCCTACCCCGCGCCCCTTCTCCTCACCTGCAGGAGGCGGCCGGTGAGGGTGGCGTCGCCCCGGGAGAGCGGGCCCAGGAGGAGAGCGGCCGCGCCGCCCGGGGGGCTGGAAGGAGGGACGGACTCCATATGGATGGGGGGGGGGGGGAGGAAGTAAGCGCGTGCGCGCGCGCGCGTGAGAAGGGGGGTTGTCACTCTCCGCCGGGTGGGTGGGAGGAGGCGAACTTGGCCTGGGTCGCCGCCGGCGCAGCCTCTTTCACCCCCCCCCGCCCCCTTCCAGGCTTCCCGAAGGGACACGTCAACTCCCGCCTCCCCCCCTCCCTCCCGTGACCCTTTTCGAACGTCATCGGCTCGTGCCGGCTGCTACGGCAGAGGCGGTTGGAGGAGTCCGGAAGGAGGAGGGGGACGGAAGGGGGGGGAGGGAGAGGGGCGGCTCGGCCGGAAACGACACGCCCGCGCAAGCCTTTAAAAAACGCCGCCGTCTTCTTTAAAACAAAGACGAGGGTGGGGAGGGGGAGTTGTTTCTCGGTCTCGAGCTTGAGAGAAGCGCCTCGTCCGGTTCACCCGGACTCCCAATGGCTTTCCCAAATCTATTTGCAAGCAAAAATCAAAGAACCACAAAACAAAAGACTCACAAAACATGTGGCACCTTAAAGACTAGCTTTCATTATTTATTTATGTATTTATTTTAGATTTTTTTTACCCCGCCTTTCTCATTGGAAGAGGACCCAAGGCGACTTACAGTAATTTTAATGTAACGTCCACTTCTGCAGACATATAGCAGCAGAATGAGGTGTGTAATAGGATAGGTGATTAAGGTGCCACATGTTTTGTGCCTTTTGTTTTTCTTTGCTTTTTGCCTGCAATTCTTGAAAGGACTGACACGCTACCGTCTCTGGTTTCCAATTAAGTGGCGAATCTGATGGCTAGAATGGGTTTTTAGACAGGAGTGCAAGAATAAATGTTGCAGGGTGAGGGAACAGTTGGTTGATAATGGGGAAGAAGGGATGTTGGGCTGATTGGCTTTGGAAGCCAAAGAGACTCTCTCTCTCTCTCCCATTCAAGAGGCACTTTTGCTCTTGAAAAGCAGCTCACAGCCATTTCCCCTCCATTATTGTTCAGTGGAGACAGGGGGGCAACAATTAGGACAGGATTGTGGGGCCTGGAGGAGATCTTGGGTTGCCCTACTGAAATTGCTCAAGTCCTATTTACCTGGAAGTGATTCGGGTTTAGTGGCATTCAAGGGCCATGCAGGAAAAATTTCTTGTGTAACCATTTCAGTACTGTCTTTTAAATTAAAATTGACACCCCCATTGATTTTGTTCACTGCATGCACAGCCTTATAAAACGCCCTGGGGGGGGGGAACTCCACCCACTTCTTTGGAAGCAAGTGCCACTGAAATTGATTGAACTCACGTTTTAATACAATTTGCTCTTGCTTTTTAACACAGCAATGCTGCTCACACTGATAAAGGGTGGAGGAGTCCTACTCAAACACACCAGGACTTGACAGAAGATGCCTTTATAACTTTTGATATTCAACTGTGTCATTTCAAATTATCCCCCACACAGGCTCTATGTAAATTTGAAACAGAAAAAGCACTTACCATCCTTGTGAGTGGCTGCATGTTTTCCTTTGCTAATAGGACAGCATTACCCAAGGGAGCAGGAAAATGTGAAGCAGCAGAGTCCTCTTCAGACGGATTACTGTTGTCTTTCATTCTATCATCCTTGTCATCATGTAGACCTTTAAAGACATTTCATAAATTATTTTCATTTAATGTGTTTTTAATTTTAAAGTCTTTCTATGAGACCATATTAAAGACTTTAAAATTGTGTCATGATGATGACCATGTTAGTCTACTGCAGCAAAACCAACATTTTCTTCTGCTACAGACACTTGTAAATTAGTGCTCAAGTGCATGACATATTGGCAGGTGTATGTGTATGTGATACACATAGGTGTAGAGGAAGAAAACAAGTTAAATGCAGAAAAGCACTTTACAAATCCATTTATAAAACAAATGAACTGCTTACGGCACAGTCACAGTCAAGTTTTTAACACCCTCAAAATATAAATCCTACTGTCCACAGTTCTTTCCTCTGCAACACCATGTACACATCTTTCAACTGAGGAAAACATGTCACACACTTGACAAAGTGAACTCTAGTTCACAAAAACTTATAAAGTACCATAAAAATGCAATAGGCTTGATGATGCCATAGTCTTTTCATTCATTTTCAGCAACAGATCACTCATACTATCCCTCTGGAATCTGCAGGTTTCTAGGTTGTATTTTGAGTTGCTGGTTATCTGGCATTTTAACTGTATCTCAGACTTTTAAGTCACTATTTTACAATGTCATTATATGCATGTTTGATTATATGTGCCAACCAACCAATCAAATAAGAACAAAGCTATCCAGTATGTTACCTGCAGTAAAGTCTTCCCCTGTTGATGGTTCAACTGATTCAAGGGTTGTAGCCATATCTGGTTTTATTTTGGCACTCTCAAGGCCATCTCTGTTTCCTGTTTCATCTAAAGTTTTAGTTTCTGCCAGCATGTTCTCAACTCCTTCTGACTGATCCAATCCAAGAATGTCTGCCTTCTTGGGCGTCTGTTCTATATTGTGTGAAAGCTTTGGATCCATGTTGTCTGGGCTTTCCACTAGCTTTCTGTTCTGTTCCATTTGTTTTTCATCAGCTACAAGTATAGAAAACAGTATACATATTAATAAGTTAGGTTCTAATTACTAGCCCCGCATCTATTTCTTGAAATACATACTTCCAGGCACAGTTTCTCTTTGTCTGAAAAAGCTTTGGCTTCATTTTAATGATCCTCAATTAGGCATGTATAAAAACTGATAAAACAAAACACTACATTTCCTTTAACAGATAAAGAATATCTGACACCTGTGGGATACTATTAGAAAATATGTTCCATTTGGGGCCTCTTGTTGAATGTTTTAAAATTCTTCTTTGATTTTGCTTCAGTTCCTTCATGAAACTGAAGGCTATGTTGTCCTTTACACTTTCCAGACTCTCACCTGCTGTAGGTTTCATTTTAGAAAATGAAAAAACCTTTTAACTCTGGTTACACAGACATACGTGCAACATTTTGGTAATGGTTTTAAAAAGCCATATAGTCACATTTTCTTGGCTTAAAACTGTTATTGTTTTGGTAAGCTAACTCAATGTTTCAGGCTGGTTTGGGGTTCTTAATGCCCATTATTCAGAAACTAACATTTCCACTCATGGAACTACAGTCCAACAAGGAAAGTGGCAATATTCCATTACTGCTTCTATTTCCCCTCAAAGCCTTTTCCAGAAGGCTAGTAGACCCACCTAAGCATAACTGAGGGAGAGGGGGTACAGAGGGGAGTTCTACCCACAAGACTTTGAATTTTCCCTAAATAAAAGAAATGCAACATTTCCATCAACCATAGATTGGCAACCAAAACATCATAAAATTCTATGCAGGCTATATGAAGAGAGAATACTAAATTGCCTATTCAATATCTGTATATGATAGAACATTTTCCTACAGAGGCTTGCTCTTAAAATGGTTAATGTCATGAAAAGGTTCTCTGTTCATCTTGAATGTTACAAATGTATAATGCGGTAGGTTAGACCCACACTTATCCATTCCTGAAGCCTGAGTGAGCAGGAGTTCAATTTAGGCTACATTCAGTGCAACAGTTAGTTGTGGCTCACTTTAATCTCACTGCTGAATAAATTTGGAAATAACACAGTACGTGAATAGTTTTAATGCTATGTCCATGCTACTGGTGGATCTTTCTGCTGAGTGGGAGTTCAATAGGATAATGTAATGGCCCGTATTTCTGAAAGACTCTTGAGTATGATAATATCCTACTAGCATTTTACATTAGATGTCCTAGGTGAAATTCATTGATATGGAAGCCATAACATTTCCTAAAATGCTTTCTAAGCAATTATTCCATTCAAGAGCTAGAAAAACATTTCCAAGTCAGGATGTGCTTAAGTGGATGCAGTATGTCACATTTTTCTAGATATCTCACCAACTCAATATAAGCCATAATCATATACAGAGCTATTGAGCAATACATGCCATTGAGTTCAGTCTCATTTATTTCCAAGTCAAGTGTGTATAGGATTTTATCCCTATAATCTTACCTTTAATGGGTTCATGGGAATCCATCTCAGTTTCTAGAAGTGATGCAAGAGGAGCACTTTCACTAAATGGAGAATATTTTTGCCTTAATGAATACATTAGTTCCTGAACATCATCCATTAAGGCAGCTTCTTCATCAAACAAGTCCACTTCCTTTATCACTTCTTCTTTGTTTTCCATCTCTCTTGCATCCAAAGCCTTGTTTAGGACATCTAGAACATTAGACTCTGAAGATTCAAGAATATGATCCAAAGCCTTTTCAGTGTCCTCATAGTTCCCATCATGTTTCTGAGCTTGCAATAACTCTAACTCCATGTCATGAAACAAAGATTCTATCATGAAAACATGTTGTTCCCCAAGATACTTCTGTAAACGTGCAATACGTTTTTCATCCAGAAATTCCTTCATTTTAACGAGTTGCCTCACAGACTCACTATATTCTACAACTTCATTTGTATTTTCTGAAATATCTCTGGGATCATGCTGATATTTACCTTCAGTTGAGGTCTGTAAATCTTTATGGCCCCTCTGTGAGAAATCTTTAGAGAGATGCTCCTCACCTTCAGATGTAGAAAAATTCAAACTGCTTGACATTGTTTTATCACGTACATCTTGTATTTGATTTCCCCCCTCACCCAGAGAATTTTCTATTGCAGGTAATATAGCTGGCTCTACTTCTTCCTGCTTTTCTTCTTTGCCTTCCTTCTGTTCAGACTCCTCCCTTCTTTGCATCCCTCTAAGCTCCTCCTTCATGTCTTCCATGCCCTCTTCTTTCCGGGTCTGTTCAAGAGTTGTTATCGCTGCTTCTCCCATTTCGCCAACAGGATTAGCAGCTCTTGAAATAGCACCATTTGGCATTTGTAGCTGAGGGTTTGCGTTTTCAACATCTAATGTGGAACCTTGGTCTTCTGTGAGCCTCTCTTTAGATAATTTGGCACTCATAGCATTTTCATCTTGAAGTAACTCCTCTTCTGATTCCTCTAAGAAATCACCTTCTTCTATCTCTGCCTCCCTAGTCTTTAATTCTTCTGTATGTGATTTCTCTCTGTCCATATCCATTTCCATTACTCTGTCCAAATGTTCGGCTTCATTGTTTTGCTGAGTAAGGTTTTTCAACTGGGTATCTTCCATTGATTCTTCTAGAATAGATTTTTCCTCCAGTGTTTCCTCGCTACTTAAGTAGCCTTCCTCATCCTCATCCTCTTCTTCCTCTTCACTGTCTTCTAAACCCTGGGTTACAGTTTCCTGTTGTGACGGTTCAGTAGGCACTTCAGTATCTTTCTCAGTAGAACTATTTTCTGCACCTGAATCATTTGACTGTTTATTACTGCCAAGTATCATTTCTAGTTCAACATCTTCTCTCTCCTTCTTTGCCTCATATTTGGCTTTGCCTCCTGTGAAATCAGCAGCACCCAGTTCACTTTGAGATTCATTTGTTAATTCTTCCAGCACATCTGGTACAAAGTTCATTGGCTGTTTGGCCTCCTTTTTCTGGCCTATTTTTTCCCACAGCGTTTTGTGGTTTGTGTCATTTTCCAACCTATCTTCCATATTTTTCTCTTCTCTTTCCTTCTCTTTCATTATCTTATGAAGAGAAAGGCCTTCTGGATCATCTTTGATGTCACCCAGAGGTGGCTTTAGAGTTTTTTCCTCCGTTTCCATGGATGTTTTAGGTTGCTGATCATCTCCAAAACTGGAAAACACCCCCAAATTGTGCGAAGAAGTACTTTCCACTTGTTCTTCTGTAACATGTTCTTCCTGAGTGTTCTCATGCTTTCCCTTATGCTCCTCCAATTTATACTTTTTCTCCTTAGAGTTTTTAATATCAATATCATGTGTCTTCTGTGCAAGGTCATGTTCTACTATAAAGGGGTCAGATTCTGAATGAAGTAACATATCTTCTGTATTTTCATTCTTACTAATTAGGACCACATCATCATCATCATCGTCGTCGTCATCATTGCCAACATCATCACCACCTTCATCCTCATATTCACTCTCCTCCTCAAAATCAGCTTTGTTCCCATTCATTTCATCACTCGTTCTTTCACCTCCACTGACAATTGCAAAAAACTTATCTCCTAAATTTGTTAATAAACCAGAGTCTTCCTTTTTCTCATGAATTAATTTTGCTGCACCTTCTGCTGTGGCATCAGCATTAAAAGCACTTGTTTCCGACTCAAAGACACCACCAGATGACACCTTTCCAACTTCTGTGTAGTCTGAAGGTTTGATTTCTTCTTCAAAAGGTAGCAAAGGAATGTCTTCTGACTCCTCTTTTGGTTCTTTCAGCTTCTCCATATCATGAGAGTCAATGTCCAGATCTTCTTCGGACTTATCATTAGGTGATGTAACAAAGCTAGTTGTCTCATCATCAGACACAAAGGCATCTGCAGTTGAACCAAATGTTGTTTTTAAGTCCTCCAATACTTCTTTGCCTCCATAATCCGATGTGTTAGGTTCACCCTGAAACAGATTAGAGTTTTTGGCACTTTCATGTTTTGGCACTTTTAATGTTTCTTGCAGCATTTTTTCAAAAGGCTTCTGTGCACTTTGGTCTCCCTGAGGATTTTCTGTGTCACTATTTACAACAGGATTTCCACTCTTGGAATCAAGAGTGTCTTCTACATTCTCAGTATTTTCAAGAAGAACATTGACATGTTCACTCATTTTTACATCGTCTTCCAAGTCTGTGTCAACTTCTGTGTCAACTTCTGGACCAATGGAGTCTGCAGAGTCAGCTCCTTCCTCCTTAGTTTCCAGCTCAGCTTCTTCATGACCACCTGCTATGTCCTCTGATACCTTTAAAAGCTCATCCACATTATAATTATCAAAATCATCCTTTCCTCCATCAAAGCAAACAAAGTCTGTTTCCTGGAAGAAAAAAAGAATACTTTCAGCAAATTAAAGAACAGGATATTCTTCTCATATTCTCCACAGCATATTTTTTTATTTTACTTAGCTGAAATTTAGTTGAAATATTCCTACTAGAAGGTGACATTATTCATGCAATTAGAAGCAATGACAACATGATGAGTATGATTTACGTCAAGGGAGTCCATTGGAAAACATTCCAAGTTGTCAGTGTTTCAACAAGATTTACATTGGAATTCTTAAATGCTTAAATGTGAATAAAGCCAATTAACATGGGAAAGTGTTTGGAAATATGCACAGGGTGAAGCTGCTATAGTGGATTACATCAAGATACATGTAATATGTACCTCTATCATATATTAATAAGATACGACTGCAAACATACAAACTCATAAGAACCTAATACCATGTCAGAATCTTTGTCCACCTAAACCAGCTGTAACCTGCCAAGGGCTCTCTCTCAGGCAAAGAGCTTTCGTATCATCTGCTACATGGTATTTACAAACAAATCAGAACAGAACTCGAGATGGTGGGATGAGAATTGGATATACAGTATTTTTTCCATGTATAAGACTATACTTTTATCTGTTAGACTGAAAATTGAGGGTCGTCTTATACACGGAGGTAAGCCAAAGAGAGAACTGCATGGCTGTGAAACTGTAATTTGGGGTTGGAAAAGTGGGGGGTCGTCTTATACAGGGGGCATTTTATAGATGGAAAAATATGGGCAAGTCCAAAATGTAGAGCATAGGCTCTTCCATCGAGCCTCTTAGTTCCCCTGTTTTTATTGAGGAGAAAGCCCCACTAAGCACAGCGGCTCTTACACAAGAACATAAGAAGAGCCATGCTGGATCAGGCCAAAGGCCCATCTAGTTCAGCTTCCTGTATCTCACAGTGGCCTCACCAAATGCCTCTGGGAGCGCACGAGACTAGATATCTGTCTTCTGATAACCACTCCCCTGCATCTGGCCCTTGAAGTACCCTGGTTTTGAGTCTGGAGATTACACATCTCCATTATGGTTTGTAACCTGTGATGGACTTTTCCTCCAGGAATCTGTCCAATCCCCTTTTGAAGGCATCCAGGCCAGATGCCATCACCACATCCTATGGCAGAGAGTTACATAGGCTAATAACACGCTGAGTAAAAAAATATTTTCTTTTGTCTGTACTCATTCTCTTAGCTCTGAATAAAGATATACGGTATAGGCTTCCATTCTAAACAAGTAAAAAGACCATTAAACATAAGCATATATAATACGAGTCCTCCTAGTAACTAGGAATTGTTACTAGGACCTAGTTTGTGACCTGCTGGATATTTGACAATTCCCTAATCTTGATCGGGACAGGGAGATAAAAGACTCCACAACAGTGGATTTTCAGACATGGTTGGCAAACAGCGTTCAGCTTGGTGAGTCACAAGAAGTGCAGGTCTGCCTATCTAGTACCGATAGTTTACTCTTCTGTGGTCCATCCCTAAATATTTAGAAAAATGAAGGTCAATATCCTGTTATGAAAAATGGCAGGCAAAGGAGCAAACTGGCAAGCAATGTCTGTGTTTCATCATTGGTTGTTGCACACCAGATGACCAGGCATGCAGCAGACAATTGTCTCAATGCCTCCTGTCACATGATTTTGGCCTAAATGTTCTCTATTAGTCAAACGATCTACAATGTAAGATAAATATTCTCTTTTGCTTCTTTCTCCATTTCACCTCTTGGTGTTTACTTATGTTGTGTTTTTTTCCTTGCATTTCGTTTAAAAGGCATGGATGCAACCACACACTTCCCAATCACTCAAAACAGGACAATATATAAATCACGATAAACACACAACTTACATCTGTTATCAGTTCCATCTCATCATGTGTATAAATATAATTTATGTCAAGCAAATCCTTTGGAAAATAACCAAATGTGTTTCCAACCTGCAGGAGGGGAGAACAAAAATGTAAGGTCAGCATTGGAAGGAAGAGTAAGGATTCATTTAAAACAATATTTTCTGTCCCTTTTGTAGAGGCAGGTATGCAACAACGACTATAGAGAAGGTAGGCTTTGAGCAAATTTGAGATGTGCACCCAGTAAGATTCACCAGGGCCACATGGCATTTCACTATTTTTGTGTAAAAATAAAAATATTGCACCCGAGGAAATACTTGTGCCATTTTGTATAGCAACTCTTAGTTTACTGCAATATTTTCCTCTTAAACAATAATTATTTTGGTCAATACCAGATGATAACAGATGTTGCAATTTGCATAGGGATGGTTGAAGTGAAATCAACATATCGTCCTGTGGTATCTTAAGGACTGACATGTTTTACTGGGCATAAGTTTCCATGAGCTTCAGCCGACTTTTTCAGAGGGTTGGAGTAGACTCCATTCGTGATAGCATACTGTATGCCAAATGTGACATACTAGCCTTGAAGCTATTCTTTTGCAAATTGTTTTGTTTTTGAACACATTTAAATTATGTTTGTGAAAAATACTATATTGGAAATGCATCCAAACATTTCTTATCTCAGCAAAGGTTCCGTTCTATTAAAAATTCATGTAAATCTAAGACTGTACACAATAGTTATGCCGGTGCATACCATTCTATTGTACGATAGTAACACTCTTGAGGCATTTGGATGAGCTGTTAGTCTGCTTCAGCACCACTAAACATCTAGGGCGGGCATGTCCAAACTTTGGCCCTCCAGATGTTTTGGACCACCACTCCCTGAATTCCCAGCCTGTATTTCCAATGGCAAAGGACTGTGGGAGTTGTGGTCTAAAACATCTGGAGGGCCGAAGTTTGAACATGCCTGATCTAGGGTTTGAGGTTTTTTGTTTGTTTGATAATTTTTCAAATTCATAACATTCAGTATCCTGTTGATTAGGCAGAGCTAATCAACAGGATACTGACCACTGGATCTCAGCTTCTTAATAATGTTAATACTATCCAACTCCTGTTGTCCATGTTAATGCCCTCCAGAAAAACAAATTCACACTACCTCTTCACCTGTGAGTATGTGTATATGTTATCAGGAAGCCAACACTAACAGGTAAGAATTGCATCAGAGATTAGATAACCAAGGCAGTTAAATACTGGCAGAAGACATAGTAAGTAAACATACTTGCTAAAGATAGTACGCTCAAAATATTTCCCATGGATATTTCCCCTTTCCTGAATACACTTATACCTTCTTAGATGAGAAACAAGGAAACCTATTTCTTGAAGAAATGTTGCTGAGAGTTAGGGTTAGGGTTGCTGATTTTGCAATGTAAATAACTGGGCTCACTGATAATCAGCTTTTAGTAATATCTGATCATAAGCATTTGCTGGCCCTTTCTTGAAAGCATATCAAATGAATGCCAACTGCCACATTCTTTCCTACTGGTTACAAACTAAGGATGCAATTAGACGACAAGAAAGGATTGTGTTTGATTGTACCAGAAAGATTGTACTCTGCAAGGGGCAGTGACTCTTCCATCATGGAGGAATCGCTTCAGGACAGCACCCCCCAAAAGACCAGCACTGTTACTGCAGCAAAAAGATCCAGTTTGGGCATGTATCAGGCTTGAGTTGATTCATGATGTCGCATGCCGCATGTCATGTGATCACCAGTGAACAACTTGCACTAGACCATGCCATGAACAGTTCAAAATGCATGCTATTTGCACCATCTGGCCACACCCTAAGAACTCACAAATATTTTTAGAATAATTTTGAAACTTAGGAAATGATAATAGCTAAAATCCTGTACATTTGCACAGATGCTACTGATTTCCTAGCTTAATTACCTGGAGTGGATATGTCCCCTACAGCTCAGATGAGCCCACTGATGGCTTTCAATAGTGCCTGACTACAAGCATTTGGCGAATTCTCATTTTAAGAGTGCCATTTCAGCTATAACCAGATAGCTTGGACTGCCAGAAAGACGTACAAGTGGGTCCTAGATCAAATCAAGCCTGAACCATATATGGGAGCAATGATATGGAAGGCGAGCCTGTCCTTCTTTGGGCACTCATGAGAGCGCAAGATTCTCCGGAAAAGTCAATAAAACTGGGAAAGGTGGAAAATAGCAGGAGGAGAAGAGCAAGAATGAACATGAAATGGGCTGACTCCCTAAAGGAGACCACAGTTGACAAGAGCTGAACAGGGGAGTTGAGGGGAGGACCTTTTGGAGATCGCTCATTTATAGGTGACCACGAATTGGAGGCAACTTGATGGCACACAGCAATAATTCTAACTATGGCAGATTGGTTGAATGAACAGCACCTTTAAGTCAAATGTTAGGAAAGGCCCATTGATTCATTTAGTCCACTGTCACTGAGGCTAAGAATCGGATTTAGTCTGTATATGTGTACACTGATTCAAATTGTTGACACTTTCCCAGAGAATTTTATATTTTTAAGCTGTTTAACGTTTTTTTTAATGTTTGCACTCCACTGTGTGAAATCCTTCAGCACACAGGGACATGTGAATAAGTAAATAGCAACTGAACAAAAAAGGCAGCTCACCAGATGTGCAGATCAAGAGTGAGAAAACCATTCTGGTGGATGAAAACAAACAGTAGGAAAAAATGATGTCACTGGGCCAAGTCAAGTCCCCTGATCTTAAATAACAGTATCTTTGTAAAGTTCTCTTCCAATGTGTTTCCATCAGAATTTTTTCACAATTTAACTACATCACAGGCTCTGTGAAGGTTAATTCTATGATTTAAACAAGAAGTAGATTAGTTGCATTTCCTCCTGAAGAAGAGGAAAATAATACAGTATGTCTTATTTTTTCCATCGTCAGGCCAAGCCCTTCCTTTTCAAAAAGGCTTTTAAGAGTCAGGAAACTCTTAACAAGGGGGGAATGCTCCATTTATGAAATTTAGATGTTTTTAATGCTTTTAAAAATGTTTTAATATGGAAAAATATTTAACTTTTAAAAAATACATAATAGAATTTTTAACTTGTTATTTATGCTTTTAACTGTTATGGTCTGCCTTGGGTCCCCTATGGAAAGAAAGAAGACATACAACTAATAAAGTGAAATAAAATAGCAGTGAAGGAAACAGAAAGTAGATGCATTATTAATGGCTTTTTTAAAAAAATAGTCAACATGTGGAGTTGCAGAAATACTGTAATAATAAAACTCCTGTTGATTTTCATGGGTTGCGCCACTGTCCGTAGGAAACAACACCAGCGTTGTATTCTATTACTAAAATATTTTGACAGTCTGCTGCCACTAGTGGGTTTGTAATAGACTGCAATGTAATTAAGATTGTACCCTCAGTCTGAATTTCGTCCATGATCTCAAACTTGTTAGTATATATTACTACAGTCTCTGTGCAAATTGATTTGGCTAATGTGGGCGTTAACTGGTTAGTTTCTTTTGTTTAAAATCTAGAGTGTCTAATTATCTGGTCCTGCCTCCCATAGCTGGCCTTAATTATTCTTCATGCTTTGTTTTTATGTAGAGTTTGCAACCCTGGAAACAGATGCCTCCTAATTATCCAGGTTATTTGTGGCCTAGTGCCTGTCAGAAAGGAATTGAGCAGCGCAATATAATGATTCCATTTTGCCCCTTTCACTGCGTGTGATGCTTTTCTTGTTTCGTCTTTAATTGGACTCGACTGCTGCGAAGAGCCGGTGGGGTTCTAACCTCACTATTAACAGTCTAATGAAAGCAGCACTCCTGGCAGCTCCTCGTGTCAGACTAGCTCACAGAAGCATACTCTCCTTTGCAAACTGGGATGGGGATATGAGAACCACTGAGAGAGATACAACTTTTCAACTAAGGACCTGTTCCTAGCTAACTCATCAATGAGAAACCCATACTGGAAATAATTTAGGATATCAGGCCAAAAACAAATGAAAAATAAGGCAAAAATATTGTTGCACCTTAAGGACTAACTCCTGTATTTTGATGGAAGTTTTGTGGACAAGTCCACTTCCTCAGAAGACAGAATCCAGGAGCCTGTCTTCCACATATTTATTTAAAATATTTTTATCCTGCCTTTCTCCTTAAAAAGGATCCAAGGGGGCTCTCCTGATATCTCTCTGCAAAGTAAATCTCAATGCAAGATATGTTACATCACTGAAAGTTTGCCAGAGAGTGAGTTGTATTAAGGATCCACAGATTTCATTGTAGTTTAACTGACTTGTCATGAAATAATGGAGTTTGAGTCTATAAGGCTATCAAGTTCAACCCCACTTAATGAAGGAATACAAATCAATGTATATGTGACAAATTGTTCTCTCATTTCTCTTTAATGTATCCGTTATTGGAGTTTTCACCAAATCCTGAGGTAACTGGGTCCATTGTCATACTGCTCTAACAGTTCATTCATTTTAGAGGGGTTTTAATCATTCTGTACCTGGACCTCAACCCTTTTTTGTCTTCTATGTCCCCACAGTTTTGCAATGTAAAATAGATGGATCGAATGTGACACAATGTTATCCCTTACCACCTACACATTTCTGTTATTAGAAAACTGCCTTTACTACATACTCTTCAATGGGTAGTAGTCAACTGCTCTATTCTACCACCAACTTAATAGCATGAATGAGCAGAATGTAGCCTCCATCCCATACACACCTTGGAAATATGATTTGGACAACTGGAAGACCCTCACCCCACCCCAGAATGTACTTTGAAGGTCACAGATGGGTCTGAGGTTGGAATGAGGGAATAGTCCATTGGCCAAGCAGAAATTTTCTCACAGCATGATGAGTAATCAGATTTTTACAACCTTGCATGCGGCCTGTAGTGTGATATTTCTGAGCTGAGATGACTGTCAGTCTATCAGGCACTAATCAATTCTTCCCTCCTATGTCTGAATCCTCCTCGTTTGTGGGAAGTCTTTTGCTTTGTTTGCTATTGATCTATTCACAATTATAAATGAAGCATTTTTATTCTTTCTCTGACAAGTATCTCAGAGTGAGTTATTGAGACTGTGTCAGTTCATGAAAAAGGTACAAGCAGGACCTCCATATCCGCCGATTCACCATCCACTGATTCAGTTATCCACGGATGGTGACTGGCGGCGCATGGGACCACAAACTCGGGGGCATAGGAGGAGGAGACCACACGGCTCTAGAACTACCACCTGCCCAGCCGCCTGTAAGATAGACGGTGGTGGCAGTCAGGAGGCCACACAGCTTGGGAGCTCCCGCTCGCCCGCCCGCTTACCCACTCACTAGCTCAGAGGATCCTCAGTGGCAGCTCCCGCCTACAAGCTTGGTGGTGGAAGAGGAGGAGGACGACGACTGGCCACCCCTCGGCAAGCTCAGTAGTGGTGGTGGCAGAGGATGACAACCCGCATGCAAAATTGCATGTTCAGCGGCAGCAGCAGCGGTGAAGAACAAGAGCCCGCTCATCTGTTCACCCGCATATTCGGCAGCATCAGCAGCGGCGGTGGAAGCGAACAAATGCCTGCCCACTCGCCCACAAGTTTGACAGCAGCGGAGAACAAGTGCCCGCCCGCCTGCAAGCTCAGTGGTGGCGGCGGCGGCGGAGGACAAGCGCCTGTTCACCTGCCTGCAAGCCCAGCGGTGGCAATGGAGGAGGCAGCCCCGGGGCCTGGGAGAGCCTGCCCACCTGCAAGGTCAGCAAAGGTGCTGGAGGTGGCACATGGCGGGGTTCCCCAGGGTGCTGGCGGGCTCTCCTAGTGCTTTCATCCCTGGCACCCTGACCCTCAGATAAGAGTGTTTGCTCTTAAGTCCGGATTTCATTATCCGCAGGCGTGGGGCGGGGCGGGAATCAATCCCCCACGGATACAGGGGTCCTACTGCATTCTACTCTGTGAATCTCTGTACTTTTACTGCATAGCAAATAACTTTTACCAGGAATTCAAAGCTCTGCAATATGGTACTAATCCAACTTTCTAAGACCTTATTACACGTTATATGTACTGTATTCTTATGGTTCATTCCAAGTTGCCCCACTTAAAGTTGTTTCTCTCTCCTCATGAAGAAGAAGATGGTGATGGTGAAGTAAATGAACAGATCTCATGAGTTTTGCACCACAGGTGCAACAGCTGCTGGCAAAATGATTTTGAGCAGGAAATAAGTTCCTGGCTGACTGCTTGCATCGGGAAGAAAGAATGGAAAGAGCGGCATCTTTAAACAAAAGGGTTGTTCGTATCACTGCAAATTAAAGCTACAATGCAATAAATATAGTTTTTATTTGCTATGAGGGACCTTGGGCCAAAGTTAGCATATCGTATTATAGCAGCTATAAAGCACGTGCAATTAAAATATAATAAAAGAATAGAAATAAAACATAGAAAAACTTACACTTCCAGCCCACAGCTCGTTTGTTCTTCCAATAAGCTTATAGTACACATATATCGATTCACCTTCTTTAAAATCTAAAAACCGACAATCAGGACCTTTAAAATCCTTCACTGCCTTCCCTCGACACATTAGCACTGTTGAAAGAAAGAAAAAGAAACCAGTATAAGATCAAAGAAGGTTCTCCAAATAGGAAATCTATTAATGGCATGCATATATGTGAAAGTGCATGTGCCCCAGAATGAAAAGTTAGAACTGGTAGAAAGCTAGTTTCAAACCTCTTACAGTTCTTCATTACTGGCCAATTAAGGAATCAATGAACTACAGTGTACGTTTCATAGGACACCAGTATTAAATACATTAAATACATTCAAGATCTGCACAAGTTTTAAAAGAACAGGCATTTGTACATAAAGATACAGTAGGACCCCAGAATGCACTTATTAGCCCTCTCTTTATTTAATTTCAAAGTAACAGCATGAATTATGGATAGGACAGTCCTGCACCCACTTATTCAGATCCAGTAGGATTCCCATGAAACCATGCTGCACAATATTGTTCAGTATAGCTTCAATCCGATCCATATTTGCCAGGAATCAACTAACACTTCTTTACAAATACTGTCAATAATTTTAGGAGTGGACTGCCGCTGCCACTGTGTAAACACACTGCACCTTAATCTACAAATATGAAACAACTCAGACATTCTCACAATTAATTGTGGAAAATGGATCTCAAACAAACAGTGAGAGAGTCCAAAGAACCATCAGCTTCTGTTTCCATGAGGATACAATTGACATATTAGGCCACTTCCAGTTATTTAACAGTAGAAAGCAAAAATGGAGAGGAAAAGGAGGTCGAAAATTTGTTTCTGATTAAAAATAGTTTCCAGATTCTGGAATGCAAAATATGCAAGTTTGTTAACAGAGAAAGAGGGAACACAAACACTTGATGTTTTTCACAACAACAACAACATCCTGTTGGGAAAAAAACCAAACTCAAATACACTTTGGGCCATTAAGAAATGTTTAAGAATCCTTTGCCTCTGACCATATTTATTTATTTGTTTGTTTGTTTGTTTGTTTATTGGATTTTTATACCGCCCATCTGGGAATAAGGTCTCTCTGGGCGGTTTACAACAATTAATACATTCAAAATGGCTACAAACCTGACTTTCAGCAAGCAGGTGACAGGAGGCCATACTAAATGTTACACAGGCAAACACCCTGGACTAAGCAGCTATCTAGTCAATGTGGGACAATAATAATTTAGTATTATAACCCAGGTGAGGAGGTGCAGCTATGTTTGTCAGCAACAAGGGAAGGCATGTGGGACTGAATGGTGCTGCAGCTTGGAGATCCAAATTATCAAGGCTCATGCCAGTTAGGGAGGGGATATATTTTCCATACATATTTTTGATACATAGTACCGTACTGTATTTTAGAAAGTACCAGAGTCCTTGCCCCACAGAGCTTACAAGTACACGTGCAGCAAACATGAGTTGGAGAGCTTTTATCAACAGTCCAAAACGTCTATACTCTGTGTGTGTGTGTGTGTGTGTGTGTGTGTTAATTGGGATGTAAATTGTATTGACTTCAATGACATTTTCCCGCGAGCAAGCTTTGGCCACTTCGCCGTCCCCTGCACCCCCCCCAAAAAAAAAAAGAAAGTAAAAAGCAATTAACGGCAGAGGAAGTGTGCAAGTAAGGGGTGAGTCCATCGCCCAGAAAAGGCCCAAAAACAATCCGAAGCAAGGAAGGAAAGCCTCTCGTCTTCCTCCTGGCAAACTGGAGAAGGGGAGAAAGGGGATGCCTGCCGTTTCCGCTCCAGCCTGGCTGGCAGGCAGGCAGTCGTAGCAGGACCCGGCGGCGGGATTCCCTCCGCGGAGCCCTCGGACCCCCCACCCCCCCGCCCCAATCTCCCCGGCCGCCCCACTTACTGCTGCACTCGGGGTCGGCGCATCTCTTGTATTCGGCAAAGCGTCGGTCGGGCTCCCGGCCGTGGCCCGCCAACGGCTCGGCGCACAGGAGGAGCAAGGCGAGGAGCCCGAGCGCGGCGGGCCAGCGCCGTCGGGCCGCAGCAGCCATGTTTCGCGAGCTGGCTTGGGAAAAGCGGGGCGGGCGGGGAGAGAGAGAGAAGGTTTGCCAAGCAAGACACGTCAGCACAGCCGGGCTGGACAAGGATGTGGAAAGGAGGAGGAGGAGACGCCGCCGCGCTGTCCCGGCGTAGGAGCAGGAGCAGCAGGAGCACCACGTCCGGTCTGCGCGGGGGCGTCCCCTGGGCGCGCCACGGCCCTCGCTTGCCGGCCGGGGCGTCATTCATTCGGTGCCTCTTGACATCTTCTTCACCTCTCTCCAGGGTTGGCCCACCCAAGACACTTGGCTGCCTGAGGCAAAGCACACGATGGCGCCCCCTTCTGCCTCGAGTTGGGAAAAAAAAAGCTGGCTGGCTTTGATGGCTGTTAATTCAACACAAGCATCTTCCTCCAGATCCCTTTTGTACGAAACGGGCTAGTTGATGGCATGCAACTTCTTGTTTCTTTGATAATTATCTGAGCGTTTCTTTCATCTTGCTCCATTTCAGACCAGCACCTTAAGGCACGGTGGAATCATTCTTGTTTATTCAGCCAGGACCTGGAGTGGTCCAAAGGCAGCCTGAAATGCCCCATTTTGCCACAACATTTAAAAGAGCAAAGGGTCCAAATGGCACCGATTACAGGTTTCTGCACCCTTGCTACAGAATAAGGCACGGGCATCATTTCAGAATACAGCTGCGGGCCCACACATTAACATTCTTTCCTGGATGGGGGATGAATCTCACTTAAAATAGAAATTTATTAAAATAGAGAGTGGAATGGGGTAAAATTGTTGGACCTAGGGGTTTTTTCATGCCTCTTGGCCAATTTGCATATTCAGAGGTATCTGAGGCTGTACTGTATACTATACTGTATAATGTTGACCAGCCCATTCTTTTGCTTGGGTTAAGCGGGCCTCATTTCCAATAGATCAGGTGGATGCATCCAGCAGGGCTGTTACAGTTTATATTGGGTCTTTCCCCCAATACTGTATATATTACTGCATTTTTATAGTTCCCCCAAGGGTTGTCTAGTCTTTTTCAGTTGCCCCCTTCGCCCTCCCCTCCCAAGCTGGTTTTAACCTAAAGTAAGCTGTGCATGGCTGAGCTTATATTGCCAGCATACATGACTGACAATATTTTCAGAATTGCTTTACCAACATAATTTTGCTTGAACTGTGTACAGTCTCCTAGGCCATTTGTAAATAATGATTAAACCCTTTGCAATCATTGCCAAACTTTCTGCCCTTTTTCTATTTTGTTTGATTATATCAGAACTGTGCAGCCTGTGGCTTCTAATGTTCCTAAATTACAGCTGTCATCATTATTTGGCTAGAGCTGATGGGAATTTAAACCCTACAGTATAGATACCCCCCCCCAACAGTGTTGTTCTTATTCATCTGTTGCTACAGATTACTGGCTGAATGCAAAGCAAGTTGCTAGTGAAAAACAAATTAGAGTAAATTATGTACAAGAAGGTGTATGTTTTTTTCAGGACCCTGACAAAACAAAGCCAAGGTTCACTGGACCTTGTCTCTCCGACCACGAAAAGGAAAGTACTGCACTGGAACGATCTAATGATTGAGATGCAAATGCTTTCATCTTTGCACATTTGGCAGAAGAGCCCTTAAAAATCATTAAACTGTGTCAAGCACACAGAGTTCCTTGTACCAAATGCACAAGGAGTAATAATAGTAATGAACGAACTGGGTTCATGGCAGAACTGCGTAAATAGCAGTCTGCCGTGCTCTTCTGGTTGCTGCCACCGTACTTTCTTATTTGAAATCAATAGCAGTAATTTCCACTACTAATTGCAACAAAAGTAAGGCAGATGTTCTTCTACACTAAACATTATTGCTCCCCCCCCCTTTCTGGTCATGTGCTATTCTCTTAGGTACCTTCTTAGTGTGAAAGCTTTGTAAAGAAGGCTTTTGCCATGCAGGGGAAGTCCCAACTGAAAATGGAAAAAATATTTATCTCCTGTGCTCGAGAACACCCTCCAACCCACACTGTCTCCAAGATGGAAGAAATAGGGAGAAAAGGGGAGAAACAGAAAGAAAAGGAAGGAACAGAGGCAATGGATGGATGGGGATGTGTACACGGAATAAGTGAATGGGTGTGTGCTAGTCGTGGCCGGCATTGGCTGCAAGGAAACACTGTTTTTACCTACCCTGCATGGCACCGGGGATTCGAACCGCCAAGCTGCTGACTTTGAAGTCAACACAGTTTTCGGAGCCTTAGTCCACTAAGCCACCACACCCCATGTTAAAAATGGAAGAAATTAGAGGCATTGCTTTTGGGACTATGTTCGATACCACACTCCTAAGAGTTCTACTCTGAAAGAGCAACTTTTTCATTCTCTGAAGATAGACAGCAGAGTGGAATAAAACTACAGTAACAATTAAAAGTTTCATTCTCTCCATCCTCCAGTTTGCACAACATAAAACCTGGTGGTCCAGCTATGGGGAGCAGGCAGCCCCAGGTTAGCCATTAGGCAAAATAAGTACACGGTTATGGCATCAACAAGAGAAGGGTGCACAACATTTTTCGCAATGCTGGATTTACCATGGATCGTGATGAAAATGGTGCACCCTCCTTAACAAGCCAGATCCATCCGTGCCTCTCCCTCCTCATTTCTTCCCTATCTCACATAATTGAGCACGAACCAGTAAAAATTAAAACATGCACTCTTTTAGCAAGAAAACATGTTTTGACTGAAATGATCAGTCATCATTGCTGCTTGGTGTTTTTTTTTAATTATTATTTTTGCTTTTATATTTTGGGAGGAGGGGTGTGAATAAGGATAAAAAAGTGCTGCTCGTCTTTTAGGCCCATGGCCTTTGCAAGCCCAATAAATAAAAACAGCCACTATTGAAAATGATCCAAAAGGGGTTTTAAGCTCTTGAGCTTTTCAGTTTACCAGTTTTGACAAAATCTATCTACATTAATCAAAGTGTGAAAGCGCATCCTTTGGCTGGAAGTTGGCAGTTTGATTGCATGCATGGTCTTGTATGCAATATGTAGTTTTGCCACATGCTATACAACTGCCGTATTTCCAGACATATAATGTCCATGTTATACATTTATTGTCTCAAAACATGGGTCTTACTGCGCATATTATCATGTTGCTTTTCACCCCTCATAATGGATTTTTCTTTTCTTCTTGCATGCTCTTTACAGCTCTAATGTTACCTTTAAGTGTTCTAAGTTCCCGCTTCAAATTCCCTGTTCTTAAACTTGAATATGTCTTAAACGTTCTGGACTGTACATTGTCCCTCATTATTGTAAGCTACCTTGGGTCCTTTTCCAAGGAGAAAGGTGGGGTAAAATATTATAAATAAATAAATAAATAAATAAATAAATAAATAAATAATGGAGGACACTAGAACCTTTGCAGTATTTTTAGGCTTCCTGTAAATCTTAATCTGGTCATGGGAGCAGAAGAACAGGAATATAATGTGCATGTTATACACTTATTTTCTCAAAACATGGGGCTTTACTCTGAGTATCATATTCTGGAGGACACTGCTGTAGAACCTTTGCAGTATTTAGTCCCTCTACAAGTCTTAACCTGGTCCTGGGATCAGGAGAACAGACGTAACTCCCCCTCCTATGCGCATGCGTAAATTGCCCCAAAGACTCCGCCCCTGCAGGCGTGCTGGTCTCACGTGACCGTGGTCTCCTCGTCTGCCCTGGACAAAGATGGAGGTAGTTGTGCCGGCGGTGCGGAAGCAAAAGTAAATCGCTTTTTAGACCCTCCTGGCTGCGTTGGTCTTCTTAGGAGGAGCGGTCACGGAAGGAGAGCGAGGCGTTCGGGTAGGTGCGGCAGTCAGTTGGCGGGCGAGAGTGGTTCAAAGCCGACATGCGGAGCTGATTCCCTTAGGCAGCGGCAATGTGGTCTTTGGACCATTCATAGACGTAGGAAAAATGTAGAGCGCCGATGCTCTTTAATTCTTCCTTAGGTTTGCCCTCGCGTGCTTCCAATCCACACGTGCACCTAAAAGGCAACACGCTTGTCCGGGTTGAATGAGGAAGGGACACTTAAGTAAATCTCATTAATTTACTTAGAACAGAATCAGCTGTTGAAAAGTGAGGGGGATAGTAATTAAAGCCCCCTGATTTTTTGGGTCGTCTCTCCTTTGAATTATTAGGATTCAGCGCATTTTGGTGTCAAAAATTGAGACTTGATGGCTATCGGATCTGGGTTTGGAGTTTGCTGGTCTGTTAATACTGTATATACTATATATTCTTTTTACGGTTCACGGGATTAGCGCTGCCAGTATTCAGTGGAGAAAGGGGGGATTTTAGGATAGGTGTGACTACAATGGTAGTCTGCACAGATTAACTTTAAAAGGGGTTCGTGATATTTCTAACGCAGATGTTAGTCTGTGCAAGCATATCAGACTCGATGCACAAAACCGCATATTAAAATACAGTATAGCACCTGGAGTACTGTGTCCAGTTATGTGTGCCTAAATTTAAAAAGGATATTGACAATCTTGAACGGGTCCAGAGAAGGGTGACCAAGATGATTGAGGGTCTGGAAGAAACATCTTACAGCAGTTTAGGGAGCTGGGAATGTTTAGCCTTACAAAAAGAAGTCTGGGAGGGGATATGATAGCTATACGTCTGTGAAGATTCTCAGTCATCCAGGTGCGTTTATCTGGGAGTTGAGTCATGGCTACTGGACTTCTTTTTTGAGAGATAGAAACGTTTCGCTGTTCATCCAAACAGCTTCATCGGTCTGAGTATAGCTAGTGCAAGAGACCCTTCTTATAGTCAGCTTGACCTCTTGTCCCCTGGTCTGATATGATAGCTATGTTTAAATATTTGAAAGGCTGTCACATTGAAGAAGGGACTGGTTTATTTTTCATGGCTTCAGAGACTAGGACGCAGGGCAATGGTTTCAAACTACAGGAAAAGGGACTCAATTTAAACATTAGGAAGAATTTCATGACAGTTAGAGCTGTTCGGCAATGGAATATGCTGCCATGGAGGGTGGTGGAGGAGTCTCCTTTGGAGGTTTTTACGCAAAGGCTGGATGGCCATCTGTCAGGAATCCTATGATGGGGGTTCCTGCATGGCAGAGGGTTGGACTAGAATTTAGGCACGTCCAAAGGTTGGCCCTCCAGATATTTTGGACCACAACTCCCACAGTCCTTTGCCATTGGAAATACAGGCTTGGAATTCTGGGAGTTGTGGTCAAAAACATCAGGAGGGCCAAAGTTTGGACATGCCTCACTAGATAACAAAAATCATAAATTAGTGTGTGAAGAACACCCTTGCAACAATGCTGATTTTTTTTGGGGGGGGGTCAAATAGAGGAGCAGAGTGTCATCCCT
>JAHTLZ010000275.1:17790556-17817511 GCA_023846285.1 Phrynocephalus versicolor | reverse complement strand
CCCCCCCCCCCCCCCCCCCCCCCCCCCCCCCCCCCCCCCCCCCGCCAGTGATAGTATAAATATCAGTTTTACCTAGTGAGTATAGTATCAAGGAGTGTTTATGATGCAAAACAGAAGAGATACCATCTAGGGTTTATGAGAGTAAGACCACACAGGGTTTCTTCTTTCCAAATAAATAGGATAGATATTTTATAAATCCTTAACTTTTATTGAAGTAAAAAGGTGGTGGTGGGGAGCCATGTGGCCTTTACAAAATACAAGACTAGGCTATAGGTCAGGGGTGGCAAACCTTCGGCCCTCCAGATGTTTTGGACCACAACTCCCACAGCCCTTTGTCAATGGCAGTCTAGGCTCGGAATTCTGGGAGTTGTGGTCCAAAACATCTGGAGGGCCGAAGGTTCGCCACCACTGATATAGGTGATACCTTTATAGGCCACTTATAAAATAACAAAAAATCATTGCAAGCTTTCGAGGGCAATACCCTCTTTTGCAAAGCATGTACCAAAAGTCTGAACATGGCAAAATATGTCATTTACTAGGAGATCATTCTTGGATATAAAATTCTTGGCAAGATGATATTGGCCAGGCAGTCTTCTTAGATAAGGCAGGAAGCATCAGAACATACACAAGGTAGTTTATAGAATTTTTGTCTGTTCCGTTTCTCCATTGCAGCCCCTTTAAACCTGTTTCTAAAAGGCTGGGTGATCCTCTGGAATAACATGGGATGGCCATATTCCTTCTTCAGTGTTTCCGCTGTTCACACCATCTCTCAGAGACTAATAGGATAAATAATTCAGGGGGCTTCTGGAAAGATCAGCAAATTGCTACACCACTCCCCCCGTCCAGGAAAAAACTTCTATGGAATCCTAGTGCCCCTCCCCCCCCCATGGAGGGAGCTCTTTCTTTTTAAAGGAAACATGTTTAGATCCAACTAATCATGTTTAAAGTGATTTGACAAATAAGGAATGCTTTGTTCAATATAAGAAACAAAACAAAAATATAACAAACCAATAAAACAAAAATATAACAAACAAAAAATCTTTACATCTTAAAATTTAGTTTTGTATTGAAATAAAATTTAGTTTTGTATTGAAATCTATATATAAAATATTATCAGATGCTTTCCCACCCATTCTTTCAAGTAACCTTTATGTGATTGTGGGGCAGCAGGGCAGCAAGGAGGGAGGGTGACAGACATCTTGCTAGGCTTGCATGACACTTTTTGGCTGACTGATGGCAGCTTCTTGAGGGATAGGTAGGGTGTTTTGTCCACTCTCTCCCTTTTCTCCTATGATGAAAATAAATTTTGAAGGTGAGGTTTGCTTCCCTGCTCTGCCACACGTTCACAGCTATGGCTGAAATTCTGTTGGTATACCTTTATGCCATGTAAACCAGATTACATCATCATTTACCTACAGATATCTCTAATTTAATTAAAAACTTCCCATTCCTCCAGTCAGGTTCCGAGGCTTCCTTTTGCCCTGAGGAAGTCTGAGCCTCCTGCCATATTGGGATATTCAGTGGCAATTTTCTGATATTAAGTTTCCTCTCATCCCAAGACTCGCAAAGTGTACCCTAGGGCAAAATGGATCCCTAAAGAGCCCCAGAACCCAAAGGGGGGGGGGGAATAAGAAGTTTTAAACTTAATTAAATTTTTTCTTTATTTATTTACATTTTTTTTAGCTGCCCCACTACCAGGGGACAATAGACAATGGACAATGGACAATAAATGTCAATTGCCGGATGATCCAGCTCATGCAGCATGATTTTAGCTTATGTGTACAGTGGACCCTTGTATAACAAACAGCTTGTATAACATAAAATTTGTACAACATCAAAAATTCCGGAGATAGGGGAAGTGTGCTTAACATAATCGCCTATGGGGCAAATCCGTACAACATAAAAATGGGATTACTCTGTTTTCAATGCATTCCTATGGGAATTTGTATAAAGGAAAATTTGCTTAACAGAATTTCATTTGGAACGAATTAATTCCTTTATACAAGGTACCACTGTATTCCCCTTTCTCAGGCAAGCCATTATGCTTCCACTTGTAAGGTGTAATGTGACATGATTGAAAGAAAAATAGTAATTAATCTTCATCCATTTTCATTGTGTATAACAAGACATGTTATATAGCAGACCACATGTTGTCCTTTAAAAAAAAAACCCACCCAGATATGTGTTTTTAGGGGATGGATAGTGATGTCTGTCTGTTCCAGAAATGGATAGCTCAGATGAAGAACTGGAAGACGAGAGAAGACATTTGTCCCCAGATGAAGAAAGAGAGGATGGCTCATCAGTAGGCACCGCAATCCCAGGAATTTATTTGCCTTTGCTTCCCGAGTATTTCCACCATCCAAGTAAGTTCCTAGTGGGTATTGGAAATTGCATAGTAGTACAGTGAACACTTGTATAACAAATGGTTTGTATAACATAAAATTTGTACAACATAAACATTCTGGAGATAGGGGAAATTTGCTTAACATAATCGCCTATGGGGTGAATCTGTACAACATAAAAATGGGATCACTCTGTTTTCAATGCATTCCTATGGGAAATTTGTATAAAGGAAAATTTTCTTAACATAATTTAATTTGGAACGAATTAATTCCTTTACACAAGGTACCACTGTATTACTATTGCTCCGTCTGACATGATAGAACTGATAAAAGTAAAAGCAAAGCGGTAAGAGCCCTAGAGTATACTTTTCCTGCTGTAGGTGGCAGTCTGACCTTTTATAATGTCTATCTTAGAGCCGTTTATATTTCGGCAGAACTGGGCGCTTTTTCTCTTCAGCAGGTAGTCGTGCCACATCAGCAAACTGCTGAGGATAGCATGTTTGAATCCCTCCGACTTTAAAGACAAGATCCCTTTGCCTGTAGGATAGTGAGCACATCAAGCAGATGGGGTATATAGCTTTTGCCCTGTCAAGGTCATATTTTCCTTACTGTAAAAATTCAGTTCTGCAGTCCTTCCATATGTGGTCAGGATGATTTTTAGGTTGGATATGCCACATGCTGGAATTAAACATATGGACTGATGATACAAGGCAGCCTTTCCAGAATCTTTAAGTACCAACAAAAAAGGGCCCTGTGGTGCACAACAACATGTAGTGAGCAAGCAAAGCTTTAGCTCTTGCATAGTCTGTCTTATTCTCCTACTTGTTCTTTTGTCCACTCCCTCCCTTTTCTGCTATGGGCCAAATATGGGTTCTACTGGAAGAATCAAGGATGGAAGATACAGTATATTTAGGGGCATTTAACAGAATGGGCTGTGGTGCATGTGCACGATGTTTATCAATGGTACTGTAGAAATATGGTATATAGAAATATGTATGTTTGATTTAAAATGATAGCCACAATCTTTGGGCAGTGGCTGGAAGCCTATAGTTAGCAGTCATTGTGAAAGGACAAAGATTCTTGCAACTCAGGATTCTCATTCAATTTTGTTTTACATATTCTTCCTACTCTTAATACACTGCATACAACACCACTGTGAGCTAAGGAATGCTCTGCCTGCTTGATTCAAGTCCATTTGAGGAAGCAGGGGTGGGGAATTTGTTAGTCATGTTTGAGCACTGACCAGTAAGATTAACTCTTGGTGTGATGTTTGCTTTTCAGTTGTCAGTATACACATGGCAAGAACTAATCTGATGATAGATTTTTGAGAGTTTGCAATAGCAGTTAAAATATTTTGCTGTATGTTGTCAAAGTTTTCATAAAGAGTGCAATACACTTCTGTTTACTTTTTTCCAGGTCCAACTTCAGATATCCAGTCTCTCTCTCTCTCTCTGTGTGTGAGTGTGTGTGTGTGTGTGTAAATTCCCTTCTTTGTCCTCCATTGCATGACACAAATGCTGCTCAGCATCAGTGATCCAAATTCTTTTTCTGTTTTAGTTGCAACTGGCTCAAATTTATCCGAATTTCAGAAGGCGAAAAGAGCTTGTTTAAACAGCATACAAGATGCCCTCTTGCGATCTCAGTGGCAAAGGGCTGCAGAGTTAATGGTCAGCTATCTAGAGGAGTTGGAAAATACCACCAAGGATAGACTGCGAGCTGCTCCTGAGGTGAGTAAACAGGTAGACACTCTGATTCTAAACGAGTTAACATGAAGAGATGTTGCACTGGTTTCTGTAGCCTGCATGTTCAAGTAATGTAGGATGTGACATGCATAGCACTCCAGATGTGATTTGATTGCTGTTGCTATGATCCCTTACCATTAACAATGCTTGCTGATGATGGGTCACTGTTGTCCACCCTTGGTATACAGTAGCCCCCCCGCCTATCACGGGGGTTAGGGACCCACCTGACCCACGATACATAAAAATCAGCGATATGCAGAAGCGGGTTGGGTGGGGGTGGGGGCAATCAGAGGGGTTTGGGGGGCCAGCGGGGAGCGATGCGATCGCTCCCTGCCACCCCCCCCCCCGCAGGTACTGCGATCCCACGATATAGTGGGACCGCAGTACCTGAACTGCGAAATGGTGGGGGGTGACTGTAATATGTTTTTATACAGTAACCCCCCACCGATCGCGGGGGTTAGGGACCCACCCCACCCACGATGCACAAAAATCCGCGATATGCAGAAGCGGGTGAGGTGGGGGTGGGAGGCGATTGCCTGGTGCGCCAGCGGCGGCAGGGGGATCTTACCTCCCACCACCGCCACCCGCCCGCCCATCTGCGCGGCCCCGAGGGTTCTCTGGGGTGAGTGGGAAGGCCGTGCGGAGTGACCGGATTGCCCGCCGCCCGCCCGCCCGTGCACCCCGGAGGCTTCTCGGGGGTGCGTGGGAGGGCCGTGCGGAGCGACCGGATCCCCCCTGTCGCCCTCCCACGCACCCTGGAGGCTTTTCGGAGGTGCGGGGGGCGGTGTGGAGCAACCCGCCCGCCCCCCCCCACGGTGCAGGTACTGCGGTCTCGCGATATAGTGGGACCGCAATACCTGAACCACAAAATGGTGGGAGGTCACTGTACATGTTTTCTGGAGTGCAACAGAACCAGCTAGATGTTCTACATATTACTTTCTTTATGGCAGGTGTTCACATTAATGGTCAGATTTTGCTTTGGCTTCATTGCGCTGGATGTGATTTCTCCCCCCTCCCCCACCCCCTGCCAACCCCTCTCCCCCACTGTGATAGGAGATCTGGAGAATAGGAACTGAAATTTTGCAGCAGCATCCATGCAGTAATATAGATGAAATCAATCACTTTGAGGACCAGATGAAAAACTTGGGAGTGAAAACTTATTTAAAGGTGAGAACGGTTATAAAGCACCTTTTCTGTGAAAATGTTTTCTTCTCAAAATACAGCATTCTAGTGTTGAGAAAGCAATGCCAGTTCTTTATTTCAGCCATAAAACAATATTTATATGTAAATTGATCCTAGCAAAAGGTTCTCCGCTGTGATTCAATGTTCATACCCTTTACTTCCAGAAATCCTTATTGCTAATGGCCCCACCATTATTTGAAACAAAGTATGCAGATGTAATTTGTGTGACACTGTCTGAGGAACTAAATCCAGTGTTACTCCTACCTAAAGTCAACCCATTCAGTTACTTGTCATTGGCAACTCTCATTCACATCAGTAGTTCTACTGACAGTGGAGTTTGCCCATTGTATGGATTTAGATGTATTAGTTCTATCCCCTGATCTTCATGTACATGCAGTCCCACCAACTCCAGCATTTTTTTCCAGTACATGTTGCGCTTCTCATACAGCTGGGCTAAAAAGTAGTCTGCTTATATACCACTCCATACCACTTCAAGTAGTCTCTGGGCGGTTTACAGTTTTTAAAATTACAGCACGTAGGGCTACACATTGCCTCCTTAACAAGCTGGGTACTCATTTTACCGACCTCGGAAGGATGGAAGGCTGAGTCAACCATGAGCCTGCTACCTGGGATTGAACCCCAGGTCGTGAGCACAGTTGTACCTGCAGTACAGCATTTAACCACTGTAGCCTTGCCAGTCTTCCTGGGTGGTAGTTCTCACCAGTCCTAGCCAGGCAAATGTTTACAAGATGGGAGAGAAGGAAGAACAATATTAAGGTTTCTCTCTTTCTTTGTAGCAGGGTAGGTTCAATATTAAGAACAATATTAAGGTTTCTCTCTTTCTCTGTAGCAGGGTAGGTTCTGTGTAGATACAATGGTAACAAGTTCCACAATAATCTCACAGTAAAACAGGCGAAGCAGTTGGAAACAATCCACTAGCCCAGTGGTTCTCAACCTTCCTAATGCCACAACCCTTTATTTTAGTTCCTCATGTTGTGGTGACCCCTCACCCTGCTTGGAAGAGGCCACAAGCCCCCTTTGGCAGGCCACTGCCACAGGTGCAGTAGAGAACTTCCCTCTACAGACGCCCTCAGCCAATCGCAGCCTCCGGTGCCATTGACTGACATCCCCTCCAGCCTATCAAGCTGTAACTCACTCTTTCCCCCCTTCCTGCCCTTCTTCCTCCAGACCCAAGCCGTTTGTGCCTTTTTCTTCACTGGCTCATGGTGGCCCCTGTGAAAGGTCGGAAACCCTTGCACTAGCCTTTATTAATAAATTTACATTTCAGATAGAAAAGCCTAAACTCAACTCCTGATTAGACAGGTGTGTTTGGAAAGACATATGCTCCAGTATGTCTGCTCGGTAGAGAAATAGGAAAGTGGGGCTGATGGATGGACCTCCAAGAGTGTCATTCTAGGCAACATGCAGAAGGAAGTAGAGACCAGGGAATCATGAGGAAATAGACAACTCTCCCTAGATGCTCTGTTTCCAAAACCACTTGTAATTGTTTGGCCTGGAGAGCTGCTAAGAGGTGACACTTAGAGGGTGGCAGGCCAACAGCCAGTGGTAAGGGATCGTGAAAGTTCTGGTGTTTGTAGGATCACACGTATCCCAGTCTTATTATGTAAGCTGAACCTCTCTAAACCCTGTTGCCTGTGTGTCCAAATGATCACCCTTCAATTTGTTTTAACAATTTTGGGGTGGACAGATAACTCTGACCCCAGATGGCAGTGCTAGTAAGAGTTCTACTGGTCCTTAAAAGAATATGTACCCTAGCATCAACTTTTCAGTTACTGCAGTTGATAAAGTCTCAAAGGTAAAGGTTCCCCATGCTAGCTGTGTCCAACTCTAGGGGCAGTGCTGATCTCCATAGTCAAGCTGAAGAGCCAGTGTTGTGCAAGTTCATGGACAAATGGCCGGCATGGCTGCAAGGAAACACTGTTTTACCTTCCCGCTTTTTACGGCAGCACCGTTTTATCTACTTGCATTTAAATGCTTTCGAACTGCTAGGTGATAGGAGCTGGGGTGATCAGCGGGAGCTTGCTGTGCTGCGTGGCACCCAAGATTTGAACCGCCAGGCTGCCGACTTTGCAGCCGACAGTTTTCGGAAGCCTTAGTCCACTGAGCCACCATGTCTCATAAACCAGACTTTAAATTATTATAGGTCTCTTTAGAGCATGCCTTCCACCTCTTGTGCAACGGGTTTCTGGATGATGCCTATCAGAACTTGGTCCTGGCAGAAAGCTGGCGGTATGGAGAGCTATCAATCGCTCAGGAAAAAGACCTGAAACTCATTCAGGGTTATAGGGGACTCCTGGATTACTACAATTGGCTAAAAAAGAAGACAGACATACTGGAGATTGGTGAGTTTGTAACTTCGAAAATGCCAATGTGCGTGTCCATGGTTTTCATATTCAGTTCTCGAAATCTCAAACTTAGGAGAGACACTTGTGCAGCAAGCTGAAATATGATTTACAAAGGAAGAAGCTGCACTGAACTTCATGCAATTTACTCTGACTAAACATAAGAATATGATGTTTGGTCTACTTTCTTCTTCTGCATAAGCGACGTTTAGAATCCTAGTTCATCATCATTTCTTTTGTACTGCATCTTATTCAAGGAATTGGGACCCCAAACCTACTGGCTTTCCCTATAAAGACGAATAACTGGCATTTGCGTCTAATTTGCTGGGAATCTTAATCAGTTCGTTTCATATGGCATATGTAATGCACAGCCATGATTTGTTGCTGATTAACCTTCCCCCACAACATCATGGCTTGTTTTGCTGAGCAGAAGATTTTAGGGGGAGACTAGCAAGACCTCTTTGTTACCTTGGAGGAGCACAGGCTGTAGGGGTGGTCAGACCAAAGTTCAGTATAAAATTAGCATTTTTGTGTAGTCTCAGTAAAACGTAGCTTGCAAATCCACTTCAAATTATAATTTTTCATGTTTGGCTGGCCCATATTCATTGTTTAAGTACTCCAAGTTGATGCTTGCTGGTGATTTAAATGTGATAGCGTAAGAATTGTGGTGGTAGACAAAAAACTGGGGGAAAGCATTAAGCCAAATTAAATCATATTAAACCAAAGTAATGTTTTCTTGAAAGCTTTCACGGCTGGGATCTGATAGCTTTTGTGAGTTTTTTGGGCTGTTTGGCTGTGTTCTGGAAGTTTTTCTTCCTGATGTTTCACCAGACTTTAAGTAGTCCAAGGTGATGCTTGCTGGTGATTTAAATGTGATAGTGTAAGAATTGTGGTGGTAGACAAAAAACTGGGGCAAAGCATTAAGCCAAATTAAATAATATTAAACCAAAGTAATGTTTTCTCAAAAGCTTTCACAGCTGGGATCTGATAGTTCTTGTGAGTTTTTTGGGCTATTTGGCTGTGTTCTGGAAGTTTTTCTTCCTGATGTTTTGCCAGACTCTGTGGCCGGCATCTTCAGAGGGTAAGCAGTTCAGGGAACTAGGAGTTACCTCTGTGCTCTGGGGTATAGAACGAGTACTGAAATAATCAGGATTTATAATTGTTTCAACCTAAATTCTCTTTATCTTTGTTTTGAATCACCGTATTGAATATAAGACATGGCTCTCTTGTCTTTAAGGTGAAGATAGCTACGCTGGGTCTTCTATTCAACAGGAAATGCAAAGCTTGTACCATCAGGCTAAAGTCAGCCTCAAGGAGATAATTAAAGTTCCTGGAGTTTGGGATCCTTTCGTGATATGTTATGTGGATGTAAGAGTCACCTAACTTCATTTCTGGTTATTGAGCTAAGTACCGATGTCAAGTCTAGATGGTGCAGCTTCTTGATTACTTAGGGTACTCTTGCAGCAGTTAGTGACACAGAACGGTGAAAAAGTATTTAGTAATCATTTGGTGATGCTGGAGATGCAGAAGGAGCTTCCCCAGAGAATATAAATACTGTGAACCCAGTCCGGCATCCTGGGCAGTGACCCTTGTTGGCTGGTCCTTTCACGCTCCAAGAACCATTGGTTGCTTCCAACATGAGCAAAGAAGTATTCGTTTTGGAAATTCACACTGATAGTTACTTGTTTTTGAGCCTCATTGTGCAGTGGTTAAACTGCTGTACTGCGCTATAACTGCTCATGACCGAGGGTTCAATTCCAGGTAGTCCCAAGGTTCACTTAGCCTTCAGTCTTTCTGAGGTTGATAAAATTAGTACCCAGCTTGCAGGTTGAAGGCACAATGTGTAGCCTGCATAATTACTTGTAAACTGCTCAGAGAGTGTGCTAAGCATTATGGGGAAGTATATAAGCAGCACACTTTACTCTAAAATCTTTCTGAGCTACGATTACATTTGGAAATTTGAGAAACTGGCCTGGTCATCAGTTCAAAATGGCAACCAGGGCATGGCTCACCTATTCCAACTCATATACCCACTCTACTTTGCTTCTGTATCATTCTCTTCTGCCCTCACTTAGATTGAGCTAAATACTGGAGCAAATGCAGGCCATAATTTGTCAGTTCAAATATAATGGCAAGCTAGTTTGCCAAAGAGATTTATGTCACTATATAATCCCGCAGGTATTTTTTCCATACTGCTGTTGCTTCATGTATAATGCAAGGCCATTGCTTTTTGACCTATTGGCCAAAATCAGTTTGTTCCTCTCTGGTAAACAAAGCCCTCCTGCCATGGTTCTTGAGGCATGTATGTCCTGTTGAGAATCGCAACAGAGATGGCTTGTTTACCATGGAGAAATGGACCCAAGTTTGTGAGTTGGCTTATGCTAAGCAACAGGATGTTGGCAGCTGTCTCAATCTTTTTCTCACTGTCCAAAATCCTGTTGCTTAGTATAGTATTCTCATTTGAATTAATGGAGCCTAAGGAAGAGTTGACTTATCAAACGCTCCTTGATTCATTGGGCCTGTTCTAGTCCAATTTTGTACGCAAAGCTACAGGATTTGGGCCACTGAATTAACTGTTTTCAGTTGACACTTTTATTCTCAAGTTGTCATTTGGTTGCAAAGCAGTCTTTGATTATTTGCAGCTGAAAGTGTATTCTGTAACTTTAAATAATCAGTTCTACACGTTTTTCACTCTCAGCTGCTAGAACACTATGAGGAGTATGAAGAAGCAAAAGAAATGTTAAATGATTATGCCCATGATCCCACATTTCCTTCCAACCCCAATGCTCATGTCTACTTGTATCAGTTCTTAAAGAGAAGAGGCGAACCGAGAAAAACACAGATATCTGCACTGAAGGTACGGCATCAAGTAGTCATTTAATGGCAGTATTTTCCATTACTCAGTGAGAACTGGAAAAAGAAACGCCCATCTGTTTTGAGGGGAAGACCTTTATTCTGGCAAAGTTGACCCCAGAACAATTATAAAACCTGATTATAATCAGGTTTTATAATTGTTTCAGCCCTAAATTCTCTTCAGTTTTACCAAGCACCAATTTAAGAGCAATGATTTCTTAAATCTAGCATCCTTGTTTATGATAAAGAAGACTGAAAAGGGCATGAAAGCCATGATTCATTCGTTTGAATTTTTCATATTTAAAAAAACATTTCACTATATGAAAACTGGTTGCACAGCTAGTCACTTAGCAGATACCTCACCACAACATGAAGTCATTTCCACCATGGCGTGCAGAAATCCTGAACAGGCTATTGGTCATTGTGATAAAGTGATTAATGGAAAATAAACAGTTAATTTAAAGTACTAGCACCATTGCTGTAACATGTATCTAGAAAAAATAGCTGTAATATTAGGATTCCATGCTCTTTTTGTGCACCATGAGATTACCATTAGTTGAAATTCTGTTGCTTAGTACAGTAAGTTGTACTGGAGCAGGCCCACTGAATGAGTGAGAATTGGGTGAGCTCCATTGTCTCCAATTGTTGTGAATGACTTTAATGTAGTAAATAGCAAGGAGAGTAGGTCCATCTGAATCAGTGGAACTTACAGAAGTAGTGACTCACCAAATTCCCACTCATTTATTGGGTCTACAATAGTGTGATTTTTAAGGGGGGTGGTGGCTCAGTGGGCTAGAGTGCTGAAACTGTTGGCTGCAATCTGGAAGTTGAGTCATGGCTACTGGACTTCTTTTTGAGAGATAGAAACGTTTCGCTGTTCATCCAAACAACAGCGAAACGTTTCTATCTCTCAAAAAGAAGTCCAGTAGCCATGACTCAACTTCCAGATAAACTCACCCGGATGACTGAGAATCTTCACAGACATGTTGGCTGCAAAGTCAGCAGCTTGACGGTTCGAATCCCGGGTGCCTCACAGTGGAGCGAACTCCAGCTGATCACCCCAGCTCCCACCAGTCTAGCATTTCGAAAAATGCTAGATAAATAGGTACCACCATAAAAAGTGGGAAGGTAAACAGTCTTCTATGCACAGATATGCTTTCAGCCATGCTGGCCGCATGACCACGCACTTGCTCAACACTGGCTCTTTGGCTTGAATATGGAGATGAGCACAAACACGTCTAGCATGCATGTGCAGGGGGAACCTTTACTTTTTTTTTTTTTACTATAGTGTGATTCACTGTGCTAAGCAACAGGATTCCACACCATGCTTATTTTTTTGCTAAACAAGAAACAAAGAAGGGAGAGTGAATGAGAATCTTATACTCCTTGGAAGAACGCATTTTTATTTGCCCTGCACAAATAGGATTTTATTTTCTGTCTGTGTAGGTTTCAAAGTGAAATTGGCAACTCAATCTAGCCCTGTGCTGTAACTAAAACTAGCATAGGATTCTGCCAATAAGTCTTCCTTTGAAATCAGTAGGATGTAAAAGTACACAACTCTGCCCCCAAATGTTTATTCAAGTCTGTTAATATCTATCTGTTTTTTTTTCCATAGGATTTGCATGAGCTTGTCCCATCTCATGAACTGATGCTGGAATTTTACATCATGCTTAAAAAGTCAAGTAAGACTTGTTAATTTCCATGTGGTTTTCTCTCTTTTTTTAAGTTAACTCCCATTAATCTGGTTCCGTCTCCTTCCACCTTGCCTTTATAGAGGAGTAGATGAATGTTAGGCATTATTATAAATCCTGATATGAATAAAAGCATCAGTCATCAGTGGAAGAGCACTTTTTTTAAACCAGGTTAGGTGTTTGCCAACTTGATTGTATTTGGAGAAAGTAAAACTAGTTTCAATTACATGCACCACAATTACACCCAGGAGAAGACTGCTTTTATGGATCCTACATAGCTCTGTCGTCAAAGACAATGTGAGTCCTTTTATTTCATTTTGATTTAAAAAAATTATGTCACAAACACAGCATTACTGCATTGTATTACATTAATACATTGCTCTTACTTCTGTCACTTCACCTGTGCCACCTTTACCTTCAGAGCTAGGTTCTAATTTTAATCTTTTTACATTTGGTCCTGCCATTTTTCTCTCCAGACACGCATTGATTCTTCTCCTGGTATGTACCCCTTTCCTTTCGGAAACACATATTCCAAAAATAAATTCCATACTTTTAACAAGTCATTAATTTTTGTTAAACCCCTTACGTTCAATTCACAAGTGAATCGGTCCCCAGATGTTCCTGGACTGCAACTCCCAGAAATCCTGGCCAGCTCAGCTAGTGATGAAGACTTCTGGGAGTTGCAGTCCAGCAACATCTGGGGACCCACAGGTTGAGAACCATTGCTCTATACCATTCTTCAATATTTATCTGATTGCCACTTTTCCAGTTCTTGGCAAAATAATAATTAATAACTTTTTAGCTAGTTGACAGGATACTTCTGGTCACATTGTATCCATGTTGTACTAAGTATCACAGTTGCCTGTCTGCTTACTGTGTCATTTTATATTGCTGATGCCTAATGCTTGGAATGGTTTTGAAATGAGATACTTGCATCCATATGAACCAGCTGGAAATAGGTCTCTGCGGCCCTGGTCTCTGGCCTGCTATGAAAGCCCAGCAGATTTGACATTTCAGGTTTGTCCCCACACTGGAAATCTATCTCCAGGAAATACCTTGTGGTGCCCTTCAAGTGGTTGTCTTAGCATTTTGCCAAATGATAAGGGGAACTGGGTCACACCAGATTTAAGTGTGTGGCACACTGGCTGTCTATACCCACCTTACAGTATAATACAACTAGACCTTATTGCTTACTAATCGCTATGGTCTACTTTGCATGGTTTCTTCTCATTTCAGAAAAAAGCAAACACCACAAACTACGCCTGAGAGTTATTTTCACTGCCTTAGATTATGCTGGCTGGAAGGAAAACACAAAAGCTTGGAGCTTTTTGGCAAAACAGGTTGTAGAAATACTACAGAAGTAAGTAAATGACAAGCCGCTGTAAATGTGGCATATTTGGGGCTGGATTGCTGTACACCCTCCGACTGTAGATATTTGCCGTGCAAACATTCAGGACTAGCATTGAAAGGGGAAGGCTTTCATCCTGTGGCCATACGCAGCTTCAGCGCAAATGAAAAGATTTTAAAAAGCGACCAAGCATCAGCTACAGATTTGTAAATGAACGGCAGGGTTGTTTCATTATGAAGGCAGTGGCTTCACTGGTGAGGGTTCCATCTGCACTGAACTAGGCATGCCCAGTGATTATGGTAGGGCTGCTAGATTCATGCTGCAAAACTGGCTAGATAATCTGGAATTCCATGATTACTCCTCGTCACATAAAAATTCCCGGTATACTCGACTACAAGTCAACCTGAGTATAAGTGTGTGTGTTGTGTCGTTACAGTCGTGACCGACTCTACGTGACTCCATGTCCATGGAGTGCTAACCAGTTCCTACTCCAGGCGCCTACAGCACCTGGTATTCCCTGGTGGTCGCCCATCCAAGTAATAACCAGGGCTGACCCTGCTTAGTTTCCGAAATCAAGCGAGATCAGATGTGCTTAGGGCATCTAGGCAGCTCTCTGAGTATAAGTAGAGGCCCCTAATTTTCCCTTTTAAAAGAGGGGAATTTGACCCAAGTATACCTCAAGTCAATATTTCCCTCCACTGCCTTCCCCAAGGTTCCCTTTCCCTTCTTCCTCTTCCTCCTCCTCCTCCTCTTCTTCTTCTGCTGGGGAGAGTGGCAGGGTTTTTTAAAAAACTTTTTTCTCTCTCCCGAAGCAAGTGCCGATGGTGGACACTTGCGCTTGCTTCAGGAGAGAAAAAGTTTTTAAAAACCCACCACTTCTCCCTCTATGTGCCCGGTGTGTGTGTGTGAGGGGGAGCGGTGTTTTTTAAAAACTTTTTTTCTCTCCTGAAGCAAGCACAGATGGTGGACATCAGGGCTTCCTCCAGGAGAGAAAAAAAGTTTTAAAAACCCGCCACTTCTCCTTCACCCGAATATAAGTCAAGGGCCTTTTTTCAGCCCAAAATAAGGGCTGAAAAACTCATAATCGAGTATATATGCTAACCTAGTGACCAAAGGAGGTAGCAGCCTTGTGGAGCACATCTGAACCTTCCAACCTACTGACAGAGAGTAATATCCTGTTTTATGTATAGCCTTTCTAATAATGCCTGAAATTTAGTAGTAATTCGTGGAATCAATGGGGATTTGGTGAGTCAGCTCCTCTGTAAATTACATTGATGAAATGGGTCTCCTGTAGTTAAAACATATTACTGGATTTCAGCCATTGAGTGGTATCTTTTCTGTAAACTTTATTTACTGCTGTGTTACAGCATTATTAATATTTCATTTTCATTTTATTATTTTTACCCCAGCTTTTGAAGGCTGTGCCACTCTAAAATCTCACCTAGTTTTAGTACTGGTTTCAAGTCATATTCAGTGCTGGCTTGTTATGGCTTAAACAAAATTACGTGGCATGCCTTGGAACAGCTCACTTTTCTCCAAATATGGAATGAATCTTCAAGGAGTCAGATCTAAGTCACCTCAGAAGAGGCTGATTTATGAGAATTGGGGGAGTGGGCAAACTTCATTCTTAAGAAATCCACTTAGTGTTGTATACCAGAACTCAGGGCCTGATAGAGATAATATGAACTGCAAAGAATTTGGAGCCTCCAAAATTCCACAACTGAATGGAATTCCCTGTCCTTTATAGAGCTTTGGAAAGTTATTTTTTTCGACTACGCTTCTCACAGTCTCCTGGCCAGAATGAATGCTACATGTTGGTTGGAGTCTTCTAAGAGTTGCAGTCCAAGGATGATTTTTCCAGCCTTTGATCCCTGCATATAGAGGTTCATCTGCTCCCTCTTCATTGTTAGACATACATTGTGCTATTGTTTTATTATTGGCATTGTTAAACGATTGGAAATTAGAAGTACCTTGAACATCCATATTGGTTACATACAGTAGACCCCAATCTGCCTCCTGTTCCCCTGAGGAATAAGAAATGCATGTATTCCAGCAAAGGCCAGGGTCTCCCTGCCACGGCACAAAATCCCTTTGTTAGGCCCTGGATTGACTCCATCTGTTCTTACTGTCTTCCAGCTCGGGCAAGCAGCTTGAGTGGCTTAAAACGGAATGGAGTGCCAGAAAGCAGTGGTGGCCACCTTTCCATTTCAGCCTGTATTTGGCAAAGAAAAACTGGCAGGAAAACGAAAGCCTGGCTTGTGAAAAAGCACTGGTGGCTGGAATACTGCTCGGAAAAGGTAATTTTTAAAAAGCAAATTTCCCACTTGGCGTAGTACAGAGGATGATGAAAAAAAGAACTAGAACCCTATGATGCTATTGGCATTTGTATCCTCCACGAATTGACCCAGCCCATTTGGAAGGGCCTGTGAGTTCGTGGCTAGCATCACATCTTGAATTTAGTTCCATAGCTGAATGCTAAAAAGGTGTTGCCTTTGAGTCTTGCTGCTGGTTGATTACATCAGCTTATTATATGGTAGTTGTGGCACATCAGAGATCTCTCCAGGGTTTTGGGGGCTCTGAGGTAGTGGCAGATTTGCCACTCATGACGTACACAAGCATCCATGGTCTCCTCTTGGACACATCAAACAATTGTGTCCACTGAGCAGGAAGTCCTGTTCAGGGGCTTCTAAACCTCTTTAAATGTTCTGCTGTTCAAGAACCTTGTCTCGCGAGACTTCCCATTTATGACACTCATGCAAGCATGCTCAGCAAAACATCTGAACAGAACCTCGTGTGTCACATGTTGAAGGCATGTGAGGCAGCAGGGGCCAGGATATCCACGCTTATACACTTTCTGTGTAGCCTGCACTCTGTAATTAATATTGTAAACCGCCCAGAGACGACTTGTAGTAGTATGGGGCGCTATATAAGCAGAACACTTTGCTTTTTGCTTTTTTCTGGACCCACTTAGATTGGTGCATGGTGCAGACCAAGGCTGGCATAAGGGTAACAAAAGTCTCCTCCTAGGTATTTGTTGGGCCACAAAGATGTTGGATTAAGAAGCCACTATGGTGACTGGAGTGATAGGCGAAGATTTGGGAGAGCTGCATTCAATTTACTGTGAAGCTGTGAAAGTCACTGAGTGACCTTGGCCGGCACTTTATCTTAGATTAGTCTGGCTCACAGAGTTGTAAGGATGAAGTATGGCATGGAGAGTGGTTTCACCTTGAACTCCTTGGATGAAATGTGAGCTATGAATGTGACTTTACAAAAAAATATTCACCCTTCACCGTTGGCTGGGGCTGATGGAAGTTTGCGACCAGCAATATCTATTTGTGAAGACTGCACAGTTCTGTTGTTTCTGGCTTTGCCATCTTAATCTTGTGTGGACAAATATATCGGGGGAGCGAACCATATTTAAATCAGTAAAACACCGTCTGAAAAAACACAATGGAAAACCCTTTTGTGTATCATTGCACATATCAGTTCAGTGTAATGTGCTGAATTTAGTCAATAGAACCCTCTATGCTCCACATGTTTCTTTTTTTACCTCCCTGCCATTCTAATGACATTTCATTTTTCTGTTTTATTTATGTCTAGAGTGCAAATATTTTAAATACATCACGAAGCAAGGATGCAAAGCCAAGAGGAAAAAGTTAAAAGCACTGAAGACCTTTGTGAAAGAGCACATCTTAAGATTGTCAGATGTTTGATTACATCAGGAATCAAATATCTTTTATTTAAAGGATGATACATTATTTTTTTCAAGATTGTATGAGTTTCTATACAGCGGTCCCTTATAAATAATTATTTTCAGCGCAAAAGGCTTGTATTAGAATGGCTACCATTTTTAAAAATGTCTTCCTGTTTTATAATAAATCCATTTGAAAAATCTTCTTATTGCTTTAAAAATTTGAGGTTTTTATAGAAAACAGGTTTTATCATTTGCACTTTGAAGTAGCAATATGAAGTGTTTCTGTATGCTCATGAACTGATCCTGTGTTTCAGGGGTGCCCATCCGTAAATTGTCTCTGAAAATCCTTAGGGATTTCTTTTTGACCCATTGAAGCCTTTGGAAGCCTCAAGATGGGAGCTGGGAGGGAAAAAGTCTTTAATATTGGAAAAACACTGGCAGTATCTCTGGAGCAGCCAGAGATGAACTTGAACAAGGGAAAGTTTTTATTTAATTAAGTTACAGATATCCCTCACTTTATGCCCTTTGAATTTCAGCCATTTATTCAAGACACACACTATCACATGCTGTAGCATAAGTCATACTTTTAAAACCTGCCTGCCTTCCTTTCATTGGCAGGCTCAGCAACAACCTTTTAATTTTATTTTAGAACAAATGACAACAAAAAGCATCATAGCTGCGGTGGAAACACAATGGGTCTAAAAAAATAATGGTAATATTATTCAAAAGAAAAGAGAAAGTGTCTGTACATATACAGTGCTTCTATAGAAGGCTTTTACAAATCTAAAATTATATCTCTGCACCAGTCATACATTTGTATGTTAATAACATTGCAAAGTTTTCTATCCAGTTAGTTAGAGATGGTGAGCATCTTGTTTTTCCCTGTTGTAAATAAGTATTTTGGTCAAAGTAAAGATGAGGAAATTCCTTTTACACTGCCTGGTGGTTAATATTTAGGAAGCAAGTAAATCATTTAGAAATACATAAGCATCAACAGAAATGAAAGACAGACATGAAAGAGTGGCCAGTACAAATTATTATGAGTAATAATTTCCCTCCAATATGCTGGACATGACAATGGCATACATTGAGAGGTGCATCAAAAGAATTGCAGTACCTACCAGCACTTAGATGTTTTACTCATACCTGTCCTAAAAAGTCATTGTGGTGTCCCCTATATTCTAAACATTGTTTTCTGGATCATTTAATGCCTGAGATCTATAGATACTTCAGGCATACAGTACTGGCAAGTGCTGTCTTCCATAGGTTAGCTCTATAGATACCTCAAGTATACTGGCAAGTTCTTTTGTCCATAGGTCAGTTCCATAGGTCAATTCCTCTTTCATGCATCACTGAAATCTTTTATATAATATTTACTAACTGACAGTAGATAATTACAGAGAAATAATTTGGTTTTCCTGTCCTGGATTGATTTAATAATCATTTCAAAAAGTGCACAAGACTAAAGTACTCCGTGTTACTCCACTATATTTGGAAACCAGCAAATGCTTGCCTTTGTAAACACCGCCATTCATCTGAGGCAGGCAAGGCATACCTAGGCCTCAAGCAGGATGATGGCAAGAATTTATTATTGTATCCAGTTACGTGGTCTAAGGCACGAATTCCTCTGCCCACACTCTCCATAAAAAGATTTCTTCCCATCTTTTTAATTCTGGATTATCAGAATTAACATTAACATCAGCATGTGGGGAAAATGGGTTGAATCTAAACTGTATGTAACATGGGTGGATTATTCCGTCTCCGCACCGAACCTGTTCTCCTTCTGGATCGAAGCCTGTTGGGGATGGAGGGATTCTTGTAGGTCTAGTTTGATGAGTTGTTGGCTACCACATAGTACATTTCCATGTTGTGAATTGTGGGCAGAAGAACTGAATGCCTCATTGGAAACCTTCTGGGTAAACAGGATGTCTTGGACCAGATCTTTAGCTTTTGATCTTTTATAGAAGGAACAATATTAATAGCCCAGGTTGTAACCAAAGTGGAAGATTATTTAGATAGTTATTGCTGTGGCTATGGTTCCAAGTCAAGAACTCTCTTTTGTCACTAAATTTTTGTGACCTTTGACAATAGAATAGTCACTAAGGCTATTTGTGGCCAAGGGGCAGTATCAAAGCTTGGTCTTACATTTGCTGAACTTTCTCATCTAAGCTGGGGTGACTATAATGAGTTTTGCTTGCAAACTGATCACTACATGAAAAGTTCTATTCCCCTCCCCATCCTGGTATGTGTGTGTGTTTGTGTGTGTGTGTGTAGGTGAGTAAAGCTTATAACCTAACTTCTCCCATGAAACGTTGGCAATAGCAGTCACTGTTTTTTTTTTTTTTTGCCCAGATATGAATGGTGGTTTTAAGCCATGCCTGAGTGGGCATCCTTACTTACAGCGGCACCCTGCAGAGAATGTCTAGACCTAGAAACATACCATCTCTCGGGGCTTTTTGGAATGTCATGGGTAACCTGAGAGTGAGTGACAGCTGCTACTAAATGGTGGTGGAGGTCTCCATGGATTGGAGACAGCACATGTTCCCCTTACTGTATCCTGTCGAATTAGCCTACATGTTACTAGCCAGCTAAAATGCTTGCTCTTCTTCGGGGGCAAGTAAAAGAAGGTCCGTGAAGTTGGGACCTTTTAGCTTGGTTCATTCTTTGTTTGTAAAACCCACGCTGTTGTTGTTGATATGTGCTGTCAATATGTGATTCTCAGTCATCCAGCTGAGGTGATCTAGAAGTTGAATCACGGCAACTGGACTTCTTTTTCTTGTGAGAACAAAACATTTCACTGCTCATCCAAGCAGCTTTGACGGTCTGAGGAAAATTGGTGTGAGACTTAGTTCACCTTGCTTTCACGGCACCCTGATCTGAAGGGGCTTGTTAGGTGGACAATGCCCTGGGTTGCATGAAAGTCCCACCTATGCACCCTGTAATTAAGTATGAGTCGTTAGCCATGGCCATCCTGGTGGAGGTGTGAAGTGCTTCTGATCTGCCTGGGGATTGATGAAAGGGCAGCATGATAAGTGGTAGACAAGTTGTGACTAAACCCTAAGCCTCTGTTGAGAGAGGGGTTTTCAACACACACATGAATGGCTTCCCTGACCCCTCTCTCGAACTACCTATCTTCTCTGTCTAATATGTGTTACAAATACAGTGGTACCTCTGATAACGAATTTAATTCGTTATCCGAGGCAATTTGTTATCTGAAAAAAAAATCATTATCTGAAACACAGTTTCCCATTGCAATTAATGGGAAAATGATTACTCTATTCCGGAGGTCTGAAAAAAGGCAAAAAAATGGATTTTTTTCCAGGCCTCTTTATAAAATGCACTTTAAAGACATGCAGTGCTGGAACACACACACACCCGAACATCCCCCCCCCCACTACAGTGCAATGTAAACATGGTGAAAAAGCAGCAAGACTACCTTAGTCTGTTCCCACCAAAAATGCAATGGGGAAAAATTCAAACATACACAAACACAAGCAGCAAGAGAACCCCAGCCCATTCTTCTCTGCAGAGTGAAAAGAGTGCAAACATGGATAAAAGAAAGCAGCAAGATTACCCCAGCCTGTTCCTGCCAAAAACGCAATGGGAGAAAAAAAAATGCAAACAGACAAACATAAGCAGCAAGAGAAATCCAGCCTCTTTTTGCCTGCACAGCAATGGAAAAGTTTGCAAACATGGACAGAAGAAAGCAGCAAGACTACCCTAGCCCGTTCCTGGCAAAAATGCAAAGAAAAACAGTGCAAAGATTAATAAAAGCTAGACCCCTGCCTTTCCAAGTTCAAAAGGTCCAAATCCCTCAACAAAAAAAAATATATGTCCAGAATGGCTCCAAAACACAATGAAAATAAATGCTAACTCCTCCCACCCCTCCACAAACTATGGGTGTGTGTGTGCAATGCATCCTGGGTACAATTTTGTTTTGCAAGGCACGATGAAAAATTTGTTATCAGAGGCAGCCCACAGGGAACATTCGTTATCCAAGGCAGCCCTGTACCCGGAACTTTCCATTCAATATCCAAATTATTTGTTATCAGAGGCATTTGTTAACCAAGGTTTAATTGTATGTGCTGTTGAATCACCGTGACGTATAGTGAGCAAAGCAAAAGCAAAAGCAAAGTGTTCTGCTTATATACCGCTCCATACCAATTCAAGTAGTCTCTGGGCGGTTTACAGTTTAATTACAGTATGCAGGCTACACATAGCCCCCCCAAGCTAGGTACTCATTTTACCGAGCCCATGAATGAGTGATTTTCAAAATGTCCTGTCATCAACAGTGCTGCTCAGATCTTGTAAACTCATGCCCATGGGTTCCTTTAGGGAGTCAATCCATCTCATACTCCCTATGCAGTAATTGGTCCCAGTGCCATATCCCACATCTCTTGACTGCGGTTAAGATTATACAGCGAGTTCAGTAATCACTCTCTGACTCATGAGCATGCTAGTTTTTCCATCCTGTCCTGTTCCAAAGCTAATCAGGTTTAGGGCACCAGCTGCAGCCTCAGAGAATTGCTTTGCATTTCCTGGGTCTCTGAGTAAGAAGACAGATCTCAAGAGCAGCAATACTAGAGGAGGACTTGAGTTTTATGTGTGAGGCAGCTTTAAAAGGTGGTTTCCTGGTTTTAATCCATCCCCCTGCTGACAGGAGACCTCACTGGATAAGGATGAAGGTGTCTGTATTTTGTTCTAAAAGGTAGGCTCCCAGTCTAAGTCCCTCTTCTAACTTTAGGGTGCACCAGTATTGGGTGCATTGTGACACGTGGCGCAAGGCAGAGAGTGAAATACCAATATTGTTGACTTCCGAGACTTCTTAGTGGATAAGTCTTTGCACCAGTAGCACAAAGCCTAGAAAAAAGACACATATTACTTGCCTTTTCTTAGCCCGCTTCTCTGGTATCACCAAGCCCCAGTGACACTGCAGGGGCCAGCCCCCCTCCCCCAGTCTTAGGGTTTGGCCCTGAAATTTAAGAGAATGGGATGTGATTCATTGGCAACTTGAACCATGGGGACACCATTATGTGTGCACCAATGCCAGTCCTTTGTTTTGCTTAGCTTTTCAGAGATGGGGATGTGTCATAGAATAAGCCATGTGGAAGGGTCATCCCATGTTCTACTACTGTGTTTTGTTCATAGGCTGTATAAATTGTTAGTACAACCTAGATAGTATGTTCAGGAGGAGATTCCAAGAACTGGAATCTGAAGAAGTAACTTTTCCATCTCTGTTTTACTGAACATTCTTCTGGTTTGATTATTGGGCAAAACTGAAAGGACAAAATACTGTATTTCCAAAGCTCTCTAAATTAAGCTGATGTTTATTTGCTTCGTTATCTCTCTCTCTCTCTCTCTCTCTCTCTCTCTCTCTCTCTCTCTGCATCCACATACATACATTTCAAGTTGGTTAAGAAAAACTTCAGTCAAGAATTTATAAGCTCTGGCAAACATTTTTATAGGTCTCATTTTTCTACTCATATACTGTACATTTTTTGAAAATGCTATTGTGAAGACCAATGTACAGTATAGTTCAATTATTCTGAGTCCAAAGCCATTATAGTAGGAAGAATATGAATCTGAACTTCTCTGGATCAAAATCCTATTTTTATTTCAGCATGTTAGGAACTGGAGTGGGGAATGAGACACTCCTATTTCATTCCTGCAGAATTTGGTCTGAGTTTGAATATGTTCAAGTTAATTAGAGTAGGTACGTAATGGGTGGAAATGAATCATCTTCTTTCCAGCTAGTTTGCTGAGTTTGGGAATCTTGAAACTTGTGAATGGGAAAACCAATCCTTTCCTAAATGGTCTGCAATTTATGCACAGTTTGTCTTGTTCTTTTTCTCTTTCTCTGCCTCTCTTCACACACACACACAACAGATTTGTGTGGATATTTGGTGACATCTGTCTTTCTTTGTTCTCCGCAAGAGGGGAGATAAATTGGCAGAAGGGAAAGGAGGGGGAGGAAGGATTCTGTTGAGTGAGGCGTGGAATGGCAAAAGAGGCGGTGTAGAAGGTTGCTTCTTATTAGCTTGCCAATAGTAACTTAATTGTAGAGAGAGAAAGAGAGCGAGTAAGCAAACCTGAAGCCACATTGGGCTGTTTGCTAACTGGGATGTTTCGAAACTCAGAAGATTGGAAAACGTTCATCTTCAAAGTGGTCACAACTCACAAGCCTCTGACCTCAGAAAACCTGCAGTCAAGAAAACATCTCCAGGCTCTCTGAAGAGCAACTGCTCCATGTTTTCCTTCCATTTCTCCAGCTTATTCATTTGCACCTCCTTTGTCCTCTTGGGCCGAGATGTGGGCCTCCTGGGACATCCCCAGTGCCTGGATTATGGACCTCCTTTCCAGCCTCCTTTCCATCTGGAGTTCTGCTCTGCCTATGAGACCTTTGGGTGTTGTGACCAAGAAAAGGACAACATCATCGCCGCCAGATACTGGGACATTATGGATTATGTGGACCCGCAAGCCCAGAAACTATGTGGAAGATACATCAAAGAGATCTTGTGCCAGGTAAGGTAGTGGGTGGTAGCTGGGCTGTGATTCTGCACCAGTGCTGTGGACTGTAAACTATAGTGGTACCATGTATAAAGGAATTAATTTGTTCCAAATGAAATTATGTTAAGACAATTTTCCTTTATACAAATTTCCCATAGGAATGCATTGAAAGCAAAATAATCCCTAATCGCGACCATTTTTATGTTGTACAGATTCGCCCATAGGTGATTCTGTTAAACAAATTTCCCCTATCTCTGGAATTTTTTATGTTGTACAGATTTTCTGTTATACACACAGTTTGTTATACGAGGGCCCACTTTTATCATGCGTTTCTTTTTCTGAAGCATAAGAATTAAAATATAATTAAACTAAATGACTTTTGCATTTGAAGTGTAGTGGTATTTGTAACAGCCTGACAAGCCTCTTATAAATTTCCTGCCCTCCCCTGTAACTTTTCAGGGTCAAGCATGGATTTGAACCTGTGTGTCCTCCCCATTTTCAGGCCAAATTCAGAGTGGTGATTTTAAGCAATAAAGTTCTAAGTGGCTTGGGTCCAAGCTATCTCAAGAACTATGCCTCTCTTTATGAATATGCCTGAGGGTTACAATTACCAGGAAAGGTCTTTTTTTCCAGTGCCGAAGTATGGTCTGTATCACCTGGGCAAACATGGATTCCGTCCCTTCCCTCTAGCAGGGAGGGTGCAAAATAGTACAGAGTACAAATACTATTTTACCATTTTGGCACCCCGATCCCCAAGCAGGGCACCCGGGGCACGTCATCCCTGCCTCCCCCACATTGGTGGTCCTGTCTTTAGTCTTATTCTCAGTTCCACCATCTTTAGAGGTCCATTCGGTGGGGACATGGGGGACACAGCCTTATGTACTGCTGCTCCCAGACTCTGGAACTCCCTCCCATGGGAATCTAGACTGGCCCCACCTCTGCTGACCTTCAGCAAGAGGAGAGTTTTCTCTTGAAGCGGGAATTATTTCCCTGAACGCTACCGCACTTCCTTGAGCAGGGGCTTTTTATTTTGCATCGCCTTATCTCCTCCCACGGTCACGTGGTCGCTACAGCAGTTCGGCAGTCCACACTTCAGCAGTTGCTTAGCAATCGGCTTCCCTGTTTGCACTTGGCTGAACCTCTTTAAACTACAACAGGGAAACGGCAGAAACGGGGGGGGGGGGACTGAAAAAAGGCAGCGTAGTATGTCTGCAAATACAACCAAATCGCTTTAAAAGGGGGTGCAGGAACTGATTTAAAAAAACACCACCCCCAGTGGTCGTTGCAAGAAAAACCGACACAGCGGTCAAAAATGGGCGTGGCCAAGGGGGCTCTTCAGAAAAAGCAATTTGAAAAGCGGACAGTGATTTTTAAGGCAATTTGTCTTTAAGGAAAAGGCGTTCCAAATCTAAAGTATGGTAGTGGCTGCCTGAGAGGGATTTTTAAATGGATTGTTGCACCTTGTTGCTTTTAAGTGTGCTTTTGGCAATTTTGTTTACTATTTTAGCATGGTTTTGTCTGATAGTTTTTATTTAAATATTTGTACACTTACTAGTTTTTAGCTTTGAGAATTTATCTTTTAATGTTGTAAGCTGCTTGGGTCCTTTTTAAGGAGGAAGGTGGGGTGAAAATAGTTTAAATAAATGAATAAATAAAAAATAGTCCAAAACTCAGTCCACTTCCCCACACTGATTTGCAAGTTATTGCACTCTCTCACTGTCCTGTATCAGATTACATCAGTTTAGCATATAGTTATCAGGATGCTGTGATGGGGAAGTATTACCCAGAGCTTGGTAACACAGCCTTTTTGTACTACAACTCCCAGAATGCCTCAGTCAGCCTGGGCATTACGAGACCATGGCTGAAAAAAATGTTTCCAAGATCTAGTATAACCACAGCATTTTAAAAATCATATACAGTACTTGTAAGCTGTAATGCAATGGACAGAATTTTGATTTTGGTTGTCTAGGAAACCCAGTTTTGCTCGCACATGAAGCTCAAGTTAGAGCAGAGTTGCTTTTTGCTTTTTACTGTCCTTAAGATCCTCTTTAAAGGGACATGACTGCTAATGATTAGTACATCTGTATTATGTAAATTAAACTTATGAAACATATTTCAACAGTGGCAGAGATGTGGACATAGAAATAGATATTCACACCATAAAAAGCAAACCTCTTTCTTAAATTAATTTCCACTCCAGCAGAGTTGTAGAAAGTGTCCTTTCTGGGGTACAGCTAACAAAATCCTACAAGAGCACTCTGTTCCCTAATATTTTAGAGTGCCAAGCCTGGAGCAGCTCTTGATGATGTCACTGGTTGTGGGCCATTGTGAGGCCCAGCAGCTGGCTTTTCAGCAGTGATCGCAATACTGGCTCTCCAACAGCAGCAGAAAGAGCATGGCTAATTCAAAAGCCGACTTGTGCATTGCAGTAGTAGCAGCGGCGGCAGCAGCTCTACAGCATGCCAGAAGAGTGTTTCCGAGCATGTCTGAATGCCACATGCTGAAATAATTAGAATGAACCCCAAAATCTGGGAATACACACTGGTATCACCCTGTCCTCTTGAGATTTCATGCTCAAACCTGGTCTCAAGTAAACTCCAAACCCTGCCAACTTTACCTAAAGGCAGGACAAGAGATTAATTGATTATTTTCCCTCGGCTCTCAACAGATTTTAGGGCTTCCTAAAAAAAATCAGCCCATTGACTTGGGTGTTTTCATTCCCAGGTGCCATAAAGGATGTGCTTTGATTACCTACTGGTGTCCTGCAGAATCTGCCCTCATGAAAGCAGCCTCTGACCAAACAGCTGGCTTTCATGCCTCAGCTGGCACTGGCACTGCCTGCCTCTTTCCTTCATTGCCCTTAAGGCTGCCCATTCATCTCAAGTGGGAAAAGGAAGAACAATAAAGAAAGAGACACGCCCCCCTTGGCCCCCCAGCCTATCCACTGATTTACAGCCAGAGAGACGGTTCCCTTTTAAGGTTCAGTCCTGGACACCAAGAGTCTTCATCTGCCAGCACAAAAAGCAGTCAAAACACACACCAGGAAAATGCTTAATATTCTCTCTGCTCAACAGCCTTCATCCTCTATTGCATATACTGTATTGTGCATGTACTCTTTTCATACAGGCAAAGAGCACTCTGAGAGCAGTGAAAATTAAACTGCTTTTCTTTCTTTCTTTCTTTCTTTCTTTCTTTCTTTCTTTCTTTCTTTCTTTCTTTCTTTCTTTCTTTCT